>JAQPPZ010003624.1:0-651785 GCA_028583015.1 Wollemia nobilis
AAATTTGTTCTAGCTTGGTTATGGCATTAAAATCTCCTATGATCATGAATAAGGTTTTTTGGTCTTTACTTCTCATAAAGGCTTCAATCCCACTCCAAATTTCTAATCCACTTGACTGAGTTGTAGGTCCATAGACATTGATAAGGATGAAATGAATGTCTACAAAGTAGCAAGTTACTAAAGAGGCTATCCAATGCCTCGTTTTATGAATGGTTACACAGGAGCTTCTAAAAGGATTCCAACAAGTTAGAATTTCCCTTGTCACTCCATAATACATCTTATCCCATTCACATCTTGCCCATACTGCTTTCATAGTTTTTAAACTTCTTCTTTTGTCATTTTAGTTTCCTGGATATAAAGAATATTAGGCTTATTACTTAAACATAAGTCCTTGATACACATCTACTTTGAGGGGGAATTAGCACCCATTATATTCCATGAGATGATAATCATGTCTCATTAGGGATATTGGCCCCACTTGTGTATTACCAATATAATTTTTTTGTTTGGTAAAAAGAAGTACAACTGACTTAATTTGTGTTCCTTTCTCTATGTTTGCTCTTGCTTCCCTGGATTTTGCTTGATAATTTGAGGGTTTTCCTCTTTTTTCCTTGCTTATATCAGTAGTAGGTCTTATTATTTTATTCCTCAATATTCTTTCACAATTTTATTTTTCATCATATTTATCCTCTCCTAGCTCTCCTACAGAAGCATTTTGACTTGTCCTGCTCATTTTTTGGTATTTCCTTATTAATGGCAAAGGTATTAACTTCTAAAATTGTATTTTCTTTACCAAATTTTTTACATGAATGGTGCATGGTACTTCAAGAGAGTTTAAAATTTTATGAGATGCATTCCTTAGGTTCATCGAGAATGTTCTTATTTAAATAAGGATCATACTTAATAGATGGTTCCTTGTTAATATGGTGATCTGTTGTATTGTGTCCTCTAAGTTTTGATCTACTTTTTCTTCATAGGCTAAAGCCTCAAAAGAGTTGGTATTTCTTCCAATATCCTTCCTTATTGGCCTCCATTGTTTATTTTATTTCCTTTTTCTAGATCTATATTTTGGAAGTTGAAAACCATCTTCATCCATAACCATTTGTAAGTTTCTCTTAGGATTTTCTACATATGATTATGTTGGGCTCTTCTTAAGGCATGATCTCTCAATATGTCCCACCTCATGACATCTTCTACATCTAAAATATATTTTCATAATCTATGATTTACATCCATATCTTATCCCTATACTTCAGAATAATTTATTCTAGTAAAGCTTTACTTATATCAATCATGACCAATATCCAAGCATAAATAGCCAAGAATCCATCTTTCATAGTATCTAAAATCTCAAGGAAATATCCTAGAGTGTTGCCTATTGCCTTGAAGGTATCTATTTCCAAAAATTCAATGGGCAACCCAAATATCCTAACCTAGAATGGTACTAGGGATAGATTTACATTTTAGGTGAAAATCCTTCATACCATTGGGTAAGGAAGATTCCTACTCTTCCCATAAACCAAGGACCCTCTTTTAGGATTTTTCCTCTTTCTTACCTAGAACAAAAAATGGCTAGGAAGAAACCTTTAGGAAGAAAGGATAGAATCACTCTTGGAGACTTCCAACTCCTATCAATCTATTTTCTTAAGGCTAAAGCCCTTGGCCAATACCCATTAAATTTACCAAAAACTACCCTCTATTGGAGCAACAAGGAACTCTCTGAGATGTGCTCACTAACCTCTACCACTAGAGATGATTCTATGGATTTGACTATAAATCGATCTATGGAAAGGAAACTAAAACGGAAAATCTATTGAAATTTATCAGAATGTCCTATAGCAAATATAATATTTGATAAATTTTTTATAATAATTTGCATGCAAAATTTCTAAGATAAAGAAGGGAAAACAAACTTAGTTAAAATTTTTTGTCCAAATAGAGTGTCTTCCAACTGAAGTCAGAGTTTGAAAAAATTTACAATGAGATGGGTATTTTATACCCTCATATAAGCCTTACTAAATCAAATGTGTTACAATAATAACAACCTATTGTAAGCCTTTAGTCATCTTATAGAGTGCCATTTTGGTACTTAATTTCATATATGACATTAATTATCTAAAGATAAAAAGAAACATGAAAGGTATCCTAAACCACAACTTCTATCAAAAGGAAAAAAGTATCAAAAGGGTACAAATTGTGGTGGAATCACAGTCCCATACACTATTCCTTCCTTTAACCAAGTACCATCTAGAATATCCAAATCAACTTTTGATAGACTCTCTACTTCGTCATTTAGTTCTCTGTAAATATTTTTATAAGACATCTTTGTAAATGACACTTCTAGTAATTTCACTTGCTCATAATAATTCATAAGTATTAGATTTTGCATCCCTACTAAACCTAAAGCCCAATCCACCACCAATTTTTAGTTACCAAATAATTGAAGTTTTGTTATTCCTTGTTCCACTACCATTATTAACAAAAATATAAAAACCTTTCACTCTACCACATTATTGGTACCTTCACCAAGACTTGCTTTAAAAGTGAATTTGTGGTTTTCATCCTGATATAATACTCCTCTTGCTCTACATGTATCTAGATTATCTTAACAAGCTCCATCAAAAAAAGCCCAAGACTTTGTAATATCTACTGTTAAACTTCTAACTTGTCTTCCAACCTTTAATTTTAGTTTTTTTTAATTCCTTCATAAATATATTTGATCTGAGCTTGAACTCATATAGGTAGAATTTCTTTGCTCTCAAACAACATAGAATTTTTTGCCAATAACAGACTCCATTCCACTATTAATGGAATGCATCTATATTACTTTAAACCTTTGTCTTTGAACCATTGTTGCATATTATCAAACAAATTCCTTGTTGGCCACTATCCCTTCCCCTTAGTCATGGGTAGAATATACTTCCACACTTCTCTTGAAAAATCATAGTGAACTAGTAGGTGATCTATTGTTTCTTCTTCCCTTTTACACAAACTACATTGAATTGGACCCTGCCAGGACCTCTTTTGTAGAACATCCCATGTTAATGCATTCTTAGCTAAAGGTAACCAAGAAAATTTCTAATTTTTAAAGGTATTTTCACATTCCAAATCCTGCTTCACCACCAAAGCACCTCATTATTATCTTCAAACATTGTCTTGTATCCTTATTTAGCTATAAATTGTCCACTAGTTGGGTTATTTGACCATACTAAAGAGTCTTCTTCTTGACTTAGTGATGTATTACTATTTCTCCCTCCTCTCCATCCACTCTTCATTTGTTGGGCCGATTATGTAGGAGTTTGTTAGTGGTATTGTTTTTTAATGGTTTTGTTTTTATATAGAGGATAAGGCTTAGTTATTATTTAGCTATTTTTGGGTTGTAGTGGTAAAAAAATAGGAATTAGTTAGGTTTGAGTTTTGAAGGGGCTTTTATATTGTGGGATGGTTTTTTTATGGGGTTTGGAAAAATCTGCTACTGAGAAGGTTTTTTTGAGTAATCATTGGATGGTTGTGAGCCCTCCAATTGGGTCAATGGCCTGTCTATCTCGTAAGTTTTCTATTTGAGTAAATATATTTGGTTTCTCATATACATACCTTTTGCCATTATCCTTTATTCTACTGTATTTGTTGTTTTAGTTGTTATGGCTTGGAGGAAACAGGGTTGCAAACAGTTGAGGAACAAATTGTTTGTAACAGTTGGTTGTTAGTTGTTTTGAGAAATGATTTATCTACATCAATTTGGTATCATAGCATCTCAAGATGGCCCAGAGGGGAATCCATATGAATTGGGGAGGAAGAGGCAGGAGGAATGCAGGTCCAAGGAGGAACAATGTAGATGAATGGCTTAGGAGGTTAGAAGCCATTGAGGCAAGATTGCATTTGGATGATTCTAAAGATGAACTGGTTGACCAGGGGAATGTAGCCAGGGTAGTAGACCCTATGGAGAGGCTTATTGAAGTTGTGTCCAAGCAAAGTTCCAAAGTGAAGGTTGATATTTCAAATTTTAAAGGTGAACTCAATCTAGACTTATTCCTGGATTGGATTCAGGAGTTGGAAAGGTATTTTGAAATGGAAGATATGGATGAAGATGATCCAAAAAGGGTGAATATTGCAACCTCCAAGTTGAAGTCTCATGCTGGTCTATGGTGGGAGAACCTGCAGAGTTCTAGGAGAAGGCAAGGAAAGAAAAAAATCAGATTGTGGCCCAAGATGTTGAAACATTTACGAACTCGATTCCTACCATATGATTATCAACAAAAATTATTTAGGGAATTTCAAAACCTAAGGTAAAGAGATCAATCCATACAAAAATATACCGAGCAATTCATGAGGCTTCAAATTCGTATTGATCTACAAGAAGCAGAAGAATAAGCAACAACTAGATATGTTAATAGACTAAGGTTCCAAGATGAGCTTTTCTTAGTCAAGTTATCTACAGTGGATGAGGCATATGAATATGGCTTAAAGGTAGAAGAAAAATTGAATCGTAAGAGTAAAATGAGTAAAAAGGGAGATATTAGCCAGAATAGAGGAAGAGGGAGTTCCTCCAAACCTGCCAAAGAAGAAGAGCCTGAGGGGAGTATGAAGCCTGACTTCAGAGGAAGAGGAGGTTTCAGAGGTAGGGGAAGAGGACAACAATACTCTGGAGAATGGAAACCCTTAAGATGTTTCATATGTAATGAAACCCACAAGGCCATGGACTGCCCACACAATCCCAAAAGGACTTTGGTAGCTCAAGAAGAAGAAGGATAAGAACCTCCAACTAAAGAAGTGGAAGTAGATATAGGAGAGAACTTGATGCTACGAAGGACTCTAATATCGAGGGATAAAGAGGCCCCAAAAGTTGATTGGAAAAGAAAGAGCATTTTTGAACAAAATGCAAGTGTAGAGAGAAAGTGTGCAAGGTGATTGTAGATGGTGGGTCTACCGACAATCTAGTAAGTAAAGAAATGGTAGACAAACTACAACTTACTTGTATTCCAAAATCTAATCCTTACAAGATCTCTTGGTTAAAAAAAATCATGGTGTGTTGGTGAATATGTCTTGTCTTATTGCTTTCAAAATTGGTCCTTATGAAGACAAAGTGCTTTGTGATGTAGTACCTATGGATGCATGTCACTTGTTATTAGGTAGGCCTTGGCAGTATGATAGGAATGTAATTCACCATGGTAGAGAAAATACATATGAAATTCAACATGGGAATAGATGCCATATTTTGAAGCCTCTTAAAGGTGAAGACTCAAGTGAAATAGCAACCCTATCTTTTTTTACAATGGACTGGAAAATGTTTCTCAAAGAGACAAAGGGAGAAACCTGCTATCTTTTATATCCTAGAGGGGCAGAGAAATCCAATCAACAGAAGCAAACAATCTCATTAGAGGTGCATAAATTGCTAAGTCAATATTCAAAATTGACCCCATCTGAGCTACCTGTTGGTTTACCTCCATCTAGAGGCATTACCCATCAAATTGATCTGATTCCTAGTGCCAAACTCCCAAATTAGGCTATGTACGAGTTGACCCCTCTAGAGAATGAGGAAATGAAGAGACATATTACTGAATTATTGGAAAAGGGGTTTATAAGGGAAAGAATGAGTCCATGTGCCACACCTGCTTTACTCTCCCCCAAGAAAGGAGGCAAATGGAGATTATGTATGGATTCTAGAGCCATTAAAAAAATTACTGTGAAATATCGATATCCCTTACCCATAATGGATAACATATTAGATTGTTTGTCAAGTGCCAAAATCTTCTCCAAGATTGACCTTCGAAGTGGATATCATTAGATACGAATTCAAGAAGGGGATGAGTGGAAGACTACTTTTAAAACCAAGGATGGCCTATTCGAGTGGATGGTAATACCATTCGGATTGTCCAATGCTCCAGCTACCTTCATGCGAACCATGAATCAGGTATTTAGGCCATATATTAGAAAATTTGTTATAGTGTATTTTGATGATATCCTAATTTTCAATAGAACTATGGGAGAGCATGTAGAGCATATGAGAGTGGTGCTTAACACACTTAGAGTTGAAATGTTGTTCATCAACCTTGAGAAGAGTGAGTTTTGAAAAGATAGATTGGTATTCTTGGGTAATGTTATCTCGATTGATGGTTTGAGCATGGATCCAAAAAAGGTTAAGGCGATTCTTGAATGGCCTACCCCTCAAAGTATCATGGAGGTGAAGAGCTTCCATGGGTTGGTGAACTTTTACAAAAGGTTCATTAGAAATTTTAGTGGGATAAGTGCATCCTTGACTGATTACACCAGAGGGAAGGTCTTTACATGGACAAAGGCAACAAACATGAGCTTTGAACAACTCAAAAGAAAGGTAATGGAAGCTCCAATTCTTACTCTACCAGATTTTGATAAGCTTTTTTATAGTTGAGTGTGATGCTTCGGGAGTAGCTATCAGAGGAGTGTTAAGTCAATAAGGTAAACCTGTAGCCTTTTTTAGTGAGAAAATGAATGATGAAAAAAAAAAATAAACTACATATGATAAAGAATTCTATGTTGTTGTGCAAGCATTAAGATATTGGTGGTATTATCTCTTACATAAGGAATTTATTTTGTTGACTGACAATCAAGCTTTGAAGTACATAAATTCCCAATCTAGGTTGTCCCACAAACATGCCAAATGGGCTTCATTTTTGTAGACCTATACTTTTGTTGTACAACATAGGAGTGGTAAAACCAATGTGGTGGTTGATGCATTAAGAGGCATCATCTACTAATCGCAATGAGCAATAGGTTGGAGGGCTTTGAAAAAATGAAGAGTGAATATGCAAATGATTCACAATTTGGAAAAATTTATGTAACTCTAAGTAAATCTGACCATACAAGTATGCACTCCTTTGAAGATTATTTGTTAGTTGATGGATTCTTATTTAAAGGGACTCAACTTTGCATTCCCCTTGTATCTAGGAGAGAAAATTTAGTAAGATAATTGCACTCTAGTGGATTGAGTGGACACTTTGGAAGGGACAAGACCTTTGGGTTGGTGAGTGAAAATTTATTTTGGCCTAGTATGAGACAAGATGTGAATAGGTTTATTATTTCTTGTAGGGTGTGTCAAATTGCAAAAGGGGGACAACAAAATACAGGTCTATATATGCCACTACATGTGCCCAAAGAACCATGGATTGATATTTCCATGGACTTTGTATTGGGCCTACCTAGAACTCAAAGGAGCAATGATTCAGTGTTTGTTGTGGTAGATCACTTTTAAAAAATGGTTCACTTTATACCTTGTAAGAAGACCAATGATGCTAGCCAAATAACACATTTTTTTTTTAGAGATATAGTGTAGTTACATGGCATTCCAAAAACCATAACCAGTGACAAAGATACTAAATTCTTAAGCTACTTTTGGAGGTCATTATGGAAGAAGTTAGATAATAGTTTGCAATATAGTTCAACATACCACCCCCAAACTGATGGCCAAACTGAGGTGGTGAATAGGAGTTTGGGAAATCTCCTGAGGTGTTTAGTTGGTGACCATCCTCAATAGTGGGATTTGGTGATATCTCAAGCTGAATTTGCTTATAGTTCTAGTATTAATAGGTCTATAGGTAAGTCCCCTTTTCAAATTGTCTATGGTTCAAAGCCTAAAGGAATCCTGGATTTAATTGATCTTCCAATAAACCCACATATCAATAAAGATGCTACATATTTTATGGAAAATATTCAGGAGATACAAGAACAGGTTAGGCATAAATTACAGGAAATGAATGAACAATATAAGAAACAAGTAAATTTGCATAGAAGAGAGAATTTTCTAGGAAGGAGAAATGGTCATGGTACATTTACGCAAGGAGAGGTATCCTCAAGGAGCTTATCACAAACTAAGACCAAAGAAATTTGGACCTTGCCAAATTTTAAAAAGGATTAATGACAATGCTTATGTGATAGACCTCCCAGAAGAATTTGAAATCAATCCTATTTTTAATGTAGTTGACTTGTATCCCCACTCCATAGAGTCAAATGATGAACTGAGGGAGGCTAAACAACTTGAAAAAGAAGACAATAGCTCAATCAAGCACCTATCGAGGAAGAAAAGAGGACAAATTGAATGAGTGTTGGATACCAAATTGGTAGCTACACGATCCAGGTCATATAAAATATATTTTGTCAAATGGGAAGGTCTGCCAAACTCTTATAACTCATGGATTTCAGAGGTTAATTTGCTTAAATACACCAAGAATAACTCCATTTCAAGGCTCTAAACCAAGAGGTTTATAATTCTAAAAGTTGGGGAGGATGATCTGGAGAGCCTTTATTACTATTTCTCCCTCCTCTCCATCCACTCTTCATTTGCTTGGGTCAATTTTGTAGGAGTTTGTTAGTGGTATTATTTTGTAACGGTTTTGTTATTAAATAGAGGATAAGGCTTAGTTATTATTTAGCTATTTTTGGGTTGTAGTGGTAGAAAAATAGGAATCAATTAGATTTGAGTTTTGAAGGGGCTTTTATATTGTGAGATGGGGGTTTATTTTTTGGGGGGGCTAGAAATACACTAGAATGTGCTACTGAGAAGGTTTTTTGGAGTAATCATTTGATGGTTGTGAGCCCTCTAGTTGGGTCGATGACATGTCTATCTTGTAAGTTTTCTATCTGAGTAAATATATTTGGTTTCTCATCTACATACCTTCTTCCATTGTCCTTTGTTCTGTTGTATTTTTTTTTTTAGTTGTTCTGGCTTGGAGGAAACAAGGTTGCAAACAATTGAGGAATAATAGTTGGTTGTTGGTTGTTTTGAGAAATAATTTTCTATATCACTTAGTCTTATAAAATCCATTGTTAGATCCCTCATATAATTTCTCCATTGCTCAACTTCATTTCCTTATAAAATTAATTCTTTTGATGAAAGCCACAATAGATTCCATAAATTTTTTATGTCCATAGAGGTTGCATCTACTAATACTTTGAGCTCTTTATTAGGAGAACATAATGTTTCATTAATGTATAAAGTATAAATAATACATAATGTCGACTAGTGTTAACCTTTAACAGTATCCTCAACAATAGGCAGGTTGTTACAACAATGTAACAACCTGTTACATAAGAGAATATAGTAAAAATCTTAAATTAAGGGAATATTACTCTAACACCCCCCTTATTCCATTATTTTGGATAATATATAACTCCCCCCCTTAATGTGAAGGAGAGAATAATGAAAGATGCTCTTGTGTTGGATTTGTGAGTACCTATGAATGAGTACCTCTGGGTCTGCTGCTAGATTTACCTCTGGATCATTACCTCTAGATCTGCTTGTAGTTCTACCTCTAGATCTTTGTCTCTGGGTCTGCCTTTAGGTGTGCCTCTAGGTCATTGCCTCTGGGACTTCCACTCGGTCTATCACTGGATATGCCTACCATAGGTTTTACTTTTTCTGTAGAAGCCAAACAACATTTCTTTCATTTTGGTCCATTGTGTGAGATTTGTCCATCCACAATCAATATGAACCTTGTTGGTCATCTTCACTTTATACCAAAAAATTATAGAGGAGTAATTTGTACATCCACACGAGTCACAAGGATTTAGTTTCCAACACCTAGCTTCTACATGTCTTGTTCTTCCCCAATGACTGCAACAATTCTTTGTAGGAGTTGAAGGAGATTTAGGTTTTACAAACATGGTTTTACTGGTACTTGCTTGTCCATCATATCCAAGGCCTTCATTTTTTGGCCTAAAATTTGGCATTATAGGAGTTTTAATGCCTTGTCCATGTTTACCTAATATTTCACCATTGAATCCTATTTTTTTCATGAGTTTGGATCCAATGCCTTTGGTGTGCTTTTCAAAACACCCAAGTATTTCATCTTCATTAATGTTTTTAACAATATGGTATTTTTCATGATTGATGATATTATGGAGCTCATTTTGAGGATGTTTAGTTTTTAAGTCACTAGTGTCGCAAGCAAAATCTACTCTTGTGATGAGATCACCTGTGCTACAACTGATATCTATCATTATATGCATGAGGTCACATGTATCACAACAAGCATTAGCCATAATGGGCTTAAGATAACTTGTGTCATAACAAGCATTTGCCACCATGGGCTTAAGGTTACTTGTGTCACAACGGGCATCAACCATTAGGAGCATGACCTCTGATTCCTCATCGATGTCCCTTTTATTTTGATGTTGGGTAATGTCAAGTGAAATCAATGTCATGTAGACTGCCCTTACAATGCCTATAGGGATTTGAGCACCATTTATCTAAAGGTCTTCAAAAACTTTAGAATCTCTAAGAATGGATTTTACACCACTGCGTAGTGTGAGATATTTTCCATCCTCAAAAAAATCCATTCCTTCCCACCCTGCTGGAAAGTAAGGATCTTTAACTAATTTTGCACATGTATCAGTTTATTTTGGGGCTTGTTTTTTCTTTGATTTGCCCATCTTCTTATGGTGATGGTCTCTATTGAAAATGCACCTTTTATAATATGATTTTGCAAAAAAAAATCATAAGGTGGCTAAGGTGTCAGTCGCTGTCGAAAATGCACCTTTACAAGTTGTTCCCTCATTTTTACAAAATATATTTTGATGTAGGAAATAAAAATTTATCCCCCCATCTTAGTGCAAAAATCATGGCAAGTATGAAGCCTCTAAGTCATTTTAAAAAGTTTACCTGTTAGGCAATGTTCAAATAAATTCACCAAAAAATTCCCCCTTATTACAAGTACTTCAAGCAAAAAATTGTTGTTATGAAGCTTAAACAGAGGTTAAAATGTGATTACTTCTTCCTTTTTGATTGTCAAAACACAATGTTTTGTTTTTCGCTTCTATGTTTGCAAAAATTACAATTTGCATCCCTTTTTTTTTGGAAAAAAATGCACAAGTTGTGAAATTTGCAAAAACTTTGGTGTCCTTTTGTTTGTTTGCAAAATAATTTTTGAAGAAAATTAATATAATGCAATAAATTAAATATTTTCTAAAAATCAATTAATTTAAAAAAATATATTTTTTTTTGGTAAGTAGTGTTTGTATTTACAGCAGGTTTTAACAAGGATCCCAAAACCTGATTACATAAGCAATGGGCCTAGGGCATCAATCCCTTGAAACTGAACACCAAAACAGAAATCCCGCCTAGCGGTAAAAGTAAGCATGAAACAATCCCTCTCAGCGGGAAACAAACAAATAAGAAAGAAAGTAGTTTTGGAGATCCCGCCCAGCGGGGAGTAGCCAAAAACCACCATCGAGAAGATCCCGCCCAGCAAGAAGCAAAGAAAAACCGTTACAATAAAATCCCGCCTCGTGGGAAGCAGTCAAAACCACCACAAACAGTCCCGCATAGCGGGAAGCAACAGGGAAATCCCACCATCCGGGAAACCAAGAGAAAAGAAAGGATCCCGCCTCGCGAGAAAACCGACGGATTTGGCGGATCCCGCCCTGTGGAGAAACCAGTCACCCATTGGGAAAAAATTCCGTTCAGTGAGAGCCATCCTGCAGGAAGCCGACAACTAGCACAGAGAGGATCCAACCCATCAGGAAGTGACCAGAGAGTTGCACCACAAGGAAACCGCCCCAGGAAAACAGAAGAGGATCCCAGCAGTAGGGACCAAGAATCTCGTCCAAGCACAGAGCCTACCGAGGATTCACAAGAAAAAAGGGGGAAGCTGTCCAAACCCTAAACCGTCACCTCCACCGCACCGAGAAACGCAGGGGACCATATCCACACGAATAACCTACAAAAAACCCCAGGGGGAAGCCTGAGGGAAAAAGGGAAGGGATCCCCAACCAAACAGGGATCCCTGGGAAGCACCAGTCCGAAAAAACAACCAAGGAAACCCTAGCCGACTGGGAGGGGCACAAATAGTGGAGAAGGATCTCCCCCCAGGAGATCATCTGCAAACAACCACTCCCCGGGAGGGATGACCTGGGTTGAGCCAGGGACTGGGCAGGAACCAGGAGCCATGGGAGGGGGAGCAGGGGAGGTACCAGAGCCCTCCCCTCTCTAATTTAAAAAAATATTTAACTTATATATTATAAAATATTAATTTAAATAGAAAAAATAGATTGCAAAAAAATTGTACCTTTGATTTTGTTTGCAAAATATTACTGTTCACACTATGTGGGGTTTGAACCCCCGACCTCCCGTAGCAGAGACATGGCGCTGGCCTGATCCACCAGTTGGGCTAGCACTCTTGATGGAATTGAAGGGATGCCACTGAATATTTGAAGACTTCATGTCCAAATTTTTGTTTAAAAAAAATATTTACGGGATCTTTATCCCACATGCACCCTGTGGTGCATTTTGGAGGGTTTAAAAAAAATGTGCCGCACCTATTTCTTCGATTGTATTCAGGAAATCGCAGAGTCTGAACTGGTTTTTTTGCCATCGATGATGAATTAAAATAAACCATGTCACCGCCATCTAGATATCGCCATGTGTCTGCTAGCTTCGCCACATCACGACCATCGCCATGTTAGTGCCACAATCCGCATGCAGGGGTCTACATTAGCTCCTCGATCCTGTTGTCCACTAGGTCAGCTCTACCACGTGTTTACCTGTAGGGGTCCATGTCAGCTCCTCAAGATTCATGCCAAAGGATACATGTAGAGAGTCAGTCTATTGATGGTCCTAGAGATCTGTGCTTGAGGATGTGCAGGTGTTGTCGATCAGTCAATGGTTCTAGTCAGAATCTATGCTTACCTAAATTTTCAGGTGAGCAATCCGATCCAGGTCAAAGTCTACA
Source organism: Wollemia nobilis (assembly GCA_028583015.1). Lineage (NCBI taxonomy): Eukaryota > Viridiplantae > Streptophyta > Pinopsida > Araucariales > Araucariaceae > Wollemia > Wollemia nobilis. The sequence continues at coordinate 12,702 of JAQPPZ010003624.1, forward strand.
TTTGGGAGCGAGTCCCCAGATCTCAAACAGGCCAATTTCGATGATATTGCTAGGTCTGACAGTCCGTCTAGGGGGTCACATCAGTCCATCAAATCTCGATCTAGTCTAGATCAAGTTGTCCCATCGATGTCCATCTGTGTCTGTGTCAGTTGTTCGATCTGTCTGGTTAATGTCCTCGTCTAGTCTAGGTCTATCTATCCCATCGGTTTCAAGTTTGTCTATCCACCTTAGGAATTGTATCAAGATAGTCCAATCCAAATTTAGTCGGGTCAATTTAGGGGGGTCCCATATCTCATGATTTATGCCTCTCAGGATCTGGTATGTCGATCCACTTGGAAAAATGAAAAAATCACCTGCATCTTGATAAATGTGTCCACCTCAAAGAACGCTTGCATCCGCTGCTTCACTCTTGCTCTGATGTCCTTCCACATTAGCGAGGTTAGGTGTCCACCACCTCAGTGATTGCTTTGTCTCGTACGTTGTCCTCCTTCATGTCGATGTCGACCCTAGCATCCACGTCAGCTTTGCTGGCTTAGGTCTAGGTCCAACAATCAAGGGTTACAAGGTCGACAGGAGTGCTCTACTCACCAATAGAGTGATCAATAAAAGTCCAAACAGAAATGCTTGCCAAGAGCAATTCGAGCGATTTGCCACAAATATCTACCAAGAGCAATTCGAGCGATCCACCAATAATGGTTCTGATACCATATTAGGATAACACAATATTTCATTAATGTATAAAGTATAAATAATACATAATATCGACTATTTTTAGCCTTTAATTACTCTAACACCCTTGTCTATTTAGATGCTCTATTATATTTTGAGATAGCTACTAATTCCCTCCATTCCCTAGCTAGGGATCTTTTCCTAGATTTACTTTCTTCCCATTTCCTATTTTCCAAGCCAAAAAATTGCCCACTAATATAAAACCCTCCACTAATGCTTTCCAAATGATAGTTGCATTGGTCATTGGCTTTATAGGAAGTCTAATCCACTCTTCAAATGATATGGAACCTAAATATTTCTCCTTGATAACCTCATGCCATAATGTTTTACCAATTATCAATCTCCAAATACTCTTGGCAACTAGTGCTTTCCCGAAGTTATATATTCTTAAGCCCCCATCCTCCTACTGATTTAGGTTTGGCTATCTTACTCCATTTAACCAAAGGCATTGAATCCTTCTCCCTTATTCCTGTCCAAAGGAAATGGAAGCATTTCTTCCTTATTTTTTCCACTATTTTAATAGGAATATAAGCCATAGAGTGCCAAAATATTGGAATGGCTTCTAAAACTAATTTAACTAGTGTTAAATGACCTTCTAATTATAACCATCTATTACACCATGAATTTACCCTTTTTCCACTTTATTTATAACCAAATCCAATCCTGGTATCCATAATTATTTGGCTTTAGTATAAACCCTAAATATTTTAGACCTTTTCCAAACTTAATTAGATTGAAGCAACAAATCCTTACCATTGCTTCTTCTTGTCCCGGTTGTAGTTTGTTAAAAGCTATATCTATTTTCTAGAGGTCTATTTCCATTCCTATGACAACACAATATAAATCTAACTCTTTATATTTCAATGCTTATCTTAAGGTACCATTTCCAAATAGTAGTATATCATCTACAAATAGTAAATGAGTCCCAACCAAAAAGTTTTCCAATTTAATGCCTTTAATCATGTAAAGTAAGAATAATAAGGGTGATAGGGGAAATCCTTCTCTCAGCACTCTAGAAGGCTTGAAGAAACTAGAATTTGAACCATTAATTAAGATAACAAAGGAAGTATAATTAATACATCCCATTACCCATTTTACAAAGAGAACGCTACAACCAATATGAATTAATATAATCTTGATGTCCAACCAACTTACCCGATCAAAAGCTTTTTCCAGATCAAGCTTAATTATCATTGCTTGTTGCTTCCTTGATTTGACTGAATGAAGTGCTTCCAGAGCAACACTTATAGCTTCATGGATTTATCTTTTACTTAAGAAACCAAATTGTTCTTCTGAGGTCTTTGAAAAAATCCCTTTTAACCTAATAGCAATAATCTTTGAGATGATTTTGTAGAGATTATTACACAATGACATGGGCATATACTCCCCAAAGGATTCTAGGTTATCCTTCTTAGGATTCAAGGTGAAGAAAGTTATATTGATAGACCCGAGTACACGCCTATAAGTCCTTGATTCCTCAACCACATTTAAAAGGTCTTCTTCCAACAACTCATAAAAAACCCACATAAGTCAATGGTCCAACCATATGGTCCTAGACTCTTCCCTTTCTCAAATGATTTAACTATTGTTTGTAGCTTCTCCTTAGTGACCTTTGCCATCAACATCTCTTTAACTTCATCATTGACCATATTAGGTAGATAAAGTACTAGCTTAATGATTTATTTAATATATACTCTATTGGGTTCTTAATAAATTTTATTAAAGTGGGATACTCATAATCCTGTTATTTCTTAAAATATTTTCATATTTCTTCCATCCTCCCCTTTCATATCCCAGATTGTATTTATCATTTTTTTTTGTTTTGCATACTTTTGAAAGAATTTTGTATTCTCATCCCTTTGTTCCATCCAAATTGCTCTACTTTTCATCCTCCACTTTGCATTTTCCCATTCTAACAATTCCCTCTTCTTTTTTTCCAACTCCTTTACCTATAAATTCTACATGTTTGAAAAAAGCTCATTGCCTTTATGACTATATAACTAATTTAGTTTAGATTCAATGTCCACTATCTTTACCTCTGCTTCCCAATATTTACCTTTGGCCCATGCATTTGTAGCAGATTTGATTCTCCTCAAATTTCTATAAAATTGAAACATGGTTGTCTCTATTTTTGGATCAATATATCCACTCATATTTTACTATATTTAAAAATTCATTATCTTTCAACCAGATAGCATTGAACTTGAAAGATCCTGCTAGTTTCTCTTTATCCTTTTCTAACTATAAGAAAATTGGTGAATGATTAGATCCTCCACCTTAATATATCCAAGAAATTAGTCTTTTTGCTTTAACTATGAGGGTATCAAACACTAAAAATCTGTCCAACCTTCTAGAAATACCTTATCTTATAGTTCTTTGATTCCTCCAAGTGGGCACTAATTTAATAGGTTCTACATCACACAACCCTACGTTATGGATTTTTTGTAGGAAAAATTCAGCAGGGAGATCCATTCAGACCTCCTCTCCCCATATTTAAGCTTTTTTAGTTACAAAGTTTAAGTCCCCTCCCACCACTATATTTCCTTTTTAAGAAAAATCTTATATAAAGAATTCTTTTCAAAACTGCCTTCTCCTACCATAAGGACCTATAAATTGACTATAAAAATTATCTTAGCTCCATAGAATGTAAGTCTATAACCACAATCGCCTCAATATAAACCTTATCAACTAGTTGGAAGGAGGAATTCCATCCTGTTATATTTTCCCCTGATCTTCCTTTTGAGTCCAACCCTACAAAGTTTCAATTTGGTAGGAGAGAGATGAGTATGGCTATTTTTATTTTTGCATCCAACATAGTCTTTTAGATTATAATTATATTTTGCTTATGAAGTTAAACAAATGCTTTAGGACCATTTTTTTTATGAGGGACCCAAAGCCCTCTAACATTTAAAGAGAAAATAATCATTGATACCCTTTCCCTTGGGGCTATCTTGATTTAAGAATCCCAACTATATATTTTTACTTTCCAGATAAAATTTCCTTCTCAACTTTTTCTTGCAAACTTTCATGACTATCCATTCCTCAACATTGACTAGACAAAATTTCCTATTTGACTAAGATGAGTTTAGTTCATAATGTTACAAATTCAATAGAAGCAACGATGATTTCCTATTTCTAAGTATCGTAGCTCTGATATCATTGATAACTTTAGCATTATTTTATTATATTACAAGACAAACACCAAAACAATAAAGAAACTCATTACATGAAAAGAAAGTGATACAATCTGAAAGGAGCTATGAGGCCATTTATATAGAAATATGGATTCCTTATCCAACACTCTAATTAGCTATACAAGGGAACACCTTACACACTTACAACTTGCACAATGATACTTGTGCATTTATTATACTGCATGTAGTATCTAGATAACTTCCCTCTAAAGTAACCTATCATATACAAATGATGTAATATATTCTAATAGGATAATGGTATGCAAGCAAAAATGTTCCTTGACCTCCCCCTCCCAAATCACTCCATCCATACATAGGAAAAAAAACCTCCATAAAATATCTTTCTAGATCCTTCTCTCAAGTTGCTCAAAATAAGGTTCTTGCTCAGCAAACCCATTTGGACAACACACAATTGTTGCCAATCAATGAAAATATATTCTAGGCTCTAATTCATGAGGTTTAGAAACCTCTAAATCACCCCTTATGAATTTAAATCTTCTATATTATAATTTTAGGGGACTCTCCCTCCCTTACCGTAAGTTTCAAGTTCAAAAAGTAGTTGCTGAAAATTATATTTTTGTTCATTTCCTTCAAGAACTAAAAGTCACTGGTCACACTCTCACCTATTGTATGGACATCATTAGTGGTGGATATGCATCCACCTTTACTACTTATCATGTTAATTTTAAAGGATGTGTTTTCATTTCCATATCCAAGTCTCTTTGTTATGCTATTCTAGACCATGGTGAAGACCCTGCTCACCGTTGTGTGTGGGTTAGATTGGCTCTCAACTATTAGGTTACTGGATTTTGTTCTGTCTATGCTTCCAATGACCCTTATAGTAATATAGCATTTTGGGAATGGTTAGCTATTTGTCTCCCTCCTATATAATGGATCCTTGGAGGTGACTTTAATATTATAGAGAATCATGGTGACAAAAGTTGAAATGGTAGTAGACCCCTTTCTAACGTTGAATTTGGTAGTTGGTTGTTTTGTCATAATAATTTAGGTGTGCATGACCCTATCTTTGGTAAAGCCTCCTCTCACAAAGATAATTGGTCTACATGGTCCAACTATCATCAAGGTTTTGGTAGGAAGCTTGTTCATCTGGATAGATTTTATTTCAGTAATTATTTCCTAGATGAATTCTTTGTCCACGAGCAAGTTTGCATCATTTCTCACACAACTTTGTTTGATCACATTCCTATCTTATCTTCTATCTAAAATTCCTCTATATCTATTAATTCCACATCATTTCATTTCAAATTAAATGTGTCCCACCTTGACAGTCCTTCCTGTTGCCGCCTCGTAGAGCATGTTTGGAATAGATTTCCCAAACCAACTGGTAATATTGGTTGGATCAAATGATTTGAAACAACTATCTCCAATACGATTTCATCCCTTAGATGGTATGAGTGCTTTGTTGCTATGAGGAAGAAGATTCAAGAGAATCACCTTCATAAGAAGATATCTCATGAAAATCAGGCTAGAGTTTATGAGTCTTACTGTGCTAGAGGGGTGCATGTTAGATCTCGCCTCAATTGGATCTCCCAAGAGAACTAAATATTTTTTAACTGCCTCAGACATAAGAATATTTTGAAAAGGACCACTGAGTTGGAGGATCCTTTAGGTCATTCTTTTTTCGACTCTAAAGATATCATGAATCGTTTTATAGCTCATTTCTCTCAAATTTTTGCAACGGAACCAAGGGATGACATCCAATGTATCTTAATGGAATATGTGTAGGAACATATTCCCTTCCTAGTAGACCCCATTATTTGGGATCAACCTAAATATGCTCTTTCTATGAATGATCTATAAAATGCTCTTTTTTCTATGAAGAATGACAAAGCTCCTGGCTTGGATGGTCTTCTAGTGGAGTTTTATAAAAAAAAAATTGGCATATTATTTCCTTTGATCTTCATCATGTTTACCTGGAATATCTCCATAAAAGTTCCCTCAAAGCTTATATCAATGCAAGGCTTAGCAAGCTAATTTTAAAGGTACTATTCATAACCAAATATCCAATTGGAGACCTATTACCCTCCTCAATGTTTCGTAACTCCTATCAAGACGCCCTCTTGGTTAAGTTAGATTTTAACAAAGATTATGATAGAATCAGATGGGATTTTATTCTTAGTATGCTTTCTTGGCTTGGTTTTGGTCCAAAATTCTATAATCAAATTGGTATGCTCTTTGGTGATGCTTCAACTTGTGTTCAGGTTAATGGAGCTCTTTTCCCCTCCTTCCCTCTTCAATGGTATATCATATAGGGTTTTCACCTTACTCCTTTTTTGTATGTTTTGGTTGTCGATGCTCTTGGTTATCTTCTTCATAAGGCTCATTTTGATGGCCTCATTCAGGGTATTAAGCTTTTTAGGGATAAGCATTCTCTTAACTCATATTTTGCTGATGATTCTCTTATTTTTCTTTCAAATACCCAACAAGAGGTGGAAATGGCTAAAGAGATTGTTCAACTATTTTGTAATGTCTCTGGCTCTCATATCAATGAATCTAAAACTTAAGTCTTCTATGCCTCTTCCTCTCCTCGTGGATGCAACTCCTCGATTAAGTAGAATATCATCCCTATGGGATGATTGTGCATTATTTGGGAATTTCTTTTGGGATTAATATCTCTCCTAAGGATATGTGGAACTAGGTTATGGAGACTAAAAAAAAATTAATGCTTGGCCAAATCAGTTTCTTTCCTTAGCAAGAATAATTCAAGTTGTAAATAAAATAATGGTAGCCTCTCATGTTTATTACTCCTATTACTAGATGGCCCCCAAGGTAGCCTATAAAAAATTAACTCGGGTCATTCATAAATTTTTATGGACCAAATGGGATGGGGAGGTAGGAATGAAACCCATCTCTTGGAAAATTTACACTCAACCTAAAGCTTTAGGAGGTCTAGGCATTATTGATCCTATTACCTAGAACAAAAGTTTAGCTGCAAAATGGGTTGCCAAATCCATCATTGGTGATGAAAAATAGAAACACCTATTTTGTTACAAAATCTCTCTAGCTAATCACAAAGGTAAATGGAAAGAAATCCCTTTGGAGGATAAGGTCCTTAATGTGCCTTAATTTACGGTTAAAGGATCTACTCCAGTTACCCAAAACTAGAAAGCTTGGCAATTAGTTTCTCATTTATTGGCTTGGAAGTTTGAATCCTTGAGACATGGTCTGAGCATCGATCTAAATAGTCTTTGGTGGAATAAACTTATCCTCCATAATGATAAACCTTTAGCTTTATGCAGTGTTATTCATGGTCTAGCTTTTTTGAAGAAATGAATTAATAAAATTAGAGATATATGGGATTCGGGTAGTTGCTCAATTCTTACTTGGAACCAAATATGCAATTATTGCTTCCTTCCCTTTTGGTTCAAAGAGTCTTATGACTTAGTTGTGGCTTCCATCCCTTGTGAGGTCCTTATAAAGTTGGGAACAACTATCTATAATATATGGAATTACTAGAGATGGCTTAATGGTCATAAAATATCTTCCATTACTTCTAGTTGGATATACAAAAATGTTTTATATCCTCCTTCTTTAGATTATAAGCTCAATCTCAAGTGGCAAGTGACTTTTACCAATGTCCAATGGTAGTATCTTGCTACTCATATTTGGAAAGTTCTTGTTGAATCTAAAAATCAACTTCTTGGATGGCAGATTTTGTATCAAAAACTTCCAAATTTTGAAAGCTTGGCCTTGATTTTACACATTTCCCCTAAATGCATTTTTTGTAATGATTTAGAAACTCTTATTCACTTGTTTTAGTTTTGTGACATGGCTAAACAATTTTGGGATGTCTTCTACACTTTTCTTTTTCCCTCTTTCACTAGATCTTGGAAGCTTTCTTTGCTTGTTTTTTCTCAACTAAATTAGTGCCCCAAACTCTGGGATGTTTGTAGACTCATCCTTCTCAAGCATATTTGAAAGTGCAGATGCAAAAAGGTGTTTACTAGGTCTGCTCCTCCATGGGATATAGTTTTAGTAGATTTGACCTTTAAAAGTTTGTTACATGTGGGATGCATTCATTTCCAAGTGTATGGGACTTCCAACACACCTTGAGATGTTATTGAGAAACTTCATCAACTTTCTCATATGGTTTAAGATCTTCTGTAGGTCCAAAATAAACTAAAAAGAAGGCAATTAATAATGATGAGCAAGTTCATGTTTTGATTACTTTTATTTATTATTTGAAGACTTCAAAAGATATCACGAAAGACACCCATAATTTCTCTATATAACAAGCTCTCTCACATGAGTGTTGATATCCAGTGTATTGAGCAAGATATAACTATAGTCTTTTTGTTGCTATTAACTTCTATTCTTATCTATATTCAGTTATGGGTGCTTTACTCTTTATCCATCTCATTTTGTTTTTTAGTTGGTGGACAGTGTTAGCTCCATAATATTGTAATGTTTAGGTTAATGAATTAATATAATCTAGCTTTTTATCAAAAAAGAATATAATAATAAGAGATAGCAATTCCCAAGGGTTAGGTGGATTGGTAATTATGTATCTGGCCAAACACTTATCAAGAAGAGACCCAGGTTCAAACCTTGGGGGCATGCATGTTGCAAAGGTAGTAGTCTGATTTGAATCCTATGAGTGCATGTCAGAACAATGATGATGGTACAAATCTTGAGCGATCGATGGTCCCTTGCATGCCATGTTGCATCACACCAAACACCACCATCCATGATTTAAAAAGATTGAAGCTATGGTTCCTATTGCATTTGGCTTATGTTGTACTAGTAGCTATTGGATGGTGGTATTTGGTATGAATTTTTAGCATGAAGAAATTATGGGAACCTTTTTTAAGGAGGTCACATCCTTGGCTAGAGATGTGTAATAACAATCTCTATAATCATATCTTGTTTTGGGTATTGTGTCAAAAAATTTTAAGCAAACTCATTTTCTAAGTTGTATCTTCTCCTCGTGCATTTGCACATATTTAGGTAGCACATATAGTGTTATTTTCAACGAAAGCATCCATCATTAATTAATAAATAAATATCGGCAGTCAATAGAGGAGGGACATTTTTCGCAGGACTGCCCAAACTGTCGAACTTGTTTCGGCCATATCTCACTCATCCGGACTCGGATTGAGCTAAAATTTTGAGGGTAGATGCCTGAAAAACCCTAGAACGTCTCCACCAATTTTCATCACATTTGGAGCAACACAGATCCTAGCGCATCCCTATGTGTGAACGAGATTTTTGGCAAGCGACTATGCGAGGGTTTCATCCGGGTTGAGTGCAAGCAGCTCCAGAGGTTGGTTTTTAGGGCCTTCAGGCCCTAGCGGCCAATATTTTTGTGGTTTATGCTCAATATTTTAGCAGGAAATGTTGCAGGGGATCCAATATGGGTTAGAAATTTATCTTTCAATAGATCATACTATGAACTTGAGTGACAATGGCTTCCAATTTGCTGCACAAAAGAAAAGTGAAAACCATACCTTTCCACGACGTCTAGGGCAAGGATTAAAGAGATCACGAAACAAGTTTCAAGCTAGTTGATCAAAAAATGGCTCATATCTCAAGTGAATCTGGTGCTAAGGTGCACCCACAAAATAATTCTACTATGAAAACCCCTGTCAAGGGTAAGAATTTCGAAAACTCAGCCCCAAAAATGAATTTTAGGGATGCCCTCCATGGTGGACAGCCTCAGCCCAATGCTAATATCAATCTTAGGGCTTCCCATAAACCTCTAAGAATGCCTAAGATTGATCCCAAGAAAATGGAGTCAGGATGTCTTAAAGCAAGCTGATGGAACTCCTATTGTTAAGCTTGATATGGGTAACATTCAGACCGGCATTGAAGATTTGGAAAAAAAAGGACTAATTTGTCGGTTCGTGGGTTTTTGTCCGAGCCTATCTGCTTTCAAAGTCCGGGCTGCAAAAAGCTGGAAAACTAAAGGTGAGTTACAAATATCTATTTATCCAAATGGTTATTTTCTTGTTTTATTTGCTAATAATGAAGATAGAGAGAAAACTTTTCAAGGGGGTCCTTGGTTTTTTGGAAGGGCAGGGCTTTTCATGAAGCCCTGGCATACTAAATTTAAAGCCGAAGAAGAGATGCCTTCTATAGCTCCCGTGTGGGTTAGACTCTTTGGCCTCCCTATTGAATTTTGGAATCCTACTATTTTTTCTTCAATTGGAAACTCTTTAGGAACTTTTATGATGACTTCTGATTGTACTCAAAATTTTGAACATATTATTTATGCTCGGATTTGTGTTTTAATGGATTTTGACAAACCCCTACCTAAAAAGATCACATTACAATTTGGGGAAGACACTTGGGAGCAAGTAGTGGACTATGAGAACATTCCTTTTCATTGTAGAATTTGCCATGAATATGGTCATTTGGCCAATGCTTGCCCAAATAAAATTCCTGATCAAAAGAAAGAAGATATAAACTCAACAGGTTTCCAAATGCCTAAGAAGAAGAACACTTAGAAAAAACTAGTTATGAAGGATCAATCAAAGTCATCTGCTAATATGTTTGAAATCCTTTCCACAAATGATGTCCCAAGTGAGGAAGAGGAAATAATGGAAACAAAAATCTTAGAAACACAATTTAAATATGAAGGGAAGAACTCAGAGACAAACCAACAAATCAAAGGTTTTCAATAGAAAAAAAGGAGAAAATTTACACAAGAAAAACAATCTTTTAAATGTCAAAACTTCAAATAATACGAGTCCCAATATAGACTCCGTTGAACCCTCTAGTAAAATTTTGGTTGTGTACGAGCATTCTTCAAGGTTAGAAGCCATCTCAGATTCAATTGGAATAAGTCAAGAAATAGGGGAAAAAAACTGAAGATGGATTCTAATAAAAAAGTAGGTCGCAAGACCAATCAATATCATATGGTAAAAGAAGGTGAAAAGCTTGTAGAGGAAGGTAAGATTAATGCCCTTCCCAACTTTTTTAGCCCTGGTATTAATGAAGATCATCACTTGGAATATTAGAGGACTCAAAGGGAGTCTTTCAAAACAAAATTAAATTAGAAGAATGATTCGGATAAATCATCCACATCTTGTTTTCCTTCAAGAAACAAAGATGTCAATGGAGGATATGGACCCAATTGCCAATTAAAATTTGGCCAGCTGGAAAAGTGGTTTCCCTCGGTTCCCAGGGGACTTCTGGTGGCATTGCTTGTCTTTGGGACCCAAAAGAGGTAGTTATTCACCATATGGTTGGCAGTTGGGGTCTGTTGGCTATAGCTATTCAAAGTAGACATTCCAACCAAATTATGCTCTGCATTACTGTTTATGCTTCGACTACTTTGGAGGAAAAAAAGAAGACAGTGGAAGGATATAACTCATATTATCTCTCATTTTCCTGAAGCTTGGATCTTGATCGGAGGAGATTTCAATACCATCCTCTCTCTGGATGAGAAAGAGGGGGAAATAGAAATTTGGATAAAAGCACCGACCTCATGAGCGAATATATTGCAAACCTCCATCTTGTGGACATCCAACCGGATAATGGCCTTATGACTTGGTCTAACAGAAGGCAAGGCTTAGCTTGTATAATGGAGAGATTGGATAGGTTTTTGCTCTCTGAAAATTTCTTAATCCATGGTCACATTCCTAAAGTGAAGACTCTTAATAATGTTGGTTCGGATCATTGGCCAACCATGGTGGAAATGTGGAAAACCAATGTGAGTTTCTCTCCTTTTCATTTTCAATTAATGTGGCTTAGAGACATTTCCTTTAGACCTCGTGTGCAACAATGGTGGAAGGAAGGTAAACCTAGGCATGGGACTAAGATGTTCTGTTTTGCCAAAAGACTGCAATACATTAAATCCAAAATCAAGACTTGGAACTGGAAAGAGTTTGGGGATGTTCATAAAAAAACATGAAGTTATTGCTCATCTTGAAAATTTGAATAAGAAAATCCATTTAGATGGCCTCACAGAGAAGAGAAGTGCAGATGAAATTAAACTCACAACTCGATTAGAGGAATGGGAAAAAAGAGAAGAAATCTTATGGAAGCAAAAATCTAGAATTCAATGGCTCAAAGAAGGAGATCGAAACACAAATTTCTTCCACAAATCTCTTCTAGCTCGAAGATCTCACAACTTTATTTCTTCCCTGAAATCAGATTCTGGAGATGTTGTTTATACTTGGGATGGCATGAACTCTATTGTTGTTGATTACTTTTCCAATCTTTTTGTTGCTACTCCTCTTGACTCAGCTTCTCAACAAAATGTTCTTCAAGCAATCCCTTCTCTTATCACTTCTGAGGAGAACTCTATTTTGACTGCTCCTGTTACTATCAATGAGCTTCAACAGGTAGTTTTTAAAATGCAAAAAGGGAAAACCCCGAGGTCCTCGATGGTTTTCCCATTGAGTTCTACCAAGAGTTCTGGGATATCCTTCATGTTGATTTATTAGAGGTGGTGGAAGAAGCCAGGAAAGCCAAAGAAATTTTGAAGGTTATCAATAAAACTTATATTACTCTTGTTCCAAAAGCTCAAGAGGTTGATCATATCTCAGCTTTTAGACCTATTGCTTTATGTAATGTTCTTCTCAAAATCATTACTAAAATCATGGCAGAAAGGTTGAAGCCTCTTTTGCATAAGATTATTTCCCCAGAGCAAGGGGGTTATGTGGAAGGGCGTCAAATAGTAGATGAGATAGTTCTTGGCTTAGGAAGCCATCCATTCCATGGATATGCAAAAATCTCCTTCCATGTTCATTCGGTTAGACTTATCCAAAGCTTATGACAGAGTGGATTGGCACTTCCTTATCAAAGTTTTGAGGCAATTTGGTTTCTCTAAGGATTGGATGGATTGGATTATGGGATGTATCTCTTCAGTTTCCTACTTAGTTCTTATCAATGGCAGGCCTTCTCAGTCATTCCTAGCTTCCAGAGGTATTAGGCAAGGTGACCCGCTATCCCCTTATTTATTCATCATTCTTGTTGAATGCTTGGGTAGGACTATAACCAAAAAGAGGGAAAACAAAACCCTTGAGGGAGTTACCATTGCTCATGGAGCTAGACCTATCTCTCATCTTCAATTTGTGGATGACTCTACTCTTTTAGGTAAAGCTACGGTTAAGGAAGCTTCTAATATTAAGCAAATCATTAGCTGTTTTTCTAAGGCTACTCGGGCAGTTGATCAATGAAGACAAATCTAAAGTTATTTTCTTTCACCTACTCTTGCTAGACGAGAATCCATGGTCTTGGATAAATTAAGATATAAGAAGACCTCCCTTCCAATCACTTATTTAGGTATTCCCATAAATATTCAAAGGCAAAAAATAAATATTGGAATTGGTTGTTGGACAAAGTCAAGAAGAAAATTGGAAAGTGGACCAACAAGTGGCTTTCTTCTGGGGGTAGAATCACCTTGGTAAAATCAGTCCTTCAAGCTATTCCTATTTATGTATCTTCCATGTTGAATATTCCAAAGGTTGTTCTTCGAGAACTGGATCAAATCAGTCATCGTTTCCTTTGGAGTGGTACTAAGGAGAAAAGAAAATGGGCCTTGGTGAAATGGGACACTTTATGTCTTCCTAAGAATAAAGGGGGGTTAGGATTCCGGTCTTCTATTAATAACAACAAAGCTTTAGCTGCTAAATTATATTGGAGGATGTTGCATAACCCCAATGCTCTTTGGGCCAATAATCTCCGTGCTAAATATGCTGAGAACAAAAGTCCTGAAGACCTTGTTCGCTATCAACTTCCTACCAAAGGTTCTCCCATTTTAGCGGTTCTTAAGACCGGTGAGGATTTGATAAAGAAAAATTTATTTTGGATCATTCATAATGGTCAACAAGCAAATTTTTGGACAGATTCTTGGGATGGTCACAAGCCTTTGATAACTCAGTTTCCCGATTGGAGGCCTTGGATGGAGGAGCTTCACCGAGCTAACTGGATAAAGGTGGCTAATTATTGTCGGTACCATACTCGGTAATTCAAAGGTTGGTAGATATTGGATCCCTATTGAGGATCGGCCTATTCAAATCCTAGAAAGGCAAAGACAAGATATCCAAGGCATCCTTCATATGAGATCTCTCTCTTGGTCCCATGAAAAATATTGTTTTGGATGGAACAACACTACTAAGGGTGAGTATTCAGTTGCTCAAGGTTATTTGACCTTATGCCATAATAATCCCAACCATTCTTCTGACATATTTTCTCAATTGTGGGCTCAAAAGCTCGGCCTAAGGTGAGGTTCTTTAATTGGCTTTTATTGCATCGTAGGGTGCTTACTCGGTGAGCAACTTATGAAGCGTGGTTTTCATGGCCCTTTTAGATGTGAGATGTGTGAAGAGAATGTAGAAACTCTCAACCATATTTTTATTGAGTGTACTTTAGCCTCCGAGCTATGGAGGAGAATGGCCACTTTACTTGGCTTACAGTGGTCCAATTTTTTTACTTTTGAACAACTTTGGAGGGATTGGCCTAATCAAGAGGGTGTTGATCATTTTATTAGGCAGTTAGTTTGGATGGGTTCTACCATTCTTCTTTGGAATATTTGGATTGAAAGGAACAACCAAATTTTTAATCAAGATAGGAAGGATATTCACTATATTTGGCAAAAGACCATAGCCAACTTAGTTGAATCAGTCCATCAACTCCTTAATCACCCCCAAAACTCCCACCAAAGATGGGATCAAGTGATGCAAAGATTGAAGATTAAATCTTCTAAGGGCAACCAACTTAAAGGGAATGTGAGTATTAGTAAGATGGATAGGACAAGAAATTGGCAACCTCCTCCTAAGGATTTTGGAAAAGTCAATACTCATGGAGCCTCTAGAGGGAACCCTGGAAAAGCCAGTGTGGGAGGAATTGGTAGACTTTCAGATGGCTCCTTGGTTTTTACTTTTGCTCGAGAATTTGGGTATTCTTTCCAATAACCTTGCTTGAGGGGTATGGTATCCTCCAAGAGGCCTTCAGGAGGCTACTAAGGTTGGATGGGAAAAGGTGTTAGTTGAGTCTGACTCTCAACTTATGATTAATCTTTTGAAGACTCCTTCCAAGAATCATAAGGTTGATTGGAGAATAAAAAGAATTATTGAGAAGATTCAATTAATCCAGATGGGATTTTTGAAAGTTGATTACAATCATGTGGTCGGAGATCAAAACAAGAGTGTTGATGCTTTAGCTAATTGGGCTTTGGACAAAGGTGATCTTACTTGTTATGGCCACCCTCCTAGATGGTGGGCTTCACAAATTAGGGAAGCTCTTCTTTCTATCATTTCTTTGGATGGCTCCAGTTCTCAAGGTACCTAGTTTCTTCTTTCTTTTTTTTGCTTCTCTTTGGTTCATTCAGGTTTTTTTAGTTCCCTAGCTCACTCTTTTCTTTCTTTTGTTTCCTTTGTTGTTTCTTGCCTTAATAGTCTTCTGGTCTAGATAGGTCATTGTTATGTTCATTTTTTTTCTTTTTCTTTTTTCTTTTTTTGTTTAGTTTTTTAAGGTGTGTGTTCTTTTGTTTTGTTTTGTTTTTGTGTTCTTTGTGTTGTTTTTTGTTGTTCTTGTGTTTTTGTTGTTTTGTGTTTTTTTATGTTTTTTGTTATTGTTCTTGTGTTTTTGTCGTTCTTGTTCTTGTGTTTCTCTTTGTTTGTGTTAATTCGTGTTTTTTTGTGTGAGTGTTTTCTATGTTTTTTGTTTTTGTTTATTGTCTGTTGTTGGTTGTTTTTTATTTTTATTTTTATTTTATTTTTTTAATATTTTAGGTTTTGGTTGTGTTTATTTTTCATGTTTTTTTTGGGTTATGTCTTTGTAGTGTTCTGTTGTTTTTGTCTTGTTTGTGTTTTGTTATGTGGTTCTTGTGTTTTTCTATGTGGTTCGTGTTGTGGTTTCTTTTATCTTATTGTGTGTGTGTTTGGTTGTGCTTTTGTTTTTGACACACTCAAGGAGCATGTTTTTTATTTTATTTTATTATTTTTGTTGTTATTTACTTATTTATTTACTTATTTTTAAATTGGTTTTGTGTGTTTGTTTGCTCCTTGAGTATGTCAAAGGTGGTAGGCCAGGTCCGAGTCCTGGGCATTTTTGGCGGAATGGATACCCCTGCCTCCTTGGGTCTTACCCGAAAGTGGCATCCCTTTTGGGATGTTTTCCACAAATAAAAAAAAAAATAGTGTTATTTTCAACTCCCTTTTTTCATCTATTAGGTCAGTGCATAAATCTTTCTTCATATTTTATACTTCATCAAGTTTTGATTCATATGTAATAATGACATATCCATAAAATTATTTTCTATTTTATAACCAATAATATTATCAATTGAGAGGTAAAATTTGATCGACTTTTTACATTTGCATGAGAGGAAAACGTTTAAATGAGCATTGATTGCTAGTTCATATTTAAGTGTATGAGTAATTGGGTCTTTTAGTATTACCTTTTGATTTGTTGTTGTTCACATTATTTTGTGTGTTGTGTTAGCAAATGGATCCAAAATATTCACAAGTTTATATTTGAAGGATCATAATCTCATAAATTATTATTCAATATTCCAAAATAAAAGCTGTATTGATCATAATCCAAAAGTTTTTACATTCGAATTACATAGCATAGATCTACCTTAAATTCCAGTAGATCTATGGTTTCGATAGTCGGTGATTGGTGCTCGAAGCCAGTTCCTCAGTAATTAATTAATTCCAAAAGGCCAGTCCCTCTTCTAACATTTACATAAGACTCTTCAATACTCCTGAATTTTGCTCTCCTCAAACTCATGGGAGATGCAACCTTTCATATGCCTTTATTACATAATGATAAAGTTTCTCATGATTACATAACATCCTACTTTTAATCTTGACACATCTCACATGACTCTTCACTTACATATATGACACCTCATAAATCACACATAACTCACACTTGCATACATAACACCTTTCACTACTCACACTTGATTACATGACACATAAACACACTTCACAACTTGACACATACTATTGACATAAATAATAAACACACTCCTAATCTAAATATTTACAATGGTACTCAAGGTACCAAATAATGTAATACCTCCAACACCCTCCGTATTACATTATTTGGTGTGAAGGTTTTTTGCCTTCAATATATGTCTCTTGTCTTCGTTCTCTTGATGCTAACTCTGGTATTCCTTTATGTTTAAACATTGAATATGTTCTTCTAGCTTGGTGTCTATCATTATTATAAGTCATAAAAATATATTCCATGAATGTTTGAATCCAATTGCTTTTATTATAATTCTTATTGTTGAAGTTAACATATGTTGAATGCACCAATGTCTCATCTTGTTCATCAATATTGTTTGTACATTCTTTGGTTACACCCAAATTTGTTTCTTGAAGAAGATCATTTGCTATCATATGCCATAAGTCATTTGTGTCACAATTGATATCTTTTGTTACTGGTTTCTTTGTTAAGTTTTTTTTATCAACTTTTCATGTTTGTCTTTAGAAATATGAAAAGTAAGCCATGCCATATATATTATCATACCTATATCAATAGGTAGTACAATAGCATCTTAAGAAATTTATTTTTCTTAAATTAGTTTTGAATGTAGATAATTTCCAAATGTTGTAAAGTTTTCATCTTTGGCTACTTTGAGAATTAAAGATAATTTCCTCTTCGATTTTATTGGAATATCTTCTGGTTCATCCAAATTTTTATCATATGTTGTGTGTAAAATTTTAGATTTTTTAACATCTCCTCACTATCCTCAAAAAATATATTTTGAATCATTTCTTCCATCTTGATTCTCCCTTTGACCACTAATCAATTTCACTTTAACTCAATCACTTCAATTTTCAATTTTAATCTTCAATCACTCAATTTCATAATCTACTTATTTATATTTCAATAAACATATTCAATCTCAATCAGATATTAATTTCAAAATTTTCAATAAATTTTTCAAATTCAATTTCTTTTTTTTTGTCTTCCTAATTAATTTCTCTTTCACAATCTCCAAATTTCTATTCAATTCAAATTTCAATTTACTCAAACCAATTTTCAATTTTCAATTTAAATATTTAATCTCTTATTTCTCCCAATCATTCATTCATGGATTAAATAATTCATTGCCTTATATCTCCCAAAAATTTACTTTAATTAAATTTGCCCTATAATCCACTTTAATCTAGAAAATATGTGCTCACCTACTAAATGTGCGACTATTTGTTGGTTGGATAATAAGGGGTTGTACTTGGGTCCCCCACCCTTGAAAAATTACAACTCTATTCTTTAGAACTCGAGAGTACAAATAGATACACTTCTCATCTCAATTAAGATGCTATAGCTAGTAACCTACATCATTTGACATAAAATATCTAAATTCTTGATTTTTATTTTTTGAATCTTTTCAATTTTTTGTACGAATACAAATATTCCAAAATTAAGCATCCTTCTTAACATTTTTCTATAGCAGCCTTCATAATACCAAAAATTTACCTCTATTATCTATGCATTGCATCTTAGTAGAGTACTATTTCCAAAACAATGCACTATCATAGTTTGCTTTACCAATTCTAGATTACTAGTTTCCTTCCTGAAATACAAGTGCAACCACAAAAATTATAATAAATAGTTTATATTAAAACACATTATTGTTATAAAATAAAGTAGATATTACCTATAGAAAACATTAACGTAAATTTGAATCATTATTAGATTTAGGTAGTCAACATTTTCTTGTCAGCTTCAACTAAACTTACTACTTCCTCTAACTATGGAAAGGAGAATTTAACTTCACAATCCTCAATCAAAACCCCTCTATTGACTAGCCTATTTTCACATTTGTTTCCTTCCCTTAATGTATGTGTAAACCTAATTTCTTCAAACTCTATAGCAAGATCTTGAATTTCCAAAATTATCTCTTTTATGTTCCATGGAGCCTTTTCTTTCCTCAAAATTGCATTTATTACTATGAGAGAATCACCTTCCATCCATACTCTATTCCATTTCATTTGTTTACATATTTTTAATCCTTCTAAATCCACCCAAGCTTCAGCTTCATTATTTATCTTAAATCAACTATTGAAAGTGGAACGAGACAAAATCTCTCCTCTATTTCTAATTATTCCTCCTCCTTTTGTTGGTCCTAGATTTTTTTTTGTTAAATACTGTAAGCTTATATTAAAGGGTTTTTTCCTAGATCCCAAAACCAATAGTTACAAAAACCTCAAAGGAGGCTAGCAGCTTAGAAGAATAAAATATAAAAAAATGTTTATGTACATGGATAAACATCGTTCACCATATATTGATTAAAATTCGATAAGCCTAATAGTAAACAACCCAAACAGTATTGATGCAGATAATATATGGACAACACCCCAAACAGGATTGATGTAGATAATATATGGATAGTAGACACCCAAACCAACATTGATGCATATAATATATGTAAAGTTAAAATAACCCTCATGAAAACAAACCCCAGTAAGGACCCAGAGAACCATAAACAAAAAAAGACCCATGGCCCTCCATCATGCGTCAGCCACCTTCTTCTTCGCAGTGCTTTCCTCAATCTTTATGAGTTGCTTCAACTTCCCACTAATGTTGTCAAGAGTACTAATAAGGTTGTTGATGAAGATGTTGGCAACCTGATGATGAATCTCCTACTCCGGTGCTTCACTGTTGATTTGCCCACTCTTGGTTGGCTTCATTGACAATGTTTGAGGGCGGATTGTTATCCCATATAATCAAGGAATTCTGATTAATTTCCATGTTTTCTAACAGGTCAACCAATCCATTTGCCTCCCTATACACATGTATTCATATCACGATGCCCTATCTTCTAATCATGTTTTTGGCTTCCCTGATGGCATTCATGACCTTCCACAAAGGATTGGAGTTGTTGATATAATTTATGATGTTTAGAGAGTCCCATTCTATTTTGTATTTTCCTTTGTACTTTTGGATGATGTTGAGACCTCTCCACAGGGCATGGGATTCTGCTACATGAGGTTCTTCATAAATGTGACCACAATATTTTTGTTGCTATCTCTGACCAGTCCTCCTGCCCCTGCCATTCTTAGGTTTCCTTTAGAAGCTCCATCAAAATTGAGCTTGAGCCATCCTGTCGAGGGGGGTTTCCATGAAGAGGTGTACCTTGGGTGGGGATGAGTGACACGAGGATTATCTTCCCTGGGGATATTAAGACTGTTGAACAAAAATTAGCTCCAATCCCACATTAGGGGGTTTTGTGCAAGGGATGAGCCAAGAGTTCTCTATGGCAAAGTTGATGATTTTACTAGCAATGGAGGTAGGATCCTTGGGAGTGTTAGAGAACACCCTACTATTTCTTTCTAGCCATACCTACCATAAGAAATGGTGAGTGCACATTTTACACAAGTATTTCAACCGAGGGTGTTTGAAAATATTGGTCCATTGAGTGAAAAGCTCTACCAGGAAGTTGGGTTGGACCTAGTTGATGTGGAAACTGGATAGTAAGTTACTCATCACAGTATAAGAGAAATTATATTTAGTGAAAATATGGTTGATGGATTTCCAAGCTTTATAGAATAGGTGGCATATTTTGGGTACCATCATCCCCCTCTTGATGAGATTATCAGTGGTTAGAATTTTGTTTTGAATTGTCAGCCAGGAAAACACTGCCACTTTAGGGATGAGGTGTTTGATCCAGATTTGGGTAGGAGAGAAGAGAGCTTGTTGTGGATTGAGGATAAGTTGGTAGGCATTGAAACTTGTGTAAATTTTTCAGGCTTGCTTAGCCAGTAGAGCAGTGTTTATATGCTTGATTCTTCAAAGTCCCATACCCCCTTATTTTTTTGGTCGACAAACCTTTTCCCATCCAACCAAATGAATTTTTTTCTTCTCCTTTGTGCCTCCCCACAAGAATATTTTTGGTATTTGCTCAATTTGGGTGTAAACTGAAGCAGGAGCTTTGAAGACAAAGAGGAAATAGGTTGGGATGTGTTGAGTGGTGTTTTAACCCGATTGTGAAAACACACTCTCCTGTAGGATCCGAGTCCCAAATCCTCTGCTTGCAAAGAAAAATGATTTCTCCAAGGTTCTTATTATGCTAATTATTGATTATCAAGGATGTTGTTTAAAATGAAATGCTAAGAACACCTTAGGGTTTGCAAGTGGATGTTAACAAGGGGCACTCGTGGTTTATTAATTTTGAACTTTCAATGGACTCAAAATGAATAAAATCTGTTTTAACCTTTAATTCTGATGGATTTTCAGTGATTTATTCAAACACAATAATTAAACTGCTGAAAATAAAATATGGGTTTGAAAAGCAAAGCAAAATAAATAAAAACGTAAAATAAATTACAGTCAGAAAGCTGTCATTAATCTGATGAAACCGAAGATACTGAGGCTTTCTACATGCAACCTAACCTAATGAACCTGCACTTTCACACAATCCAAATAGGCCAGGTGCGAGTCTCGAGGGTTTCTGTGGTAATTCCAGAAAACAGGCATTCGCATGAAGCAACCAAGAGATCTTGCATTAACTTCACCTAAAAACCTAAGAAATCTGGAAGGGAAATATAAACGTTAAATCA
The DNA here is from genome assembly GCA_028583015.1 of Wollemia nobilis. Lineage (NCBI taxonomy): Eukaryota > Viridiplantae > Streptophyta > Pinopsida > Araucariales > Araucariaceae > Wollemia > Wollemia nobilis. The sequence continues at coordinate 34,117 of JAQPPZ010003624.1, forward strand.
TGCATGCAAAAGTTACTCCTTCTTTCTCATCCAATAAGATGCCAACTCTCTGTATTTTGTATTTAAATGATATCTCGATTACATTCAAAAATGTTCCAGTGTAAAAGAAAATCCCAGAACAAAAAGAAGGAAATTGCCCAAGTACGGGCCCAGAATAGCACAAATCTCTCGTCTCCGCAACTCCGTATTCGGCAATTTCCAACCCCTTCTTCGATTTGCAATTCTGGTCTTATAATGTTTGACGTGGCTCTTCGATCTTCTCTGTCGCTTCATTTCACCTTCCTGCACATGACCCCTCAAATTCCTGCTTTTTCCCGCTTTGATTCACGCTCAAATTTGAAAACGCTTCGAAATTCATCTCTGCATGTAACGCCTCTGCAAGTTTGACACCTGTGCGCCACGTGTCACGCTTTTCCTGCATCCTGTGTAACGCTTACTACGAAAAAAAATGACAAAACTGCAAGTCTGCCCGTTCATCTTCTTAGCCGCGATATGGCGACATGTCGCGAAATCGTGACATGTCGCGATATCGCTACATGCTTCCCGACCGTACGCCTTCATCAGCTCCCCGTAGCGATGTCGCGACCGTTTTTCATTTGTCTACCTCCGACAACTTCTCGTAGCGATATCGCTACCCTTTTAACATTTTGAGCCCTCCTCTTCGAATGGTAGCGATATCGCTACCACTTTCTAACTTTGAGCCCTTTTCAAAATGTGGTAGCGATATCGCTACCACCTTGGCCTTGCAACGTCCCTTTGAAATGTGGTAGCGATTCGCTACCACTTTCGTTTCAAGCCTTCTCCTTGTGACATGGTAGCGATTCGCTACCATTTTTGTTTCAAGCCCTCTCTCACTAAACTTGTAGCGCTATCGCTACCCTCTGACTTTGAGACTGGCCTTTATGAAATTTGTAGCGATATCGCTACCGTTTTGAACTTTGAGTCTTCTTTTCGCAAGGCGTAGCGAAATCGCTACCGTTTCTCTGCTTCGAGCCTGATTTTCATTTCCGTCATGATTTCGTGACATCTTCCTTGTACCGTACAACTATGCCAAAATGCGTCGCGAAATCGTGACACCTTTCATCATCCGTACGTCTTGGCAAAACCTGTCGTGATATCGCGACGTTTTTCCCCCTCGGACCTTCATGCAGCTTTCTATCGCGATATCGCTACCGCTTTTTCTTTCTCGCACCTCCACAAAACACTACGTCAAATCGCGACCATTTTTCTATTTTGTTGCCGTTGACCGCGTTGACCGCGATTTTCTTCACGATTTCGCGACAGTCGCGATTTCGCGACTGTCGCGATTTCGCGACATGTCGCGATTTCGCGACACCTTTCTACACTTATGCATTTTTTTCTTTTTCTTCATTTTTAGCATCTCGGGTCACCGAGATCCTTCCCTGCAAGCTTGCAAAAAGGTGGGTCCCCAATTTTGGGGTGTGTTGTGGATCAACCACAACAAATGGCGACTCTGCTGTCAAATGCTCTTGAGCATTTTAGTAAGAACCCAACTTGAAACATATCACAAACTCGCAAATACATGTTAGCACATAAGCAAAATAACAAATGCCCAAAGATCAGAAGTACATGAATCATTAGAATCATCAAGTATTAGCTCAATGTGTGCAATGTGTTTTCATTCCCTATCATTTGAAATTGATCAACATTCCATTATCAGTTTTGTATGAATGCATATATGGGATGGTGAATGATTTGTGTACCCTAATGAATGTGCAAGGAGATTTGCTTCCATAAAGTGCATGGTACTTCTTCTAATACTATGTACAAGCATTCAAGATTGCCAAACCCTCTTAGGATCCACTAGTTCATTACCTTATTGTATCCCAAAGTTGGTTATGAGTCCCTACTATCTAGAACCCATGTGCAAGTGAATGTGAAATCAGAACTTTGGGGAATCAGACTCCCAACCAACCGAGATGAGAGTTTAACCTTATCCTTACTATTCTGATTTAGAGTTCATTACCTCACTTTAAGCAAAATAATTAAACCAGTTATGGAAGAAATGGTCATGCTAGTCTAACCCTCTAGACAATCGGTGGTCTTGTTTTTTAGGCAAGACATGATGCCATGCATGGGCATATCTAACCCCACAATCCAAAACTTATCTCCATTTCTTTGGACCTTGGGGATGACTACCCATCCCTTGCGAGAGGACAAGTAGTACGATCCTTACAATCCAAAATAAAGATGAGATGGGAAAAATTTATTTATTTATTTATTTCTTGGACCTTGGGGATGACTACCCATCCTGGTTAGGGACAAGTAGTACGATCCTTACAATCCAAACCTTAGATATAAATCATTAATTTTGTTACTTAGACCTTGGGGATGACTATCCATCCCTTGCAGAGGACAAATAGTACGATCCTTACAATCCAAGACTGATTATGAAATGAGACATAAGAGCTTTGGGGAATCAGATTCTCAACCAACCGAGATGAGAATTTATACCCTATCCTTACTACTCCATGTGGGTCAAATCAAAGCTTTGGGGAATTGGATCCTCAACCTAAGTTCGATGAGGATTTAACCCTATCCTTACTACTATGATTTTAGGCTTTAGGCTTAATGGAAGTGGTTAAAACCACTGCTTTAAGGATCATGTTGCATAATAGGATAGACATGAATAACTTCTTTCGCCCAACCTTTTCCTCCAAGTTAGGTTTTGATCATTTTGCTCAAGATCCTTTTTAATGCATGAGACGTGCTTGGTTCTAGATATCTCAAGACTCAGTTTCCAACCTTAGGAGCTACTTACATTTATGTTATAACATAACCCTAAGAGAATTTGACGTACTTTCATGGCTTGTACATAAGATGCATATGTAACTAAAATGAAATGTATGTGAGGTGAGATGGAATATGAATGCCTTATCTTTGCAAATGAAATGATATGTCATGCAAAACTGATTTTTTCATGTATCACAAAATCAAACAATATAACTTAATATGCTTGTGTTACTTGGTGGAGCCTTTACAAGATAATTCCAATATTTCATATTCTCCTAACCTTAAGCATAAGTTGGCATCTCAATTTATTTATTTATTTATTTTTTTTTCAAAATTAACAACATGTCAATCGAAATCAAATCCACAACCAAAATCCTAGCTAAGCTAACAATCCTAAATCAAACAAAATCTGAAAATCCTAAACAATGAAACAAGATCTGAAAATCCCACCAAAATCAAAGAATGATATGAAAGTCCCACAACCTAAGGGCTAAAATAATGTTTTAAAATCTGCCCATTAACCGGCAGCGTGAAATATTTCCCTTCTAAGGTTTTTAGCCTGAAGGTATTCTTCCCAAGAATCTCCGAAATCTGATATGGGCCTAACCAAAGACAATCAAACTTTTGATGGTTTCCTTTTTCCTCATGTCTTTTGTCCCATAGTAATACTAAATCTGAAATTCTGAATGATTTAACTTTGGCCCTTCTGTCAAACCATCTCTTGATTACTGCCCGGTGTTTATTCATGTGATTCATGGCCTCTTCTCTCTTTTCATCAAGGTGCAACAACTGGCTCAACCTGGCTTCAACTTGATCATCTGTCCCCAAGTACTCTTGTATGAAATGTAAGGTCTGCAACTTCAAATTTGTTGGAAATATCGGGTCTTGCCCATAGACCAAATGATAGGGAGTATTCCCTATGGATTCTTTCACTCTGGTCCTATCTCCCCAAAGGGCAAACTTTAGTTGATTGTGCCAGTCCCGAGGGTTCTTTTCCAACAACTTCTTAATAGTATTCAACAAATTCTTATTTGAAGACTCGGCCAACCCATTTCCTTGAGGATAGTAATTGGATGCAAATTTCAAGCTCACTTTATTATCATATGCCCACTCTGCAAATTGTGTGGAAATGAAAGCTTTACCATTGTCACTGACAATAGAGTCGGGCATCCCAAATCTTGTTATAATTTGATCCTCAAGAAATTTAATCACAACATCTGTGGTGGCATGTTTAGTAGGAATCGCCTCTGTCCACCTTGTACAATAGTCTGTAGCTGTCAAAATGAATTTGTGAGAATCAGAAGAATTTGGGTTAATAACCCCGATAAAATCCAGTCCCCATTGTGCAAACGGTCTCGTTTCAACTACAGGTTGCAACGGCATGGCTGCATTTCTTTCTCTATTTGCGAGCCACTTGACGGATGTGACAAGATCGCACATGAGCATGTGCATCTTTGAATATATGAGGCCGGTAATATCCTGCTCGCGAGGATTTGGTGTCTTGTAGCGTTGGCTGCACCATGACCGAGTTCCATGCTTGCCATGAAATTCTTGCAACACCCTGGCGGCTTCATCTTTGCTCAAGCATCTCAGGTAGATACCTTCATGATTTTTCCTGTAAAGCACACCAGACTTTATCAGATAGTTAACAGATTTAAGCCTTAAAGCTCTCCTCTGTGTTGAATTCAAATTAGAAGGGCACTTACCAGTCAATAAAAATTGCACAATATCAACATACCAGTCCTCCTTAGCCATGTATTCTGTATTTGAGCATTGACCTGTTATTTGCGGATCATTTTCTGCGATCGCCTTTGCCAGTCCTTGTCCTCGAACTAGTTTCATTGGTTGGATTTCGAGATCAAATTCTTGGATGGTCGAAATCCATTTTCCTCTCTTCTCACCTAGTTCATTCTGTAAAAACATGGTCTTGACAACAGAATCGGGCACGATGGCGATAATTCTGCTGTGCACGATGTAGTGCCTAAATTTTTTCACAGTTTTAAAAAGTGCATACATTTGCTTATCAAGGATTGAATACCTTAATTGGGCATCTTTTAGGGGGCACTTAAAAATGCAATGGGCTTTTCGGCACTATCCTCACCTTTTTGGGTTAAGACACTCGCAAAGGAGTGTTCCGATGCAAAAGCATAAATGTAAAAAGGCTTGGAATAGTCTGGGCTTATCAAGACCGGGGCTTTGGAAATGGCATCTTTGATATTCTGGAAAGCCACTCTACTTTCCTCGTTCCACCTTACGTCCACATCTTTCTTGAGCATCTGGTTTAGAGGTTTAGCTATCTCAACAAAGCTAGAAATGAACTTCCTCACAAAATTGACTTGCCCAAAGAAAGACCTCAATTATTTTTTACTGCTCGGGAGAGGTAGGTCTTGGATAGCTTGTATCCTTTCTGGGTCGATGGATATTCCCTCCTTTGAAATAATGTGACCTAGCAGTTTCCCTTCTGTCACTCCAAAAATGCATTTCTTGGGATTTAATGAAATTCCATGTTCCCTGCATCTTTGAAGCACTTTCTTCAAATCTTTAACATGATCCTCTCTCTTCTTCGAGAAAACTGGGATATCATCCACATACACGATGATGCATTTGCCTATTAGTCCTTTGAATGCGTAATCCATGGCGCGTTGAAAAGTTGCACCAGCGTTTAACAGTCCGAACGACATTCTCTTATATGCAAATGTCCCCCACTTGGTAGTGAAGGTTGTTTTCATCCTGTCATCTGGATGTATAAGAACTTGGTTGTACCAGAATATCCATCGAGAAAGGACATCATTTCAGATCCATTTACCATTTGCAGAATTTCATCGATTGATGGTAATGGATAATTATCTTTTTGAGAGGCTTTATTAAGATTTCGAAAATCTATGCACGACCTAATCTCTCCACTCTTTTTTCTTACTTGGAACGAGGTTGGCCACCCGGGTTGAGTGCCTAACAGGAAAAATGATTTTCGCTTCCAATAATATTTTAACCTCCTTTTCGATCAAAGGCTCCAATAGCGGGTTAACAACTCGTTGTCTTTGCCTAAAAGGCTTGGAGTCTGGCTTCAAAGGGATGGTATGCGTGATAATGTTCTGGTTGTAAGTCTTCAGCTCATTGTAGTTCCAAGCAATACAATCTATGTAATGCTTCAAAGCCTGTATTATATTGCTCCTTTCTTCCTCTGTACATGCCTTTGCTATGTACACCTCCTTTGGATTGTCTGCACTCCCTAGATTAATTGAATCGCATGCATCTTTGGGGAGCGGGACTCTTTTTCTTTTCTTGTTCTTGCATTCCATGTCGAACATCTTTTCTAATGAAACCACGTCTTTAGGAATTTTGTTGGATTGATACGCAGCTTTCACTTTCTTCTGTTTCATCCCTGCCACCTTTGTTCCTCATCGATCACCTGATTTTCAAAAATACCCGAGTTTGTGACAAACTTGAAGATGTGCCTGTCACACTCAAAAACCCGGAAATTCTTCACATTATCAGGTATTGATGGACAAGGAACCAGCTCAATGGAAAACTTTTTACATCTTTTTATATCCACCGGGTTTAACATGTCCGCGGCAACTGCAAGAGAGTCCGCTATTCGATTTCCTCTCCTAGAAATAAGGGCTATGTTGAATGCATCAAACTCCTCCATGAGGTCCATAACCCTAGTCCTATAAAGGCTCGGTATTTTGTCGCGGCATGTATACTTGTCCTTTGATTTTCTTGACAACCAACTCAGAATCACCCAAAACCTTCAAGCATTTAACATGTTTGCTCAATGCTAGACGTAAACCGTAGATCAATGCTTCGTATTCCGCCACATTGTTTGTGCAAGGAAATTGCAGTCTGTAGGCAGCCAATAATGGTTTACCTCCTGGACCAGTGAGCTCGACTCCAGCTCCTGCTCCTTGTCTAGATTTTGATCCATCAAACTTGAGCAACCACGTGTAATCCTTTTCCTCAGAAGAACCACCATGACACACTTCTTCTTTAAGTTCATCAGCAGCTTTCTCAACATCAAGAGCATAGACCCCTAGGTCTGGCTCAAAAAACTGAACCTCATTCGGCTTGTTAAAATCCGTTATAATCTCCTTAAGCCTCGGTTCATTTTCCACTCTGATTTGGTTAGCAATGCCCTTCCATGGCAGCCACATATGCGAGCAGTCTGTTGCAAAATAGCCATTCAGCGTTTTCATCCAATCTCTCGCAAGTAACATTCCATACCTACTTGGGATGTTAACCACCAAAATGTCTACAACCTTTTGGACCCTGGGTTCAGAATTTAATTGAATCTTGACATCATATAATGTCCCTACTACATTTACCTCCGAACGGTCCAATTGCAAGACCGTGCATTTGGATGAAACCGGTTGTAGACCCAAGCATTTGACATATCTCCGTAGGCATGAGGTTGCTCGTGGCTCCTGTGTCTACCAAACGAGTTATGCAAGTTCTTACCCGCAATTCTCGGAGTCAATAAGAATGGCGGGACATCCCTTCTCTCCTTTCGCAAAATCGGATGGGATTCAGCTCTTTTTTCCTTCCACATCAGATCAGGTGAGTTCAAAGCTCTTATCAACGCCTCCTTTTGACCGAGGCAATTTAGTTGCGTCTGGGAATGAAAGGCTAGATTTGGACTTCTTCATATCCTCCACTACGTCATAATTTGGTTTTTCGAATTTTACCGTCTTCTGGACGTCATTAGACATTTCTCTTCTGAGTGGAAGGGGAGGGTTGTTACTTGCCTTTGTATCCGGAGGAAGAATAGAAGCTGTTTGGAGGTGTTGATGAGGTTTTAGGGGCTTTAGACTTACTCCTCAAATGGTACCCATGAGTCCCCTTTCTGAAATCTCGAAAAGCTTGCACCTCCTGTTCCAAAACTTCGTCTTCTTCCTCCTCGCTCTCACCCTCTTGGTGATATCACTGTTTCCATCACCATAATATTTTCATCTTGTCGATACGATGGATCCTCATTTGATACCGGTTCCAAATCATCAACTTGTGCTCGAAGACAATGAGTGTATCTAGCGATCTCAGGACAATTCCTCTCATTGTGTTCTTTTGTGTTATGTAACCTGCACCCTCTTTCCCATGCCAAATCTGAAAGATTCAAAAGAGAATTGGATTGGCTAGGGCCTGCAGAAGCATCTAATTGATTAGCAATGGGAGCAGGAACTCCCCCATTGTTTGGCTTAGTGTTCCAGTTCCTCCCTCTATTGTTAAAATTCTGACTTGGGTGAGGGGCACGGGACTCATGCTTCTCGTTGTTGAACCACTGTCATTACTTAGTTTATGCACTAGTTTCTTGAGCTCTTCGACTTTCGAAAAGACATCCTTCGGTGGAACCACATTGTTGTTAACCCCCATTGGATTTGCATAATTGATGGGGTCTTGATTCCACATTTGGGTGGGGTTCCGAGGAATTGGATTCCCATATGGATTGATACCTTGAATTGGGATTGGATTCGGAACAGGGACTATGGCTTGAGGATTGACTTGACTAGTTTCCTGCGTAGTTGATTGACTGTTCTGCAAAAATGCGAGAACATGTGGAATGGCTGTGATTGGTTGGATTGGAATGGGTGCATATGCGGGTCTTGGTGGATACGGTTGCTGATATGGGAAGGCGTTCATACTTGGCATTTGTGGTGCCATGAGTTGATTTGCCTGGGGAACTTGACCATATGGAGCACACTTGTCCCAACATAGGCATCTGGGTAAACCCGTAGCCTTGCGGTGTCAATTGCTGCTCAATAGTCATGGCTTCATTATAGGCCAAAGCCAGCGTGGTGACCTGAGGATTACGCCTTGCAAACATGGCTGTCATGGGGTCCAATGCCCCAAAATATATCTGCAAAGCTACTGCAGGATCGATGGCAAAATGTCTAATTGCTCTGTTATAGTTCTTTTGGAATCTCTGATTAAACATTCGGATTGGTTCCCCTTGGCCCCGTTTGCATGTAATAAACTGATTGTAAATAGTTGCGGGATCTAAGGGCGACCTAAATTGATTGACAAATGCATTTTCCATTTGTGTCCAAGAGGTGATTGAACCGATTGGCAAGCATATATACCATTCATATGCTATTGGATCCAAGCTCATGGGGAAAAGTCCGCAGGCTACATCTTCATGCTGAACTTGCGACCTAATTAAAACATCTCTATAGGCTTGGATATGTTCTTCTATTGTTCTTAGGCCATCTGGCTTGTATTTAGGCAGAAATATTTCAATGTTCTTGGGGATTTCATGGATATCCCCAGCAATATTCAAAGGAGTATTGTTAGCTCCATACCAAGGAGTCTGCTGGAGCTTGAGCCATTTGACTCAGAATTGATGTAGACAGACCTACAATAGCGGAAGAAATATTACAAACTATAGGCACACTAGGGGCAACGGATATTATTGGCGTAGGTCCACTCGACGTTCCTGGAGAAAACAGGCCTTTTGCTATTGGAGTGCTTACGACTTGCTTGACTTTACCCTTGGGAGTACCGATGAAGGTCGTGAAAAATGGTTTCTCCGGTTGTTTGAGACCTGGTCGCAATACGGCGTGGTGGGTCCAGCCTGCTTGAGGAAACCCTCGGCTAGTTCGAAGAAAACCTGCAACAAACACAAAAACAGTGTTGCAGTTTAGCCGTAAATAATTTTAGAATTAAATCAAAAACAAAATATTCAGATATAAAAATTGAAATAGATAAACCGATTCGGCCCTCCTTCTAGCGCCAATCTGTTGAGTGGTGTTTTAACCCGATTGTGAAAACACACTCTCCTGTAGGATCCGAGTCCTAAATCCTCTGCTTGCAAAGAAAAACGATTTCTCCAAGGTTCTTATTATGCTAATTATTGATTATCAAGGATGCTGTTTAAAATGAAATGCTAAGAACACCTTAGGGTTTGCAAGTGGATGTTAACAAGGGGCACTGTGGTTTATTAATTTTGAACTTTCAATGGACTCAAAATGAATAAAATCTGTTTTAACCTTTAATTCTGATGGATTTTCAGTGATTTATTCAAACACAGTAATTAAACTGCTGAAAATAAAATATGGGTTTGAAAAGCAAAGCAAAATAAATAAAAACGTAAAATAAATTACAGTCAGAAAGTTGTCATTAATCGGATGAAACCGAAGATACTGAGGCTTTCTACATACAACCTAACCTAATGAACCTGCACTTTCACACAATCCAAATAGGCCAAGTGCGAGTCTCGAGGGTTTCTGTGGTAATTCCAGAAAATAGGCATTCGCATGAAGCAACCAAGAGATCTTGCATTAACTTCACCTAAAAACCTAAGAAATCTGGAAGGGAAAGATAGACATTAAATCATGCATGCAAAAGTAACTCCTTCTTTCTCATCCAAAAAGATGCCAACTCTCCGTATTTTGTATTTAAATGATATCTCGATTACATTCAAAAATGTTCCGGGCGTAAAAGAAAATCCCAGAACAAAAAGAAGGAAATTGCCCAAGTACGGGCCCAGAATAGCACAAAGCTCTCGTCTCTGCAACTCCGTATTCGGCAATTTCCAACCCCTTCTTCGATTTGCAATTCTGGTCTTATAATGTTTGACGTGGCTCTTCGATCTTCTCTGTCGCTTCATTTCACCTTCCTGCACATGACCCCTCAAATTCCTTGCTTTTTCCCGCTTTGATTCACGCTCAAATTTGAAAACGCTTCGAAATTCATCTGCATGTAACGCCTCTGCAAGTTTGACACTCGTGCGCCACGTGTCCCGCTTTTCCTGCGTCCCGTGTAACGCTTACTCGTGAAAAAACATGACAAAACTGCAAGTCCGCTCGTTCACCTTCTTAGCCGCGATATGGCGACATGTCACGAAATCGTGACATGTCGCGATATCGCTACATGCTTCCCGGTCGTACGCCTTCATCAGCTCCCCGTAGCGATGTCGCGACCGTTTTTCATTTGTCTACCTCCGGCAACTTCTCGTAGCGATATCGCTACCCTTTTAACATTTTGAGCCCTCCTCTTCGAATGGTAGCGATATCGCTACCACTTTCTAACTTTGAGCCCTTTTCAAAATGTGGTAGCGATATCGCTACCACCTTGGCCTTGCAGCGTCCCTTTGAAATGTGGTAGCGATTCGCTACCACTTTCGTTTCAAGCCTTCTCCTTGTGACATGGTAGCGATTCGCTACCATTTTTGTTTCAAGCCCTCTCTCACTAAACTTGTAGCGCTATCGCTACCCTCTGACTTTGAGACTGGCCTTTATGAAATTTGTAGCGATATCGCTACCGTTTTGAACTTTGAGTCTTCTTTCCGCAAGGCGTAGCGAAATCGCTACCGTTTCTGCTTCGAGCCTGATTTTCATTTTCGTCGTGATTTCGCGACATCTTCCTTGTACCGTACAACTATGCCAAAATGCGTCGCGAAATCGTGACACCTTTCATCATCCGTACGTCTTGGCAAAACCTGTCGCGATATCGCGACGTTTTCCCCCTCGGACCTTCATGCAACTTTCTGTCGCGATATCGCTACCGCTTTTTCTTTCCGTACGCCTCCCCGAAACACGTCACGAAATCGCGACCATTTTTTTGTTTTGTTGTCGTTGACCGCGATTTTTCGACATGTCGCGATTTCGCGACCTGTCGCGATTTCGCGACACCTTTCTACACTTGTGCATTTTCTCTTTTTCTTCAATTCTGGCATCTGGGTCACTGAGATCCTTCCCTGCAAGCCTGCAAAAAGGTGGGTCCCCAATTTTGGGGTGTGTTGTGGATCAACCACAACAGGATGCTTTGAAGGCATGCAATGGTAAGAGTGATTTTACCTGCTTGGGTTAGAAAAGCCCCTTTCCATCCAGCTAACTTTTTGTTTATCCTTTCCACCACATGACTCCACATGGATAATTTGGGATGACTATAAAAATGAGGAAGCTCTAGATAGCGAGTAGGGAACTCACCAATGAGAATATGCCCAATTGTAATTTTCGTGTAAAGGGGGATATTGATGAAGAAGCTTTGACTTTTGTTATAGTTGATTTCTTGCCCAACCGCTTTCTCATATAAATCAAGGATTTTTTGATCATATTGGCCTCCACTACTGAAGCATAGGTAGCGAGTATTGTGTCATCCACAAATTACTGATGTGACAACGAGTTTAGACTCAAGGTAGCCCTGATCCCTATGATAGTTTTCTCACTGACAACACTCTTAAGTGCTCTTCCCAGATATTCAGCGAGTATTATAAAAAGGATGGGTGACATGGGGTCTCCCTGCCTGATGCCTCTACCGCTAGGGAAATAACCTGCGGGTGATATGTTAACCAATACTGGAAAATGAGGGTTGGATATGTAGTCTCTAATTACAGTTATCTATTCCCTGTGAAAATCAAATTTTTGAAGAATAGCTAGGAGGAAATCCCTGTTTACTCGGTCAAAAGCCTTACTAATATCTAATTTTAGAAAAAGGGTTGCTTTCTTGTTTTGGGAAGTTGAGTGGAGGACTTCATGCAGGGTGATTATACCATCATGAATGGACCTTCCTTTGACCGAGCTACCCTGGAAAGGATCTATAATGAGCGGGAGTATTTCTTTGAGTCTTGTTGTCAAGGCTTTGGCAAGAATCTTGTATATGATATTTCATAGATTGATGGGTTTGTAGTCATTCATGGATTTGCACTCAGGACCTTTAGGGATTAAGGTGATGAAGGTGGATTTGGTGCTTCTAGGGATGGCTTTGTATTTCTGCATGTGAATAATGGCTTTGCAAATGTCAACCCCTATGATATCCTAGTAAGTTTGAAAAAACCTGGGGGAGAAGCCATCAGGCCCCGAAGCTTTATCAAGGGCCATGGCAAAAAGAGCCTACTTTATTTCTTCATTGGTAATGTCCTTGATGAGCATGTCGTTCATTTCAGGGGATACTAGATTTGGAATATGTTGAAGAAGCTGATCCTGGGCCTGTTTGAAAATAGTAGAATTTGTTCCAAGTATTTTTTCAAATAAGGTGACTGCTTCATTTCTAATGAGATGGATGTCTCTCACACTTGTGCCATCACTATTTATTAACTCTCTGATATTATTGGAGCTTTTGTGACGAAGAGTGGAAGCATGGAAAAATTTCATGTTTGAGTCCCTATCCTTGAGCCACAGGGCTCTAGATTTTTGTTTCCAATACATTTATTCCTTGGCCAGAATGTTGTGGTAATCGAAAAGGAGCTTTTTCTCTTCATTTTTGATTTGTATGCTCATCTTCCCTTTCTCAATTTTCTCTTCTATGGATTTGATCTTGTTGGTGATTTGCTCCTTATTTTAAAAAATATTACCAAACACTTGTTCCAAATTTTGATGTGATATTTGATTATTTTAAGTTTTTGGGTAACTTGAGTGATGGGGGATCCATCCACCTACTGTTGCCACCACCTTGCAATTTGATTACGTAAATCTGGGTGGAGAACCCACATTGCCTCAAAGCTGAAAGGGATCTTGAAAACTAGAGGTTTGTTAGCTTTGAACAAGATAGGACTATGATCTGATTTGATTCTAGGCAGGGAAGTGAGGGAGGCATCGCCAAACAGAGGAATGACTTCTTGATATAGAAAGAATATGTCTAGCTTGACTTGGATTAGATTCTTCCCTATTCTTCTTTTATTCCATGTAAGTTGAGCTCCCTGGATCTGGATATCCATTAGGTTATTCTCAGTGACAAATCCATGGAAGTCCTGAATATTTTTGGTAGAAATTTCATTACCTCTTGCCTTATCTGACGGGTAAAGGGGGGAGTTGAAATCCCCAACCAAAACCCAAGGGAAATTTTTGAAATCCTACCTCATTTGACTTAGTTGGTCCCAAAAGAAACTCCTGCTGAGGGGATTGTTTGGGGCGTATATATTAGACAGGATCCAGCATTGATCCTTGTCTTTGCAAAAAAACATGATATTTATAACTCTATATGAGGATGATATTACTCTACCATCCACTTTATCTGGATCCCAAAGGCACAAAATACCCCTAGATGGACCTTGGTTGGGACTGAAAATGCTTCCACTATTTTTCCAAATGGTGTTGCCCACCTTGCATGCTTTTGAATGATCTAACTTGGTCTCTTGAATAATGAGGATTGTTGGTTTGGTTTATTTTCTAACAGTGCTAACCAACCTCTTCTTGGCCGCACTATTGAGGCCCCTCACATTCCATGAGAGTATCCTCATATGGAAACTTTAGATGATTTCTTGCCCCCTTTTGACTATTGCATAGGGGGTTTGGGTAATTTGGGATCTTCCTTTGAGTGAGTAAACATTTTAGGTACAAGGGTTGTTTGGAATCCGTTGGATATTTCCTCTGTAGTTTGACTTCTTATTTGCTCTTAGATATTGGGCCTTCTCCTTTTCTTGTCATTGCCAAAATCGACATAGGATTTTTTTGAGCTTCGAGTGTTTTTAGGACTGAAATCTGCTTTTGTTTTCTCGATAGCCTCTTGGAAAAGAATATTTTTAGGGGGGGATTAGGGGAAGCTAGCTTGACTGGAGATAAGATAGGGCTACTGGTGGGAAGGGGATACTACAAAATTTCTTCAATGGTGGGGATTTGGAGGTCAAAATTTGGATTCGATATATCATTTTCTTGCTGAGTGAATAACCCTTCATTTATTATTGAATCAGAGTGGGTGATATTTCTTGGAATATTAAATCGATTAAGATGAGCGAACAAGGAGCTTAACTAAGCTTGGTCCTAAAATTGTTTTGGCTGCACTTTTTGATTTCCTTTGTTTGCCATAGGGTTTTTCCCTAGTGCTTGCTGATGAGGGTTTCTACTATAGATTTACTTGTTCTTTTGCATTGGGGGCTTCCCAAGGAAGCAAAAACCTTGGTTCATATAGATATGGTTGTAAGAATCTACCTCCTTCTGTGGTATGAGCAAGAGGTAGTGGGACTTGAGGTGTCCTTGAGTTCAAAATTAAATACAGAAAGCTAGCTTGTTTTCATACTCTATGACTTGGCAGTGGCGGAAGAAACCATAGACTAGATTGATTCGAGTTGGGAGCTAGGAATCAAGATTTGTGTTGACGCATATTCTGGCTTGAGTCAACCTAGTGCGAGCTTTGGTGGTTGAATCCATGGCCACCATTTTCCCTATGTATCTACCTATTCCTTGCAGGATGTCTTCATGCCAAAATTGGCTAGGGAGTCCTAGAAGACAAACCCACACTGGAGAAAAATTTATGCTTTGAGTTTCAGCATTGAAATATTTCCCCCATCCATGAATAAACAAAATCTTCTTCCCATAGAACCATGACCCCCTTGTTAGAATGCGGGTTGCATCTTCGGGATTGTTAAGGCAGATTTGAAAGAACCCTCTAGGGAGAGCTACAATCTCAAGATTCCTTGAAACTTTCCACCTAGTAGTGGCCCACCGCCAAATGGATTCCATGTCCGGTCTACCACCCACGAACTTCCCAATCAGAGAATGTTCTTCTAGGGAAATATATTTAGCCATTAGGGTTTTTGGAATCACTAAGTCTTCTTCGACTGCTATTAAAGGGCTTCGGTCCTTGGTATATTTATGTGATTTATGTAATTGCATTTTTGGTCTAAGAAAAAATGCATCTTTTTTTTGGTATAATTGAAAATAAGTGTGATCATATTTTGTTATGGAGTTATTGGTTCATAGTAATATGTATTTAGAATATAGAGTATGATAGCAAGGATATTTGAATTTTGAATGATGAGTTCCCTCTTGAAAAGTAGAATATTGATTGCATTAAGGTATATGTGTATTTTTTTTGTTGTACACTTGCAAATGAGGCACTAGGAGTGATGATTTCTATTGATGCAATATGTCTAGATTGCTATTTATCAACAACTTTTGTAATTGCATCTTGCTTGGAGTATCATGTTTGTTTTTGAGGTATCGATTATGAAAGCAATTTTCTTATAGACACTGGTATGTGTGCAATTTAGATAGCATATAACATGAACCTTTGAGGTTTGATAATACATGGTTAATACAAGAGTTTTGGAGGCTATTTTACCTATGCAGTAAGAAGCATATGTTTTGCTCTTTTATGAAATTTTTGAGCATTTTTGTTTTGGAGGTTGTTTATAGCATATCTATGTTAAAATCACCTATGATAATTATTGGGTTGTTTGGTTCAATTTTGTATAATAAAACATCTAGCATGGGCGTTAATTGGTTGAGCAATGTAGCTACACTGCATATATGTTAAAAGACACCATTTACAATTATTTGATTGTGAGTTTTACCAATAGGGATATTTCTTATATTTTTTGGAATAACATGAATTCTAAGACAAAAGTTATTTTTAATCCATGATGTGATCTCATATACATGTGTGTTTCTTATTTATCTAAAAGACTAAAATTTATCTCTAAAATTTTGAGCGACATAGGTATTTTTTGTAAGTAAAGAATGTAATATTACATCAAATCATAGTCACTTAGAACATCCTGCATGTGGGCTCACAAGTTACTTGTATTCAATAATAAAATTATGATACAAGAATTTGATTTTACAGAGTGTAGGAGGCTATCAAGTTTTCAAGTGACTTTTATTTATAGTTTATTCATTTTGATTATGATTTTTAGCTTGAATTTAAATTTTTTAGTTGTTATTGGGTTCAATAAAAACAACAGTCCATGATTCATATTCATGATGATGTTTTGTCCACTATTTTGTGATCACATAATCTACATGGATTAAATGCAATAGAATCAAGTATTAGACCTCATGATTTATTAAATGTGTATGTACATGCTAAGTGTATAGGAAATTACTTTTATAT
Organism: Wollemia nobilis; assembly: GCA_028583015.1. Taxonomy (NCBI): domain Eukaryota; kingdom Viridiplantae; phylum Streptophyta; class Pinopsida; order Araucariales; family Araucariaceae; genus Wollemia; species Wollemia nobilis. Next base: position 50,629 of record JAQPPZ010003624.1, read on the forward strand.
CTTTGTGTATCCCATCTCATTTTTAGCTCATGTTGGTTTTTTCACTCATAGAATTGACATCTAATTGTATGGTACATCATGTAGGTATAAGAATGCTAGCTATTTCACTTATCATACCCTAATGTTTATGTTGTTGAACTTGATCCCATTTATTTCAACTTCATGTATTAATGTATATAATTTGAAGATGTTACTTGCATCGTTCATATAATAAAACAACTTCCAAAAACAACAATTACAATAGTAAATTCTATAATATAGGAACAAAAACAAACTACACTAGAATATTCATAATCAAATATGATTCTAGAATAGCTAAATCCAAATGAGTATAACATATTCAAATTCTAAGTCTCAAAAAATTCCAAACCACTATGAGAGTGAAAAGTCTCTTATGTGCACCAAAGACAATAGACAAATGAATGATGATCCAACTAGATCATAACTCTTCTATTTATAGTCTAAGTAACTAAACCTAACTTAATGGTAAAGGGTTGACTATCCTAACCAAGGGGCCTAATACAATAATAAATATAACCAATGTGTCTATAATGGAATCGTTACATAGCTTCCCCCATAAATATTTGGCCTCAAATCTATAAATATCTATATAATAGTTATTGGTTTCCATGTCGTATCTTCTTTGAACTATAAATGTACAACTTAAGTGGCAAGAATTTGGAACTCCAAATAGGAGGTTCAAAGTTTGAATCCAATGGGTTGTAGAGTTGTACACCATACTTTGGTAACTAGAGTTAGGTTGAATAAACATATATTGGGTAAATAACATCCTCTATGATGGTCATCTCATGTGGCCTATGGTCTCATGGACATTAAAAATACTTTGCCTTTGTCTTTTCTTCGAGAAGATATTATCACTTTATGAGGAGCCTATACACTTGACAAGACTATAGATTACAACATCATAACTACAATATTGCTTCTAGTTGTAAGTCAACCTTTCCTTCCTCATGCAAATCTAAAAGCACCATTTGGGACTACACCTTCTAACCAAGTACATGCTTAAGAAAATCAACATGAAAAACAAGGTGTATTTTTGAGGTAGTAAGAAGATCCAATTCATATGCCACCTCCCCAATTCAAGAAATCATCTTATAGGTACCATAGAATTTGGGTGTCAACTTTTGATTGGATTTGGTCTTTAGAGAAAATTGCTTATATATTTGAAGTTATAGAAAGAATATATCATCCACCTTAGATTACCATTTAGATCAATGAAAATTCTATTGATGCTTTCTATAAATTTGGTCCTGATAAAGTTTATCCTTGAGAAGATAGAGGACAGTATGATGTTGTTTGAGGAAATTGTCTACCTAAGTCACTTGAGAGGAGCCTGGAAAAAATTCCACCAAGGATGAGGGGTTTAGACCATACATTGTTTGAAATGGTGACATATTGGTGGAAAGATGATAAGAATTATTATACCAACATTCTACTAAGGGAAGCCATTTAACCCATTGATACTACAAGTCTTGGGAAAAGCATCTAAGGTATGTACCAGATACTAGTTCATAATTTTATTTGGCCATCCAACTTTGAATGGTAATAAGAGCTCATATTAATATAAGTAACATTAAGAGTGGAAAAATCCCTTCAAAAGTTTCTATTAAAATAGAAATACAATCATAGATGATAGACTCGAGCATACCATACATGTTGAAAATAAAACCAAGGAATACCTTAGCCACCTTATTGGAAATTAATTGATTCTACAAGGCACACAAATGACCATGCTTTAAAAGGTGATCCACCACCACAAAAATCACTATTTTGCCCTCTTACTTGGGAATACCTTCAATGAAATCCATGTAGAAGTATTCCCATTAGCGATCCAAAATAGAAAGGGGCTAGAAAAATCTTGAAGACTTAACTATTCCACTTATATTACTTTCACACACTTCACAATCATCCATAAACTTCTTTACATAAACTTTCATTCCTCTCCAAGAAAAGGTTTGTTTAGCCATTTGATAGGTTTTTAGAAATATAAAATGTTTTACCAAGGGTGAAGCATGCAATTCCTAAATGATATTATTTTCAAGGGTAATGCAATGAACAAGTCCAATGCAACTATATGAAATTTTGCTCCAAATAATAATAGTATTAAAGATGGTCACCTAATGATTAATGCTAATTAGTTTCTTCCCCTTCCCTTTTATCCTTAATGAACAAACAAAAATACAAATACAAAAACAAGTATAGGGTCATTAGTAGACAATCATAAGACCTACATGCTAAAAGTGAAGAGATCAGATAAGAAAAACTATTTTTTCCAAAAAGGTAGAAGCAGTTTAGTTTTGTGATAGCATTGCTAGTATAATTGATGTTGGTCCCACAAAAGAACCATCAATGTGACTGCTTCATGATGGTGATTTTTTTTACCTATAAAATAGATTAAAAAAGGTGGATCAGTGGTAAATTGGTTTACCTCAGCTAAAAGAAACCTTGGCTAACATCAAGTCCCTATTTAGACATGAGATTGAAAAGTTACTATAGACACCAAATCCTAGCCACTTGTCATCCATTTGCATTGTCCAATCACAACCGTTCATTATTTATTTATGTTTATATAAATATGAATATTATATATATATATATATATATATATATAAATTTTAATATAAACATATATGTATATATGTAAATAAATCTCAATCGCCCACTACATTTTAATCTCATCCATCCATCTAACTTGATCCATGTCACATAGCAAAGTTATAATATTAGCCATCCATCATGTTTTAATCTCGACTGCCTATTGGTGTCATCGAAACCCTAACATGTTGAAGGTAAGTTATAAACACCATTCACTCCTATGAATGAAGGTTGATCGATTAAGCAGTTAATATATGGATTCCTAAGGCTAGATATCATCAGAGCCCTTGCATCCATTGTTATCCAAAACCCTAGAATTTTACTAACACTTTCCTCCTTGTTGTCACTGCATCTTCTATTTCTATCATCGAAAGCCCCTATGAACTAGATCTAGGTTCTAAAAAGCACCCCTCATCACTCTCGAACACTATCGAGTGTTCCCAAAACATTTTTGAGCATTCCAAGAATGTTGTATGGTGTTCATAACCCTTCCATAACACTCTAGGATGTTTTTCAATCTCTAGTTTGTTGTCAATAAACCCTCGAACACTCACGAACATTTGTGCACCATCAGATCTCAAAAGAAAAAGCGTGGATCAAACAAATTAGGTATTTTTGATAAGGTAAAAGGTGTTCTTGCACTTACAACTTACATTTTCTATGTTTTACTTGCATTTCATGATTTTTTCACCTAGGGTTTGTAGATTTGATTATTTAGAGGGTCTCACATAGTGGAGCCCTCACATATGCTACTAAATTCTTTGTGTTGTGATCTATGTATGAAGAACACAAGCTTATACTGAGAGGGGGGGGTGAACAGTATAATACCTCTTTTTACTTTTTCCTTTATACTTCAAAATAGTAAAGCAATATCAAAGCAATGCACAATATCATCCACAAAGTGACACCAATTTTAACATGGTTCACCCATAATGGCTTGGCTACGTCCACAAAACTTTTCTCTAAAAGTTATCTCAAAGTTCTTTGGGAGTCCTTCCCAATTACAATGTTTATGAGCCTCGGCCCAAAGGAGACCTTCCCCTAATAAAAATTTATGAGCCTCTGCTCAAAGGAGATACCTTCCCCCAATCAAAATTTATGAGCCTCTGCTCAAAGGAGATACCTTCCCCTCTACTCTGGAAATGATTCCTCGGAATATCAACTGCCTCTACCTCTTGCCAGCACGTGGAACTACTTTCCACCGAAGACCTCCTGTCCTCAATGCTTAGCCTAAGAGACCTCTACCTTCTATGATCACGTCCACAGCAACTCAGCAACCTATACCAAACACAGTCAATCGGTCTAGTACAAGCCTTCCTCTGTCTATCAGATCTGTCCAACTCTTGAACAAATCAATCCTCTACATACAAGCCTTCTCAAATACTTGCCAACTATCCTCAAGTTCTTCTCATAGAACCAATGCACCTCTGTCCTCAAGTTCTCTGATAGAACTATCAAACTCAGCTCACAAGTCCTCTGCTAGGACCTGTCCAAATATGCTCACAAGTCCCCGTCAAAACCTGTCCAAAACTGCTCACAAGTCCCCACTGGAACCTGTCCAAAAAATTGCTCACAAGTACCCATCGAAACCTGTCCAAGAACTGCTCACAAGTCCCCACTAGAACCTATCCAAAAACTGCTCACAAGTCCCCACTCGAACCTGTCCAAAAACTCAGCAAGCTCACCAAGAAAAACTTTCTTAGTAGGAAATCACAAAGTGAATTTTTAGAGACCCAATGTGATTTTTCAAACTCATAAAAGCATAAAGAGAATTTTTAGAGACTCAATATGTTCTATACTCAAATCCAAATCTCAAAACTCAACTCAAATCAACTCAGCTCAATCTCAATCTCAAATCTGAAAACTCAACTCAATATCTGAAATGGATAGGATATAATGTTTTCTTTCAAGAACATGAAACCCCAACAATTGCCAACTATGCAAAGAATCACATAACAATGATACTCATGTTATTTTCACCATCAATTAGGGTTTCAACAACAATGCTCATCAAACAAGGTTTAGTCAACCAACACCATTCAACTCAACATCAACCTTGAAGCATTCAACCAATCATCACAAGAAAAGGAAACAAGTAGAAATCCTTTTCCTCCAAAGATATTTGAACGAAACAACCACCAACACAATGTCACAAAATGCAAAGAATAACTTGCTCAAATCAACTCAATGGAGTAAGCCCAATATCATGAATCAAGTAAAGCAATAACTTGATCAAACAACCTCTATGGAAGCAACTCAACCATCAAACTCAAAACAGCCAACCAAGGGTTCTACCAACTCAATGCAAGTAGTTGGACTCACAAATATAAACCCTAGTGCACAAAGCTTCCATTATCTCAAACCAAAAATTATGCATTCACCAAAAACTCTCCTTAAGGATAACAATGCATAAGTAGTCTTCAACAAACCGGAAAATAGGATTTACACCCAACCAAAGGAAACCTAGTTGAAAACCTTTTCACTCCAACCTTATTTCAGAAAAACATACACCAATCATACTTATAAGAAAAATGTGCCCATACCTTTTTGGAGTAGAAGAAAATTGATCCTTAAAGCTGTCACCACACACGAACCTCAAACTTCCAACCAAGTTAGGGTTAGAACCAAGATAAATGAGCATATATAAAAACTTTCCTTAATACACCTTTTAGCTCCTCTTCTTTAAAAACAACCACCAAAGAAGCCAAAAACACAACAACCAAAACTTACACCTTATATCTCCATTTTTAAATTTAGCATAGCAAAAGACTAATCTCAAAAATACAACCAAAGAAATATCCCCTTATTTCTCCTATGTCTTTTAAACAATGCTAAACAATGCCAAAAATCATATCAAGAAAATAATCACCTTTTAATAAAAATGTGACTAATCCATGCACAGCTCCCTCTGCAGGGATCAAAACACAGACCTCCGCCTATGCAAGGCCCAAACGCAGCCTTCGCTGCCACTAGCCCACAAGAGGCTTACGAATTCCAAGACGGACTTCCTTCCACATGAACGGTCAAGCTTTTCGAAAGCTTTTCAAACCACGAGCTCTCCTCTTTCGTAGCGTAAATAGAACATTCGATCACAGCCAAACCAATTAATTGCCTTTGATTTTCCAAGAGAGTTTAACCTTAGGAACCTTCTCATATTTATAGTCCATACATGGACTTTAGAACACGTCGACTGCAAAGAAAAGTAATTTCGAATTTAATCGAAATTTGCTTTCTAAAGGGTTTAAAAACCCTTAAGTATTTTTAATAAATTAAAAATAATTTCTCCCTTAATTAATTAAATAATGAATTAATTAAAACCTTGAAGGGTTTTAAATAATAATTAAATAAATAATAAAGAGAACCTCCATTGGTTTTAATAAAAACCATTTAACTTGGTTTTAATAAAAACCCTATCCAACTTGGTTTTAATAAAAACCGGTTTGGTTTTAATGAAAAACCCTTGCCAATGGAATCTCTCCGAATTCTCTTAAAAATATTCTCTTGGAATATTCCACCTTTGAAGCCAACACATCCTCTTAACATTAATGCCATTTCCTTTTGACATCAATGACAACTCATAGACAAGAAGCTAGGATCTCAAACCCAAAATTGCCAACAATCTCCCCCTTTGTCATTGATGGCAAACCATGCTTCTCAACAACACAAAAACTCAACATAAATAGCTCCCCCTATCTTGAGGCTCTCCCCCTTACTCAAATCTCTCCCCCTTTGTCATCAATGGCAAAGGGTCACCTTTGGGGCTCGGGACTAAGAATGAGCCTCTTAGCTTAGTCCCTCCCCCACCTCCTGATGAGGTGATTAATTCTTGGGTGGGAGTAAAACTCCCATTAGGCACTGATCATCATCAGCGTCTATAACTTCCTTGCCGGGCCTTCTCTTGAACTCTTTGTCCATATTCCTGTTCCTATCACTATTCTTGTTCTTGTTCTCATCCCTGTTCTTGTCCATGCCTTGATCCTTGGACCTGATCATGCCATTGTTCTTGTTCCTGTATTCTGGAATTTTAGCTCTACACTGTCTAATTGTGTGACCTTCATTGTTGCACTTGAAACACTTGACGATTTTGTTTCTTTGAGGTAAACCTAATCTTTGAATCCACCAGTTCTGACCAAACCTGTTCTGGCCAAACCTGTTCTGACCAAACCTGTTCTGACCAAACTTGTTCTGACCAAACCTGTTCTGGCCAAACTTGTTCTGACCAAACCTGTTCCTATTATTTTCCTTGCAATAAACTGCCTTGTGCCCAAACTGTTGACAAGAGTAGCAATACCCTTTAAAGTAGCTAGCACTTATGAAACTGTCATTTACCTCCTTCACTTGAGCCATGCAATGTGAAGCCATGTGACCAAACCTGTGACAAGCAAAACATCCGCCTTGAAACTTTCCTTTAATTGACCTCTTAGGTTCAGAAAACTTCTTCTTCTCATTCTGAATTTTGTTTTCTGTGCATCTATCATTCAAGGACTCCTTTTCTGAAATACTTTCCTCATCAGAACTCTCTTTCTTTTGGAATCTCTTACTAGATTCTCCAACTTGTTCCTTGTGTGGCTTAACAAAACCAAGGCCTGTTTTATCTGTTGTCTTTCTTTGACCTTTGATGAGTGACTTAACATTTTTAGAGTTATCTTGAAACCTGTAAAGCTTATCCTTGTACTCTTTAGTTTCCTCTTTCAAAGAAGCCATTTTCTGTCCTAACTCACTATACTCAAGAACCTTAGACTCTAACTCATCCTTGAGTTCTTGTGTCTTAGCTATAGAGAAGTCAAGACTTTCTATAAGATCATCTCTCTCCATACAACATTCATCTAACTTATCCTTGAGTCTAGCATTCTTCTTTCTTTCCTTTTCCAAAACACTAAGAGCACTAATAAGTTCACTTTCAAGATCCTTTATTTGTTTGCTTTTTGAATCATCAAAGCCTTTTTCGGATTTCTTATCACTAGAGGTGCTACCCTTTTCAAAAACCATACATGCATATTCCTTATAGTTTTCTAAAGCATCCTCATACCTCCTAGAAACCAAATCATTATTTGTGCAATCATCCTCAAGGTGACCAAAATTTCCACATCTAAGACATTTCATGATAATGAATATATGTTTCGGTTCTTCCTCCTTTTCTGATATGAACAACATCTCATTTTCATTATCACTTGAAGAACTTTCACTATCACTACTAGAACACTTACTTGCTTTGTCTAGGTAGAAACTCTTCTTGTGCTTGTGAGAATACCTCTTTCCTTGATTGTTGTGCTCATCTTTGTTTTTCCAATGATGCTTGTGCTTTTCAGAATCCTTGCTATTAGAATCCTATTTATCTTCATCACTTTCATTCTTGGGAACAAGATACGATCAGTAGCATAATGACCAAACTTTCCACAATTGAAACATCTTATATTTTTCATACTTTTGTGCTTTCTAGAGAACTTGCCTTTCTTGCTGTAATATGCCTCTTCATCACTAGAAGACTCATCACTATCTTGAAGCTATTTAAACATACCTTTGAAGTGTCTCAACTTGGCCTTTCTGACATCTGAATCACCTGTATGAACCACCTTCAACTGTTTCCACATTTCACTAGTTGTCTTGCAGTGAATCACTTTGGTGAGATTTGCTTTCTGTAAGCCTTTCAAGATTGCATTCATTGCTTTTGAATTGTTGTGATGTAGGAGCCTTTTTTCTTTAGTATTAGGACCATGTTCAGGAATAGTGTACTCATCTTCAATCACTTCCCAAACCTCATTCCCAAGTGCCATTAGATGAACCTTCATCCTTGCACTCCAAAGACCAAAATTTGACCCATCAAGAATAGGTGCTGCATTGCCACTTGAATAATCCATTGTGTTCTTTACTAGCTTTTCCTTCAAGCTATTAAAATTTTCGAAGGCACCCGCTCTGATACCAATTGAAGAACACAAGCTTATACTGAGAGGGGGGGGTGAACAGTATAAGACCTCTTTTTACTTTTTCCTTTATACTTCAAAATAGTAAAGCAATATACCCAAAGCAATATCAAAGCAATGCACAATATCATCCACAAAGTGACACCAATTTTAACGTGGTTCACCCAGAATGGCTGGGCTACATCCACAAAACTTTTCTCTAAAATTTATCTCAAATTTCTTTGGGAGTCCTTCCCAATTACAATGTTTATGAGCCTCGGCCCAAAGGAGACACCTTCCCCCAATTAGAATTTATGAGCCTCTGCTTAAAGGAGATACCTTCCCCCAATCAAAATTAATGAGCCTCTGCTCAAAGGAGATACCTTCCCCTCTGCTCTAGAAATGATCCCTCAGAAGATCAACTGCCTCTACCTCTTGTCAGCACATGGAACTCCTTTCCATCGAAGACCTCCTGTCCTCAATGCTTAGCCTAAGAGACCTCTGCCTTCTATGATCACGTCCATAATAGCTCAGCAACCTGTACCAAACACAGTTAGTTGGTCTAGTACAAGTCTTCCTCTATCTGTCATATCTGTCCAACTCTTGAACAAATCAATCCTCTGCATACAAGCCTTCTCAAAGACTTGCCAACTGTCCTCAAGTTCTTCTCATAGAATCAATGCACCTTTGTCCTCAAGTTCTCTGATAGAACTATCAAACTCAGCTCACAAGTCCTCTGCTAGGACCTATCCAAATCTGCTCACAAGTCCCCACCGGAACCTATCCAAGACTGCTCACAAGTCCCCACCGAAACCTGTCCAAAAAACTGCTCACAAGTCCCCACTGGAACCTGTCCAAGAACTGCTCACAATTCTCCACTGGAACCTGTCCAAAAACTGCTCACAAGTCCCCACTAGAACCTTTCCAAAACCTCAGCAAGCTCACCAAGAAAAACTTTCTTAGTAGGAAATCACAAAGTGAATTGTTAGAGACCCAATGTGATTTGTCAAACTCATAGAAGCATAAAGAGAATTGTTAGAGACTCAATATGTTCTATACTCAAATCCCAATCTCAAAACTCAACTCAAATCAACTCAGCTCAATATCAATCTCAAATCTGAAAACTCAACTCAATATCTGAAATGGATAGGATATAATGTTTTCTTTCAAGAACATGAAACCCCAACAATTGCCAACTATGCAAAGAATCACATAACAATGATACTCATGTTATTTTCACCATCAATTAGGGTTTCAACAACAATGCTCATCAAACAAGGTTTAGTCAACCAACACCATTCAACTCAACATCAACCTTGAAGCATTCAACCAATCATCACAAGAAAAGGAAACAAGTAGAAATCCTTTTCCTCCAAAGATATTTGAACGAAACAGCCACCAACACAATGTCACCAAATGCAAAGAATAACTTGCTCAAATCAACTCAATGGAGTAAGCCCAATATCATGAATCAAGTAAAGCAATAACTTGATCAAACAACCTCTATGGAAGCAACTCAACCATCAAACTCAAAAAATCCAACCAAGGGTTCTACCAACTCAATGCAAGTAGCTGGACTCACAAATATAAACCCTAGTGCACAAAGCTTCCACTATCTCAAACCAAAAATTATGCATTCACCAAAAACTCTCCTTAAGGATAACAATGCATAAGTAGTCTTCAAAAAACCAGAAAATAGGATTTACACCCAACCAAAGGAAACCTAGTTGAAAACCTTTTCACTCCAACCTTATTTCAGAAAAACATACACCAATCATACTTATAAGAAAAATGTGCCCATACCTTTTTGAAGTAGAAGAAAATTGATCCTTAAAGCTATCACCACACACAACCCTCAAACTTCCAACCAAGTTAGGGTTAGAACCAAGATAAATGAGCATATATAAAAACTTTCCTTAATACACCTTTTAGCTCCTCTTCTTTAAAAACAACCACCAAAGAAGCCAAAAACACAACCAAAACTTACACCTTATATCTCCATTTTTTAATTTAGCATAGCAAAAGACTAATCTCAAAAATACAACCAAAGAAATATCCCCTTATTTCTCCTATGTCTTTTAAACAATGCTAAACAATGCCAAAAAACATATCAATAAAATAATCACACCTTTTAATGGCTGCCCTTGAAGAATCCGAAATTCGTGGCACAAAACACGTTTTAATAAAAACGTGACTAATCCATGCATAGCTCCCTCCGAGGGGATCGAAACACAGACCTCCGCCTATGCAAGGCCCAAACACAGCCTTCGCTGCCACTAGCCCACAAGAGGCTTACGAAGTCCAATACGAACTTCCTTCCACATGAACGGTCAAGCTTTTTGAAAGCTTTTCAAACCACGAGCTCTCCTCTTTCACAGCGTAAACATAACATTTGATCGTAGCCAAACCAATTAATTGCCTTCGATTTTCCAATAGAGTTTAACCTTAGGAACCTTCTCATATTTATAGTCCATACGTGGACTTTAGAACACATCGGCTGCAAATAAAAGTAATTTCAAATTTAATCGAAATTTACTTTCTAAAGGGTTTAAAAACCCTTAAGTATTTTTAATAAATTAAAAATAATTTCTCCCTTAATTAATTAAATAATTAATTAATTAAAACCTTGAAGGGTTTTAAATAATAATTAAATAAATAATAAAGAGAACCTCCATTGGTTTTAATAAAAACCATTTAACTTGGTTTTAATAAAAACCCTATCCAACTTGGTTTTAATAAAAACCGGTTTGGTTTTAATGAAAAACCCTTGCCAATGGAATCTCTCCGGATTCTCTTAAAAATATTCTCTTGGAATCTTCCACCTTTGAAGCCAACACATCCTCTTAACATTAATGCCATTTCCTTTTGACATCAATGACAACTCATAGACAAGAAGCTAGGATCTCAAACCCAAAATTGCCAACAATGTATAGGTTACAAGAGATATATTTACTAACAATTGTTGCAACTTGGGTGGTCCCGTAGGGATACACAAAGCCCACCCACAACTTTTTTGGAGTGAAGACAACGCAGAAGACACCAAATATTCATTGTGAACGAGGGTTTTCAAACCCTTCGATTGTAACTATTGTATCAACACATATGGCATTGTAACATTGGAGATCAAGGCTCCCACAATATTAATACAATAATATTTATCTCTTCCTTGTGCAATATATTTTGTGTTGTATTTGTTATTGTTATCTTGGTGTTGTTGTTTTTACTTTACAAAATGGTGATCACGGTGGGACCCCCAAAGGGTTTCTTATTTTAAAATACCTTGTCAACATTTATGATCTACATTTTTTGTTTCTATTGTAGGTTTTCGGAGATTTGATCATGCGAAAATCATGAAACTAGGGTTTTTAGGAGCCCTACCACATTCTAGGGATGCCCCACCATGTCCAGGAGATGCCTCACCGCATCCAGGAGACTCTACACCGCATCCAAGAGAGTTGGGAAGAAATACGTAGGCTTCCTGGTAAGTCTTGATCAAACCCCACCTCCATTTTTTTTTTGCTTTTTAAAGAGAGATTGAAAAGAAGATATCTACTTTCTATTTAAAAAGCAACACATCTTGCATCTTAGGCATTCACAAACATTTCTTCATATAGTTTGCACATAGGATAGATCTGCACTTGTGCATTCATCTTAGTTGCATTAGAACATTCATTACACTAGATTCAAGTTTTTGTTGTTTTGTGGTGTTTTTACTTTTTACCTTGAGTGTTGTTTGCAATAAAATAAAAAAGCATAAGTAGCTGCACTTTAGGCTAAAGTCTCTCACTTTTTACTTTTCTAAGTTGGAACAAGTCATTGGTACTCGAGCTTACTCCCACTGTTGGAATCACTTGATGATTCAGGGTGGAAGAACTAGGTGAACCCTCCACTATTGGAATCACTTGATGATTCAGGGTGGATCTTAAGAGGTGTACCCTAGATTATTTTGAGGAACTTGGTATTAGTGTTCTTGGTCACCAACTTGGCTGAGTGGAAGAGGGTTTCTTGGCATTGTATGAACACCATAGATAACATAAAATTAAAAATAATCACACACGATTGCACGCTTCACTTTCAACATCAGTGAGTTGGACTTCATCACCAACCACTGATCGAGATCAATGATGGTGGGCTTCATCTCCATCCATTATCTCACCCCATAGTCACCTTAGCAGCCCGTGAGTGATTTTTCTAGATTTCATCACTAGAAAAATCCTCACTTGCCATCCACCTTAGGAACCCATCCTGCATAGTAGTCTAGGGTTAGGGTCTACACATCAAAACACACAAACCACACAAAAAATATTGTTGCAAGACATAGGATTCAATTGTTTGTTTGATTCTATGTGCTTTTCATTATCATATCACTTTCCACACACATCCCACACATTCACTACCCCAGTTGGCTCATTAGCTTATGGTTTCAACTCAAATCCAAGCCAAAATCATGAGTCAAGCATCTACCAACCAACCCACTTCATCCATGGAGTGTTCCACTTCTTCCCTAACCACCTCTATGGCTAACCCAATAAGTATGATACAAACTATTGGACCTTCACACACTATGCTCACTTCAAATGCTAATGTGATGCACAGAGCCATTCACACCTCCATCCCAAAAATAGAGCCTTCCACACCAACCAACCATCGCACCACATACATAGACATGGATAAAGTTGGAGCTTACTTAAGACCAACCAAACTAATCTTAGAACAACTTAACATCCCACACAACCAAGTTCCTTCTTCTTAGTAGGAACTAGCTCACTCACATCCCACAAATTCAACCAAGTCTACACCAACCCTCTTTTTGAGGCATCATCCACACCTTCACATCACATTTCCCCACCACAACATAGCCAAATCACCTCCATCCCATCTACCTATACCACTACCTATACCAATCCACTCTATGAAGCACAAGTCAATGCAGCTTCACAGATTCCATCAACCACCCCTCATTTAGTTGTGATTCCTTTCACAACTTACCCTCCACCAACATCCACCAACATTGCAAACACCTACACCTCACCCACATCCACCTCCATCACAACCACACAATCTACTTCAAAAATTACCATACAACAAGCATGGCAACACCTCAACCAATTGCTCATGGGCCAACAAGATGCTCATTCTTATTCCCAACAACAAACACAGATAGCAGATTTCAAACCCCATTCCATTCCAAGCCAACACAATTTCTTCACCTCAAATCCATCTTGGGTATCACAATCTTCTACGATATCCATACCCACACCTCCATTCACCCACATCAACTCCATTCCCACAACCCAACACACTCACATTCCCCAAACCTCATCTCCATTCCATCAACAACAATCATTCCATCACCAAGTCCAACAACATACCCAACATCATCAAATACCCTTCAATCCATCAAGCCATCAACATCACATTCCATATCAACAATTCACCACTCCATACACCACATCTCCACACAATCATCAAATAATTTAGGGCTTCCACACACATGGGGAAGACCCTAAAATCCAAGCAATGCAACAACAGATTGATAGCTTGATTCTGCATACTCCTGGTATGATGTACCAGAAGCCTACCCTGAGATAACTAATCAATCAACCTATTCATTTTTTGGTACCATCACCACCATATCCGATAGACTTCATAATACCAAAATTTGACAAATTTAAAGGGACTGAGGACCCTAGAGAGCACATCAACACATTCATCCACTCATGCTTTTGGATTCAAGATCAAGATGCTTTGATGCTCAAAAATTTTCCTCAGACATTGGGGGGAGATACTTTAGACTGGTATAATCATCTACCTCACCACAACATTTACACATTTGAACAATTGGTAGATAAATTTTTGGAGAGATTTTCCCTCAATGTTCACAAGAAAACCACATTGACTGACCTATACAACCTTAGACAATTTGAAGAAGAGTCAGTCTATGATTTTGGAAACCATTGGAGGGTAGTTATCACTAAGTTGCCATTCTCCCTACCAATGGAAGAATTGACTCAAATGTTCACAAGGAGTTGCTTAAAACCCATCTCCTTGTTATTACAACTACAACAATACAAAACATTCGATGAAGCTCTCACTCAAGCTCATGTCATCGAAGAGATAAAAATCCAAGAAGGTGAGATAAAACCAAGAAAAAAATAATGGCAAAATAAGGGCCAATCAAAAGGAAATTATTCTAGCCAATCAAAACCAAGTCAAGTAAATCAAGTGGTCCTGAGTCAGCCAAATGACTCAAAAAAAAAAAAAACAAAAAAAAAAAAAAATTTCCATCAAGAGGTTCCCCCACCTCAACAACTTCATAACACAATGCCAACTATGGAAAATCATCAACATCAACAATCTACTCGACAAGACCGCATCTTCACACCTTTACCTGAATCATACGCCTCCATATTCCATAGGTTGTATGACACCAATGCTATTGCCTTACCCAAAATCATACCAGAATATCAAGTTAAACATGGCAAGGGCTATAAGGAACACTTATTTTATCCTTTCCATAAACATAAAGGGCATGACATTAACAACTACTTGTCATTTAAACACATGGTGCAAGATTTGATAGAGCTAGGGGCCATCAAGTTTGATAGTCCCTTGGCCCAACAAAACCAAAACCTTGGTATATACCAAACACCACTTCCTCATCATGAGGAACAACAACAGACAATAGGGGGATCAAATACTAAGACTCCTCCTAACCAAGTCAACCATGTACAATAGTATCAAGGTTTTATGGGGGCTATTCATGTAGTCACCCAAGGTCAAAGAAGCACCAATAGAAAAAATGAACAACAACAGGTAGTTCAACCTCCTATAGCACCTCAAGCAAGTGTGTCTCAACAACCTACCAATTCATCATCACCCATCCATTTTTCTACCAATTCATCCCAACCCATCCATATTCCAAGTCATCCATCACAACCAATTCATCCTCCAAACCATCCACAAAGACCCATCATCTCACTGAGTAGCCGACTGACAACTAGCCTCAAAATGGCTTCAACCAAACTATCTATCTATGAGCTAATACAACAATCTCCCCCACACCATGAGGCATTAATGGAAATTTTAAAATCCATTGAACTTCAATCCCAAGACACTAATACCTTCAACAATTTTATGGGGAGTATTCGAACGTGCATGGAGCCTTCCATCACATTCTATGATTTTGAAATTAAATCAATTTCATCAGAATCGGTGGACCCTCCACTACATATTATGGCTCAAGTTGATAGGAAGCCATTTAAATGAGTGTTGATTGACACTGGCTCCTCCATCAACATCATCACCACATCCACCCTTCAACATCTCAATCTTTCACCATCACACATAACCAAATCCACATTCACCTTAAGAGCATTCAATGATGCTCTTTGTTCCATAGTTGGCACTATCATTTTACCCATAGAAGTGGGGGTAAAAATATTGCATACCATGTTCCACATCCTAGAGGGGTCCATGGCTTACAATGTACTCCTTGGATACCCCTAGATTAGGGAGATGAGATGTGTCCCTTCCATACTACATCAATGCTTAAAATATGTACATGAGGGACAGGTTCATTGCATACCAGTGGATATCAAACCATTTAAGTACTGCAACTTCATTTCAAATCCCTATGAATCCACACTTCCATCCACCCACCTATTCCTAACCCCATAAACCACACCATCCACCACTTCTTCATCCAAATCTCCTATTCTTGAGGAGCTACCCATCACTAACCCACATCAAGCTTCCAATTCCACACCCCCACCTTCATCACAGTCGACTACATGTACATGTGGTCGAACCCAATCCACACCATCCACATCATCAACATCAACATCACCCATTATCACCACTCATTCATCATCACCCATCCAACCTACAACCACTACCATTCCATCCACATCAACATCATCAACCATCCATCAAACCCCTCAACCAAATCCATCTTCATCTACACTAATGATGTCTCACAAGTTGATTTAATAGATTGTGAGATGCCATTTCACCATACATCCCTCCCATTATCTGAGTCACAAGTCATCCATGAGCCTTCCACTTCCACATCCACTCTCCATCCATCCACATCCTCACAAGTTGTAGTCCACCTCACCAATCCTAGCATTGGTGAATACGTGGTCCAAGATGTCACAATTACACCGCTAAGCATCCAAACTATTAGGGATTACGATCACCCACATGACCCACCCTTATCCATAGGAGTGGTGTACAATATGGGTTCAACACCTAATAGAATCAATTTTATATATGGGGGGTTGATTCATCATCCAATCCACCTCCCCTAGATGAACCCAAGCAACCATCCTTGCCAAAAGCATTGATAATTTTCCATCATGATACTTTCATCAGTTTAATTAGTAAGGATATGGCCTAGGATGATATGAATAAGGCATGCAAGACATCATTGAAACTCCATATCGAGAAATGCATGACCATTCAGGTTTGAACTACCACTCTCAATATTCCAATTCCTCTTTTGAACAAGCTTTTCAAAGACTCCATCTAAATCACGAAGAGGATACCAATCACAATGATGACTTTGAGGAATTCTATGAAGAATATGATATCATATCGATAGCTTTAGATGAATCTGAAGAGGAATCAGTCCAATCATTCCATTCACTAAATAAGATGAGCATTATCTCAGAATGTTCCCATCCATCAACCCATATTCTATTTGCTCCTCCCAAGGGAGTGAGCTGAACCAACTGGTGAACCACCACCCCACATCATACACTTCACCAAAAAATCATGTAACATATGTACATAATTAAAAAATACAAAAATATTTGCATTGCATTTGCATGGCTTTGTCATTTGCATTTACAAGTGTTGCTTACTATTATTCAAGATTCCAAGGTTCCTTCATCAATTCTAGGAGATAAGACCAACCTACCCTTCACATTTCCAACTACCATTTCCCCACTAAGTCAACATGAATTCTATTGACTTATTCACCCCACTCTATAATCCATATGATTTGGAAAAACCAATTCCAATTGACATTAGCCTCATTGATATGGAATGGATTTCATCACCACCATCCTTTACCAAATTTATCCTTTTCAAGGAATTGTTAAGAGCTTTCACCACTTACATTCCTCCATCACCCTCACCTTCACCTTCACCTTCACCTTCACCCTCAGATCCTAAGGTTTTCCAGGTAGACATGGAAGAGACTAAGTCAGAAGAGTTTGATAATGTCATTGATGACATTCATCTGATCCCAATACCCCATCAACTTGAGGAAGGTTCTCACATGTCCATTGAAGATACTATAGATGTGAACCTTAGTTAGATATGGACAATCCATAAATCATTAAACTTGGAAAAATTTTATCCATTGATGAACAAGAGCAATTGATAGCTCTCCTCAAGAAGAAGAAGGGCATATTTGCATGGTCCTACAAAGACATGCCTAGTCTTGACCCTAACTTGGTTGTCCACAATTTAACCTTGCATCCTGATGCTAAGTCGATCAAACAAAAATTGAGAAATATACATCCTACCATTGCCCTCATGGTCAAAGAAGAGCTTCAAAAGCTATTAGATGTGGGTTTCATTATACCCATTGACTATCCTGAGTGGCTTTCAAACATGGTACCCATTCGTAAGCCTAACGGGGTGATACACATTTGCACTGACTTTTGAGACCTTAACAAAGTGTGTCCTAAGGATGAATTTCCTCTACCAAACATTGATACTCTTGTTGACACTTGCATTGGCCATGAAATGCTTTCTTTAATGGATGGTTTTTCAGGATACAACCAGATTTGAATCAATCCTGATGACCAACACAAAACAACATTCACTACACCTTGGGGGACTTTTTGTTACAAGGTGATGCCCTTTGGCCTTAAAAATGTAGGTGCCACTTATCAACGTGCCATGACATACATCTTCCATGATTACATGCATAAGATCATTGAAGATTATGTGGATGATCTCTTGGAAAAATCTAAAACTCGACAAGAGCACATTGGTGTCTTGGAAAAAGTCTTTGATCGACTTCTAGAGCATAATGTAAGGTTGAACCCCAAGAAGTGTGTCTTTGGTGTCACCTCAGGAAAACTACTAGGATTCATTATCTCCAAGAGAGGCATTGAAGTGGACCCAAACAAGGTCAAGGCCATCATGGAGATGCCTCCCCCAAAAAACTTGAAAGAGTTGCATAGTTTACAAGGAAATATCCAATCGATCCATCATTTCATTGCACAACTCTCAGACAAATGTAGGCCATTCAATCACCTACTACAAAAGGGGGTGATATTTTCATGGATAGATGAATGTCAAAAAGCTTTTGATGATATCAAGCAATACCTAGCTTCTCCACCAATCTTAACTCCTCCTCACTCAAGGGTCCCCTTCCATATTTATGTTTCAGCAATGGACTTTGCATTAGGGACAATGCTTGCTCAAAAGAATGAAAACAACCGAGAGCAAGCTATCTACTACATTAGTCAAACATTGGTAAGCTATGAAACCAGATACACTTATATAGAAAAATTATGCTTAGAAATGGTTTTTACCACTAAGAAACTCAGAAATTACATGCTAAGTCACACTACCTATGTCATAGCTCAAGAAAATCCTCTATATTACATGATGTCTCACACTTACAATAACACCCGCACCACAAAATGGATAATGCTTCTAACTGAATTTGATCTTGAGTTCATTAGTCAAAAATCCATTAAAGGTCAGGTAATAGTCGATCAACTTGTGGAAGCTCCACTTCCTAGTGATCAACCCTTGATTATTGAGCTCCTAGATGATTCGATATTTACTATCACTAAACAAGAAGATGTCATTCCTAAGGAAGATGTTGATATCACACTATTATTTGATGGTTCTAAGTGCAAAAAAGGACAAGGTGTAGGAATCATGTTTCATACACCCTAGGGGTACCGATTCCATTATCATTCAAACTTGATTTCCCATGCACAAACAATAATGTAGAGTATGAAGCCTTAATATTAGGACTTCAAGCAGCCATAGCTATGAGCATAAAGCATATCAAGATATTTGGTGATTCTCAACTTGTCATTCATCAAGTAAATGGAGAATACCAATGCAAAGAACCAATCTTAAAACTTTATCATGAAGTAGCAATGAAATTGCTTATAAAATTTGATTGGTATGAGATTGATAGCTTGCCTAGATCGACTAATAGATTTGTAGATGTGATGGCCTCTCTAGGATCATTGATTCCAAAGAACTCTGAAGGAGAGGTACAACCATTAATTGTCACAATGATCTCTAAATCTACAATTTCTCATGTTGAATCTAAAGATGAGAAGGATGTTTGCTTTATCCATGTAGAGTCATATGAGCCTTGGTCTAGCCAAATAAAATCCTTCCTCAAGTTTGGAACACTCCCATATGACATGTCATGAACTGCTAAATGAACTTTCAAACAAAAGGTAGCTCATTTCACTCTCTTGGGGGACGTGTTGTATAGACGTGGTTATGATGGAGTCCTCCTTCATTGTCTCGAGCCTGTAGAGGCCCAAAGAGCAATATTAGAAGCTCATGATGGTACTTGTGGTGGTCATTTTAGTGGAATGGCCATCACAAAGTGTATTTTATGCATGGGTTATTATTGGCCCACCATGGAACGTGACTGTTGCAATTATGTCAAGAAATGTCAACAATGTCAACAACATGCTAATTTAACTCATGTACCATCACAAGCATTGCAACCTATTCAAAGTCTTTGGCCATTTTCACAATGGGGTTTGGACTTGATTGGTAAAATCTCACCTCCTTCCTTGGGATAACATACATTCATCATCACAGCCACTGAATACTTCACTAAGTGGGTTGAGGTAATTCCTCTAACCAATATGATAGGACCTAGGATTGTGGAGTTTATACTTCAACATATCATCTATCATTTTGGTATCCCCTCAAAAATCATCTCTGACAATGGTAAGTCTTTCAAGAACAAGGATGTTCGAGCACTTTGCAAGAAATATAATATCCAACATAGTTTCTTGACTCCTTATTACCCATAGAAAAATGGACAAGTTGAGGCAACCAATAAGACCTTGATTGCTATTCTCAAGAAACTAGTCAAAGAAAATCATCGAGATTGGCACACTCAAATCCCCTTGGCATTATGGGCTTATCGAACAAGCATCCACATGCCTATTGGGGCAACACCATTCTCATTGGTCTATGGTGTCGAAGCCATCATACCTCTTGAGCTCGAGATCCCCTCATTACGAATTTCATTGCAAGAATTCATAGATGATGATACTGCTAGACAAGCACATCTTGACCAACTTACACTCCTTGATGAAAGGTGAATCAATACCTTGGAGCATTTACGAGTATACCAAGATCATCTCAAGCATGCTTACAATGCCAAAGTCCATCTACATGAATTCCAAGTAGGAGATCTTGTCCTTAAAGAGAATCAACAAAATACCAATGCATTACCGCATCTTCATGATAAATTCATGGCTAATTGGTTAGGTCCATACATTATCACCCAAAAAGTGGGTCAAGGAACATATAGACTTGCCAGTCTAGAGGGAGAAGAAGAGCTCGAACCACTAAACATCATCCACTTGAGAGCATTTCATGCTTAATGTGATTTACATATATGTATATATACATGGCTAAAAAAACATACACAAAACATTTCACATCACATTGCATACATCCACATTGCACAAACACATTCATTATCATTTCAATACATTTCATCCACCATACTAGGGGTCATTTGTTAAGTTTAGATAATAATTGATCCAATAAATCTTGTTGCCTTAATCAGGGGCACCCCCAAGTTCACATCCATTTCATTACACCATTTCACAAGTCAATTTACCATTTGCAATATCACTTCATTACCCCTAGGTGTTTTCGGTCACTCAACCACTCCTAGTGTTTCAAGCAAACTCTAATACATGTCGAATTTTCTCTAGGACCAAGGCACATTTTCACTAAAGAAAATCTTGAGTTTTGGGATTGAATCTAACACTCTTGAACCAAACACATCTTACACATTAAAAACATCTTGTGTCAAAGAGGGATAACACCATGATTGGGTTGAACCTCGAAGTGAAAAAGTCATCTTTGCTTGTCCCATTATGCACATAGTCCAAAATAAAAAATAGTGGTCTTCACCACTACTCACACTTCCAAAAAAAAGAATGAGTAGTAAGGATAGGGTAAAATTCTCATCATACCTTGGTTGAGAATCTGATTCCCCAAAGCTCTAAATCTTTTACAAATCACACACCACAGATCCTCAAGTCGTAAGGATAGAACTACATTTCCATCCAGATGGTTAGGTAGTCTGAATCCCCAAAGCTTAGAGATCAGATCATTGGACTATGGAGCTAATCTCCACCAAGGCTATAGATGCTTGACTGGTAGTGGAGTACGCTCATGCGTGGTGACACATCTCTCTTGAAGAGACCTCTGACCACACATAAGGACAAGCTAGCTTCTTGGTCTCCTCCATGATAGGTTTCATATCAATTTACTCAATATGGGTTAATGAACTCACTTGCACACACATTGGTTCTTGATTGCCTTGAGTCATTACCATGCTCATGATTTGGTAAATGAACATTTCACTACACACACATTTGGTCTTAGAGAAATTAGATAGAACTTAGTGAGTTTGTTTGAAATCACTAGTATGTTTGAGTCTCTACAAAACAATTCCAAATCAGCCATCCATAAGCCACAACACCATCCATATCATTATCACATCATTACATGAGTCTTCCATTTCACATACCACCATTTTGGTGCCCCTGATTAAACAACAATGATAAATATGGTCAAGTAAAATCTAAACTACAAATGATCATTAGAGCATTAGTTCATTTGCATTCATACACATCATCATTACATTGTCATCCATCACATATACATATGCATTCACACAAACATCCACACAAATTCATAACACAAAAGTAAAATCCATGTATATATATAAATCACATGTACAATGAATGCCCGAAGGCTATATACAATGGAGCACCAAGGCTCATATACAAAAAGTGCATCTAAGCACTAGCTAATACCCATAGGTAGACCCCTATGACCCTGAAGGAGCCCTAGACCTAGAGACACTATACCTAGAGTCACTACGCCTAATAGAACCCACTATGGAGGAAGAAGGTCGATCTAGTAGCCCAATATGGTGTTGCATAAGTAGATCCTCTAAATCCTAGATATACCTATCCTAGGATCGAAGGTGTAGTACATCATACCTCTAATGAGAGTCCCTCTATCCTAGCTCTACCTAGAGCCTCGCTATCATATCCTCACCTCCACCTATCACCACCCATGCATCCAACTCCATCTATAACTGAGCTATCTCTACATCTCACTCTACCACCATCTATCAAAGCTGGTCTCACTCTACCTCGAGCCTAACCCACTCCTCACTCTGACCAAGAGGTCTCTCCAAAACCTCCTCCATATCATCCCTACCACCATCATCACCTCCAATCTCTAGAGGTTACTCTACTACATCCCTCACCTACCTCCCTCTGCTAGACCGATGATATCTCTAACATTGAGGAGCCTCATCTACCTCCTCCATTACCTCCTCCTCATATCTACTACCCTCCTCAACCACCTAAATCAGTACCCATGGTGGCTATGAAGTGAACCATACATCATACTCCATCATGGTCCCAACATCATCCACATCCAGGAGATCTATCTCCTCATCATCCTCATACTCCACCCACCACTCCTCCACACAGGGTAGGCTCGACTCATCCGATCGATGCCTATAGAGCACAAGAGCCTTAAGTACTCCCTACCTCAACCCAAACTACCATAACACCCATGAGAACTAGATCAGATCCACCTCACTCCCATGTCACCCAACCACCCATCTAGCCTACCTAACCCTCCATAACTACTCTCCATCACTAGGCCACCTAGCCTCCCACCATGGCCTCCAATACACCTAATCCAATATCAACCCTACCCATAGATCTATACACTCCTAGCCACTATGACCAAGATGACTAGATTGAACCTCCTCAAACACCCACCATCTCAAAACATAAGGTTGATCCCTATCCCACTCCTCGCAAGGCAGGCCCATAGATGAGCCACACTAAAGTGCTCCCAGCCCCAACACTACAACACACTACAACCCAACCCCTTTCACCCCCATCTCCTCACCTCATAAAACTCCACATACATCTAAGCTAGTAGAGCAAGTGCCCATGCATATACCCAAGGCTCATCGATCATATCATACACCAACCTAATCATGTTCCATGGGAACCAATAACTGATGCTATTAGGCACCAATATATTGGCCAACAAGAACATGATTAAGGTGGGTAATGCCTCCAACTCCTTCTTCGCATACATAGCCAAATACCTTATCCCTCCACCCTTCACACTCACATCCCTCCATCCATATCCAAAAATCTACCTCATCTCATACTCCTTATCGTGTCCAACTTGGACATGCAACCCCTCCACTGGCACTCAAAATATGTGGTATACATCTTCTAGGGTTATCATCACCTCTCCTATCGAGAGCTGGAAGGTCCCCCTATCCGGATCCCACCTCTCATCCAAGGTAGAGAGGTACCCCTCATCAACCCTCACCACCTCAATTCGTGTGCACGAAGGTGAAAACCATACATCTAGACTATTGCAAGCATGTAACAATCTAATAAACAAAAATCAAGTAACCATTTGCACAAATAAAAGATATCCAAGAATTGCCCTTTTATTAAAAATGATAAGTCTCAGTTACAATAGCTCCCTCTTAGAGAGTCACTCAAATTGATACAATGTTTACAATAGTTGAGGCCTCTCAATGTAAAGATATGCACTCAAAGGGTCTTCACTTCAACACCAATTTGCGTGAGGGCTTACAAGATGCCTCCTTATCCAATGTTAGGAGGGAATGTTTTGAATGTGTCTTATTCTCGAAAATATTTGTTACCTGCATGCAAGAAAACAAAAAGAAACATTAAAAGCATATGAGGCCTCTTGAGATGAGGCTTATTCCACATATCTGCAAGAAATAGTATTAAAGCATAAATAAAGCATGAAAATCATGAATGGAAGCAAAAGACATCTATTGCAATGCTTGTGAATAGTGAAAATGTTATAAAATAGTAAATCTAAACTAGGGTAAACTAATGATGCATAAAGGAAAGCAGGTCTACACTAGAAACTAAAGAAATTATGTCTCAAACCCTAGACGTTATCACTCAGGGCAGCTGTGCCTATAGGCCATTATCGAAGATAGTGGCTGCTAATTATGATATTTGCTCCTTGTATCAAATTCTGTGACTCAAAAATCCTCGGTTGAATTGATATTCAAGTTTTGTTGGCATGTCTAAACATGGATTTGCAAGTGAAATCTCTTGGATCGACAACAAATTGATGGTAAATGGATGGTTTGCTTCTTAATCTTGTAGAAGCTTCATTGTTGATGGTATGCTTGGCGATCTGCAATCAGGCAACACTTCGACGCTCCTCATAGGGCTATCAATTTGTTGCTCAATGTAGTAGGGCTTCGTTGTATGTGATTCTAGATGCATACTTGTTCCTAGGAGGGTGCATATGTAGGCTTCCTAAATTTCAAATCTTGGCTTCTTGGAGAAGCCAAGATCCAGATTTGCATGAAACTAGTTGTTGGGGGGAAAGGCCCAGTTCCAGACTTGCATGGGAGTGGCAGTTAGGAGGAATTTTGGAAGATTCTCACCCAAAACCACTTGAATACGATGCAAGTTTAGTTACCATGCATTATTTAGACCCGCATTTTGTCTCAATGCTATCCATTATCCATAGTAGCAGCTAGCTCGTAGCCACTCTGAGCTTCAGTGGATGGTCTGCAAATCACTATGGTCGATAGTGACTGCACCTGAATAGGTCATAATTACCCCTAGTGAGTAGTTAGAACCATTGCTAGCTCTTGGAAAGGTCCAAGATTAGTCATATGGTCTGCAGAGGTGCCCATATGAGTAGTCCCCTAAACATGATGTATTTTAGGTGTCTACAAATGCCTCTTTTTGTGATACATTATGGGAAACACAATGCTCAGCAAGAAAAAATAGACCACCTAAAGCCATATGTATGATGATAATTGATCTGATCAACATTAGATCTCCCAATCATGAGAAGGACACACATCTCTTAATCATTTCTTTTGACAACGTGGAAGGCTTGGTTTGCATAAGATTTTGAAGTCCACTAGAATCTCGGGTCGCATTGCTTAACAATCACAAAGGAGTAAAAGCTAGATTGTCAAATATTTAAATCAACATATTTGCTTTTACCCCAACCAATAGGGTAAGCTTATGATAGCTGTTAGCAATGATTCTTAAGGTGAACGTGATTAACTTGATTATGTTATCAATTGTTTATTTTGATTATGATTTTGTTATTATGACTACCCCTCAAGTGTCGAGTCGATGAGGAGAATACTGATGATAAAAGCGATGAGTCGCTTGACCAAGATGATTGATTTGGACAATTTAATATGAATGCTTTTGTTCTTATATGGCAGGTTCTATTACAGGTGTGATTTCAACCAATAATAGTAATTGTATATCTCTACACTGTGGAGTAGTCTGGCTGCAATGGCCTTCTTAGGAAATCAAGATGATAGCAATTCCATTGAAGCTTGTGTTGAATCACTTGATGATCTGTTGAAAACATCATGGAAGAAATAAAACAAATGCTTCATTCCCGTGGGGCAGTCCGGCCACCATGGACTTCTTCGGTATTGAAGCGAAGCATTACAATTCAACAATGACTAATTTGGCTCAAATGACCTTATGGTAATTTACTCTTCTTGTCGGATTGCATGGAGCGTAAGTCATTACAACAGAAAAATGTATAGTGTAAATAGCTAGTGAGGAGGTGCATTTGAAATTTTGATGCTATTTGATTTTGTGTTTATTTGGATGATTTTGATTTGTTTTGAATTTTTTATTTTTCAATTGTTTTTGAATTTTTGAATTAATGATTTTTGTGTTATTTTGTGATTTTTGATGATTCTAGACTGTTAGATATGCTTAATTGTCTATTCTTATTCTTCCCATGGTGAGAAATTGTAGACACCTAAAATGCGTCATGTCGAGGGCGACTACTCATATGGACATGCTACAAGACCATATGGAAGATCTTGGACAGACTCCAAGATAGAGCAGTGGTTCTAACCACTCAATTTGGGCTCCTTGGCCTAATCAGTCTGAACCACAGCCCAGACCTATGGTTTATAGCTGAACCATGGCTGAGACCTACGGTTTGTAGTCTAGACCATAGTTGTGACCTACGATCTTAACTGAAGTTCAGTTGGCCTTCAATCCGAGCCAAATCGGTTGAAACGACCATTGGATCTAGAAGAAGGTGGTTAGAGGGCGGAAGCTTCCATTCCAACTATCCTAACCACCCCTTCTTGATCTTGGCTTCTCCAGGAAGCCACCCCTAGCCCTTGGGTAGTCCTATAAGTACCCCTCAAAATTAGGGAAAACTATGAGAGAGAGCATTGGATATTTGAGTAGCGGAGCCCTATCGAATTGTACACTCAACCGAGTATACTAAGAGAGAGCTATTGCACTTATCCCCTACCTACTTGCCAATATTCATGATGAATTGCATTATGGATGCCCTAGGAGTCTAGGAGAGCCAAGAAACATAAATCTGGGCAAACGAAGGCCCATCACAGTGATTTGACCGCCAAATCTATCAGAAGGACATCGAAGGCGACCCTTGAACATCAATTGGACAAGGAGGTTAAGCCCACTACCCTTGGAATTGAGGGCAAGCCTATCAGAGTGCTAACCATGGCTGTCAGCCATGGTTTATAGTGCAGACCATGCACCAGAGCTACGGTTTGCAGTAGAGGTATAACCGCCTTCCTAATTTCATTTATGTCTGGCTAATTAGGTTAGATTAGTTGTTTTCATGGTTAAAATACATTTTAGAAGACTTATGACCGTAGATTTAGGTTAGTTTAGCTTCTTTATGTTTATGCTTCAATTAGGACATTAATAAGCTTCTTTATGCACTTTTATGCCTTATTTCATATATCTGATCCATGCATAGAGTAGCTGATGTCTTTCTTTACGCTATTGTATGAATCTTGATTCGATTTGCATAGTTTAGAAGCACCTTTTATACTTTCTTGATTATGCATGTTAATGGTGTCATTATGCATTTTACCTAAAAGGGCCTCATCATGAGAGGTTGCCTATATTTTTGACATTCTTGTTGTTTCTTGACCATAGGGAATAGTTCCAAAGGAGAGCAAACCATCAAGTTCCTTCCCCATTGCGAAGAAGAGGGCACCTCCACCCTAGAGCAGTTCGTGCCATTCTGAGAGGCATTTGGAAATCACACCTACCCTTAAGAGGGAAAACAATTGAGCACTCCTATTGTAATATTGTATCAAAATGAATATCCCTAAGAGGGACGTACTTGTAATTGGGTTTTGACTTCAAATATAATGGAATAAAGCATTTTCTTTCTTGTTTCATTTGTTGTCAATTTCTTTTACTTGTATGCATGTTATATCTTTACCATTTATCGCAATAGGAGCCGCAATCGGGTGTGACCCTTTTTGGTGGTTACAGAGGTGATCACGGTGGCACCCCATATTTTTAGGATCTGACTATGTTTTGTTGGCTTTTGTAGTTGTAGGTACAGACCGTAGCTATCAGCTACGGCCCAACAACTGAACCGCAGGTACAAGGCATGGTTCACAGTCAGAACCGTAGGTCAGACCTATGGTTTCCTACTGACAACATAGACAGACAATTCCAGAATTCTAGACAGTGCAGGACATGAGGTAGGTCCTTTTTCCAGCCCTCTATCACTTTTTTGTTTTCTGTGTTTTTACAGTAGGTCAATTTCGAATGCAAATTAGGAAAGCAACTAAAAGAAAATGGTAAATCAATTGTCCTAGTTTGCTTTTCATATTTTTGCTTTCACTAGAAAGGCATTGCTGGGAACAACGGACCTCTGATTGTAGTCCGCCCTAGGCTACAACGTGCTTGATAGATATGTGTTGATGGTTTGCATGTGTGAGGCCCGATTAGTGGCCATTTAGCATCGTAATGTGCATAGTCCTAAAGAGCATCTAGAGTAGCTTGCATTTTTTGAATCTAAAACGTCTTTCATTTGCATAGCATTTAGAAAATGAGCATGTGTGCTATATGATGCATTTCTTTTATGTACATTAAAAAGAACCACACACACCACGAAACACTTAAACGCTAGTGAGTTGGGCTTGACATCCAACCACTAGTAGGGTTCAACGACGGTGGGTGTAACTTCCATCCGTTGGCCCAAATCCTATGAACCCTTGATATATAGACCAATACCGGATCCAAGAACCATCCGTAGCCTAGAAAATTTGCATGTACTCCTCTTCGAAGGGTATAACACTGACTGGGTGAGATTGGGTGAGGATCTGGCAGGACCTGTGCTCCTTGTTCGGGTGTGGGCTTCATTACCACACACGGGGGATTTACGCGACTTGGAGTTCATAGCCAAGTTGTCGAGCTACGAGCGTACAGGTGAAATCCATTAAACCAAGAATAAAATCCAACAAGTTTTACAAAAACACGATAAGAGTTTCTACAACTGATACAACACATATTGAAAACACATCAAACAGTTTAGGACTCACTTTTAAAACTTAAAATGAGATAATCATTGTTGTATACCTTGTTTGCTTAATAATAATACATTTAGACTCTAGGTACACAATGGTGGACACACGGGGTGGTCGACAATGGTCCAAAGCCAATGTCGATGACCAACCCCTAACTAGTTCACAACAATACATGTCGAATCCTCAACCACATGAGCGAACCGAACGTCGTTCGGCTAGCATTCGAGGAGACAACTCGACATGGGGGGAGCCAACAGAGAAAACCCCAAATAGAGGAGCTTTAGTACACTCCTCTAGGCATAGAGTAGAACAGGAAGCCTTCCAGCATGAGGGTGTTCCACTTGAGAGCCATTATCGAGACCGCAATGCATGCGCATCCACGGGGTCGGTTGAAGAGTTTATTGTGTAGGGGACCAGGTTGGTGCCCCTACGTACTAAGTCTACTGGAGGATCTATGGCTCCACCTTCTGAGTATAGAAGGACTAGAGACCCACCCATTCAGGGGTAGGCAGATAGGCTCGCAACCGAGCATAGAACTAGCCATACTCCCATGCATGGTCCAACACGTAAAATCACCATTGACATATCAAAGGTGGGAGATAATGGTACACCACCGAATGAGCGATGGCGGTCTAGGCAGTTAGAAGGTCTAGGTAGTGTTCTAGAGTAGCTAGGCTACAAGCCTTCCGCTCCACCCACTCGAGCCCCGAGTGAGCATAGTGGGAGTGTCGTCCGCACTACTAGAGAACATGGGGAGGCTTCCAAGCACCCTCATGTCACACACCCGCTATCTGCACATGGTGGGTCACAATATAGGACACAACAGGAGGCCAATGCCATCTTTACAGATAGAGGCAAAGGCACAACATATCAGTCTGATGGGTACAGAACCCACAAAGTTGCTCGTATAGAGCAGGGGTATCAAAGGCCTCCCACGATCGACCAGATCGATAGGTCACATCGACTGGCATCGGAGCAAAAATGCCAACTCCTCCAAGACCAATTGGAGGATGCTCACCTAGAGAGGTAGCGTATCGAAGATGAAAATCTTCAAGTGCAAAGGCTCATAAGACAGAGGTTATATGAGCAGCGCATGCGTGAGGAGCGTATCCTTGCTCAAAAGGAACGCGTAGAACAGGAGGATCGACTAGCTAGGGCTGGCCTATATCCTCAAGATGAGCATCGAGAGCACATGCATAGGAAGGCTTTCTCACAAGCCGAGATGCATCAAGAGCATAGAGATGCTCATACTCATGTTACTATCGAACAAAGGGAGTGGCTACCATCGCTCAATAATCAAAGGCAGAGACAACATGAAGCAACAACGAGAGATGGATACGAATAGGAATATCCTGAAAGCTCCCGAGCTGAAGAGGAGGAAGAGCAAAGACCTCCATCTCGCACAAGGAAGATAGTACCTCCTAAGCCACCTACGCATCAACTTAGGGAGGAGGACTTTCTGTCTTCAGAGGCCTATAAGGCCTTGGCCGAGAAAATTAAAGCCATTGAGAGACAAGGCATGGCTATTCAAAAGCTGACTCTAAGGAAAATCCATAACGAGCCTTTGGATCCTTCGATGCCTACTCTGACCTACCCTGAGCATTTTGACATGCCCAGGTTAGATAAGTTCAAGGGTGATGAAGATGCACAAGAACATGTAACGAGCTTTTTGGATGCTTGCTTTCAGATAGCAAGCAACGATGCCTTATTGTTGTGCACGTTCATCATGACACTTTCAGGGCCTGCCCGAGAGTGGTTTAACCAGCTAAAGAAGCATAGTATAACAAGATTCAAGCAATTAGCTGATGCCTTTCTTGAATGCTATTCCTTTGGCATCAAGAAATAGGCTAATATTTCTGATTTGGCTATGCTAGCTCAGCGCGACGACGAGCCCATAGAACAATACGAAAAGAGGTGGAGAAGATTAATGGTGAAGTTGCCATTCCCCATTCCTACCATAGAATTAACTCGGATGTTCATGAAGAGTTGTGCCAAGCACATCTCGTTACTATTGTAGCTGCAACAATATGCTACATTCGAAGAGGCTTTGGCGCAAGCCAAGGTGATTGAGGATATCAAGTTGCAAGAGGGCAACTTGAAGCTCAAAAATAGGAAAGAGGGACAGAAGAAGAGTACCACGAAGCATCAAGGCAAGCAGGCCCATGTAAATCAAGTGGTATTAAATCTCCAATGGGAGGACAAGGGGCAACAAAAGCAGAACTACCAGGCCCAACCTCCACCTGCGTAGTATGATAAGCGCAATAACTACAAGGGCAAAAACAAAGAGCAACGCCCACCTCGCCAATTCACACCATTGACAGAATCATTGACGGTGATTTTTCATCAGTTATGTGAGGCCAAGGCAATCAGATTACCCAAAGTCAAGATGATAGACCCCAATCAACCCAAACCAAAGGGGTTTCAAGATGATCTATTTTACATCTTTCATAGAATGAAAGGACATGACATCGAGGTGTGTTGGTCTTTCAAACACCTAGTGCAAAATATGATCGACAAGGGTGAGCTTGTAGTGCCTCACAACCCGCAGGCACCAGACAATCAAAATATGGGGATTTATAAGAACCCCTTACCGAATCATGAGGCGCCTCGAAACAACGTTGGTCAAGTTAACCAGGTACGAGTCGAACCACCTACCCAGGGGTTCGTAGGCATGGTCAATGTTGTTACTAGGCATGGGAGATACGAACAACAAAATCAACCTCATGCTCCTATCCAGATACAAGCCACGCCGAATCAACGATCGACACAGAATATTCCAGGCCCACCAACAAGACCGGTGGTGACCCTAAGGAGCAGGTTGGTCCAAAACCTGCAGACAACTCCTACGAAGTTGTCAATATATGAATTAATTTAGTAGTCCTCGAGGCACAGGGAGACTCTTATGGACATTTTAAGGTCCATTGAAGTACAGGCCCAGGATGCGTAGGCATTCACAAATTTCATGGGACATGTACAATAGTGTCAGGAATCGATGATCCAATTTTATGATCATGAGATAAGGATGGTTTCTACAACTACGACTGACCCATCATTGCATATAATCATGTGTGTGAATCACATGCCATTCAAAAGGGTCTTGATTGATATTGGCTCATCGATCAACATAATAACGACCAAGGCACCGAGTCATTTGAAGCTACCTAAATCACACATTGTGCCAACTACATTTACATTGAGAGCGTTTAACGACGCACTATGTTCGACTATCGACACAATTATCCTACCCGTACAGGTGGGTTTGAAGACCATTTCAGTAATGTGTCACGTGATAGAAGGGGCCATGCAGTACAACATTTTACTCGGTAGGCCTTGGATTCATGAAATGCGTTGTGTCCCCTCGATACTACATCAATGCATGAAATATATTCATGAGGGACTGGTTCACGTAGTGTCTTCGGATGAGGAGCCATTTAAGTTTGTGAACCTAGCAGATTTTCCTGAGGGTTTCATACTCCCATCAATGCACCTGGATGTTCGGCCATCATCACCAATAAGGAAACCAGGAGGTAAACCGGTAGTGCATGCTCAACCAATGCCATCTATGTCACACAGATCGGAGCATACCACTACCACTTCCTTAAAACCGTCAACATCAGTCATGCATCGGGATGATAGGAAATTAAAGGTGAATATGGGTGAAAAAGAGAAAGAGCTTGAGCCCGAGCCAATCGTCGAGGACGTTCCCATTCCCATGGAAGTTGAGGAACCCCAAGACAAAGCCGAGGAGGCACCTCAGCCTGCCTCACCTGCATCTTCAGTAGGGTCATCCGCACCGTGGGTGATGGTACATCTCGCTAATACCGGATTAGGTGAGTACCTTGTGCAAAATGTGACCTTCGAACCAATTCTGAAGACTGCACAAGAGATGGGTAGACCATCCGCCCATCGTTATCCGGTTGGATCGATGGTTCCACTAGGAGAACCACCTAACCAGACTAACTTCATCTATGCGGGGCTAGATCAGCTTCCAACGCGAGAGCCCATGGATGAAGATGACGAGGAACCTTTTGCGGTAAACATTCGCTATTTGTCTAATCCAGAGTATGCCATGCGTATTTTTGAGCTATATCACTGGCATGGATACGACCTTGGTCTCTTTGAACAAGGATGGAGGACTCCATTGGAACCTCATTATCAGTTAGTCACTGATAGATTCGGTTTAGGGTTACAGATACATGGGTAGGACGATTTGCTCGTAGCATCCCTAGATCGTCTGTACCTCAGCATGGTGGACGATGTGGATTTTAATCCATATCATCCGGATCCTTCCAAATTCTAGAGGAATCACCCTATGATATCTGCCATCACCATTGAGCCACTTGAAGATCATCGTGAAGGGCTCCTTGAGCAGACTGAGGCAGAAATGAACCCTAGAGATCAACTGGGACACCAAACCCATGAGGCAGTCGATGACACAGACATGCAGGGGTGCAACCCCATTACTGCAAGTGATCTCGAGTTAGGAGATCTTTGTAATGAAGATGGAGTGGAGTCCACCTCTGATATGAGTGGACCAGGCT
The DNA here is from genome assembly GCA_028583015.1 of Wollemia nobilis. NCBI lineage: Eukaryota > Viridiplantae > Streptophyta > Pinopsida > Araucariales > Araucariaceae > Wollemia > Wollemia nobilis. The sequence continues at coordinate 84,348 of JAQPPZ010003624.1, forward strand.
ATGATGCAGACGAGGATTCCTCAAACGATGATGGATCTAGGGATGAAGTCGAAGGTGCTTATGTAAGGCCTTTGTATGCGCATCATTTATTGCCTATGGAATCGGTATAGGATACCGAAGAGATCCTTCCCAACATTGATCATCCAAGGGAAGGGACCGAGACAGTTTTCTTGATAGCATCGTACATGAGGTATAATTATCCAATTTTTTTGGATAGCGATGACAGTATGCAAGAAGTGAGATTCATGGGGCCTCACTTAGAGGAGCGCCCTCCAGGAGTGGGGGCGAATGAAGGATTCTATTATGACAGTGATGAAGAAGATGAGCTAGAGAGGGCCTACCTTGGTCCTCCTTATTTGCATCACCGCCATCAACCCATCGACATCGATGAGGTCTATAGGCAGCTACATGTTGGTCCGCATCTGAGAGCAAGACGGTTAAACCTGGATCAAATCCATCGGTTGGTTAATCCCCTTCCATCGACCTACATGCAGCTCCATGAGCCGAATGATCCTATTTTGCATTCAGTGCATAGGGAGGATCCAGTTATTCGTAGTCCTCACAGGGAAGACCCTTTTGTGCCTGTGCCATTAGAGCCAGATCGTGGGTATGAGGACTATGCAGATTTTGTAGAGGTCAGTCCATGTGGTCCTGGAGATCAATTCCATTCCATAAACATGGTCTCCATTGATTTGACCACTCCACTCTGCAATCTAGAAGATCCATCTAAACCATTGTATCTTAACAAAGATGCTATCGATTGGGATCATGCTGATTCACCCGTTGAGCCTGAGGATTTCTTCCCCAATGAAGAAATGTTGCAACCTTTCCATTTTGCACCAGGCTATGCATATGATGTTTATCATGCCAAAAATGCTTCCAACGTGGAACCACTCAACCCGATTGATGACATTCATCTGATTCCTACGCCTCACCAGCTTGAGGAGGGATCGCATATGTCGGTAGAGGAAACCTTTGAGGTGGATATCAATGATGATCCCACCAATGCAAAGAAAGTTAAATTTGGAGAGAGTCTCACTCCAGATGAGCGGGCCACCCTCATCCCTCTACTGAAAGAGAGACCAAATTTGTTTGCTTGGTCGTATAAGGATATGCTAGGTCTAGACCCAAAATTGGTTACTCATAACCTTTCGCTAGACTTGACGAAGAATCCGATCAAGCAAAAGCTTAGGAAAATGCACCCAACAGTAGCCTTAATGGTGAAAGATGAGCTGTAGAAGTTGTTGGATGTGGAATTTATGATTTCCATCGATTATCCAGAATGGGTGTCCAATATGGTACCCATGGGAAAACCCGATGGAAGAATCCATATTTGCACGGATTTCAGAGACCTAAATAAGGCAACACCCAAAGATTCATTTTCGTTGCCCAATATTGATGCTCTCGTAGATGCAACTGTAGGTCACGAAATGCTCTCCTTAATGGATGATTTTTTTGGTTACAATCAAATTCGGATTAAACCCGAAGACCAGCACAAAATCGCGTTTATAACGCCATGGGGAACATTTTTCTATAAAGTTATGCCATTCGGCCTCAAAAATGCTGGTGCCACATACCAGTGGGCCATGACATACATTTTTCATGACTATATGCACAAAATTCTTGAAGATTATATCGATGATTTGTTAGCCAAGTCATTGCTATGAGAAGAGCATGCAGAGGTCTTAAGGAAAGTCTTCGATCGCCTGATAGAGCACAACGTCAAGCTGAATCCTAAGAAGTGCGTATTTGGCATAACTTCTAGAAAATTACTAGGGTTCATCGTCTCCAAGAGAGGCATCGAAGTAGACCCAACGAAGGTCAAGGCCATTTTTGAAATGCGTCCTCCCACCAATATTAAGGAATTAAGGAGCCTTCAGGGCAAGGTAGCCTCGATAAAGTGATTTATCGCCCAACTATCGGATAAATGTCGACCCATGAATCGACTGCTACATAAGGGTGTCCCATTCAACTGGGATGAGGACTGCAAGGCAACCTTCACTGAGATAAAGCAATACCTGGTGATGCCACCAGTGCTAGCTCCACCAAGGCTAGAGGTGCCTTTTCTACTATATATATCGACAACTGACTTTGCACTGGGAACCATGTTGGCCCAAAAGAACGTGCAAGGCAAAGAACAGGCCATATATTACATTAGTCAAACTTTGGTGAGCTATGAGCTCGGGTATGCATACGTGGAAAAATTGTGTTTAGTAGTAGTGTTCGCTACAAAGAAATTGCGACACTATATGTTAAGTCATACGACGTATGTTATATCCAAACAAAATCCTTTGCAGTACATGATGAGTAAGACTTATCACAATACGTGTACTGCAAAGTGGATCATGCTTTTGATGAAATTTGATCTAGAATTCATAAGCCAAAAGTCCATTAAGGGACAGGTCATAGTAGATCAATTAGTTGAGGCGCCACTATCAAATAGTAGGCCTCTAACAATTGAGCTTTCGGATGATGCAGTCTTCATCGTATCCGAAGCTCCCAAACCCGAAGAACCAGAGAACAATGCTGATATGACTCTGTTCTTCGATGGTTCGAAGTGCGAACAAGGGGGTGGTGCTGGAATAGTGTTCTTCACACCGTAAGGAGCTCCAATGCCCTTGTCATTCAAGTTGGATTTTCCATGCACCAACAACAACGCTGAGTATGAAGCCCTACTGTTGGGCCTCCACACAACTGTCGCCATGAATATTAAGAGATTGAACATCTTTGGTGATTCCTTGCTCATAGTAAATCAAGTCAAGGGGCTTTTTCAGTGTCGGTGTCCCGTACTGAAAGCCTATAAAGATCTAGTTGATATATATTTGGCCAAACTGGAATGGTATGACATCGAGGCAATCCCTCGATCGTCAAATAGGTTTGCAGATACCATGGCTTCTTTGGGATCCTTAATCCCTCAAAATTTATCTATTGATTTCACTACCATCCATGTCAAGATGCTCTCTCATCCAGTAGCAGAGCGTGCAACCTATGATAACAGAGAATCAGTCAACATGATCAGTGTAGAACCATAAGCTGAATGGTTCTGTAGAGTTGAAGACTTTCTTAAGAAGGCACCCTGGGGTCATTAACCTCTTAGAGTCCCATGGGGAGTGGTACTACCATTCACCATAGGGTTTTTTTCTAGTCTACATTTGCAAAAGTAAATACGTAGGGGGAGCAAGTCGTCTTGGCAGTCAAAGTTTTGGAATTCCATCCAAAATAATATCGAATAATGGACCGTCTTTCAAGAAAAAAAATGTGAGATATTTGACATCTAAATATAGAATCAAACACAGTTTTGCGACTCCATACTATCCGCAAGCAAACGAGTAGGCTAAAGCTTCAAATAATACAGTGGTAGCCATCTTGAAAAAGGTGATACAAGAAAACCATAAAGACTAGCACATCCAGTTGCCCCTTGTGCTTTGGGCTTATAGGACTATTATTCAGATGCCCACTAGGGCAACATCGTTCTCACTAGTATATGGCACTAAGGCCATTATGCCCTTGGAACTAGAAATTCTAATGTTGTGCTTTGCATTGAAAGAGTTCATCGACGATGACACTACGTGACAAGTTGAACTGGATCAACTAACGCTACTTGATGAACGTCACGTGAATGCCCTTGAGCATCTCCACGTTTATCAAGAGCGACTAAAATGAGCTTACAATGTCAAAGTCCACCAGAGATACTTTGAAGTTGGGGATCTTGTCTTGAAATAAAACCAACATAACTCTAATTTACTGCTAGATATGCTTGACAAATTCACGGCTAATTGGCTAGGACCTTACATCATATCTAAAAAGATTAGTCCAAGTACCTATCACCTAACATCTCTAGGGGGTTTTGAAGATCTTGAACCTCTCAACATCATCCATCTTAAGGTGTTTTATGCTTAAAGAGCATAGTAAAAGGCTCCGAGAGTTGTTGGTAACTACTCGATCATCCTAAAAGGCTCCAAACACTTTCATTAGTGGTTTGGTAAAGTTAAAAAAGCTCCAAAGGCATTTGTAAGCCCTTTGGTCAACCTCAAAAGCTCCGAGGGTTTGCAAAACCGCTCGGTCATCCCAAAAGGCTCCAAGGGTCCCTGAAACCACTTGGTCGTGTTAGTCAAAAGCCCCGAGGATTTGCTTATAATCGCTCGGTCATCCTAAAAAGCTCCAAAGGCATCTATAAGCCCTTTGGTCAAACTCAAAAGACACCAAGAGTTTTCTAAAAAACTGCTTGGTTAACCCAAAAGCTCCAAAGGCATCTATAAGCCCTTTGGTCAAATACAAAAGGCACCAAGAGTTTCTGAAAAACTGCTTGGTCAACCCCAAAGGCTCCAAGGATTCTCAAAATCGCTTGGTCATCCCAAAACGCCCCAAAGGTACCCATAATCCCTTTGGTCAATCCCAAAAGCTCCAAGGATTCCTAAAAATTGCTTGGTCAATCTAAAGGCTCCAGAGGCATGTACTCGTCGTTTGGTCAATTATGAGGCTCAAAACCCATAAAAATTATAAAATCAATAAAATCCAAAAAATTGGTAAAGCATAAAATCCAAAAACATTTGCATTTGCATTTGAATTTTGTATTTTTATTTTGCATTCACACATGCATCCGCTGCATTATTGCATTGCATATAGGCATTCATCATCCATTGCATTCCGTAATAGAAGGCATTTGTGTTTGTCAGTCTTACAAACGATGCCACGTTTGTGTTTAAATCATGCATCTCTGCATTTATCATGATCCATCATTCATGTGAGTAATTATATTTTTCAACACAACCTATAATGTTGCTATGGAGATATACTAGGGTTTTTTGGTCACTCAGTCATACCTAGTAGTCTTATCAAGAGTTGGTAGAAAGCTTGCTTTGCTTTTGTAGCTAAGGTTCAGTTAGTATAGCCCTTAGCATATCAAAAGCCTATCACTAATCAAAAAATTTAAACAATCCTAACAAGGATTAGGGGAAGATGAAAGCCATGAAGCAGGACCGGGTATCCTAAAGTGAAAATAGTTATTCTTGCTTATCCCTCTATGAGGATGGTATGGGAAATGTTGGTAGTTGGTAAAAGGACAAGTTAGTTCCCTATTCATAATCCCTTGCTTATGATAAAATGAGCAATATACCAAAGATATATCCCATATCAATCCTCATGATTGAGCCCCTAGATCGATATCATAGATCGACTCCCTAGAGGGATATCCCATATTGATATCATAAGATCGATATTCTCAATCGATATACCAGAAATAATTTTTCCAAGTAAATTTCCCCCAAAGGAAAGTTTTTGAAGAAAATTATCAAATGTAAATGCCAAAAAGTGAAGATCAAGTGAATATCAAAAAACAGGATTAAATCAAAGTTCAAAGTGAAGATCAAATGAAGATCATAAATCAAAAGTTCGAGCGGAGATCAAATGAAGATCCAAAATCCAATTCGAAGAGAGATCAAATGAAGATCCAAAGATAGTTCAAAAATAATATGGAATCGACTCCCTTGCTTCACTACATATGAGAAAGTATCCTAAAAATTGAAGGATAGAAAGGAATGAGCCTGAATCCATGGAATTTTCAGCACTACTATACCTTACGCATGACGATATGTCTGACGCATTAGCATATCGCTTATGAACAAGACCAATGTTTGAATGTGGAAGAGCTAGCTTTAGGTGTCTTGCATTGCTTAGTGGCTTAGTCCAACTAAAATCTAAACTTGAGATTGGATAAGACATTTGTGGAACCTCTATCTTAGCAATGGGCTGAAAGAATCCCGCCTGACACCGGGGAATGCTCGTGTCTTATCTTAAAATAATCATTTGCACACAGAGGGATAATGAATAGTTAGGGTCTATCCTAGCAAAAGCCTTTTATCTCAGAAGTCTAGTGTGGTTAGTATGCAACTTTTGATAAGTCTATTAGGGTGTTTGAGTCTCATGGAAAACCTCAAAAATTTCTCCCATAGCAACAAAGTGTCAAAAATTGCAACCATATAAATCATCAAATTGCAAAGTATCAAATCCATGATACATCATTATATAAAGCACAATCAACATATAGGATAGATACCAGATGGATATTAGTAATAATATTTAGACGACCACTGACTATATCATGCACATTTTTCAAATTTGCAAAAAGAAAATTGAATTGCACGTTATATCATTCGCATCATAAAGCATTGCATACCATTGCATTTCATATATGGGTGATTAATTGATTACATTATTATCTTAAGGATTTTCAATTACATTCATAATTTTTATACATTCTGTGGAGTCATCCATTAGATTGATAAACATATTTGCATTCATTCCTTATGTTTTAAGTGATTAAAGCATACAGGTTCATTTATATTAGATTAACATAATGTAAATAACGCATCACATACATTAATGCATGAAAAGAAAGCAATATCAAATATGCGTTAAGAGAAAAACATCGCATCAATATACATCCATCAAAAAGCACATCTAAGCATCTAAGATCATTGCATATCATCATCATAAATCAAATAGCTATCTAGTGCATGTCATCCATACATCACATCATATAGCATCAGAATAACATAAGCATTGCATCCATGTGCATCATATAAACATAAAATTAAAAATAAATGAGAACACAATAATGAGCCATAATAATGATCATATCATATATAATGTGTGTCTCAGAGTACATGGGGAGTACAAAAATACCCGTAGGCTACAAATGTGTAGGTCCTTGACCTTACACCAAAAATGAGATACATCAAAAATGTGTCCTACAATCTAGAGCTCTAGCTCTGATCTGCTCCCCCTATACCAGAGCTCTCACCTCCTCCCTCAGTGTTGTGCTCAGGAGACTGCCCTACCTACTGCCCTGCTGACTGATGTGGATCCTATTGAGCACCTTGAGTACCGCCTAGCCCAAAGAGGCCTAGAACTCGTCCAACTGCCCCCTATGCTATGGGCTCCTTTGTGCACTTGGACCTATGACTGGATGCTGTAGTAGATTGCCCTACCTCCCTAGTCCTGGTATGACTGTTGTCACCATGTGTATTGGAGGACTTGTGTGTCCTCTCGGTCTGATGGGTGCGATGGCTCGAGCTAGTAGTGGACTATCCTTGTTAGGATCTCATCCTAACCCTTAATGTAATAACTTCCTTGATGTAATAATTCCTAGTGAATGTGGGTAGTACCCATGATTAATATTTTGTAATGTTCTAAGTTTTAGCTTAGGTAGTGCCTATGACAAATGACACTTGTTTCTATGTAACACATGGTAGATAGGTTAGGTAAGGTGGCATTGTGCATGTAATTTGTGTGGCATTATGCATGTAATTCGAGTGGCATTGTGCATGTAATTCAAAGTGGCACTATGCATGTAATTCGGGTGGCATTATGCATGTAATCCAGGTGGCATTTTGCATGTAAGCCAACCTTGGAAGGAAACTCTTTAAATACCCGAAAAGGCACCAATGTATCATATTTTTGCAAATTAATGAAGTATTGAAGGAGTTTGCCCCCTCGAAGAGGCCTGCGATTCTATCTATTGTGAGATTGTTCCTTTTAAGTAGTTTATGTTATCATATGCAATTAATTTTGAATACTGTTATAATGTTTCTGTGAGTTTATTTCCAAGAAAATGTGTGAGAGTGTGTTTATTTGAGTTGAGAGTGTGTTGTTTAGTATATTTTATAGCAGGATCCTAACAAGTGGTATCAGAGCGCTTTCCAAGGCCAAGTTCTGCTGCAACTGCAATGATTCTTGCCATCCAATCTACCTGTTTGGTATAAATTTTGTGTGTTTTTTTCGTTCCTATTTTTTCTTATTAAAAAAAAATCCAAAAAATACAGTGCATTTTTTTTCCCAGACCAAAAAAAAAAAATATTTTTAGTTGAGTAGGTAGAAACCCTATGCCGGGGGTTTTAAAATATTGTGAAGGATCTGTCGTTATTGGCTAAGCTAGATAGTCCATAAAGCGTCTAGTGAAGTGAGGGGAGATCAGGCTCCAATACCCAGGCCTCAGACAGAACTTGCGCACAGACTTGAGCTCTCACATATCTTCGGGTATATCGAGAGATCATCTAGGTTTAAATAGACTTTTAGCCATTAGGAAGCTTTTCGACCTTGTATTACTCATAGTATATGGGACACAGCATCCTGTATGATTACCCTCTCGTATTGTCAGATGCAGGTAGTGTGCTCAAGGGTATGTGTGGAATCCTCCTTGAGTAGTGGCCTAAAATATTGGTTCGAGAACTATTGTTCATCACTGTCGATATATTAGAGGGCCTATGGGTGGTACATACTCCTCTACGTAGCATTCCCTAGTTCTGTTAAAACTTCAACCTGTAAAAAATAAAAATATAAAAAAAAAAATCAAACCTCCCTATTTGTAACCTACATTTCAAATCCCAAAAAAGTGAGCATATGAGAAAGGAGTCCTCTACTAAAAAAATAACAGAAAGAACATGCATTCGGGATAGACCATGAGGGTGACACTTAAGCTGACAGTCTGGAGAATAATAGTCAAATTTACAGTGGTAGTCACAGTCAGGTCAGAGAGGTCAGCACAGTCAGGTCAAAATTTACAGTTTTCAGAGTCATAACACAACTGTCATAACAGTCACCTATAAAATACAGAGAATCTTAGAGCTAGTGAAGTCAGGACTGGGCCAACCAGTGAGAGCATGACACAAGTCCAGTTATAGATAGTGCTCCAGTACCCAACTTTTGCTCTGTAGCTCATAATAAAAAACTGTAAACACCGTTAGACTCATCAAAACAGTAGATAAAAAAAAGTAGTGTTGAGAGACAGCTCATTGTGACCACCTCTTCGAGCTGATTGTTTTGATATATAGCACCCAAACACTTTTTTGGGCACTTACTAAAAATAGTAAGTCCTAAAAACTCAATTCTATTTTTAGTAACTGGTCACAAAAGGTTTCAAAATGGCCTAGGGTACCCGTGGACATCAAAAGGAACTAGAACACTTGGAATCCTTAACAAAATCCATTGAGAACTTGCACTCGGCTTTTCACTCCATAAGGGAAGAAGTCCAAGGTCTTCGCCTAGAGCATGAGGCCACCAGTAATCGCTTAGAAGAAGCACTGACAGAAGTAGATAGCAAACTAAAAAGAGGACCCCCCAAAATAGAACACCAAGGCGAGGGTTCTACAAGGAATCATGACCATGAACCATCCTTCAGAATGCCCAAATTAGACTTTTCCAAATTTAGTGGGAAGGATGTTGATGGGTTGCTATGCAGGGTTGATCAATTCTTTAGACTTCATAATGTCCCCATATTTCATCGAGTCCATATGGCTTCCTTTAACTTGGAATCTAAGGCTCTACACTGGTTTCAATGGTTACGTGTTGCCAACCCAAAACACTCTTGGGAGAATTTTGAATCCCAACTACTCACTCGATTTGGTCCTAGTGAGTATGAGGACTTTATAGGGGCCTTGACCAAACTACAACAAATAGGGTCAGTCCATGAATACCAAGCTCAATTTGAAAAATTGGCCAATAAGACAAGAGGATTGAATGAAGGGTTCTTCCAGAGTTGTTATATCGGTGGGTTGAAGGTGGAACTCCAAGCAGAAGTAAGAATGTTGAAACCACAAACTATGATGGAAGCTATTAGTTTGGCCCGTTTGGCCGAATCTAAACTCTCTGCCCAAAGGTGCCCATCAAAGTTTCCTCAAAATAGACCTTTATTTCCTTCTCAATCTCAACACCTGGTTGATAATAAACCTGTTGCACCCAAGCGCCTAACCACAGAAGAGATGGATGCACGTCGTGCCCAAGGATTATGCTACAATTATGATGAAATTTTTTTTAAAGGGCATAAGTGTGCACACAAAAAATTGTTCTTGATAGATGTTGAAGAACCTGATAACTCTACCGCGAGTGATGAGGATGAGGACCCTCCGGAAACACCTTCTCCACAAGAAGAAGTGAAACAAGAACCTCAGACAGCAATTACAATCCATGCTCTTGCAGGCATTACTACTCCACAAACCATGAAGGTTGTGGTATTTTTCAAGGGCCAACGTCTTTCCATCCTTATGGATTCGGGAAGCACGCACAACTTCATAGACCCTAGAGTGGCTCAGCAGGCAAATTGCTATATCCACACTTGTAATTACTTTGAGGTCATGGTAGCCAATGGGGGAACCTTACCTTGTAAAGGAAAATGTCGTAATGTTAAAATCAAGATAGGGGACTATGAACTCAAGCAGGACATGTTTTCCCTCCAGTTGGGTGGATGTGATATTATTTTGGGATCTCAATGGTTAAGTACGTTGGGCACTATCAGTTGGAACTTTGCTGAACTCTGGATGCAGTTCTCCCAAAATGGACAAACACACATCATCAAGGGCTCCCTAGTAGGAACACCTCAAATTATTAGTTCAAATGGCATGGAGAAATTGCTAAAGAAATCATCACGTGGGGTCATTGCACAACTATTCTCCATCCAACCATCCACCTCTCAAATGGGTGAAACTTCATCAGACCTACAACAGATTCTCCACAACCATGAGGCCATATTTTTGAAACCAACTACACTACCACCGCATCACTCTCATGACCATGCCATTCCATTATTGTTGGATAGTGCACCTCCCAATATCAGACCATATAGGTACCCTCATACCATGAAGTTAGAGATTGAGAAAATGATATAGGAATTACTCAAGGCAAGTATCATTCGGCCTAGTACTAGTCCCTACTCTACACCAGTCTTACTGGTCCTCAAGAAGGATGGCTCCTGGCAACTGTGTATTGACTACCGAGAACTCAATAAGATAATTGTCAAGGATAAATTTCCTATCCCTGTGGTTGATGAATTACTAGATGAATTACATGGGACCATGTACTTCACCAAGCTAGACCTTCACTCTAGGTACCATCAGATCCGGCTCAGGGATGAAGATATTCCTAAAATTGCTTTTCGCACTCATGAAGGTCATTATGAATTCTTGGTAATGCCATTTGGTCTCACAAATGCTCCTTCCACATTTCAAAGCCTGATGAACAACATCTTTCGCCCTTTTTTGTGAAAGTTCATCCTTGTGTTCTTTGATGACATCTTGATTTATAGTCACACATGGGAAGAGCATCTCAAGCATGTAGATCAAACCCTACAACTATTGGCTGACCATCAACTGTTCGCAAAAATATCCAAGTGTTCCTTTGGTTTGACTGAAGTGGAGTATCTGGGACACATTGTCTCAAAGGATGGTGTCAAGGTTGACCCTAAGAAGATCCAAGCAGTCCAAGAATGGCTGAAACCTCGCACTCTCAAGGGACTTCAAGGATTTTTAGGGCTTACAGGCTATTACCGTAAATTTGTCTATAATTATGGAAAGATAGCTGCCCCCCTAACCTCCATGTTGAAGAAGGATTATTTTACTTGGACAGGGCCGGCTGAGCAAGCATTCCTAGAACTCAAGCATGCCATGACCACCACTCCAGTTTTAGCCATGCCAGAATTCTCTAAAAAATTTGTCATTGAAAGTGATGCTTTTGGTCGTGGTATTGGGGCGATATTGATGCAAGAAGGATGCCCTTTGGCTTTTACCAGTAAAGCCCTATCTGATCATAATTTAGAAAAATCCACATATGCCAAGGAAATGTTGGCAATATTGCATGCAGTCCTACACCTCATTGGGCACCATTTCTCCATCAAAACTGACCACTAGAGTCTGAAATACTTTCTAGAACAACGGGTTGCCACCCCTGAGCAACAAAAGTGCATATCAAAACTCATGGGCTATGATTATGACATCATGAACAAAAAAGGAAAGGAAAATCTTATGGCGGATGCTCTCTCTCGCCAATTTGAGACCCTTAGTATGTTGTGTGCCATTTCTGCACCATTGCCCCAATGGATTGAGCCCTTACGTCAAGAAATACTTCAGGATGCAGATTTGAAAGACTTGGTTGCTTCACTTATGGATGATCCGAGTCTACACCGGGATATAGTTGGGATGGCCAGGATCTGTGTTACCACCAACGCCTAGTTCTTCCTCCTAAGTCCCCACTTCGAGAGCTCCTCATGAAGGAATCACATGCTACTCCATCTGCTGGCCATTCAGGTTTCCTCAAAACTTATGAGCGACTCAAGCGCACCTTCTTTTGGAAAGGTATGAAACAAGACATTCACTCTTTTATAGCTGACTGTGACACATGTCAAAGGATGAAAGGGGAAATAGTGTGCTCTTCGGACACTCTTCAACCATTGTCGATTCCAGAGCAGGTGTGGACTGACATCTCCATGGACTTCATAGAAGGGCTACCTAAATCGGGAGGCAAGTCAGTTATTTTCATAGTAGTGGACTGCCTTTCAAAGTATGCTCACTTTTGTGCCCTAGCCCATCCTTACACAGCATCCACTATTGCCCAAATTTTTCTTGACTCCATCTTTCGCCTTCATGGCATGCCAACCTCCATTGTATTTGATCGTGATCCCACTTTTACTAGCAATTTTTGGCAAGAGTTGTTTAAGTTGCAAGGGACTCATCTCAAAATGAGTTCAACCTACCATCTACAAACGGATGGTCAAACAGAGATTGTTAATAAATGCTTGGAAACCTACCTTCACTGCTTTGCCTCCGATCATCCTACTCATTGGGAAAAATGGCTTTCCTTGGTCGAATGGTGGTACAACACTTCCTATCATACCACCACCAAACTCACACAGTTTGAGGCAATTTACAGGCACCCTCCACTCATGCCTTCCTCCTACATTTTGGGCAGCTCCAAGGTCCAGTCTGTTGACAATGCTCTGAATCAACACACCGAGGTCCTCCACCAACTAAAGCAAAATTTGAACATGGCCCAGAATCGGATGTGCCAACAAGCTAATCAGCATCGTTCTGAGCGCAGTTTTGATGTGGGTGATATGGTTTTCCTTCGCTTACAGCCATACAAAAAATCATCCCTACAACTTCACAGGTGTCAAAAGCTCACTCCAAAATTCTATGGTCCTTATCAAGTTCTACAACAGATTGGCCCTACAGCTTATAAATTGGCTCTTCCCCCAACTTCCAAGCTCCACCTTGCTTTTCATGTTTCCCTTCTCAAGAAATTTGTGGGCACAAAGGTACAGGTTCAATCAACACTTCTTGAATTGGATGAAGAAGGCTCCATCTTACTCGCACTTTGAGCAATTTCTTGGATTGTCGAACTCGCACTTTGTGCAACCGTACCATTACAGAGGTCCTTGTTCAATGGCATGGGCTTCAACCTGAGGATGCTACATGGGAGTCTCTCCATCAACTCCAACAACAGTTTCCTCATTTTCAGCTTTGAAGACAAAGCTTTTTCAAGGAGAAGGGCATGTTAGGATCTCATCCTAACCCTTAATGTAATAACTTCCTTGATGTAATAATTCCTAGTGAACGTGGGTAGTACCCATGATTAATATTTTTTAATGTTCTAAGTTTTAGCTTAGGTAGTGCCTATGACAAATGGCACCCATTTCTATGTAACACATGGTAGATAGGTTAGGTAAGGTACCCATGATTAATATTTTTTAATGTTCTAAGTTTTAGCTTGGGTAGTGCCTATGACAAATGGCACCCATTTCTATGTAACACATGGTAGATAGGTTAGGTAAGGTGGCATTGTGCATGTAATTAATGTGGCATTATGCATGTAATTCGAGTGGCATTGTGCATGTAATTCAAAGTGGCACTATGCATGTAATTCGGGTGGCATTATGCATGTAATCCAGGTGGCATTTTGCATGTAAGCCAACCTTGGAAGGAAACTCTTTAAATACCCAAAAAGGCACCAATGTAATCATCTTTTTGCAAATTAATGAAGTATTGAAGGAGGTTGCCCCCTCGAAGAGTCTTGTGATTCTATCTATTGTGAGATTGTTCCTTTTAAGTAGTTTATGTTATCGTATGCAATTAATTCTGAAAACTATTATAATGTTTCTGTGAGTTTATTTCCAAGCAAATGTGTGAGAGTGTGTTTATTTGAGTTGAGAGTGTGTTGTTTAGTATATTTTATAGTAGGATCCTAACAATCCTATAGTTTGAGACCTAGTCCGCTGGGATTCTATAGCGTATGGATCCTTAGGAACCTCTACGCCGAGCATCTGAATGTAGCCCACCAATTGGTCTACTCGAGCAACCCTGGATGTGTGCCTCTCATTGGCACTCATAAGTAAACCCTGTAGGTGTTGTACCTCTACCATAGGATCTCGACCACCTAGTAGTACTACTGCTGGTGCCATCGGAGGCCCCATAATAAAATGAGAGGATGAAGGACCCCCCCTCTGTGCCCTGAGTAGATCTTTCTCTACTATGGTCATATCCCTCTGTACCTCTACTAAGTCATGAGCATGAGTGAGCTCGCCAACCTAGGTCTTTACTATAGTAGCTCGGGAAATCAAGCTAGCAAGCTTCTAGTTTAACTATGTCATTCAATGGTCTCTCTCTATCATTTGTGCCTACAGAGTAGCGATAGTAGTGTCACGCTCCCTCTATTACATCTATAATCTATCGAGCTGACTCTACAAATCAGCCACCTATGCTAAGATTAACCTCTCGACACTTTCAAGAGGGACCTCACCCTCCTCTAGAGCCTCCTCCTCGAGATCAATCTCGAGAGTCTCCTTAGTGGTAGCCTTTGTGCCCCAACCGCCCTCTGTACATTGGCGCACCCTATGCCCATCAGGATCCACCTTTGCTTCTGCTTGATCTGCAGTGTGACCCAGAGGCCCTATCCCATACCAGTGGAATAGAGACCACCATATGTCATACTTTGGAGTGGTCATAACTATGTCAAACCTAGTCTCCTAGAAGTCATCTAGAGCATCACCTAATACTAGAGGTTGGATCCACGATAGATCCCTCTCCAAAGCCAGGTTCCTGTAAGTGAACGGGATCTTCGGGATGTCTTGCACCATGTCGAACTGACGCAAGACATGAGAGAAGAACTGAAACTCTTAGATATCGATCTTTCAACCAAGTAGCCATCTGTCTCGGTGAGCCCGTCGAAGCCTCTCGTCGGCCTCAAGCCAGTCAGGACAATCCATGTAGGGCTGTCATTGGATATCATCCGACCAAAGTGCTGCTATTTAGGTGATGTAATGTTGGGTCTCACCAGCATGAGTCCTGCTCTGGAAGCCCTCCTCCTCCCGAGGCCAGCAAATAGTATAGCACTGATGCACATCATCAATATTTGTAATGGGTAAGGGCAGCTCCCCAAGATGCTCTACTCTAATATGCTACCAGCCCCAGATCTACAAAAGTAGACTGCAACTAATGCCCTTACGACTACGCTCAGTAATCTGATATAGCTCCTGATAGAGCTTAGCTAATAGTGTGCCCCCCAGGGTAGGAGTAGTGGTTGCTAGATAGAGCTATGTCCTACTCTACGTATAGTAGCTAGAAGTTTCTAGGTAATCCTCATGCTCGAGGAGTCTGGAAGCACATATTGCACCACCAGGTGCATGAAAACCACCTTGCACACGGAGAAGATATTCTTCCCCTACAAGTAGCTGATATGGACCCCTTCGTGGTCGATGGCATCCTGAGCCTCCTCGCTCTGAGCACCAAATACAGTGTCAAATATGGACTCCTTAGCCTAAGAATTTGAGCATACAATGACCTCGCCATCAATGGGGATCTTGAAGATCTTGTAGACGTCCTGTAGTGTGACTGTCATTTACTTGTAGGTAGGTGAAATATGTTGGTCTGCATATTCCCGTGATGAGCCAACGTTGTCAGATAGGATTGATCTACCCTGATGGTGGGTAGATCCATAACGTAGCCAAAGTCGACAACTTCAAACCACTCTCGCTCACCACCAGTGATATGTCCATGGAGAGTCTTCAGAATATTAAGCTTTCACGCTCTAGAAGTCAATCTCTGGAATAAATAGCATAAAATAAGGAAAAAGCTAACTAAAACATGCAAAAACATTTAAAAATTGATCTAAAAATCATCAAAAATAGTAAAAAAATTGATAAAATTGCAAGGACATGTCATCATGCAGGCCTACAAATTCAATTTGTCAATCAGACAGGTCAAAAATGCATTAAATGATATTAATTGCCCTTAAAAATTGCAGAAAAATTAAAAAATTTGCAAAATTTTCCTCAAGTTGGCGAACCGCGGGTCAACCTTGCGGTCCGCATGCGATCAAAATTTGACTGTTGGAAGTTTGAACGCTGACCACAGCTGGCAGCTGCAGTCCCCAATTGACCAATTGGGAACCGAAGCTGGTAACTGCCATCTTCGTTCGAAGTCCGACCAGGTGTGATATCGTGACCAAAAATACAAAAAAAATAATAACCTAAGCTATCCTAGCCTAAAATGAGGTTTATTGCCAACAGTTTAGTGATATTGATTTACCAATTACTTAATTGGGTTAATTTTATTGGTAATGGATGCGAGGTCTTGGTTTTTGAGTTACCTTGCCCTCCCCTCGTCCTCTGCAGCTAGAAGATGCTTGCCCGTGCCCTGCCATCATGTTGTGAGTCGGTATGCGTGTAAAATGTGCTAGGTTGCAAGTCATTTTAGTCATTTGTCACTATCAGAGCTCCAGTTTGTAGGTCACTATCAAGGAATAATGAGAGATATTTAAAATTTTGAAATTTTATAGACTTCTAATATTTAGCGCGGACCGCAGGCCCTAGCCGTGGTTCCCAATTTTGCAAATGGGAACCACAGACCCTAGCCATTGTTTGCAACTGGTAGGCAATTTTAGAAAATGCCACCATGGTAAGGGCCAAAAAGATCAATTAATACCTCCCATTGGGTCAAAACTCAATAAAAGCAAGCTCATTTGGAAATTTGGCGATAATCAAGCATCGAGACCAATCAAAAATTAAAAAATCTAGTTGATATTATAAAGTGCAATCGAGGTCGTCGCTATAATAATCCTTTCATGGAGCGACACACCTCCCAGCCAAATAAATAAGCTCAATTCATAATTCAAAACAACCAAAAAAATCAAATAATTAAAACACCAAATGTGCCTCGTATTTAGTAATTTACCCTATACACTTGGTGGTTGCAACGACTTGCGATCCATGCAATCCGATAGGATGAGTAAATTACCATAAGGACATTTGGGGAAAATTTGTCATCATTGACCTGATATGCTTCTTTTCAATCCCTAAGAAGGCCTTCGTAGCCGGACTGCTCCATAGGAACGAGGCGTTGCATGCCATTTCTTCTATGACCTCTTTTTCAGCAAATCATCGATAATTTGATTCAACATAAATTTGATTGGATTTGTATTAATTCGATTCGCTAAGATGACTATTGTAGCCTGACTGCTCCATGGGACAGAAGCATGCAAATACTATTAACAGTTGGAATCAAAAGCTGAACTAGACCTAACCAATGTATTAATTTTCTCAAATCTAAATTTGTTCAGATCATCCATGGTGGTCAAGCGATATCATCACTTCATACATTGTCATTATCCTCATCGACTCGTCGCTTGAGGGGGCAGTCATAATATCAAATCATAATCAAAATCAGCAGAAGGTCTCAGAGATCGTAGATCCCTTGATCTTGTCAAAATTGTGTTCGTCTTTATGAATCATTGTAAACAGCTATCATAAGCTTACCCCTTTTCTTGGGGCAAATAGCAAATATGATTTTGCTTATTGTTCTCCACCTTTCGGATTTATGGGTCATAAGATAACTATGGAATGCACAACTACACAAAATGAGATGAGAAGGGCACAAGTTTTTCAAGTTTAAGCCTCCAAAGAGTTGGAAGCAATGATTCTAGGATGCACGTCCTTTTGCTGGACTTGGGGCATCTAATGTTGATCCGACTAATGATCATCATAGAACCTTCAACATCATTTTAGGAGGTCTATTTTTGCTCAGCATTGTTCAATCTCATAATGCATCTCAAAAGGGGCATCTGTAGACACCTAAAACGCGTCATGTCGAGGGTGAATACTCATATGGACATGCTACAAGACCATATGGAAGATCTTGGACAGACTCCAAGATAGAGCAGTGGTTCTAACCACTCAATTTGGGCTCCTTGGCTTAATCAGTCTGAACCGTAGCCCAGACCTGTGGTTTACAATTGAACCATGGCTGAGACTTGTGGTTTGTAGTCTAGACCACAGTTGTGGCCTACGGTCTTAACTGAAGTTTAGTTGGCCTTCAATTCGATCCAAATCGGTTGAAATGACCATTGGATATAGAAGAAGGTGGTTAGAGGGTAGAAGCTTCCATTCCAACTATCCTAACCACCCCTTCTTGATCTTAGATTCTCCAGGAAGCCACCCATAGCCCTTGGATAGTCCTACAAGTACCCCTTAGAATTAGGGTAAACTATTAGAGAGAGCATTGGAGATTTGAGCAGCAGAGCCCTGTTGAATTGTACACTCAACCGAGTATACTAATAGAGAGCTATTGCACTTATTACCTATCTACTTTCCAAGATTCATGATGAATTGTATAATCAATGCCCTAGGAGTCTAGGAGATCCAAGAAACACAAATTCGAGCAAAGGAAGGCCCATCACAGTGATTTGACCGCCAAATCTATCAAAAGGACATCAAAGGCAACCCTTGAACATCAATTGGAGAAGGAGGTTAAGCCCATTGCCCTTGGAATTGAGGACAAGCTTATCAGAGCACTAATCGTGGATGTCAGTCGTAGTTTACAGTGCAGACCGCGCACCAGAGTTGCAGTTTGTAGTAGAGGTATAACCACATTCCTAATTTTATTTATGTTTGGCTAATTAGGTTAGATTAGTTGTTTTCATGGTTAAAATACATTTTAGTAGACTTATGACCGTATATTTAGGTTAGTTTAGCTTCTTTATGTTTATGCTTCAATTAGGACATTAATAAGTTCTTTATGCACTTTCATGCCTTATTTCATATATCTGATCCATGCATAGAATATCTGATGTCTTTCTTTAAGATATTGTATGAATCTTGATTTGATTTGCACAATTTAGAAGCACCTTTTATACTTTCTTGATTATGCATGTTAATGGTGTCATTATGCATTTTACCTAAAAAGGCCTCATCATGAGAGGTTGCCTATATTTTTGACATTCTTGTTGTTTCTTGACCACAGGGAACAGTTTCAAAGGAGAGCAAACCATCAAATTCCTTCCCCATTGCGAAGAAGAGGGCATCTCCACCCTAGAGCAGTTCGTGCCATTCTGAGAGGCATTTGGAAATCACACCTACCCTTAAGAGGGAAAACAATTGAGCACTCCTATTGTAATATTGTATCAAAATGAATATCCCTAAGAGGGACGTACTTGTAATTGGGTTTTGACTTCAAATATAATGGAATAAAGCATTTTATTTCTTGTTTCATTTGTTTTCAATTTTGTTTACTTGTATGCATGTTATATCTTTACCATTTATCACAATAGGAGCCGCAATCGGGTGTGACCCTTTCTGGTGGTTACAGAAATCTAATGCATTTATTGTTGTTTGCTAGCCGTTGTCAGTATAAGCAACCCAATTTTACAATTTCATGGTCGCTATTTGCTTCAACAGCCCACACTTCCTATCTGTTGATGCCAACAATAGTTGTGGCAAAATTGAAAAATATAAAAAGAAAATTAGGGTTTTGACTTTCATTATTTCCAGCTGTCATTTTGCAATTTGAGCTCTGAGGTGAGAGAGAGATATTGTGACCCGAGATGCTGACTATTTACTTGACACCATGGCGGAGCAAGGTGAGGCATCGACTAGCGGAGGAGCTGGAGCTTCACGGGTATTTCTCAAACCCTAACTTGTTTATTTAACTAGTAAAATGAACCAAACTAAGTAATCGGTAAATGAACCTCACTAAACTTGTTGGTAACGAACCACACCGGTAGCTAGGTTTAGAACTAGGCTAATTTAGGTGGGTCCCTTTTAGTTTTAGGTTTTATTTATTTATTTTTGGATTTTTGGGTGAGGGTGGACGCCATTGGCATGCCACCTCGCGGTCGCTATCACTCAGGGCGGCCCCTAATTGGCAAAGAGGGGCCGCTATCACTGAGGGTGGCTAGTTTGAATCCCAATGGTCAAATTTTTTATCATTGGTGGCTAGCCATTGTCGGCATCGATGGTTGTTGTGGTGGCCATTGTCAGTGTGAGCGACCGCTAAACTTTAGGAAATTTTTTAATTTTTTTAAATTTTTGCTTGATTTAATTGATTTTTTTGAATTTTTCAAGTGCAAATTTTGATTTTTTTGCATGTTTTGGTGCATTTTATTATTGTGTTTGTACCCTTGCTTGATTAGGGTTATTGTTACACCATTTTTGAATTTTTATTGTGGTTTTTAGTGCAAGTGCATCTGATTAGGCATTTATTTTATATTTTAGCTCTTATATTCACGGGCTCGGGATCCTAGTTTTCTCGTGGAACTTCTGCCTCTAATGGACGATGTAGATTGGTCCTGGTTTGATGCCTGAGCACTTATAGATGTTATGAGGCTATTGACGATTATGTCTAACCAGACCAACCTTACTGCTTTGGCCCATAGATGGGACTGTTGGAGGAACACTTTTCATCTCCTGACTAGTGAGATGACCATCATTCCTGAGGATGTATACAGGATGTTCAAGATCCCTTTTGATGGTGAGGCTATCGTGTCTTCCCCCATTGATGCTAGAGATAGTATTTTAGAGAATATTTGGATATCAGGATGGTGCAGCATTGGGTGACATCTGGTATGGTGTAGTCCCTGTGACTTGGTGGTATCGAGAGCGAGTTTTCATGCGGTGGTAGGCTGTCTTGATGCATGTTATCTATAACATGCTTTTTCTAGACACTTCAGGAGCGAGGTTCCCATGGAACCTCCTTGCTATGGTTCAGGATCTTATGGACACTTGCGAGCTGATCATTATGGCTTGGGGGAGTGCATTGCTAGCCCAGTTCTATGATGAGCTCTATCGGATTCAGCGATGTGGATGGGCTAGTGTTGCTTGCAGCCTGCTTCTTCAGATCTGGGGTTGGGAGCACATCAAGGTGGACCACCCGGGAGGATTGCCTCTAGGGATCACTACCATAGTGGCATAGACCCAGTGCTATGGATCTAGGTGGCCACGGGAGTGAGAGGAGCATTGGAGTCATCGCCATGCAGGGGACTTGGTGCACTATGTAGCTTTATTGATCGGGCTTCAAGCTTGAGACATTATCTAGAGACCCTATGTGGATTGCCTTGCATGGCCAGAGGTAGATTGGTATCTGTATTAGACTAGGCATGATCGATGGGTGATCGATCGCAAGGGAGGTATTAGAGAGTTCTTTCAGTACTCTCGGGTGCTTCGATAGTTTGAGATCCAGTAGGATGTCCCCTTAGAGCCCGTTTTGTATAGGTGGATCTTCGTAGAGAGGGATCTTCCACCACCTCAAGTTGTAATAGTTTCAGAGGAGGTAGATCCTCCTATAGTTGATGTTGGCATAGTAGATGCCGGGATTACAGAGGCATATACCTAGTGGTGGGTTACATGGTTATGGCATGGTGGTGGCCACCTGGGATGTTCTCTGGATGAGGTAGCTATAGAGGATCTTGATGGGTGGTGAGTGCGGCCCAGGATAGAGGAGTGGGGTCAGGCTATAGAGGAGTAGACAATGGAGGAGCAGGCCATGCTCAAGGAGGAGGAGGATGTTGCTCCTGAGGAGAAGGAGTCTCCCCTTTAGGTAGAGCTACATCACATTGAGGCCAAGCTACAGATAGCTCACCAGCAATTATTTGAGTGAGATACCTCCATAGCGACGCTCCAAACCCAGGTTAGCCCATTGTAGGCACAAATTTTGTTAGGCCAAACCAGATGAAGAGGTTTTGAGGAGAGGACCGCCCTCTAGACATAGGTTGACTCAACACAACTCAAGATAGAGCAGCTCACTGTAGAGAGAGACACTGTACAAGTACAGGATGCATCAGCCACTCCAGCTACTCAAGGGCCAGCAAATTTAGACCCAACAACAGAGGTTAGGTTCCTACAAGGGCTCCTAGAGGATTGTGAGGCTTAGATGTCGATAGATTTTGGGCATATTATCTCTCTGGAGCTCCAGATCAAGAGGCTAGGTGGCACTTCTATAGAGAGGTCTATAGTAGGGGGCTCTCATCGGAGTAGTCAGAGTGAGTCAGGGCAGTTGTCTATGCGGCCCAGCCATAGGACAGGATCTCAGACAGAGAGGACTATAGGGACTAGCTCTAGATAGACTCATAGAGATGGAGCCGAGGGTGGAGGTGAGCCTTGGGGTGTAGGCCCTGTATGATAGCCATGATGGCTTTATATCATTTTTGAGTGTAAGGTCTGAGGACCTACACTATTGTAGCCTATGGGTATTTTTGTACCTCTATGTACACTTGATATTGGACATATATATATGATATTATCTATTGCTTTTCTCATTATGTGTATCATGTGTTTGCTTTTATTTTTATGTGATGCAAAATGGATGTGATGCTTATGATCTTATGCTATATGATGTGATGTATTAATGACATGCACTAGCTAGATGATGGATGTATGATTAGATGTTGTGATCTAGATGTGTAGATAGACTACTATGTATGCATATATGGATGCAATGGTGATTATTAAATGCATGTTTAATTTGTTTCAATTGTTTATGCATTTATCTTATGTTGTTATGATATGGTGAATGCAATGTATGTAATGCATTATTTACATGATGATGATCTAATGTAAATGAACCTGTATGCTTTAATCACTTAAAACATAAGGAATGAATGTAATATGTGTTTAACAATCTAATGGGTGACACCACAGAATGTATAAAAATCATGAATGTAAATGTTAAATCCTGTCATAAGAATTAATCATTTAAGCATCCATATGTGAGATGAGATGATGTGAGATGTATGTCTTTCCTTATGAGTTTCTATAAATCAAAATATATACAAATTAGTGGTCATCTAAATATCATTGTTGATATCAATCTGGTATCTATCCTACTTCATGAACACCCTTTAATAAACAAAAGTTCACAAGGAAAATTGCATTTGATTGATGAGATGATTTGTTGCTATTTGGGAATTTTTGAGGTTTTCCATGAGACTCAAACACCCTAGTTAATTAATCAAAAGTTGTATAATGACCATACAGGACTCCTGAAAGATAAATTTTTTGTTATGAAGACCAAGATATTCATTATCCCTATGTGTGCAAATGAATATATTAGAGAGACATAAGCCTACCCCAATGCCAGGCGGGATTCATTCAGCCCATTGTTGTATTGGGGATCACCAAATGCTCATCATGATCCTAAGTTGGACTCAGTTGGATTAGACCATTAGGCGATACGAGCAACCTAAAGCTAGCTCTTTTTGCAAATTGCTTAGAACTACCCCAATGCCAGGCGGGATTCATTCAACCCATTGTTGTATTAGGGATCACTCAATGGTTTTGGGAGATTGACCATTCCAAGGATTCAAGCTCTTCACCCCCTTATTTTCTTCACATTTATTTGGGATACTTGCTCGTGCTTAGTGATGAAAATCATTATTTATTTGATTTCTTTTGAGCAAGGGATTTATGTAGTGATGATAATCACTATTTATTTTGCTTTTGAATTTTGCTTTGTTTCGGGTGAAAGCAAGGGATTTCTTTGGGTAGGGGGGAACTTGTCCTTTTGTCAATGATCAAAATCCTAGACCATGTGCATCACAAGATGAGCAAGTAAAAACCTTTCACTTAGGATGCCTAGTACCACTTTGTAGTGTTCATATTTCCCTTGTTCCAACTAGGATTTTAGTGTTTTGATTAGTGATAGGATTTTGATATATGCTAGGTACTATCAAAACTAGACCTCATATTCTACAAGTGAAGATAGCTTTCTACAAAATCTGATAAGATCACTAGGTATGGTTGAATGACTAGAAAACCCTAGTATATTCCTTATAGCAATAGGAAGGGGTTGTGTTGAAAAACATAGTTACTCACATGGGTTATGGATGAATGAGGATTTGAAGATGCATGATTGGCATACAAATGTGGTACCATTTGCAAGCTTGAAAACATAGTCTATCCTAATGTGAATGTGGATGCAACATGCCTAATGCAATGCAATTACATGAATGCAAATGCAAAATGTAAGATGCAAATATTTTTGTATTTTAATGTTTTCAATTGTTTTTGTATTTTTGTGTTTTATTTTTTACCAAAGGGCTTAAATACCTTTGGAGCCTTTTGTGAGTTGACCAAAGGGCTTATGATGCCTTTGGAGCTTTTTGTGAGTTGACCAAAGGGCTTAATGATGCCTTTGGAGCTTTTTGTGAGTTGACCAAAGGGCTTATGATGCCTTTGGAGCATTTTGTGAGTTGACCAAAGGGCTTATGATGCCTTTGGAGCTTTTTGTGAGTTGACCAAAGGGCTTATGATGCCTTTGGAGATTTTTGTGAATTGACCAAAGGGCTTATGTGCCTTTGGAGATTTTGATTTTGATGTTTTATGATTTGTTTGGAATTTTATGATTTTTTTTGGATGTTTTTGGATTTTGTTGCTTTTATGTGTAAAATGCCTTTAGATGAAGAATTTTGAGAGGCTCAGGCTCTTCAACACCTTCTAACGATGTTAGGTGATATGTCCCAGGTCCAATATTCTCTGAGATGATATAAGGACCTATCCAGTTGGTCATAAATTTGTCTCGTAGGTGCGATGATAGGTTTGAATTCTATTGGTTCTCTTTGAGCATGAGATCCCCAACCTTAAAGTCTCTCAGGTGGACTTTATTGTTATAAGCTCATGTTAGATGATCTTGGTAAACATGGAGATGCTCAAGAGCATTGATGTGATATTCATCAAGAAGGGTCAATTGATCAAGGTGAGCTTGTCGTGCAGTGTCATCATCGATAAACTCTTTCAATGTGATGTGCAATGTTGGAATTTCTAACTCCAAGGGCATAATGGCCTCAATGCCATATACAAGTGAAAATGGTGTTGCCCTAGTGGGCGTCCGCATGCTAGTTCTGTAAGCCCATAATGCAAGAGGTAATTGTAGATGCCAATCCTTATGATTTTCTTTTACCATCTTCTTTAAGATGGCTATGATTATTTTGTTTGAGGCTTCTGCTTGCCCATTTTCTTGTGGATAATATGGTGTCACAAAACTATGTTGAATGTTATATTTGGATGTTAAAGCCCACATATTTTTGTTCTTAAATGAAGGACCATTATCTAAAATTATCTTGAATGGGATCCCAAAGTGATAGATGATATTGTGAAGTATGAACTCTATAATTCATGGTCCTATCATTGATGTTAAGGGGACCGCTTCCACCCATTTGGTGAAGTACTCAGTGGTCATTAAGATAAATATGTGTCGGCCCAAATATGGGGGAGAGATCTTTCCAATTAGATCGAAACCCCACTGAGAAAATGGCCAAGCCACCTGAATGGGTTGTAAGGCCTACGATGGTAGGTGCATCAGATTTGCATGATGTTGACACTTAACGCACTTCCTGACATACTCACAACAATCCTTTTCCATGGTGGGCCAATAATAACCCATTCGAAGGATGCGCTTGATGATGGCCATGCCACTAAAATGGCCATCGCATGTACCATCATGAGCTTGTGAAATCACCCAAGCTGATTCTTGGGGCTCAAGACAATGAAGGAGGACTCCATCATAGTTTTGATGATACAATATATCTCCTAGCAAGACATATCTTATCACTTTTTGTTTGAATGCTCATTTTATGACATGTGATAATCCCTACGGGATGATTCCAAGCTTAAGAAAATCTTGTAATTGGCATAGCCAATCCTGATAAGCTACAACCTCAACAGACAAGATGACTTGTTCTCTCTACGATTCGATGTGCACAAATGCAGATTGAGAAATAACCTTGTGGTGAATGATGGTACCATTCCCCGTAGGACCCTACGAGATCAAAGACCCCCAAGGTACCTTCTTTAGAAAGTCTTTGGCTTTATAGAACCACTCATGGTTTGGTTCTATATGAATCATGTTGAATGATTCTTTATTGTCAAAAGCCTCACATTGTATCACTGATTGTGAGAGCATCTTCACATGAATGGTAGTGAAATCAGTAGATGGATTCTGAGGGATCAAGGATCCCAAAGATACCATAGTGTCTACAAATATATTGGATGTGTGAGGGATTGCCTTGATGTCATACCATTCTAGTTGGGCTAGATAAGTGTCAACAAGCTCTTTGTAAGATTTCAAGATTGGACACCTGCATTGAAATATTCCCTTAACTTGGTTAACGATGAGAAGGGAGTCACCAAAGATATTTAGCTTTTTAATCTTCATAGTGATTGTTGTTTGGAGACCCAAGATTAGGGCCTCGTATTCAACATTGTTATTTGTGCAAGGGAAGTCTAGCTTAAATGACAAGGGCATTGGAGCACCTTGTGGCATGAAAAACATAATCCCTGCACCACCCCCTTGCTCACACTTTGAACCATCGAAGAACAAAGTCATGTCAGCTTTATTATCAGGTTCTTCGAGTTTGGGTGCTTTCGATAATGCAAAGACTACATCATCGAGAAGTTCTATGATGAGAGGCCTATTATCCTGAAGAGGTGCCTCTACCAGTTGATCAGCTATGACTTATCCCTTGATGGAATTTTGGCTTATGAATTCCAAATCAAATTCTATCAATAGCATGATCCACTTTGCAGTACATGTATTATGATATGTCTTGCTCATCATATACTGCAAAGGATTTTGTTTTGATATCACATACGTTGTATGGCTCAACATGTAGTGGCGCAACTTCTTAGTCACAAAGACCACTGCTAAGCACAACTTCTCTACGTATGCGTACCCTAGCTCATAACTCACCAAGGTGTGGTTGATATAGTATATCACTTGTTCTTTGTCTTGCATATTCTTTTGAGCCAACATGGTGCCCAAAGCAAAATTGGTAGCAGATATATAAAGTAGAAATGGCACATCTGGCCTTGGTGGAGCTAGTACTGGTGGCGTCGCTAGGTATTTCTTGATCTCAGCAAAGGCTTGTTGACATTCTTCATCCTAGTGGAATGGGACCCCCTTGTGTAGCAATCGATTCATGGGTCGATATTTATTTGATAGTTGTGCGATGAAATGCTTTATGGATGCTACTTTGCCTTGTAGGCTTCTCAACTCTTTGATGTTAGTGGGTGGGGCCATTTCTAGGATAGCCTTTACCTTTGTTGGGTCAAATTTGATCCCTCATTTAGAAATGATGAATCCCAAGAGTTTTCTTGAAGTTACACCAAAGATGCATTTCTTGGGATTCAA
This sequence comes from Wollemia nobilis, assembly GCA_028583015.1. Taxonomy (NCBI): domain Eukaryota; kingdom Viridiplantae; phylum Streptophyta; class Pinopsida; order Araucariales; family Araucariaceae; genus Wollemia; species Wollemia nobilis. The sequence continues at coordinate 111,563 of JAQPPZ010003624.1, forward strand.
CCTGACATTGTGCTCTATCAGGTGATCGAAGACCTTTCTCAGGACCTCGACATGCTCTTCACATAGCAATGACTTGGCCAGTAAGTCATCGATATAATCTTCTAGGATCTTATGCATGTAGTCATGGAAAATATATGTCATGGCCCATTGATATGTGGCACCAACATTTTTAAGACCAAATGGCATTACTTTGTAACAAAATGTCCCCCATGGAGTGGTGAACATGGTTTTGTGTTGGTCTTCAGGTTTAATCTGAATCTGATTGTAACCAGAAAATTCATCCATGAGGGAGAGCATCTCATGACCCATAGTTGCATCTACAAGAGCATCTATGTTGGGCAACGGGAATGAATCCTTTGGTGTTGCCTTATTGAGATCTCTAAAATCCATGCAAATACAGATCCTTCCATCAGGTTTTCCTATAGGTACCATGTTTGATACCCATTCTAGATAGTCAATGGGGGTAATAAAGACTACATCCAATAGCTTCTATAGCTCATTCTTTACCATCAAGGTGATGGTTGGATGCATCTTCCTAAGTTTTTGCTTGACCGATTTCTTTGTGGGATCTAGCAAAAGGTTGTGGACAACCAATTTTGGATCTAAACCTAGCATATCCTTGTAGGTCCAAGCAAAGAGATTAGGTCTCTCTTTCAATAGAGGTATGATGGTGGCCTATTCTTCTAGAGATAAGCTTTCTCTGAACTTAACTTTCTTTGGATCAGAAGGATCATCGTTGATGTCCACTTCAAAATTTTCCTCTATTGACATGTGTGACCCCTCCTCAAGATGGTGAGGAGTGGGGATCAAGTGGATGTCATCCATTGGGTTTAAAGGTTCAACTGAATTAGGGTCAAAACTAGCATGATAAACATCATGTGCATAACCTGGTGCAAAATGAAATGGTTGTAGCATTTCTTCATTGGGGAAGAAATCTTTAGGCTCTAAGGGTGAATCAACATGATCCCAATCAATAGCATCTAAGTTAAGACACAATGGTTTAGAAGGATCGGTTGGGTTGTGGAGTGGAGTGGTCAAATCAATGGAGATCATGTTGATGGATGGGATGGAATCTCCAAGACCACATGGGTGTAACTCTGCATTATTGATTTACCTTCCATACCCAAGATGAGGCTCTAGGGGTATGGGGATCTCAGGATCCAATCTATGAATAGATGGGAAGATGGGATCATTTGGCTGAAGTAGCTCTCTAAATGTAGGAGGATCAGGAAAAACCATATGATAGATTACATCTAAATTAGTCGGTCTTCCCCTGAGGTGAGGGCCAGGATATACTCTATGATACATCTCATCTATGTCAAATGGTTCATTACGATGATGTAAGTATCGAGGTCCAAGGTAGGCCATCTCGATCTCATCCTCATAATCACTATCATCTATGAAATATCCATCATTCATACCCACTGGCACTATGAGGTGACGTGAATTTTGAGGCCCAAGGTAGGCCAATTCAGTCTCATCCTCATACTCACTATGATATATGATGTACTCATTCTCTTCTTGCTCATAACCATAGCCTGGTTCATCCTCCCATAGGATAAGTCCTGATGGGCTTGCCTCGAGAGAGAAATTTGGATGATACACAATAGGTGGTTCTATAGTGACCATGGTCACCAACCTATCATCCATGTAGCTTATGTTCGAGTGATAGAGATTCCATTCAATGTCTTCCTTAAACCCTAAGCTCAACCTATCTAGAGATGTTGCTAATGAATCATCATAGCTTTGAATATGATATCCTAGGCCAGACCTATCAGTAGGTAACTGATATCGTGGTTCAACTAGGTTTCATCACCCTTGCTCATATAGACCTAAACCATAGCCATGCCAATGGTTGCATTCAAAGTATCTAAGAGCAAACTCAAGATTGGACAAGTAATGAACATTCATGGTGAATGGCTCATCCTCATCCTCTTCAATGTCTGAAGCATCATGGACACAATCCAACCCAACATAAATGAAATTGGTCTAGTTAGGGGGATCCCCAATGGTACCACTATCCCTATGGGTAGGTTTGGGACTCTTGGTCATCCCATGTCTTGTGCAGACTCGATAATTGGAGTGAAAGTAACATTCTACACAAGATATTCACCTAGTCCTGTATTAGCTAGGTGAACTATCACCTACGATGCAGATGATGTTGATGATGATGCAGGTGAGGCAAGTTGAGGTACCTCCTCGACTATGTCTTGGGAATCTTCCTCCTCCATGGGATTTGGAATTTTTGCTATTGCTATGGTTGGGACTTCCTTAGGTCTTTCCTCCACCAAGGGTGCTTTTAGTTTCTGAGAGTCTTTTGCCTTAGATGTTGTTGGTTTCTCAGAAGTACCAGTAGCTTTAGAAGTTGGAGGTGGCATCGATGTGGATGGGTCACCTCACACTGATTTGGATTTGCTTCTTGGTTGTGTGGTAGGGGATGATGGCCTAATGTATAGGTGCATGGATGGAAGGACAAAATCCCTTGATAAGTCAACCTGATGAACATATTTGAATGGCTCTTCATCCGATGGTACCACATGTACCTATCCCTCATGCACATATTTAATACATTGATGCAAGATCGAGGGAATGCACTGCATGTCCCTTATCCAGGGATGCCCTAGGAGGATATTATACTGCATGGCCCCCTCCAATACATGACACATCATAGGGATGGTCTTATGCCCCACCTGCATAGGTAGGATGATTGTACCCATTATGGAGCATAGTGCATCATTGAAGGCTCTCAATGTGTAGGAGGTAGGGATGATGTTTGACCTAGGGATCTTCAAGTGCCCTATAGCCTTGGTTGTTATTATGTTAATCGATGAGCCTATGTCGATTAAAACCCACTTGAAAGGTATGTCATTGATACATGTGATGATGTGCAGAGGTGGGTCTGCTATGGTAGTAGGGACTACCTTTATTTTATGATCATAAAAATGAATCATGAGCTCTTGACATTGTTGTACTTGCCCCACAAAGTTTGTAAATGCATCAGGGTTCTAGGGCTATAGCTCAATTGATTTCAATATTTCCATTAGGGTCTCCCTATGTTTGGGAGACTGTTGAATGAGCTCGTATATTGATAACTTAGCCGATGTTGTTTGGAGACTCTGCATAAGTCTATTTTGGATAGTTATCATAGGTTGACGTTGGTGGACCTGGAAGATTATTTTGCATTAGCCTCTATTGAGGTGTAGTTGGGATATGAATAGGAGCCGCTAGAGGCTCTAGTTGGTTGTATCATCGATTTCTTGTAACCATGTTGACTATGTTGACCATTCCAATGAATCCTTGGGTGGGAGGTTCAACTTGGATTTGATTTACTTGAGCACCCTAATTTCTAGGGGCTTCATGGTTTGGCAATGGGTTTCTAAATATACCCATATCTCTATTGTTGGGTGCTAGTGGATTATCAACTTGTAGCTCACCCTTCTCGATCATATTTTGTACAATATTTTTGAAATTGATGCACACTTTGATATCATGCCCCTATTGTCTATGGTATGGGAAATAATGATCATCCCTATATCCCTTGGGCTTGGGATGATTAGGGTCAATAAGTTGTACCTCAGGTAGTCTGAGTCTTTGTGCCTCACTCAGTTGATTGAATATCGATGCCATCGATTCTGACAAAGGTGTGAAGTAGTGAGGTGATCGATATTGCCTATTTTGGCCTTGGTTGTTATTTTGGTTGTAGTTGGTTGAGGGGGTTGAGCTTGGTAATTCTATGGTTGTTGGCTATTTCCTCCCTTTGGTGTATTTAGTACAACTTGATTGACTAGAGCAGGCTTGGCCTACTATTGTTGATTTTGGTTGTTGGTTGTTGTTCCAATATTTCTTGTTGTGGAGCTTAAGATCTCCTTCTTCAACTTTGATATCCTCTATCAGCTTGGCTTGTGCCAAGGCTTCCTTGAATATTCTATATTGTTGTAGCTGCAAGAGTAGCGAGATGTGCTTAGCGCAACTCTTAGTGAACATTCGGGTGAGCTCAGTAGTGGGAACAGAAAATGGTAGTTTTACCATTAGTTTTCTCCATCTATTCATGTAGTCTATGACTGACTCATCATCATATTGCTTTAGATTAGCCAAGTCATACAAGTTTATTTTCTTCTTGATGCCAAAAGAAAAGTGTTCAAGGAATGCATCCACCAGCTGCTCAAAACTGATGATGCTATGTTTGGGTAGTTGATTAAACCACTCAATTGTTGCACCTGATAATGTCATGATAAATATTCTTAACATCAGGGCATCATTATGTTGGAGCTGGAAGCACGCATTCATGAAATTGGTCACATGCTCTTGTGCATCTTCCTCTCCCTTGAATTTATCTAACCTAGGCATCTCGAAGTGTCTAGGATAAGTAGGACTTGGTACCGAAGGGTACAAAGACTGATTGTGTATCTTGCTTAGGGTTGGCTTCTACCCAACCATGTCTTGTTTCTCGAGAGACTTGATTCTCTCGATGAGTATCTTGTATGCCTTCGAAGAGATGATCTCTTGTTCTCGAAGGTTTACTCGAGGTGGTCAGGGAGGTAACTCTGCATTTTCCCACTTTGGGCATCTATATTCATCTCCCATGACTATGGATGAGGGTTCAAGATATGTCTATTCATGATCCTCCATTTCTACCTATTCTTGTTCATGCTCTACCTATTCTAGCTCTAGGTATTGTTGGTGTTTTGAAGCATGTTGTGATGTGTGGTGAGTGTATTCATCTACTTGTTTAGTGTATCTCTCATGTTGAGAAATGACATATCTATTGGATTGGTAATACTCACTACCCATGTGTAGATTGGCTCGAGCTAGCCTATTTGCTTATTCCTCATGCTCTATTTGCTCTAGGGTAAGTTGCTCCCTCAAGCACTACTCATTTAGGTATAAATGCCTTTTCCTTTGTGCCCATGCTTCCTCCTATTCGAGGATGTCTAGGTGCTCTTGTTCTGCACGTAATGCCTCCCTCTTGTCTTGGAGTAATTTTTCCTGATATTGCGCATCTTCATACAACCTACGCACATGGTCAGATTGATCTACCACTGAAGGTCTATGACTCTATAACTCCGTACGAGGAGTCCTTATGGAGAGGCCCTTTGGAGGAGCTCCTACTATGCTTTTACCTCTATCTATCAGGGCAACATGGTCAGTGTACAATGACCTATGTTTAGTATCCCCATGATCGAAAGTAGTGTGCATGCTATGGGGGTGCTTTGAAGCTTCCCCTTGCTCATTAGTGTACCTCATTATTTTTTGGCTACGTGAAATCCTAGAAATGGAGTGCATAGTAGCATTGCTTCTCTGATTTGGTCTCGAGAAAACTTGATCCAACTCATCAAGTTATCTAGATTTCCATGGCTGATCTCATGGAGTTCCATTGGCACCAATGAGATTGAGGTCTATTGCTATCCTACCACCTTCAAAGTGGCTAGGAGTTGTGGTGGGTCTATGATTGGATGCAACCCTTGTGTTTTACCCCTTAGTGGGCTGATCTTGCCTATGTCTATCATGTGAGGATTGGGGCCTTGAAGCTCCCTCATGTCTATCATGAGAAGAACCTGGATATGGTTCTCTAGCTAGGGTTTCTCGAGGAGTACCCCCATGGGTTGAGTTATCCCCCTGAGGCTCACTGAACTTCATTCAGTGGTATTCTATGTGGGTGGCTCAACATCATTATTGTTGTGATTATGGTTGGGTGGAGTGGTAGTTCCTACCTCGATGTTGGACCGAGGGTGGTTGCTCCACGTGAAGACCATGACAATGTGAAATTATATTTTGTGTAAATTTTAAGACATGCAAACAAAGTAGACAAAATGTTTATCTCTTTTAAATGTTCTTGGTGTTCCTAAAATTGGTCTTGTGTGTTTCAGATTTGTTGAAAACTTTAACTATTTCTCATCGTGTTTAGAAATTTGTTGATGAAATGCTTGTATAGTTTAATGGTTTTCACCTGTATGCTCGTAGCTCGACAACCGACAATGAAAGTCATGGTCACGTAAACCCACCAAAGTGTGGAGATGAAGCCCACACCCGGTCAGGGAGCACAGGTCCTGCCAGATCCTCACCCAGTCTCACCTGGTCAGCATTATACCCTTCGAAGAGAAGTACATGCAAATTTTCTAGGCTACATCAGTTCTTGGATCCGATATTGGCCAATAGAATGGGTTCGTGGGATTTGAGCCAATGGATGGAGATGAAACCCACCGTCATTGGACTCTATTAGTGGTTGGGTGTGAATTCCAACTCACTAATGTTTACATGTGATGTGGTGTGTGATTGTTCTTTTTAAATTTGCATAAAGAATAAATGCATCATGAAGCACTCGAATGATTCTCCTATATGCTTAAAAAGAATGTTTCACTTTAAGAAAATGCACGTCTAAAGAACTACATGATGTTCAGAGAATGCAATATTACTTATGAAGAAATGGCCTCTAATTGGGCCTCAAGCATGCAAACTCTACACACAACCTAGACCGCTGGAGACTAGGGCGGATTGCAATCAAAAGTCCATTGTTCCTAGCAACGGCTAGTAGAAAAGCTAAGAGATTCTAATCATTTAACCTTAAACTTTCTCTATGTTTTCTAATTAAACAAAATTTCACCTACTGCATTCTGGAAATAAACACAGATAGAGAAGTGAAAAATTGTAGAGAATTCCACCAACCTAGAATCCAAGTCTGTTGATGCTCAGGTTGTCTATTGTTGCATGTTTTCTACCGATCGCTATCGCTCAAGGTGGCTCTGACTAGACCACTATCTTCAAAAGTGGCTAAGCTCTACTAGCCATTGTCAATCAGAGCGGTTGTACCTGCATACAAAAAACATGAAATAGATCATCAATCAGCACAATTTTAGGGTGTCCCACCATGATCACCATCTATACGAAGGTGAAAACCATGCATCTAGACTATTGCAAGCATGTAACAATCTAATAAATAAAAATCAAGTAACCATTTGCACAAATAAAATATATCCAAGAAAATGGGGTTGCCCTTTTATTAAAAATGATAAATCTCGGTTACAATAGCTCCCTCTTAGGGAGTCACTCAAATTGATACAATGTTTACAATAGTTGAGGCCCCTCAACGGGGAGAGATGCACTCAAAGGGTCTTCACTTCGACACCAATTTGCGTGAGGGCTTACTAGATGCCTCCTTCTCCAATGTTCGGAGGGAATGTTTTGAATGTGGCTTATTCTCAGATAGATCTATTACCTACATGTAAGGAAACAACAAGAAACATTAAAAGCATATGAGGCCTCTCGAGATGAGGCTTATTCCATAGATCTGCAAGAAATAGTATGAAAGCATAAAGAAAGCATGAAAAAGCATAAATGGAAGCAAAATACGTCTATTACAATGCTTATGAACCATGAAAATATGATAAAATAGTAAATCTAAACTAGGGTAAACTAATGATGCATAAAGGAAGGTAGATCTACACTAGAAACTAAAGAAACTATGTCTCAAACCCTAGCCACTATCGCTCAAGGTGGTTGTGCTTTCAGGCCACTGTCGAAGATAGCGACCGCTAACTATGATCTTTGCTCCTCGTATCAGGTTCTACGACTCAGAAATCCTTGGTTGAATTGATGTTCAAGGTTTTTTGGTGTGTCTAAACATGGATTTGTGAGTGAAATATCTCGGATCTGTAGTAGATTGATGGCAAATGGATGATTTGCTTCTCAACCTTGTGGAAGCTCCATTGTTGATGGTATGCTTGGTGATCTGCAATCAGGCAGCACTTCGACGCTCCTCACAGGGCTATCAATTTGTTGCTCAATGTGGTAGGGCTTCATTGTATAAAATTTGGGATCCATACTTGTTCCTGGGAGGGTGCATATGTAGGCCTCCCAAATTCCAAATCTTGGCTTCTTGGAGAAGCCAAGATCCATATTTGCATGAAACTGGCCATTGGGGGAAAGGCCCAGTTCCAGACTTGCATGGGAGTGGTAGTTAGGAGGAACTCTAGGAGATTCACGCCCAAAACTGCTCGAATCCAATGCAAGTTTAGTTACCATGCATGATTTGGGCCCGCATTTTTGTCTTAGTGCTAGCCATTGTCCACAGTAATGGCTAGCTCGTAGCCACTCTGAGCTTCAATGGTGGGTTGGTAGTCACTCTAGTCGATAGTGATTGTGCCTGAATAGGTCAGAACTACCCCTAGTGAGTGGTTAGAACCATTGCTAGCTCTTGGAAAGGTCCAAGATCAGTCATATGGTCTATAGAGGTGCCCATATGAGTAGTCTCCTAAACATGATGTATTTTAGGTGTCTACATCGTGCAACCCCAGCCAATCCCACCAGCTCCAACCAATCCCAATGATCCTTCTACAACACCTTTCTCACCCCTAGTATGATGGGTAAGAATTGATGTTGAGCCTCCAAGACCCTCAACTATAGCACAACACAATAGCAAATACATTAAAAACACTTTCATTGTGTAAAAAAAAATATTACAAAAATCTAAAAAAGAGTGCTGAGGGCAATTACCTTAGCCACCTATGCCTCCATTCCTACTATCACATCCACTTCCTCCATCATCGTCACTTCACCACACTCCCTCACTCACTCACTCTTCAGACACAACTTGTGGAATTTGTGAATGTAAGAATGAATCAAATTTTACCTCTAGAAACCTATTATAACTATTTTTGGCACACTCAAACACCCTAGGGTATCTGTAGAGCACATTCAAACACTCCTCTACGTTTACCAAGTGGCAAAAACTCTCCATATTTTGTGTATGGTATGGATGATGGTCGGTGTTTGGTCCTAGAATGTTGCAAAAGGAATCAAAAGACCTCAAACTATAGCAAAACCCCACCAAATCATATCAAACTTCATCAGTGCATCCATTTCATCATTCTATTATATTTTGTGAAGATACATATTGATTTGGATGATTCATTTTCATTTACAACCAAAAGTTGCAAAAATGCCAAAATTACATACAAAATCCTCAAAATGGTCCAAAATTTCACAAAAATCCCACATTCATCATCCTGATCATTCATCACACCATTTCCTCACATTTTGTGATAACATAGTTTGATTTGGGTTATTAAAACTTGTTTGCGATCAAAAGTCTCAAAAATTATCCACAATTGCTTTAAAATGTCTCAAAATAATTCTAAATTTCACAAAATCATCTAATTCACTCGTCAATGCATCTCCATATACATTCACCATCTCATTCAAATTTTCCAATTACATTTATTATTGCATTACCATTCAAAATTTTACCAAATCCACTCACATGTTCAAGTGAACCTCGTATCTAGAGGTTTACTCTATTATCCTAGCGATTGTAGTGATTGCTCATCCATGAAATTCAGTAGGATGGATAAATCACCATAGGGATAATTTCTCATATTATCATCCAACATCCTCTTGTTCGAAAGCAAAATTCTATTGGTCCCTCATTTTTTGAGTGAGACTATGCCCAGATTAATTTTCTCAAAAGTTGTCATTGATGGCCTTATTCGTGGGGTTTGAAACACAAATAACTTTAATTACATCATCTCTTTTACACCCATAGTCATCAAGGATATAGGTCTATTAGGATGATTAGTTACGATTGAAGGAATTTCTCAATAGTCACTACACATGTCACATTCCCCCATATCCTCTTGCATTTTCATCACTTTGTCTGGGAGACTGTTGACTGAGCTTGTATATCAAGAACTTAGCCAATGTTGTTTGGAGACTCTGCATAAGTTTGTTTTGGATAGTTATCACTGGTCATGTTGGTGGACCTGGAAGACTATTTTACACTGGCCTCTATTAAGGTGCATTTGGGATACAAATAGGAGTCGTTGGAGGCTCTAGTTGGTTGTATCACCAGTTTCTTGTAACCACATTGACTATGTTGACCATTCCAACGAATTCCTAGGTGGGAGGTTCAACTTGGATTTGATTCACTTGAGCACCCTAATGTCTAGGGACTTCATGGTTTGGTAATGGGTTTCTAAATATACCCATATCTTTGTTGTTATGTGCTAGTGGATTATCAACTTTTAGCTCACCCTTATCGATCCTATTTTGTACAATGTTTTTGAAACTAATGCACACTTCGATAGCATGCCCTTGTTGTTTATGGTATGGTAAATAATGATCATCCCTATATCCCTTGGGATTGGGATGGTTAGGGTCAATAAGTTGTACCTCAGGTAGTCCGAGTCTTTGTGCCTTGCTCAGTTGATTGAATATCGATGCCATCAATTCTAAAAAAGGTGTGAAGTAGTGAGGTGACCGGCGTTGCTTATTTTGGCCTTGGTTGTTATTTTGGTTGTAGTTGGCTGAGGGGGGTTGAGCCTAGTAATTCTATGGTTGCTAGTTATTTCCTCCCATCGATGTATTTAGTACAACCTGATTGACTGGAGTAGGCTTGGCCTACTATTATTGATTTTGGTTGTTGTTCCAATCTTTCTTGTTGCAGAGCTTAAGATCTCCTTCAACTTTGATATCCTCTATCATCTTGGCTTGTACCAAGGCTTCCTTGAAGGTTTTGTATTTTTGTAGCTACAATATTAGCGAGATGTGCTTAGTGCAACTTGTAGTGAAAATTCAGGTGGGAACAAAAAATGGTAGTTTTGCCATTAGTTTTCTCCATCTATTCTTGTAGTTCATGATTGGCTCGTCATAATATTGCTTTATATTAGCCAAGTCGAACAAGTTTATCTTCTTCTTGATGCCAAAATAAAAGTGTTCAAGGAATGCATCCACCAACTACTCAAAACTAATGATGCTATGTTTGGGTAGTTGCTTAAACCACTCAGTTGCTATGCCTGATAATGTCATGATAAACGTTCTTAACATTAGGGTATTATTGTGTTGGAGTTGGAAGCATGCATTCATGAAATTGGTCACATGCTCCTGTACATCTTCCTCTCCCTTGAATTTATCTAACCTAGGCATATCGAAGTGTCTAGGATAAGCAGGACTTGGTACCGAAGGACACAAATACTGATTGTGTATCTTGTTTAGGATTGGCTTTTTCCCAACCGTATCTTGTTTCTCGAGAGACTTGATTCTCTCGATGAGTATCTTGTATAACTTTGAAGAGATGATCTCTTATTCTCGAAGGTTTACTCAGGGTGGTCTGGGAGGTAACTCTGCATTTTCCTGTTTTGGGCGTCTATATTCATCTCCCATGACTAAGGATGAGGGTTTAGAATATGTTTGTTCCTGATCCTCCATTTCTGCCTACTCTCATTCATGATCTACTTGTTCTAACTCCAGGTGTTGTTGGTGTTTTGAAGCATGATGTGATATGTGATGAGTGTGTTCATATACTTATTTAGTGCGTCTCTCGTGTTGAGAAACGACATGTCTATTGGATTGGTAATACTCACTACCCATGTGTAGATTGGCTCGAACCAGCCTATTTGCTAGTTCCTCACGCTCTATTTTCTCTAGGGTAAGTTACTCCCTCAAGCATTACTCATTTAGGTGTAAATACCTTTTCCTTTGTGCTCACATTTCTTCCTGTTTGAGGATGTCTACGTGCTCTTGTTCTGCACATAATGCCTCCCTCTTGTCTTGGAGTATTCTTCTTGAAATTGCACATCTTCATACAACCTATGCACACGATCAGATTTATTTGACACTGAGGGTCTATGACTCTATAACTTCGTACGAGGAGTCCTTATGGATAGGTCCTTTGGAGGATCTTCTACTATGCTTTTATGTCTATATGTCAGGGCAACATGGTCAGTGTTCAATGACCTATGTTATGTATCTCCATGGTCAAAAGTAGTGTGCATTTTTTAGGGGTGCTTTGAAGCTTCCCCTTTTTAAATAGTGTGTGCCATTGTTTTCTGGCTATGTGAACTCCCAAAAATGGAGTGCATAGTAGCATTGCTTCTTTTATTTGATCTCAAGAAAACTTGATCGAACTCGTCAAGCTTTCTAGACTTCCACGACTGATCTCATGGAGTTCCATTGGCACCAATGAGATTGTGGTCTATTACTATCCTACCACCTTTAGAGTGGCTAGGAGTTGTGTCGATTCTATGATTGGATGCAAACCTTATGTTTTACCCCTTAGTGGGTTGATCTTGCCTATGTCTATCATGTGGGGATTAGGACCTTGAAGCTCCCTCATGTCTATCACGAGAAGAACCTGGATATGGTTCTCTACCTGGGGTTTCTCGAGGAGTACCCCCATGGGTTGAGTTATCCCCCTGAGGCTTGCTGAACTTCATTCAATGGTATTCTATGCGAATGATTCAACATAATTTTTGTTGTGATTATGGTTGGGTGGAGTGGCAGTTCCTACCTCAATGTTGGATCAAGGACGGTTGCTCCGCGTGAAGACCATGACAATGTGAAATTATCTTTTGTGTAAATTTTAAGATACGCAAACAAAGTAGACAAAATTTTTATCTCTTTTAAATGTTCTTGGTGTTCCTAAAACTGGTCTTGTGTGTTTTAAATTTGTTGAAAACTTTAACTATTTCTCATCGTGTTTGGAAATCTATTGATGAAATGCTTGTATAGTTTAATGGTTTTCACTTGTATGCTCGTAGCTCGACAATCAACAATGAAAGTCATGGTCATGTAAACCCATAAAAGTGTGGAGATGAAGCCCACACCTAGTTAGGGAGCACAGGTCTTGCAAGATCCTCACCCACTCTCACATGGTCAGCATCATACCCTTTGAAGAGAAGTATGTGCAACTTTTCTAGGCTACATCAGTTCTTGGATCCGGTATTGACTAATAGAACATGTTCGTGGGATTTGAGCCAACGGATGGAGATGAAGCCCATAGTCATTGGACTCTATTAGTGGTTGGGTGTGAATTCCAACTTACTAACGTTTACATGTGACATGGTGTGTGTTTGTTATTTTTAAACTTGCATAAAGAATAAATGCATCATGAAACACGCGAATGATTCTCCTATATGCTTAAAAAGAATATTTCATTTTAAGAAAATGCACGTCTAAAGAACTACATGATGTTTAGAGAATGTAAGATTACTTATGAAGAAATAACCTCTAATTGGGCCTCAAGCATGCAAACTCTACATACAATCTAGACCGTTGGAGACTAGGGCGGATTGCAATCAAAATTCCACTGTTCCTAGCAACAACTAGTAGAAAACCTAAGAAAAATTAATTATTTTACCTTAAAATTTCTCTATTTTTTCTAATTAAACAAAATTTCACCCACTGCATTCTGGAAATAAACACATATAGAGAAGTGAAAACTTGTAAATAATTCCACCAACATGAAATCCAAGTCTGTTGATGTTCAAGCTGTCTACTATTGCATGTTTTCTATCGATCATTGTTTCTTAGGGTGGCTGTAACATACCGCTATCTTCAAAAGTAGCTAAGCTCTGTTGGCTGCTGTCAATCATAGTGGTTGTACTTGCATACAAAAAACATGAAACAGATCATCAATCAACATAATTTTAGGGTGTCCCATCATGATCGCCATCTATACGAAGGTGAAAACCATGCATCTAGACTATTACAAGCATGTTACAATCTAATAAATAGAAATCAAGTAACCATTTGCACAAATAAAAGATATCCAATAATTACCCTTTTATTAAAAATGATAAGTATCGGTTACAATAGCTCCCTCTTAGGGAGTCACTCAAATTGATACAATGTTTACAACAGTTGAGGCCCCTCAACAGGGAGATATGCACTCAAAGGATATTCACTTCGACATTAATTTGTGTGAGGGCTTACTGTTAAGATCCTGCTATAAAATAAACTCAAATAACACACTCTCACACAATTGCTTGGAAATAACTCACATAAACATCACATTAATATAACAGAAATTTGCATAAAGAACAATCTCACAATAGAAGCGAATCGCGAGGCCTCTTCGAGGGGGCAACCTCCTTCAATACTTCATTAATTTTGCAAAAGATGGTTACATTGGTGCCTTTTCGGGTATTTAAGGAGTTTCCTTCCAAGGTTGGCTTACATGCAAAATGCCACCTGGATTACATGCATAATGCCACCCGAATTACATGCATAGTGCCACTTTGAATTACATGCACAATGCCACTCGAATTACATGCACAATGCCACTCGAATTACATGCACAATGCCACACGAATTACATGCACAATGCCACCTATCTACCATGTGTTACATAAAAAGGGTGCCATTTGTCATAGGCACTACCTAAGCTAAAACTTAGAACATTACAAAATATTAATCATGGGTACTACCCACGTTCACTAGGAATTATTACAAAAGGGGAGTTATTACATTAAGGGTTAGGATGAGATCCTAACATGCCCTTCTCCTTAAAGGAGCTTTGTCCTCAAAGCTGAAAATGAGGAAACTGATTCTTGGAGTTGATGGAGAGACTCCCATGTAGCATCCTCGGGTTGAAGTCCACGCCACTGAACCAGGACCTCTGTGATGGTACGGTTGCGCAGAGTGCGAGTTCGACGATCCAGCAGCTATTCCGATGCAAGTAAGATGGAGCCTTCTTCATCCAATTTAGGGAGTGTTGATTGAACCTGTACCTTTGTGCCCACAACTTTCTTGAGAAGGGAAACATGAAAAACAGGGTGGATCTTGGAAGTGGGGGGAAGAGCCAATTTGTAAGTTGTGGGACCAATCCGTTGCGAACCCGATAAGGACCATAGAATTTTGGAGCAAGCTTCTGACACCTGCGGAGTTGTAGGGATGATTGTTTTTATGGCTGCAAGCGAAGGAAGACCATATCACCCACATCAAAACTATGCTCAGAACGATGCTGATCAGCTTTTTGGCGCATCCGATTCTGGGCCATGTTCAAATTTTGCTTGAGTTGGCAGAGGACCTCGATGTGTTGACTCAGAGCATTGTCGATGGCCTGGACCTTGGAGCTGCCCGGAATGTAGGAGGAAGGCGTGAGTGGAGGGTGCCCGTAACGCGCCTCAAATGGTGTGAGTTTGGTGGCGGTATGATAGGAAGTGTTGTACCACCATTCAGCCAAAGAAAGCCATTTTGCCCAATGAGTAGGATGATCAGAGGCAAAGCGACGAAGGTAGGTTTCCAAGCATTTATTAACAACCTCTGTTTGACCATCCGTTTGCGGATGGTAGGCTGAACTCATTTTGAGTCGAGTCCCACGCAACTTAAACAACTCTTTCCAAAAATTGCTAGTAAATGTGGGATCACGATCAGATACAATGGAGGCGGGCATGCCATGAAGGCGAAATATGGAGTCAAGAAAATTTTGGGCAATAGTGGATGTTGTGTAAGGATGGGTTAGGGCACAAAAGTGAGCATACTTTGAAATGCGGTCCACTACCACAAAAATAATAGACTTGCCTCTAGATTTAGGTAGCCCTTCTATGAAGTCCATGGAGATGTTAGTCCACCCCTGATCTGGTATCGGCAATGGTTGAAGAGTGCCTGGGGAGTGCACTGTTTCTCCTTTCATCCGTTGACAAGTGTCGCAATCCGCTACAAAAGAGCGAATGTCCTTTTTCATGCCTTTCCAAAAGAAGGTGCGCTTGAGTCGTTCATAAGTTTTTAGGAACCCTGAATGGCCGGCAGATGGAGTAGCATGTGATTCCTTCATGAGGAGTTCTCGAAGTGGGGACTTAGGAGGAAGAACCAGACGTTGATGGTAACGCAGATCTTGGCCATCCCAACTATATCCTGGTGTAGACTCTGGATCATCCCTAAGTGAAGCAACCAGGTCTTTCAAATCTACATCCTGAAGTATTTCCTGACGTAAGGGCTCAATCCATTGGGGCAATGGTGCAGAGATGGCACACAGCATACTAAGGGCCTCAAATTGGCGAGAGAGAGCATCTGCCACAAGATTTTCCTTCCCTTTTTTGTACGTGATGTCATAATCATAGCCCATGAGTTTTGATACCCACTTTTGTTGCTCGGGAGTGGCAACTCGTTGTACTAGAAAGTATTTAAGGCTCTAGTGGTCAGTTTTGATGGAGAAATGGCGCCCAATGAGGTAAGGCCGCCAATGTAGGACTGCATGCAATATTGCCAACATTTCCTTAGCATATGTGGATTTTCCCAGATTGCGATCAGATAGGGCTTTACTGGTAAAAGCCAAAGGGCGTCCTTCTTGCATCAATACTACCCCAATACCACGACCAGAAGCATCACTTTCAATGACAAATTCTTTTGAGAAGTCTGGCATGGCTAAAACCGGAGTGGTGGTCATGGCATGTTTGAGGTCCAGGAATGCTTGCTCAGTCGGCCTTGTCCACATAAAAGAATCCTTCTTCAACATGGAGGTGAGGGGGCGGCTATCTTTCCATAATTGCAGACAAATTTACGGTAATATCCTGTAAGCCCTAAAAATCCTCGAAGTCCCTTGAGTGTGCGAGGTTTTGGCCATTCTTGGACTGCTTGGATCTTCTTAGGGTCAACCTTGACACCATCCTTTGAGACAATGTGTCCCAGATATTCTACTTCGGTCAAACCAAAGGAGCACTTGGACCTTTTTGCAAACAATTTATGGTCGGCCAGTAGTTGGAGAGTTTGATCTACATGATTGAGATGCTCTTCCCATGTGTGACTGTAAATCAAGATGTCATCGAAGAACACAAGGATGAACTTCCGCAAGAAGCGGTGAAAGATGTTGTTCATCAAGCTTTGGAATGTGGAAGGAGCATTTGTGAGACCAAATGGCATTACCAAGAATTCATAATGACCTTCATGAGTGCGAAAAGCAGTTTTAGGAATATCTTCATCCCTAAGCCGGATCTGATGGTACCCAGAGCGAAGGTCTAGCTTGGTGAAGTACATGGTCCCATGTAATTCATCTAGTAATTCATCAACCACGGGGGATAGGAAATTTATCCTTGACCGTTATCTTGTTGAGCTCTCGGTAGTCAATACACAATCGCCAAGAGCCATCCTTCTTGAGGACCGATGAAGGCTGGTGCAGAGTAGGGACTAGTACTAGGCCGAATGACACCCGCCTTGAGTAATTCTCGTATCATCTTCTCAATCTCTGACTTCATGGCATGGGGGTATCTGTACGGGCGGATATTGGGAGGTGTACTATCTAGCAATAATGGAATGGCATGGTCATGAGAGCGATGCGGTGGTAGTGTGATTGGTTCTGAAAATATGGCCTCATGTTTGTGGAGAACCTGTTGCATGTCTGGTGGAATTTCACCCATTGGGGATGTGGATGGTTGGATGGAGAATAGTTGTGCAATGACCCCATGTGATGATTTCTTTAGCAATTTCTCCATGCCGTTTGAACTGATAATTTGAGGTGTTCCTGCTGGGGAGCCCTTGATGATGTGTGTTTGGCCATTCTGGGAGAACTGCATCCAAAGTTCAACAAAGTTCCAACTGATAGTGCCCAGTGTACTCAACCATTGAGATCCCAAAACAATATCACATCCACCCAACTGGAGGGCAAACATGTCCTGCTTGAGTGCATAGTCCCCTATCTGGATTTTAACATTGCGACACTTTCCCTTACAAGGTAAGGTTCCCCCGTTGGCTACCATGACCTCAAAGGAGTTACAAGTGTGGATATAGCAATTTGCCCGCTAAGAAACTCTAGGGTCAATAAAGTTGTGTGTGCTTCCCGAGTCCAAAAGGATGGAAAGACGTTGGCCCTTGAAAAATCCTGTAACCTTCATGGTTTGAGGGGTAGTAATGCCTGCAAGGGCATGGACTGTAATTGCTGTTTCAGGTTCCTGTTTCACTTCTTCTTGTGGAGGAGGTGTTTCTGGAGGGTCCTCATCCTTATCACTCTCATCAGAGGTATCAGGTTCTTCAACATCGATCAGGAACAATTTTTTGTGTGCACACTTATGCCCTTTGAAAAACTTTTCATCACAATTATAGCATAATCCTTGGGCACGACGTGCATCCATCTCTTCGGTGGTGAGGCGCTTTGGTGCAGCAGGTTTATTATCAACTGGGTTTTGGGCTCTAGGAGGAAATGAAGGTCTATTTTGCAGAAACTTTGATGGGCGTCTTTGGGCAGAGAGTTTAGATTCGGCCAGACGGGCCAAATTGATAGCTTCCATCATAGTTCGTGGTTTCAACATTTTGACTTCTGCTTGGAGTTCCATCTTCAACCCACTGATATAATAACTTTGGAAGAACCCTTCACTCAATCCTCTTGTTCGATTGGCCAATTTTTCAAATTGAGCTTGGTACTCTCGAACTGACCCTGTTTGTTGTAGTTTAGATAAGGCTCCTGTGAAGTCCTCAAACTCACTAGGACCAAATTGAGTGAGTATTTGGGATTCAAAATCCTCCCAAGAGAGATTTGGGTAGGTAAGACGCAACCATTGAAACCGATGTAGAGCCTCAGATTCCAAGTTAAAGGAAGCCATCTGGACTCGATGAAATCTTGGTACATTATGAAGTCGAAAGAATTGGTCAACCCGACATAGCCACCCATCAACATCCTTCCCACTAAATTTGGGAAAGTCCAACTTGGGCATTCTGAAGGGTGTATCATGGTCACGATTCCTTGTAGAACTCTCGACTTGGTATTCTTATTTGGGTGGTTCTCTTCTCAGTTTGTTGTCCACTTCAGTCAATGCTTCTTCTAAGCGATTGCTAGTGGCCTCATGCTCTAGGCGAAGACCTTGGACTTCTTCCCTTATGGAGTGAAAAGCCAAGTTCAAGTTCTCAATGGCTTTTGTTAGGGAATCCAAGTGTTCTAGTTCTTTCTGGTGTCCACGAGTACCCTGGGCCATTTTTTGACCTTTTGTGACCAGTTACTAAAAATAGAATTGAATTTTTTTTGACTTACTATTTTTAGTAAGTGCCCAAAAAAGTGCTTGGGTGCTATATATCAAAATGATCAGCAGGAGGAGGTGGTCACAATGAGCTATATCTCTTAACACTACTTTTTGGCACCCCAGACTTTTTTTTTTTTTCTCTGTTTCTTTGAGTCTAACGGTGTTTACTGATTCCGATTCCGAGCTCACGAGCAAAATTTGGGTACTGGAGCACTATCTAAAACTGGTCATGTTTCACACTCAAGATTCTCTATATTTTGCGGTGGCTGATATGACGAGTCTGTTCGACTACGAAGATCGTGAATTCCGCTTCGATTGTGCTAACCTCTCGACTCTGATCGACTCGACTATGACCTTGCCATTGTAAATTTGTATTACTCTCCAGAATTTCAACTTAAGTGTCACCCTCATGGCTTATCCCGAATGCATGTCCCTTATGTTATTTTTTGGTAGAGGACTCCTTTCTCATATGCTCACTTTTGAAATACATGTTTACGAACGGGGGTGTTTGGATTCTTATTTTGATTTTTATTTTTGCATTTTTTACAGGTTGCAGTTTTAACAGAACCATGGAATGCTAAGTATAGGAGTATGTACCACCCATAGGCCCTCTAATATACCGACAGTGATGAACAATAGTGCTCGGACCAATATTTCGGGCCACTACTCAAGGAGGATTCCACACATACCCTTGAGCACACTACCTGCCTCTCGGACAATACGGGAGGGTAATCGTCCGAGGATTACGTGTCCCGTAGACTATGAGTAATACAAGGCCGAAGAGCTTCCTAATGGCTAAAAGTTTGTTTAATCCTAGATGGTCTCCCGATATACCCGAAGATACGTGGGAGCTCAAGTCCGTGCGCGAGTTATGTCTGAGGCCCGGGTATTGGAGCCTGATCGCCCCTCACTTCACTAGACGCTTTATGGGCTATCTAGCTTAGCCAATAACGACAGATCCTTCGTGATATTTTAAAACCCCAGTACAGGTTTTCTACCTACTCAACTAATAATATATTTTTTTGTTTTTGGTCTGGAAAAAAAAAAAACACTGTATTTTTTTTTGGATTTTTTTAATAAGGAAAAACATAATGGAAAAAACACATGGAATTTATACCTAACAGGCGGATTGGATGGCAAGAATCGTTGCAGTTGCAGCAGAACTTGGCCTTGGAAAGCGCTCTGATACCACTTGTTAAGATCCTGCTATAAAATAAACTCAAATAACACACTCTCACACAATTGCTTGGAAATAACTCACATAAACATCACATTAATATAACGGAAATTTGCATAAAGAACAATCTCACAATAGAAGCTGAATCGCGAGGCCTCTTCGAGGGGGCAACCTCCTTCAATACTTCATTAATTTTGCAAAAGATGGTTACATTGGTGCCTTTTCGGGTATTTAAGGAGTTTCCTTCCAAGGTTGGCTTACATGCAAAATGCCACCGGATTACATGCATAATGCCACCCGAATTACATGCATAGTGCCACTTTGAATTACATGCACAATGCCACTCGAATTACATGCACAATGCCACTCGAATTACATGCACAATGCCACACGAATTACATGCACAATGCCACCTATCTACCATGTGTTACATAAAAAGGGTGCCATTTGTCATAGGCACTACCTAAGCTAAAACTTAGAACATTACAAAATATTAATCATGGGTACTACCCACGTTCACTAGGAATTATTACAAAAGGGGAGTTATTACATTAAGGGTTAGGATGAGATCCTAACACTTACTAGATGCCTCCTTCTCCAATGTCCAGAGGGAATGTTTTGAATATGGCTTATTATCAGATAGATTTATTACCTACGTGTAAGGAAACAACAAGAAAAATTAAAAGCATATGAGGCCTCTCGAGATGAGGCTTATTCCATAGATTTGCAAGAAATAGTATTAAAGCATAAAGAAAGCATGAAAAAGCATGAATGGAAGGAAAATACATCTATTAAAATGCTTGTGAATCATGAAAATGTGATAAAATAGTAAATCTAAACTAGGGTAAAATAATAATGCATAAAGGAAAGCAGGTTTACACTAGAAACTGAAGAAACTATGTCTCAAACCCTAGCCACTATTTCTTAGGATGGTTGTGCTTGCAGGCCACTATCGAAGACAACGATCGCTAACTATGATCTTTGCTCCTCGTATCAGATTTTGTGACTTAGAAATCCTTGGTTGAATTGATGTTCAAGGTTCGCTGGTGTGTCTAAACATAGATTTGTGAGTGAAATCTCTTGGATCGATAGCATATTTATGGCAAATTGATGGTTTGCTTCTCAATATTATGGAAGCTCCATTGTTGATGGTATTCTTGGTGATCTGCAATCAAGCAACACTTCAACGCTCCTCACAGGGCTATTAATTTGTTGCTCAATGTAGCAGGGCTTCACTGTATGTCATTTTGAATGCATACTTATTCCTAGGAAGGTGCATATGTAGTCATCCCAAATTCTATAAGAAGCCAAGATCCATATTTGCATGAAACTGACCATTGGGGGAAAGACCCAGTTCTAGAATTGCATGGGAGTGGCAATTAGGAGGAATTATAGGAGATTCACACCCAAAACCGCTCGAATCCAATGCAAGTTTAGTTACCATGCATGCTTTGGGCCCACATTTTATCTTAGTGCTAGTCGCTATCCGTAGTAATGGCTAGCTTGTAGCCGCTCTGAGCTTCAGTGGTTGGGCTAGCAATCGCTCTAGTCAATAGCGACTACGCTTGAACAAGTCAGAATTACCCCTAGTGAGTGGTTCAAACCACTGATAGCTCTTGGAAAGGTCCAAGATTAGTCATATGGTCTATAAAGGTGCCCATATGAGTAGTCCCCTAAACATGATGCATTTTAGGTGTATACATCATGCAACCCTAGCCAATCCCACCCGCTCTAGCCAATTTTAATGGTCCTTCTACAACACATTTCTCACCCATAGTATGATGGGTAAGAATCGATGTCGAGCCTCCAAGACCCTCAATTGTAGCACAACACAATAGCAAATACATTAACATCACTTTCATTGTGTAAAAAAAAATATTACAAAAATCTAAACAAGAGTGCCAAGGGCAATTACCTTATCCACCTATACCTCCACGCCTACTGTCGCATCCACTTCCTTCATCACCGTCACTTCACCACACTCCCTCATTCACTTACTCTTCAAATGTAACTTGTGGAATTTGTGAACGCAAGAATGAATCAAATTTTACCTCTACAAACCTTTTATAATTGTTTTTGGCACACTCAAACACCCTAGGGTATCTGCAGAGCACAGTCAAACACTCCCCTACATCTACCAAGTGGTAAACACTCTCCTGCTTATGTGCATGGTATGGATGTTGGTCAGTGTTTGGTCCTAGAAATTTGTAAAATAAATCAAAAGACCTTGAATTATATCAAAACCCCACCAAATCATCTCAAACTTCATCAGTGCATCCATTTCATCATTCTATTATGTTTTGTGAAGATACATATTGATTTGGATGATTCATTTTCATTTACAACCAAAAGTTGCAAAAATGTCAAAATTACATACAAAAGCCTTAAAATGGTCCAAAATTTCACAAAAATTCCACATTCATCATCCCAATCATTCATCACACCATTTTATCACATTTTGTGATAACATAGTTTGATTTGGGTTATTAAAACTTGTTTGCGATCAAAAGTCTTAAAAATTATCCATAATTGCTTTAAAATGTCCCAAAATAATTCTAAATTTCACAAAATCATCTAATTCACTCGTCAATGCATCTCCATCTACATTCACCATCTCATTCCAATTTTTCAATTACATTTATTATTGCATTACCATTCAACATTTTTCTAATTCCACTCACATGTTCAAGTGAACCTCATATCTAGTGGTTTACTCTATTATCCTGGCGATTGTAGTGATTGCTCATCAATGCAATTCAGTAGGATGGATAAATCACCATAAGGACACTTTCTCATATTATCATCCAACATCCTCTTGTTCAAAAGCAAAATCCTATTGGTCCCTAATTTTTTGAGTGAGACTATACCCAGATTAATTTGCTCAAAAGTTGTCATTGATGGCCTTATTCGTGGGATTTGAAACACAAATAACTTTAATTACATCATCTCTTTTACACCCATAGTCATCAAGGATATAGGCCTACTAGGATGATTATTTACGATTGAAGGAATTTCTCAATAGTCACTATACATGTCACATTCCCCCATATCCTCTTGCATTTTCATCACTTTGCATTTCAATGACACCAAAAGGCACATTCTTCAACAACATAGAACCACCTCAAACTTGGGGTAACCAAATTGGATTTTGATTTCCCACATTGAGATACATCATTTACATCACCCACAATTGAAAAAAATCCCTTTTATATTAGGTAAAGAACATAATCAATCATTGCATCATCATCTATGTCACTCACCTTCATTTACATCATTCATATCATCCACACCACCCAAAAACCCTTTCATTCATTGGGAAAAAATAGAACACATCATCACCCACATTGGCAAAAATCCCTTCTCTTATTGGGGTAAAAAAAAATCACATCATTTACATCATCCACATGACACACTACATCATTCACCCACATTTACATCATTCATATCTTCCACATTATCACCCACAATTATGTCAATTGGCTCATGATATTCATTCTTCACTCACGCCAATTGAGGGGTTAAGCTACACCTACGATTTATGTCTTCAAGATCTTCTTGCGCTCCAAGGAAAAGAAAGTTGCTTCACCAAACCAGGTGTCTCTTATTTTTGCACCGCATTATGTTCCATGCAACGTGATACAAAAAGGGGTATCTATAGACACTAAATCCTAGCCACTTGTCATCCATCCACATTGTCCAATCACAACCATCCATTATTTATTTGTGTATTGAAATATATTTATATTTATATTTATATATTTAATATTAATATATAAATATATACATACAAATAAATCTTAGCCACCAGGGACCTTTCAACACCCTTTCAACCAATCAAAAAAAAAAATCTTAGCCACCCACTATGTTTTAATCTCAGCTATCCATCTAACTTGATCCATGTCACATAGCAAAGTTATAATCTTAGCCATCCATCAAGTTTTAATCTTGACCACCCATTGGTGTCATTGAAACCCTAGCATGTTGAAGGCAAGTTATAAAATACCATTCACTCCTATGAATGAAGGTTGATTGGTTAAGCGGTTAATATATGGATTCCTAGGGTTAGATATTATTAGAGCCCTTGCATCCATAACTATCCAAAACCCTAGAATTTCGCTAACACTTTCCCCCATCGCCACCATCACATCTTCCATTTGTATCATTGAAAGCCCCTATAAACTAGACCTAGGTTCTACAAAGCACCCCTCATCACTCTCGAATACTATCGAGCATTCCCAGAATGCTACTAAGTGTTCCAAAAATGCTATAGGGGATTCATAGCCTTTATAGAATGTTGTAGGGCATTTCCTAGCCTCGATTTTATTGTTGATAAACCCTCAAACACACGTGGGAATTTGTGCACCATCAGATTGTAGAAGCAAAAGTGTGGATCAAAAAATTAGGTATCTATGATAAGGCAAAAGGTATTCTTACACTTACAACTTATGTTTTCTATGGTTTACTTGTATTTCATGATTTTTGCACCTAGGATTTGTAGATTTGATTATTTAGAGGGTCTCACACAGTGGAGCCCTTGCATATGCTACTAACTTCTTTGTGTTGTGATCTATGTGTAGGTTGTAGAAGACATCTTTACTAACGACTATTACAGCTTGGGTTGTCCCATAGGGATATGTAAAGCCCACCTATAACTCGTTTGGAGTGAAGACAACCAAAAGACTTGTGAATGAGGGTTTTTAAACCCTTCGATTATAATTATTGTATCAACACATATGGTATTGTAACATTGGAGATCAAAGCTCCTACAATATTAATGCAATAATATTTATTTCTTCCTTGTGCAATATATTTTGTGTTGTATATGTTATTTATATCTTGGTTTTGTTGTTTTTACTTTATAATTATAAATAATAAATTAAGGATTGTGTACTCAGTGGCAAAAGCATCATTGGGTGAGCAATAGTGTTGGTGAAGCTTTTGTCATCTGATAACACATTTGTGCTCTATGTCTATGACTAAAATAAAGAGTGATAGCACCATTGAACTTGTAATTCAGTAGTATTTTTACTTATGTGTATAGAAAAATGATAATTATATAATGAATTCAATATTTTTATGAGTGATGCAATGAGGGTCCCCAACTAGGAGGTGTAGGAACCTTCATGGATGCAATAACACAAAAATATTACTTGTGCAAAATATAAACTAGTAAGGATAAAAAATACAATTACAATTAGATATAAGTATAATGATCAAAGGAAAAGTTAGTAAGCTATGATCAAAGATTAGAGAGCTACAACATGAAGATAATGATAGAAACTAGGGAGGAGAAAGAGCACAACCCAAACAAACTTGTAGCTCTAATATGCCAAGGTTGATTTTTCCTTTATGTTGAAGAAGCTTGATGAGCTTGCTTATTCCTTAAGGATGCTTGAGATCTTGAGAGATTTGAGAGTTTGAGAGCTTGAGAGATTGGGAGATTGAGTGGTTAAATACTAGAGAGCTTAAAAACACGAGTGCTTGAGAGCTTGGGAGTTTAAGTGCTTCAATGCATGATATATTAAAATTTGGAGTGCTTGAAAGCTTTCACAAGATCATGATTGTTGGAAGTATTGAGCATATTGAGTTGTCATTGATGTCAAAGGATAGATCTCAAGAGTTTTCATTGATTTCAAAGGATTGATGTCAAAAGTTTATATGGTTGGACAATTATGCAAGGCAAGGTATATCTCAAAGCAAGGAAAATTGGTGAAAAGAAAAGGTTTATAATATTTAATTTTTAAATATTATATAGAGGGACAAGTTTTAAAAGAGAAAGCAAAGAAAAGGTTTAAATGATAAGGTTAGGTTTAAATATTAAAAGAAGTCCAAAAGTTTAAGTTTAAAGAGGAGGCAAAAGGGTTTAATTAAAACCAGTTGGGACAAAGGTTTGAAGACCTAAGTTTAAAAAAGTAATATTATTAAATTTTTAAATATTATAATATAAAGTTACAAGCATAGCGCCAACATCTAAAAAGCATGATTTAAATTCTTGAGCGCCGACGTCGTGTGAGCATGGAGGTAAAAGGTATTTAAATCAAACATTAATCCAATGCAATGCTAAGGTTTTGAGTGTGTGTATTTTGATATCCGCTCGTGCTTTTTGAAATGATGAATCACAGAGGAGAAGGGGCATGAATTTTGATAGAGGTAATAGTGAATATAAGGAAAAAGGGTTGCATGTTTTATTTCAGCTGGTAGGCTAGCGCAAATGGTCATTTGGGTAGTGCTAAGGTGCTATGAGAGATGTGGTCACAGGTTCGATTCATGTGGATGACACGTGGGTGCTGTTTTGGTGGCAGAAATATTGTTTTACACGATAGAAAGAAGGTTTTAGAGTTAAGTTGTGCATTGCTATTGCTATCCATTGGTGTAGCCCAGCTCGATGCCTAGCTAGTGCTAGGGTGCCATGGGCCAAGAGGTCGTAGGATCAAATCACTACGAATAATTTTTTGCAAGGCAGAAGAGAATATTTTGTGCGCTTATGAAAGGTATGAATAAATTTTGATTAGATTTTGTTTTACAAAGGTACTCCATTCATTGTGCATTAAGGGGATAAAATATTTTATTTTGAATTTGATCTAGAGGGAGTCATAAGGTGTAAAAAGATTATTTGATATTGTAATAAGGTTATTTGGGTCTTATTTGAAAGTTGTGATTCTGCATGTTTAATTAGGAGATATAAGGTGTATTTTGGTTTATATTGAATTATATTTTTGGTACATTAGAGAGGAGACATAAGGTATTGTGGTCTATTTATTGATTGAATTCTTGCTTGATATTTTGAGGGTTTTGGTTCATTATTAAGGGATTTATCTTGTGAAACCAAAAAGGAGTTATAGAGCATTATTTTCAGGTATTCTTGAGCACATATTTTTGAAAGGATTTTATGTGGATTATTTGAAAAGGAGTTTTGCTAACTTGTTTTGAAGTGGCAAAAGAAAGGGAGTTAATTTAAGATAGGTTTTTGAGGGCACATCTTCATCAAGGCAGTTTTAGAGGTATGGTGTCTTAACTCTTACTCAAAGTGGTGTTGTTTGAAGAAAATAGTTTTAAGTCATAAGGTGGAGATATAAGGATTAATTTATGTGCATTGTTGGAAATGTTTGTGCTAGAATGTGAAAGCTAAGTTGTGTTTTATTGTACCCAGGTGTTGTAGGTGAGTTGGAGAGGAGAGGGCAATCCTCCAAGGGAGGTCCCAGGTTCGAATATCCACCCTATCAAAAAGCTAAATTGGATACCCAAAATCCAATTGATAATGTTGGTGCGAGCAGGGTCGGGTGCGACTCCTGGGTGACTTTGATGGTGTAGAACCCCTTGTTCATGGTCTCTCAGACCAAGGCGGCCCCGCAAGGGGTTTTTCTCTTTAAAAAAAAAGTTATGCTTTATTGTTGAATAAAATTGGAGACACATGTGCTAGGGCTTGAGAATAAAGTTGTGCATCATTGATGAATGAAATTGGAAACACATATGCTAGGGTTTGAGAACAAAGTTGTGCATCATTGATAAATAAAATTGGAAACACATGTGCTAGGGTTTGAGAAAAAATTTATGCATTATTATTGAATGAATTTGGAAATATACTAGTAAGGGTTATAGACCAATCTTGTGAAGCAAATCTATGCATTAGTTTTGATTGATATTGGGAATGAAATTGCAAGGGCTATAGACCAGTTTTGTGAAGCAAGTATGTACATTTTGATTAATTTTGAAAGTACATAAGAAGGTCATATATCGAGTTCTAGACTAGAGTGTCCTTTTGAATGCAATGAATGTGAGATATGTGAAAGCAACAGACTCAATGAATGTGAGAAGAACATATTAAGTGTTTGTAATGCATAACATTTTGTATATTTCATAAAGAAAAAGAATCCTGAGTATAATATGTCTGAATTACTTTAGTCAAAATAAAGCACTTTACCATTATTTGCATGCAATATTTAGGAATACTTAAGCAAGTTCTATGAGTAGCATTGAGGTAAATTTGAGTAGGTTATATGAGAAAATTTGAGCAAGCCTTGTGTGTAGACTTGGAGTAGGTTTGAGCATGCCTTGTGTAGGCTTGGAGCAGATTTGAGCAAGCCTTATGAGTAGGCTTGGAGCAGATTTGAGCAAGCCTTGTGTGAAGGCTTGAAGTAGATTTGAGTAGGTTTTGATGAGTAGATTTGAGCAAGCCTTATGTGTAGGATTGGAGTAGATTTGAGTAGAGTTGAGAGCAGGTTTAGAAGTAGAGTTGAGCAAGCCTTTTGTAGGCTTGGAGCAGGTTTTAGAAAGCCTTATGTGTAGGATTTGAGCATATTTAAATAGGCTTTGGATCAAACCAAAGTAAAGGGGATTGGTGTCTCTTGTGGATAGAGGTCCATGAACCAGAGCAAAGGGGATTTGTGTCTCCTATGGATATATGTCCATGAACCAGAGCAAAGGGGATTGGTGTCTCCTGTGGATAGAGGTCCATGAACCAGAGCAAAGGGGATTGGTGTCTCCTATGGATAAAGGTCCACAAAATATAAAGTAGAGGAGATTGGTGTCTCCTATGGAGTGGTATCCACAAAACCTAAAGCAGAGGAGATTGGTGTTTCTTGTGGAGTGGTATCCATAAACTTGATAGGGGATTGGTGTCTCCTATGGATAGAGGTCCACAAAACTTGAAGTAGAGGGGATTGGTGTCTCTTATGGAGTGGTTTCCATAAAATCTAAAGCAGATGGTATTGGTGTCTCTTATGGAGTGGTGTCCAAAAAATTAAGAGAGGATTGGTGTCTCCTATGGATAGAGATCCATAAAAATTTAAACAGAGGGGATTGGTGTCTCTTATGGAGTGGTGTCCACAAACTTGAGAGGGGATTGGTGTCTCCTGTGGATAGAGGTCCATAAAACCTAAAGCAGAGGGGATTGGTGTCTCTTTTGGAGTGGTGTCCTTGAACTTGAGAGGGGATTGGTGTCTCCTTTGGGTTGATTCCCATAAACATTGTAATAGGGAATTGGTTTGGAAGAGATTTATTGAGAAAATTTATAAGAAATATTTTCTCCATGGACATAGCCCACATTGGGTGAACCACGTTAAATATGTATCTCTTATGTGTGTGATTATTTGTGCATTGTTTCATTATTACAATTGATGATATTGGATATTACTGCTTTGAAAAAGTAAAAATTTTTATCTTATGTTGTTCACCTCCCCCTCTTAGTATAAGCTTGTGTTATTCAATTGGTATCAGAGTGGGTTCCTTCAGGGAAGCCTAACAGCTTGAAGGAAGATCTTACAAGAACACACATGGCCAGGAAAGGCAAAAGAAGAACCATGAAACCATATCCTCTTAAGAAGGAAGGAACACACATGGCCATGAAATAAAAGGAAGATACTCTAGTAATTGAAATCCAAGAGAAAGAGGAAACTATGGTGGACATGGAAGAAGAATTTGATTTTGCTCTCAAAGAGATTGTTACTCTAAAAAGGGAAGTGGAAACATATAAAGAACCAGAATCAAGTAGTGGAGAAGAGGCTAACTTTGTGAGATGTGTTGAATGTGGTAACCTTGGTCACCTTGCACTTTATTATCCACAAAATGGGTATAGTAGCAGTAAAGAGGAAAAGGAATATAAGAAAAAGAAAGAAGAAAAAAATCATCATGAAAAGAGAGACTGGTATGGTAAAATAAATCATGAGAAGAAGATCTCTCAAAGACACAATAAGAGTTTCTTTGAAGAAGAAAGTAGTGCTTCAAGTGACAGTGATGAATGTCTCTCAGATAGTGGAAAAGAAGAAAATTGATTCTTGGTCAATAAAAAGAATGAAGATACTCCAGTTGTAAAAGATCAACTAAAAGAGAAAGAAGATGCTCCTGTTGAAGACCAAGAAAAAGTAAAAGTAGATGATCCTATAATTGAAGACCTAGAAAATGAGAAAGATCCATAAAAGTAAGAAGTCACAGTTGATATGGAAAAGGAACTTGTTGATATTGAAGAATTGAAAAGAGAGAACTTAGAATTAAAGGTTCAATTACAAGAGGATGAGAAAACAAAGGCAAAGCTTCTACAAGATCTCATTGACGTAAAAGTTAAGGTTGAAGAGGTAAGAAAAATTTATGAAGGTATGATAGAATAGTTGAAGGCAAAAGAGATAGAATGTGAAATATTAGAACATGAAGTGGTTTCTCTAAGGATGGAAGTGAAAGATTCTAATGAAAAATTACATAAGTTTGGGAAAATCTCAAAAACATTGGATGATATTCTCAAAGTACAAAGATCTCCATTTATCAAGACTGGACTTGGTTTTGAAAAAGGATAAGGGAAACAAGAAGAGGAGTCAAGCTCAAGTTCAAAATAAATAGAAGAACCAGAAGTGATTGAAGAAGAACCTAAGACCTACGCTGATATGTTGAGAGGTATTAAAGAGGAATCAAATAAATAATCATCAAGGAACGAGGACCATCACAATAAAAGAAAAGAAAGAAGTATGCGACCATATCCTCCAAGGCAAGATGAATATTTTTTCCAGGAATATTGTTACTCATGTAATAATTTTTGTCATAAAGTTATGCACTGCAGGGTTCATGGAAAGAATGATTATGGCTTCACCAAGAGGAATTTCAATTCATTTGCATATTTTGGGAACTACAACATCAGGTGTTACAATTGCAATAATTTTGGGCATAAAGCTATACATTGTAGGGTTAATGGTAAAGATGATTATGGCTTCACCAAGAGAAATTTTACGTCATTTGCACCTTACAAGAACTACAACATTAGATGTTACAATTGTAATAATTTTGGGCATAAGGCCAAGTGTTGTAGAACATAATTTATGGAACTTTCAAAGACAAGCAAGAAAAAGGATGCTCAAAAGGTTCAAAAAGGTATGACTTCAAAAGTATGGAAAAATAAAATTGAGAAAGAAGAAGAGCACAATATGGAAAAAGGTTGGACAATTATGCAAGACAAGGTATATCTCAAAGCAAGGAAAATTGGTGAAAGAAAAGGTTTATAATATTTATTTTTTAAATATTATACAAAGGGACAAGTTTTAAAAGAGAAAGCAAAGAAAAGGTTTAAAAGAGAAGGCTAGGTTTAAATATTAAAATAAGACCAAAATATTAAAGTTTAAAGAGGAGGCAAAAGGGTTTAATTAAAATCAGTTGGAACAAAGGTTTGAAGGCCTAAGTTTAAAAAAGTAATATTATAATATTTTTAAATATTATAATATAAAGTTACAAGCATAGCACCAATTTTTAAAAATCATGATTTAAATTCTCGAGCATCGACGTTGTGTGAGCATGAAGGTAAAAGGTATTTAAATCAAATATTAATCCAATGCAATGCTAAGGTTTTGAGTGTGTGCATTTTGATATCCACTCATGCTTTTTGAAATGATGAATCATAGAGGAGAAGGGACATGAATTTCAATAGAGGGCAAAGTGAAGATAAGGAAAAAGGGTTGCACGTTTGGTTTTAGCTGGTAGGCTAGCACAGTTGGTCATTTGGATAGCACTAAGGCACTACGAGAGAGGTGGTCACAGGTTCGATTCATGCGGGTGACACGCGGGTGTTTTTTTGGTGGTAGAAATATTGTTTTGCACGACAAAAAGAAGATTTTAGAGTTAAGTTGTGCACTACTATTGCTATCCGCTGGTGTAGCCTAGTTGGACACCTAGCTAGAACTAAGGCACCGTGGGCCAAGAGGTCGTAGGATCAAATCACTACGAACGATTTTTTGCAAGGCATAAGAGAATATTTTGTGCGCTTATGAAAGGTATGAATAAATTTTGATTAAAATTTGTTTTGCAAAGGTACTCCATTTGTTGTGCATTAAGGGGGCAAAATATTTTATTTTGAATTTGATCTAGAGGGATTCATAAGGTGTAAAAATATTATTTGATATTGTAATAAGGTTATTTGGGTCTTATTTGAAAGTTGTGATTCTGCATGTTTAATTAGGAGATATAAGGTGTATTTTGGTTTATATTGAATTGTATTTTTGGTACATTAGAAAGGAGACATAAGGTGTATAGTGGTATTTTTGTTGATTGTATTCTTTCTTAATATTTTGAGGGTTTTGGTTCATTATTAAGGGCTTTATCTTCTGAAACCAAAAAGGAGTTATAGAGCATTATTTTCAGGTATTCTTGTGCACATATTTTTGAAAGGATTTTATGTGGATTATTTGAAAAGGAGTTTTGCTAACTTGTTTTGAAGTGGCCAAAGAAAGGGAGTTAATTTAAGATATGTTTTTGAGGGCACATATTCATCAAGTCAGTTTTATAGGTATGGTGTTTTAACTCTCACTCAAAGTGGTGTTGTTTGAAGAAAATAGTTTTAAGTCATAAAGTGGAGATATAAGGATTAATTTATGTGCATTGTTGGAAATATTTGTGCTAGAATGTGAAAGCTAAGTTGTGCTTTATTGTTGAATAAAATTGGAGACACATGTGCTAGGGCTTGAGAACAAAGTTGTGCATCATTGATGAATGAAATTGGAAATGCATGTGCTAGGGTTTGAGAAAAAATTTGTGCATCATTGATAAATAAAATTGGAAACACATGTGCTAGGGTTTGAGAACAAAGTTGTGCATTATTGTTGAATGAATTTGAAAATATACTAGCAAGGGTTATAGACCAATCTTGTGAAGCAAATCTATGCATTAGTTTTGAGTGATATTGGGAATGAACTTGCAAGGGCTATAGACCAGTTTTGTGAAGCAAGTATGTACATTGTTTTTTATTAATTTTGAAAGTACATAAGAAGGTCATCTATCAAGTGCTAGACTAGAGTATCCTTTTGAATGCAATGAATGTGAGACATGTGAAAGCAACAAACTTAATGAATGTGAGAAGAACATATTAAGTGTTTGTAATGCATATCATTCTCTATATGTTCATAAAGAAAAATAATCCTAAGTAGAATATGTCTGAATTACTTTAGTCAAAAGAAAACACTTTAACATTGTTTACATGCAAGATTTGGGAATACTTGCATAAGTTCTATGAGCAACATTAAGGTAAATTTGAGCAGGTGATATGAGAAAATTTGAGCAAGCCTTGTGTGTAGGCTTGGAGTAGGTTTGAGCAAGCCTTGTGTAGGCTTGGAGCATATTTGAGCAAGCCTTGTGATTAGGCTTGGAGTAAATTTGAGCAAGCCTTGTGTGAAGGCTTAAAGCATATTTGAGCAAGTTTTGATGAGTAGATTTGAGCAAGCCTTGTGTGTGGGCTTGGAGTAGATTTGAGCAGAGTTGAGAGCAGGTTTAGGATTAGAGTTGAGCAAGTCTTGTGTAGTCTTGGAGCAGGTTTTAGCAAGCCTTGTGTGCAGGCTTGAAGCATATTTGAGCAGGCTTTGGAGAAGACCACAGCAAATGGTATTCATGTCTCTTGTAGATAGAGGTCCACAAAATAGATCAAAGGGGATTGGTGTCTCATGTGGATAGAGGTCCACAAACCAGAGCAAAGGGGATTGGTGTCTCTTGTGGATAGAGGTCCATGAACCAAAGAAAATGGGATTGATGTCTCCTATGGATAAAGGTCCATAAATATGAAGCAGAGGGGATTTATGTCTCCTATGGAGTGGTGTCCATAAAACCTAAAGCAGAGGATATTGGCGTCTCTTTTGGAATGGTTTCCATGAATTTAAGAGGGTATTGGTGTCTCTTATGGATAGAGGTCCACAAAACCTGAAGTAGAGGGGATTGGTGTCTCCTATGGAGTGGTGTCCACAAAACCTAAAGCAAAGGGGATTGGTGTCTCCTATAGAGTGGTGTCCACAAACTTGAGAGGGGATTGTTGTCTCCTATGGATAGAGGTCCACAAAAACTTAAGCAGAGGGAATTAGTGTCTCCTATGGAGTGGTGTCCACAAACTTGAGAGGAAATTGGTGTCTTCTATGGATAGAGGTCCACAAAACTTGAAGCAGAGGGGATTGGTGTCTCTTGTGAGTGGTGTCCATGAAATTGAGAGTGGATTGGTGTCTCCTTTGGGTTGGTTCTCATAAATATTGTAATAGGGAATTGGTTCCCAAGAGATTTGTTGAGAAAATTTATAAGAAATATTTTCTTTGTGGACGTAGCCCACATTGGGTGAACCATGTTAAATCTGTGTCTCTTATGTATGTGATGATTTGTGCATTGTTTCATTTTTGTAATTGATGATATTGGATATTATTGCTTTGGAAAAGTAATTTTTTTTATCTTATACTGTTCATCCCCCATCTCAGTATAATATTGTGTTCTTCAATGACATGATTTTGGCATAGTCTTGCCATGCTTGAAGATTGATTTCTATAAATTTTGATAGAATATTGCTAACACAAAAGATCATATGAATTGATCTCCCGAAGTGTCAGCTTTAACAAAAGCCATAGATCCTTGGAGGAAGTTTGCATTGAAGATGATAGGATTTCCAAAAGCAAGAATTTAAATTTATATCAAGATGCAATTAATGGACTGGAGATTAAAAATGTCAAATTTTAGGATATGGATTCCTATTGGGGTTTTAAATCATACTAATGTGACCCAATCCATTTTTGGTGGGTGGCTTGAAGAGTACTAACTATGAAACTTTACCTTTTTGATCTCTAAGAATTAGTGACACCACAGCAAGATATCATTGGTGGTGCTAATGCTTCAACACTTTTGCCAAGATGACCATTGCTAGTCAAATTGGGTAGGAAAATGTCAAAAAGTCAAATTTTAGAAAAGCATTGATCAAAAGCATCACATGCCCTAGTGCTTTTGCTTTTGGAGCAATAAATGCCCTTGATTTGGGTTAAAAGATGCTTGGATTCATGATTGGTTTATTTAGGAAGATGTTAGTAAGTTCAAGCTTGATGAGACTCTCAAAATTGGGTATCTATATTTATCCCCTTTTTAGTAAATTTATTGAATGATGAATGTGTTAGAAACTAAAATTAATGCTCCCATTTTGAGTCACACATATTTATTGTTGCTTAGGATTAGTAATGCTAGTTACTAATGCTTTTGATTGTTTGACTAAAGGAGATGTTAAATTTTACATTTTTGATAGCATTCAATGTTGTCATGCCCTAGTATGCCCCTCAAGTTTCAAAGAGAAAATTAAGTTGGATTGAGAAAACTCAACTTGACTATGATTCAAACTAGTGTTGTGATGAAGAATGGTAGACAAACAAAAAAAATTAGATAGGGATGGTTGGGGTAAAATGGTTAGGGAGGTAAAAACAAAATTATTTTAAATATAATGGAGAAGAGAAAGGGGCTCTAGAGTAGTGATATCACAACAATTTTTAATGGATCACCATGTGTCACCTAAATATTAAGCAAACTAGATGAGACCACCCATGGTTAGAGGTGTTGAGGATATTATTATACCTTCACTTAATTATAAGCCTAAGATATTATTTCTTATTTCTTGCATTGTATTACGTGAGGTATAGTATACCCACATTGGATATGTTTTGGTTAGTTTTTAGGATGGATGGTTATGATGTTAGAGATCTCCTTGTATTCTAGCAATTTGTTGGTTTATTTGTATCCATGTGGTTACAATTGGTTATCCCTACTTATCATGTTGTTGCAGGTTGTTATAACCCTCATAACCTCCTTGATTCTCTTTCATGTATTATATATTCAGTATACATAATGGAAATCCTATCTTCACATTTGAATTCTACATCATTGGTAACTAGAGCTATAGGAAAGTTTTGAGCAAGAAGGGAGGCAAGGTGCCAACTTATTTGCATTAGTTCTTAGGCTAGTTGTTGAAAGGATTTGGTTTGGGCTAGCCCATAGCATCATTGTGAAGCTCCTGAGGTGATAGAGGGTTAGAAGATTACCCCCACACCGAATACCCTTGAGAGAAGCATCAGAGGGTAACCTGATTTAATTTTGAAAGGCAAGAAGAATTTATCTTGATTGAAGATTAAATAGAGGAATGGAGGATCTAATGTTGCTGGTTTAAATCAAATTGCACCAAGATCAAGGTCAATTTTTGGTTAAGAGAAGCCATCGACACTCTTTGCCAAGAGAACACTACGATGCTGAAGGGTGCAAATATTGAAGTTGTCGATTCATGTTTTGAATGTCTCGAAGGAAGAATAGGGTTTGATCAGGCATCCTTATCCTTATCCCTCAATTTTACAAATTTCCCCATCATATTTCTTTCATTCGATCGATTTTCCAACCAACCATCGGACCAGATTGGCCACGGTGCCAACTGGTGGAGATACACTAGGTTCACTCCCCGATTCTCCACCTTATATTTCTCCATATATACTCCTTATTCCTCCATAATTCTCTCTTTATTTATTCGAGCTCACCCCTTGTTCCAACCATTGTTCGACCAGTTATATGTGGCCACACCGTAATCAAGGACGTATCGATATCTATTGACCCAACATCACCCCACCTAGGTGAAACTCCCCACCTCGACACATCTATAGTGTAGAGGGAGGTACCCTCCATCCCTCATAAATGCATACATGGCTTTGAATGCTGATCATAGGTGCCATTCAAAGAAAATTATAGGCAACATCACAAAAAATCGTAGAGTAGAAAAAATTGATATCATTCCTAAGGTTGATAAATCAACCAATCAACCACTAGATTTGAACCCTAAATTGGCTCCCAATAGAAACATGTCATGTTGCATTCTTTTCGACATTTGAGAGAATCTATACATTCAATAAGAGGATGATACGTGGTATTTTGTCCATTTTGATCATCTCTGATGAGAAAATCAGGTTCCTAGAACGAAAATGTGATTTTCGACAAATTTAGATGTTTTTAACCAATTTTTGATGTATTTTCATGTTTTTGATGACTTTTTCTAAGTTTTTGGTAGTATGACCGATTTCCAATGAGTTTTTCACATTTCTGGTGAATTTTCAGTGGGTTTCAATGTTTTTAGTGATCGTCCCATAGGTTTCGGTATTTTTAGTGATCGTTTCCTAGTTTACGGTAGTTGTTTCAATTTTTTTATCGTTGCAGGTTTTTTTCGGTGAGAATCCAGTAGGAAGTTTTCTTTTGTTCGATGGGAGTTATCCCACATATATTGTACGGGATGCTTGTAAAGGTTTAAAAGCACCTCCATGCATATATTGAGGTGACCACCTCTTTGTGGTCACACTCAACCGCACTCATGGACGAGAGGGAGGCGATGGTTACCTCCAGGTCGATTGGTTGTTTGACCTCTGAAAATCGAGTTGACCACACCCATGGACTGTTGATATTCATTGAACACTCTTATGGACCATTGCAAACTAAGTTGAATGCCCCACTAATAGTTGAAATAGTTGAGATTTGAGTGCGCAATTGACTTGGCACGTTGACCCACCAATTTTTTGCAAGGTGATTAATTTTATTGCAATTTTTGGTAATTTTTGCAAATATTCAACAATATTTTTTTACCAAAATTAACAAATTTTGCCCCCTACAGTCAACATTTTTTTGCATTAAGGGTTAATTGATCAAATTTTAGTGCTATTCTAACTTTGTTACCTCAAATTGAAGGGAGACAAATTTAATTGCTCAATTTTTGTAATTTTGTAAAAAGTACTAGAATTTACCCTTTTGTAAATTTTAAGGGCAAAATTGTCATCTAGGACTATTTTTGTCTTAGGTATTTAAAAAATTAGTCCTAATAGAGTGCCTAGATAGTTCTTGCAACCACCTTAGCTCTCCTAGTCTAGCATATACAAGATATCAAATGGCTTCTAACCTCCAATCAAACATGGCAAATATTACCGTTGTGGTAGACGCATTGGCAAATAAAGTGAACCAAATCACTATACAATTGTCCCCTTCTAATGTCAAGATATATAACAAAAAATTTTCCAACAAGGCAAAATGTGAGGTCAAATTATATGATGGATCAAGGAATCCAAATGTTTTGTCTACTTGGATTCTAGATTTGGAGACTTGGTTCTCCTATGTAGAAGTCCCTATGGATGAACAAGTTGCTTTTGCCACAGTCAAACTCACAGGTTTAGCAAAAGTTTTGATTATCGAAAGATAAATCTACAATTTTTCTATGACTTGGAAGGAACTTAATTAATTTTTTAAGAACACCTTTTTCCCACTAAATTACCAAAGTGACCTCATGACCAAATGGTTTAAGTTGACACAAGCCTACAATATGTTAGTTTCATACTACATTTTCTAATTCAATAGGCTAAGGGTTCTTATTGGTGTAAAATATTCAAAAGAGGATTTGATTAATAAATTCATGAGTGAGTTGCAAGATCAGATTTTTAGGGAGATCAAATTCAATTCCTTTCTTACTTTGGATGTGGCATTCAAATATGCCATTTTAGCGAAGAAGAAAGTTGATGCCTCTCATAGATCTCAAAATTCATAGGAAAGCACTTCCAAAGGCATGAATCACATCAAGAAAAGTAAAATAACTTTTCTCATTATACTTCCCCTAATTCTTCTACTCCTCCCACTTCACCTAAATCTCATTATTCTTATAATTCTAAAAATTCTTCTTCTTTAGCATTGTATTGTGATTTTTGTAAAAAGAATGGTCATATAAAATATAGATGTTATACATTTGAAAGAACGAAGAAATACCTACTTGTACAACCTATGAATGAGGACCCATGATGGTCCTATTGTGGCTACAAGGACAAAAGAAGAATATCCTGCTTTGAAGGGTAAACTCAAAAAAGTTACCCTCATGACAAATTTTTTGAACAAGGGGGTCATGACCATTTATTTGTCACTTGAGCCCACCTTACATATAATTTCTATATAGATTGTATTCTAGATAAAAACTTGCAAAAAAATCTAATTACAAGGACCATTGTTAAGAAGTTGAAGCTTCCCTTGAAGCCACATCCTCAACCCTATGCACTTGGGTGGAAGGATACATGGTCTACATCCAACATCACACACACTTGCACCGTGTCTTTCACTTTTGGTGGTAAATTTATAGATAAGGTGAAATATGATGTCACTAATATGGATTGTTGTGGAATGTTGCTTGGTAAGCCCTATAAATTTGATATGAATGTGATATATCATGCTAAAAAGAACACATACACCTTGGAGTTGCACAATCAAACATATTTGGTACAAAGCACTACACCCACATCAAATTTGACGCTAAGTTGCAAGTAAACTCCCAATAATGCAAGTCAAGCACACGATAAATAATAAACACCTCCAAAGATCCATGACAAAGAAGCTTAACTTCAAAATATTGTACAATCACATGAGCTTGTGGTTAAGGAACCCATCACTCTTGAGAGAGATATCAATCATACCATTGACATCATTTTGGGTGCATCTCTTCCAAAAGCACCTATGAACAAACAACCACTTGCTCCATATGAGTTACCTTTAGCCTTTCCCTCTCCCACCACTGCACATACGGAGAAGAAGCAAGCTAAGGTAACTTCCTTCATGCAACACCAACAGAGCCTTCAGGCCAAGTTAATACAAATCTTGCATAAGACTCACCAGGAGCAGAAGAGAGTGATGGACAAGCATCACAATCCTCACCCATTTCAGGTTAGAGATATATTTTGGCATACCTTAGACAAATGACACTTTTCAAAGAAGCCATATCAGGACTCTACTTTGGAGACTAAGCCTGTTAGTAGCCATTCGGTATATGTGGTACCTAAATTTCAACTTTCGCTCACTACAGATAGAGTTTTTGATACAAATACTTATCACACTCAATAGGCTTCTTTCACTTCTTACCTTGTCACCCATCGCAATCAGCTTCCACACCAAGCTCAATGGCTCATGATCTTCCAAATTTGTTGAGAGCATTGGGTTCCAATGCTTCTATGGTTGGGAGGAGTGTTGAGGATATTATTGTACTTTAGGATTAATTATAAGCCTAAGATATTATTTATTATTTCTTGCATTGTATTACGTGAGGTATAGTATGCCCATGTTGGATATGTTTTGGTTAGTTGTTAGGATGCATGGTTATGTTGTTAGAGATCTCCTTGTCTTCTAGCAGTTTGTTGGTTTGTTTGCATCCATGTGGTTACAATTGGTTATCCCTGCTTAGCATGTTGTTGTAGGTTGTTATATCCCTCGTAACCTCCTTGATTCTATTTCATGTATTATATATTCAGTATGCATAATGGAAATCCTAGCTTCACATTTGAGTTCTACATCAAGAGGGGGACCACACATCTAGGTAAGAACCTAAAAACTATAAAAAAAATTAATTTTTTGTTTCAAAATGTATACTCAAAAAATAGGCAATGCTTCTATGCACTACAAGTGCTTTTGTGCCAGTGCTTTTGCTTCTTGATGGTGCTCTTATACCTTGGTGATGCTTTTGCCATTTGAGAGGTGCTTTCACCACTTTATGGAAATTTTATTGAGTGATACTTTTGTTTCCTCTAAATTTTAAATTTATTTTTAGCTAATTATACAAGCATCAAGGTTAATAGGTTGGTTTGACATAGTTGCAAGAGAGACTATAGACCTTGAACTATAGGAAGACACAACCACATGCACTAGAGATGATTCAAGAATTGGTATTTTTAGTTGATCATGCACTAGTAGCAGTATAGGGTAATACCAATTTGACTGGGTGCTCCTTACAACCCTAGCCAAGAGATGTTATTTTAGGTGAATACCTTCCATTTTCTATAAACAAATATTACCATCACACTTGAGGATGTATGGTGGATTATTTTGATTCTTATCATAGGGGCATCGATCTAGATCAATTAGCACTAGACAAGGAGCTTACAATAATTGATGAGGGATGCAAAATCCCTTGTGGTAAGGTTTATCATTTATATCAATGTCACCTACGCATGGGACCACTTTGATAGGCATACCACATTACTATTGTAGACACCTAAAACATGTCATTTTTAGGAGACTACTCATATGGGCACCTTTGTAGACCATATGAATGACCTTGGACCCTCCCAAGGCTAAGCAGTGGTTCTAAACACTCAGTTTAGGAATTTTAGGCCTATTCATCCTTAGCCAGTGATGACATTAGCAGCTAAGATCTTAGCCGTGGTTCACAACTGTGGCTAGGATCTTGGTCGTGCTAAGCAACCATGACTAGCCGTGTGACTATATTGGCCTTTCGAGCTAAGCCGAATTGGTTGTTCCAATGATATTTGCAACCAATTCAAGCAATTATGGACTGTGAATCCTCTAGAAGGTTCCATACAACTATCCCAACATGGCATTTCTTGATCTTGGCTTCATTGAGAAGCTAATATTGGGATTGGGGAGTTTATTTATAGACCTCTTAAAGGGTCCAAAGAGGATTCCAATGTTATTTTAGCGAAGCCTTGTCAAACTAGAGAGTCAATTGCAACCTTTTAAGAGTGAGGAGATGCTGCCAAATTCTAGTTTGACACCAAGCTTTGCAAAAATGGAGCTTACAAAGTATTGAGAAGCAAACCTTGCCATTCCACACCTATCCAACGTGAATCCAAGCAATTCCAACCACCAATGTGTGTCTGGACATGAGGGTGATCCTTGATCATCAATTTCAAGGAAGATATGAGCATTCCTAGCCCTGGTTGCAAGAGAAAAAGTCTTTTCCTATGGCCATTGTTATCAACAGTGGCCCACAAGATTAACTATAGCTATCAATCGTGGCTAACATAGTCAACTTATCTGAGCACCCACGGCTACGGTTTGATGC
The DNA here is from genome assembly GCA_028583015.1 of Wollemia nobilis. Classification (NCBI taxonomy): domain Eukaryota; kingdom Viridiplantae; phylum Streptophyta; class Pinopsida; order Araucariales; family Araucariaceae; genus Wollemia; species Wollemia nobilis. Next base: position 153,063 of record JAQPPZ010003624.1, read on the forward strand.
CCTTATTCTTCCATTTTAGCTTTAGATTTCCATTTTTGATTATGTGTTTAGGCTAATCCAGAATAGATTAGTCTTGTTCCAATAATTTTTGTGGTTAAATAGTAGCATATTAGGTAGCTTTGCCTTCATTTACATCATGCATGCTTTCATTTATAAATATTCATATATTAGCTTCTTTTATGGTTAATCCTTCAAATTTCATGCAAGTTTAGCTAGATTTACATGTTTCAAGTCATGCTTTGCACTCATTTGATGATATCTTGAGCATATTTACTTAGTTTATGCTTATTTCAATTATTTTCTTCATTTCTTGCATTTATTGGATAATAGCCTCATCATGAGAGGCTTCATATGCATTTAATGTGTTTTTTTTATTTCTTGTACGCAGGTGACAGATCCTTACAAGCTTCAAAGCACTTTCAAAGATCAATTCCTCTTGATAATGGAGGAGGCATCCTAGTAAGCCCTCATGCAAAGTTAGTGCAGACCTAAGGAGCCCTTAGAATATATCATCCTCGTTTAGGGGCTTTAACACCATTGTAAACATGTATCATTTGGTATCCCTAAGAGGGACGTATATGTAACCTATATTTCAAGTGATTAATACAAAGAAGACTCACTTTATTTCAAATTTGGTTATATATATGTTCTTTGCTTTCAAATTCATCATTATGTTGCAATAGTGGTAGATATATGCTCTTTAGACCTTTCTACAATGGTTATCATGGTGGGATCCTCCAAAATTTTGTTGCCTGTGCTTATTTTTCTTTTGTTTTCCATGTGCAGGTACTAGCCGTGCTTGAAAGCAATGGCCCATAGTCTCAGCCATAGTTAACAACATCGACTAGCATTTTAGCCATGGTTAACAACATTGGCTAGAAAAAAATAGATGAAAGACAATAAGTAGCCTATCTCTTCATCAGATGAGGATTTCCAGGTAGGTATCATTTTCTATATTTTACATGCTCTTTGTGTTTTCTTGTCAGTAGACTTTAATTAGGCCACCTAGATTAAATTTAAAGAGAAAACACATTAAAATTTTATATTTGTTGTTAGCCACGATTGACAACAATAGCCAACTCTGTTAGCTACTTTTGTCAACAACAACTATAATTTTAGTTACGTTTATGTCCAGCGATCGAGTTTGTTGCCTGTTGTATAGAACAACGGCTAGCATTAAAATTATGTGTTAGGGTTTTGCCTACTTGGGGCCTGTCCAAAGGCCATTTCCATTTAATTTTGCATTGCATTTTCTTAAGCAAAATGTATTTAACATTGTATTTTTTTAAAACATTCTTTCCTAAGCATGTAGGAAATTATCATGAGTGCTTTGTGATGCATTTTTATTTCATGCAAAGTTAAAATAAACCCACACACACCATATTTTACTTAAATATCAATGGCATTGGGCTCTCACATCCAACTCGTTGATCAAGACCAACAGTGGATGTCATTACCACTTGGTTGGCTCATTTGATATTGTACTATCGAGACCCGATCATGGCCAAGGTTGATTCAAGAACTATCCTATCCATGGAAAATAGCATGCATTCCTCTTTATAGGGGTGTATCGCTAACCATGGTGTGTTGGGTGAGAATAGGTAGTACTTATGCTCCCTGACTAGGTATGGGCTTCATCTCCATACTTTGGTGGGTTTACGTGATCGAAATTTCATTATCGATTGTCGAGCTAGGAGTATACAAGTGAAAACCCTTAAACTATTTAAGAATATCATCAACAAATTACAAACACGATGAGATTTAGTTTATATACTCAATGAACCAAAACATACTAAATAGTTCTAGGACTCACAAAGAATATTTAAAAGAGATAAACACCTTCTATATACTTTGTATTTTCTAAAACTTACATAAGAGATAAATACACATCATGGTCAACACATAGAGAGGCCACCCTCGACACACTAATGAGGCAAATTCCGAAGCTCCTAATATCACACAAAATAATGAGTCGAAACCTCCCACACAAAATATTTCTGAATGACATTCAACTAGTATCATAGGTGACAACTCGACATGTGGGGTTTCTCTTTAGAACACCCCAGTTAGAGGACGTAACACACACTCATCGCATGACAGAGCTGAGGGTGGCTCAAGACCCCCATCGTCACATGGTAGACATAGAGAAGATTCATCCAATCAGGGGCAAGAAGATAGGACTACATCAGAATGCAGACCCCTAAGGAATCCAAACCATAATGAACCTGGAAGGTTCACAATAGATCTTGCCATAATTAGAGTCAATGGTACACCTCCAAATGAATCTTGGAGGACTAGTCAACTCATGGACTAGATCAAGTTCTACGGAGACTAGTGCATAGGACCTCTTTTGCGCACTCTTGCTTCATGAGCTCACATAGTGAGGATATATAGAGGTATACCAATGAACCAAGAGAATGTTTGAAGCACTCCTATAGTACACGTGCCCCATCTACGCATGTGAGCACAAAGCACAAATTGCAACATAATGCAAATACCGTCTACATAAAAAAAGGCAAGAGTGTGGTAGATAAATCTATTGGGGCTCATACTAATAAGGCCCCTCATACAGAGCTACAAAATTAGAGGCCTCACATAATCGATCTGATAGATCGATCACAAAGGCTAGCTTTAGAGCAAAGATAACGCATATTCCAAGACCAATTGGAATATGTGCATGCAGAGCATGAGCGCCTCAACCTATCCTTGATCAAAAGAAATACCTATGAGAACAACCTATCCTTGATCAAAAGAAGCGTGAAGAGAGAGAGGATAAACTGGCTCAAGCTAATATACCTCTTCATAGTGAGTATAGGGAGTGCAACCAAATATGTGCTACATCGTAGCCAGAACTGCACCCTAAACAAGTTGATAGTTGTACTCATCGTACGACCCAACATACGTAATAGTGCCAAGTGCTAGAAAAGCATGGGTGTACCCAGTATGAATAATCAGAGGGAGATGAGAAAGAACAACAATATCTTGAAATATCCCTTGTAGATGTGGATGATGAACCCAATCCTCCACCTTGACCTAAAAATAATCTACCTTTGATAGCTCCATAGAGACCCTTTAGAGAAGAGGAAATTCTATCCTCATAAGCATACAAAGTCTTGGCTAAAAAGGTAAAAGCCATTGAGAAACAGTGGACGACTTATCAAAAGCCTAAATTGAAAAAAATTTACAATGAGCCTTTGTGTCCTTTAGTTCCTAGCTTGATATATCATGATCATTTCAATATGCCTAAGCTAGATAAATTCCAAGGTGACGAAGACGCATAAGAGCATGTGACGAGCTTCATGAATAAGTGCTTCCAGATCTAAAGTAATAATACCTTTTTACTGAGAACTTTCATAATGACCCTTTAGGTCCACCCTTGGAATGGTTTAATCAATTGAAAAGGCACAACATCACCAGCTTCAAACATCTGGCGAATGCATTCTTGAACTCTTTTATTTTGGGGTCAAGAAGAAAATCAATTTGTCCGACTTGGCTACTTTAAAGCAATATGATGATGAGCCAATCATGGAATTTGGTAATAGATGGAGGAATCCAATGGCTAAGCTACCATTCTCCATCCCCACTACTGAATTGATGTGAATGTTTACCAAGAGCTACGTGAAACACATCTCATTGTTATTACAACTGCAACAAAACCAAACATTCGAAGAGGCTTTTGCACAAGTCGAGGTCATAGAGTATATCAAGTTACAAGAAGGTGACTTGAAACTTTGGATGAAAAAGGAGTGGAACAACAAGAACACAAAGAACTAGAATCATCAGGCCAAGCCTACGCATGTGAATTAGGTTGTGTTAAACCTTCAGAAAGGGAATAAGGGAAAACAATCACAAAACTATCAAGTCAACCTCCCCCTGTGCAATATAATCAGTGCAAAAACAAAAAGTAGGGTAAGGAAAAATAACATCACCCACCTCACCAATTCATATCATTATCTGAGACTATGGCATCGATATTCAATCAATTTTGTGAGGCCAAGGACATAACATTGCTCGATCCTAATCGCCCTAAATCAAAAGGATATAAGGAATATCATTAATGCCCATACCATAGATAAAATGGGTATGATATTGAAGTATACCATATTTTCAAGCATGTGGTACATAATATGATTGATAGGAATGAGTTGATCATTGATAATCCTCTAGCTTTGGATAATCAAAATATGGGAAAATTCAAAAATTCCTTACCAAATCACAAGCCACTGAGGAATAATGTTGAACAAGTTAATCAAGTGCGGATTGAACCACCTACATAAGGATTTGTTGGCATGGTGAACATTGTCACCAGAAATAGGAGGTATAACCAACTAGATCCTCCTCTAGCACCAGTTCATATTCAAGTTATGCCTCAACAAAGGCCAATGTAAAATCCCTTACCAGGTCCACCAACAAGACCGATGATGACAATAAGGAATAGGCTCATTCCACAGGGAAATGTTAATGGACATCTTAAGGTCCATAGAAGTACAACCCCAATATCCAAAAGCTTTCACTAATTTTGTGGGACATGTGCAGCAGTGCCAAGAACCTATCATCCAATTCTATGATCATGAAATCAAGACAGTTTCCACTACAATAGCGGATCCATAGATTCACATAATTACGTGTGTAAGCCACACTTCATTCAAGTGGGTGTTGATTGATATAGGATCATCGATCAACATAATTACCACAAAGGCCTTGGGATATCTAAAATTTCCCAAATCACATATTGTACCCTCAACTTTCACACTGTGAGCATTCAAGGATACGTTATGCTCGATAGTCAACACTATAGTCCTGCCTATTGAGGTGGGTTTAAAAACCATCCCTGTGATGTGTCATGTTCTTAAGGGTACTATGAAATACAATATCCTCTTAGGCCGGCCATGGATAAGAGAGATGCAATGCGCTCCCTCGATCTTGCACCAATGTATCAAATATATGCACAAGGGACAAGTGCATGTGGTTCCTTCGGATGAGGAGCCAATTAAGTATGTTAACCAAGTGGATTTGTTGAGAGATTTCATCCTCCCATATAGACGTATATATATTAGACCTACATCACCTATCAAACATCCAGCGAGAAAATCAAAGGAAGTGTGTACTGGTTCTTCAACATTGGCACCATGACCAACTTCGAATACAACAGCTACTTCTGCAAAGCCTACAACATTGACAAGGCTTAGGAACGATGAAAAGTTGAAGGTAGTGTTGGGTGAAAAAGAGTCTAACAAAATCTCCAACACAGCAACTATCGAGATCCTGAATCCCATAGAGGAGGGAAAATCACAAAATATAGTCGATAAGGAACCTCAACCTGCCTCACCAGTGTCTTCAACATTGTCATCTACAATGTAGGTGACAATTCATTTAGTCAATTCTGGGTTAGCTGAATACTTAGCGCAGAATGTAAATTTTACGCCAATCATAGAATCTGCATAGGATATGGGCAGGCCTCAAGCCCATTGCTTTCCTGTTGGGATGATGGTACCACTGGAGGTGCCACCTAATCAGATAAATTTCATCTATATAGGTTTAGATCAACTTGTAGATCATTCACCCATAGAAGAATATGATGACGAACCATTTGATGTAAACATTCATTATCTATATAACCTAAAGTATACCCTTCATTATTTTAATTGTTACCATTGACATGGTTATGGTTTGGGTCTATTTGAACAAGGGCATTAAACCCCATATCAATCGCATTATCAACTACTATCTAATAGGTTCATATTGGGTTATGACATAAGAGGTTAGGATGAGCTATTAGCTATATATCTAGATCACTTAAACCTAATTTTTGGGGTAGACAATGTTGATTGGAACCCCTACCATCCTAACCCTTCGCACTCTCGAAGGATTAACTGGCCGATGACCATGGTTGCCATAGAACCACCATTGGTCTATCATGACAACATTTCAATGGAGGCTAGTTTAGACGATGTTCTAGGAACTTATTGGGTTATCAAAAAAATTTAAATATGCTGATGGTATTGGCATTGAACCTCACAGTTCTGATACAATAGCAGAAGCCTAATCAGAAGCCACTTATGAGGAGGGTGAATTAGAATCCATCTTTGTGAGAGGTGGACCAGAATGCAATTCTGAAGAAGATGACGATGAATATTTCTTAGAGGATGAGTAATATGAGGATGAGACAGAAATATCCTACTTAGGGCCTCACCATTTACATCATTTTAGGGAGCCTATCGACATGGAACCCATTTATTGTGAGCTATTCCTAGGTCCTCCCGTTCAAAGAAGGCCAGTAAATCTAGAAGAGATATACCGTATGGTATTTCTTGGTCCTTCCAACTTAAGGCAATTACTTCCTCCTCAGGATCTAATTGTTATATCTATTCCTAGAGCAAACCCAGTAATCCCCATTCCACCTAAGCCACATCTAGAGCAGGGGGAGAAATTTGAAGATAGTGTGTTGCACCCGCATGGTCCTGGAGATTCTTTCCATTCCATCAACATGGTCTCCATTGATTTGAACACTCCACTCCACAATCCATATGACCCTTTGAAAACTTTGTATCTCAATATTGAGGCCATTGATTTTGATCATGCCAGTTCATCCTTAGAGCCTGAATATTTATTCCTTAATGAAGAAATGTTGCATCCATTTCATTTTGCACCAAGCTTTGCATATGATGTTTATCATTCAGAGGATAATCCTAATTCAGTGGAGCCTTTAAACCCAAAATATGACATCCATTTGATCCCTACGCCTCACCATCTTGAGGAGGGGTCACATATGTCAATAGAGGAAGCCTTCGAAGTGGATATCGACGATGATCCCACCAATACAAGAAAGGTTAAATTTGAAGAGATCTTATCTCCTAGGGAGCACACCAACCTCATTCCTCTATTGAAAGAGAGACCTGATCTCTTTGCTTGGACATACAAGGACATGCCTTGTCTAGATCCAAAACTGGTTACTCATAACCTTTCGTTAGACCCCACCAAGAAACCAGTCAAGCAAAAACTCAGGAAGATACATCCAACCGTTGCTTTGATGGTTAAAGATGAGTTAAAAAAACTATTGGATGTACAATTCATAATCCCCATCGACTATCTAGAATGGGTATCAAACATGGTACTCATAGAAAAACTTGATGGGAGAATCCGCATTTGTATAGATTTTAGAGACCTCAATAAGGCAACACCCAAGGATTCATTTCCATTTCCTAATATCAATGCTCTGGTAGATGCGATTGCAGGTCATAAAATGTTATCTCATGGATGGTTTTTTTTGTTACAATATGATTTAGATTAAACCCAAATACCTGCATAAAACCTCTTTTACTACGTCATGGGTAACATTTTGTTATAAAGTTATGCCATTCAATCTTAAAAATGTTGGTGCCACATATCAGCGGGCTATGACATATATTTTTCATGACTACATGCATAAGTTCTTAGAAGATTATATTGATGACTTATTGGCCAAGTCATTACTACGTGCAGAGCATGCTGAGGTTCTCAGAAAAGTCTTTGATTGTCTGATAGAGCACAATGTCATGTTAAATCCCAAGAAATATGTCTTTGGCGTTACTTCAGGTAAACTCTTTGGATTCATCGTTTCTAAACGAAGAATTGAAGTTGATCCAGTGAAGTTCAAAGCTAGTTTAGAAATGCCCCCCACAAACATCAAAGAATTGAGGAGCCTACCGGTCAAAATAGTATTCATAAAGCGATTCATCGCACAATTATTGGATAAATGTCAACCCATGAATTGACTGCTACATAAGGGGAATCCATTCAATTGGGATGAGGACTATCAAAATGCCTTCATCAAAATCAAATAATATCTGGAAACACCACCAGTATTATCTCCACTTAGACCATATATGCCATTTTTGCTATATATATCTACCATAGACTTTGCACTGGGAACCATGTTAGCCCAAAAAAATGTGCAAGGTAAAGAACAAGCAATCTATTACATCAGTTGAACTCTAGTCAACTATGAGCTATGATATGCATATGTAGAAAAATTGTGCTTAGCAATGGTATTTGCAATGAAGAAATTACACCACTACATGTTGAGCCATATGACATATGTAGTATCGAAACAAAATCCTTTGCAATATATGATGAGCAAGACATATCATAATACATGTACTGCAAAGTGGATCGTGCTACTGATGGAATTTGACCTATAATTCATAAGTCAAAAGTATATCAAGGGACAAGTCATAGTAGATCAACTGGAAGAGGCTCCTCTTTAGGATCATAGGCCTCTCGTTATAGAGCTTCCTGATGATGCAATATTTGCATTATCAAAGTCACTGAAACTCGAAGAAGATGATAATCATGCAAATATATCTTTGTTCTTCGATGGTTCCAAATGCGAGCAAGGGGGTGGTGTAGAAATTGTGTTTTTATTACCACAAGGTGCTCCAATGTCCTTGTCATTTAAACTTAATTTTCCTTGCACCAATAACAATGCTAAATACGAGGCCCTAATATTGGGTCTCCAAACAACGCTCACCATGAAGATAAAAAATTTAAACATCTTTGGTGACTCCTTGCTCATTGTTAACCAAGTTAAGGTGATCTATCAATGTATATGTCCCATATTGAAGGTATATAAGGAACTTGTGGACACTTACCTAGCCCAACTGGAATGGTATGACATCGAGGCAATCCCTAAAACATCCAATATATTTGCAGATACCATGGCATCTTTGGGATCTTTAATCCCTCAGAATATATCTACTAACTTCACTACCATCCAAGTGAAAATGCTATCATAATCTACGATACAATGTGAGGAATAAAACAATCAAGAATTAGTCCACATGATTCAGATAGAACCAAACCATGAATGGTTATACAGAGCTAAAGACTTTCTGAAGAAGGCACCTTGGGGATCTTTGCTTTCATAAGGTCCTACAGAGAATGGTACTATTGTTATCTATAAGGTTGTTTTCCAATTGGCTTTTGTACAAGTTGAACTGCAGTGGGAACATGTAATTTAGTTAGTTGAAGCTATTGCCTATCAATATTGGATGTCGTAATTATATATGATTTACTTAAACTTGGAGTAATCCCCCAAGGATTTTCACATGCCGCAAAAAGAGTATTTAAATAGAAAGCAACTAGATATGTCTTTCTAGGAGACATCTTGTATCGTCATAGCTATGATGGAATTCTTCTTCGTTTCCTTAAGCCCCAATAATCAACTTGGGCAATCTCATAATCTCATGATGGTACATGTGATGGCTATTTTAGTGGCATGGCCATCATCAAGTGCATCCTTTGAATGGGATACTATTGGCCCACTATGGAGAAGGATTACACAATATATGTTAGGAAGTGCGTTAAATATCAACATCATGCTAATCTTATGTACCTACCATCGTAGGCCTTACAACCCATCCAAGTAGCTTGGCCATTTTCTCAGTGGGATTTTGATCTAATTGGTAAGATCTCTCCTCCATCGTCAGGCTGACACACGTTTATTATAATGGCCAATGAGTACTTTAATAAACGGGTAAAAGCAGTCCATTTAACAACAATGATAGGAGCACATATTGCGGAGTTCATACTCCATAATATAATTTATCATTTTGGGATCCCATCCAAGATCATATCGAATAATGGAATGTCGTTCAAAAATAAAATTGTAAGGGCTTTAACGTCCAAGTATAATATTCAACACAGTTTTACAACTCCATATTATCCACAAGAAAACAAGCAAGCAGAAGCTTCTAACAAGATAGTGGTATCAATATTAAAGAATACTATTCAAGAAAACCACAAAGATTGGCATTTACAGCTTCCCCTTGCACTATGGGCTTATAGAACTAGTATACGGATGCCCACTGGGGCAACCCTATTTTCACTAGTATATGGTGCTGAGGCCATTATACCCTTGGAATTGGAAATTCCAACCTTACGCGTCACATTGAAAGAGTTCATCAATGATGACATTGCATGACAAGCTCACCTAGACCAACTGATGCTTCTTGATGAACATCGCGTGAATGCCCTTGAGCATCTCCGAGTTTATCAGGAACACCTAAAATTAACTTACAATAATAAAGTCCACCTAAGAGACTTTAAATTTGGGGATCTTGTGCTGAAAGAAAACCAACAGAACTCAAACCTAACGCCGCACCTACGAGGCAAATTTACAACCAATTGGTTAGGTCCACTTATCATCTCAGAGAAGATAGGACCTGGTACTTATCGCCTTACATCACTTGAAGGTGTTGAAGAGCCTGAACCTCTCAACATTATTCATCTTAAGGTGTTTTACACATAAAAATCAAAATTCAAAAACAATTAAAAAATCAAAATTCAAAAATAATTAAAAAATCAAAATTAAAAAACAATTTAAAACACAAAATCCAAACAAATCAAAAAGCAATAAAATCCACAAAAACATTGTAAAACATCAAAAACACAAAAACATATACATTAAGCATGTATGAGAAAATATTTACCAAATATGTTATGCCAAGAGAAACTATTGTTAATTAATGCCCATAATTCACTTCTATTATTATGAAGAGTTTGATCTAGTAGTACGAAATTTTTCGTCTAAAAACCCACTTCTTAGAATACACAAGTGAATCAATAGGTGGAAGTGACAAATAGAGAATTGAAAATTATCCTTACAAAGATGGTTTAGACCTATAGTGAAGATTCACTAAAATTCAACTAGGTTACATTTGAGAGATAATGGAGAGTCCAGAGCAGAGATAGGGGTATTTTGATCATCACCAACTTTTAGGAATTCCATGTCAAAAACCACCAAATAGATATCTCCAAAGGGTGAAGATGGGTGTAAAAACCCTCAAATTGTGTGAACAAGTCAATCACCGAAGCATTACAAAATGATGGCCCCTAGTGATTCTACCTAGCCCTTTCAATGATATCTAAACCAAAATCTAATGAGAATGGTGGCTAATGAGTCTTTTTGGTGATAACTAAAAAATCTCAATCAATGGCAGAAGTTCAACCCAAACAATGGTCATGAATAAGCCAATAGAATTGATTCTCATCCATATTTATTTGGGACCATGGCTTTAGGCTCCTCATGTATCATCTCTCAACCACATCTTCAAGATAATATCTAATGATGGGGGATGGCCAAGGGGAAATCAACAACTTGAGGAAGAAGACAAAAACTTGTGAGAGCTCTATATCAAGAAACCCCATGAGATAACTACTTCCCCCACATTCAACATAAAGGTCATCAAGATGGAGCTTTTTTTCACCAACCACTCATCTAGTAGGAGAGGTAAGTCAAGATGATAACAAAGTTGTTGACGTGGAGATATACTGGGTAGATAGTCCCATAGACGAAATATCGTCATCTATAGTTTACACTATGCAGGACTCCAAAGAACCATACATTAAAAGAAGATAAGGAAAACATCCAAACAAAAGGTAAAAGTTGGTATGAGTTTTGAAGGAGGCACAAACAAAGGATAATTGAAGGTTTTGGGAGAAACAGGAAGGCAAAAAATAAAAGTCCAATAAAACTGCCATCGACACTTGTAAAAACTTCAAAATAAAAAGAGGACAAAAAGGTTTGATAAGTGGGTTCTATAAGGTAAAACCTCTAAGAAAAAGGAAGAGAGAATTTTTGAAGGGGTGATCCATTGCTTTGATAAATGAAAACTCATCGAAATAAAAATGAGAGATATGAGTAATGGCGCACAAACTCTAGAAGAAGTAGTTGAGCTAGAATGGTGCACCATTACTAGGAAAATATAGAATCATCTACCAAAGAAACTTCAACTTGATAGCGCAAGAACAAGTAGATGAGACATAAAAAATAAAGAGATGGCACTTACAACAATGGCAGCTCTACACTGACATAAGATATGACAAAGGATATCTGCATTCAGTTTTAGAATTCCTAGAAAACGTAGTTGAAAGAGTAAAATTCACCTATGATTTTGGAGATAAATTCTCCCCATTGTATCTATAAATATTAGAATTATAGGTTGTAAAAGGATCAAAAAAATTATATTTGTAATCTCTTGTAAGCTTTCCTTTCATTTCTCTCTATATAGTAGTCAAATCCTAAGCGACTTGTGGGTAAATCAAACCCTCACTCAGGCACAATCCTTGTAAAGTTTATTTGCACACACACACACACATATACTGGAGGCCTATGTGTAATTTTTGGACTAGCCATTTATGGTTCTTCCATTGACTCGTCTTTGTATGTGTGTGTATGCTCTTAAAGTTTTACCTATTTTTTGAGTTTTGTAATGCATATAGGTGTGTATGGGAGGCCTAGACATCAATTTTTGGACTAGCCATTTGTGGTTCTCCCTTTGACCCATATCTCTACACGTGTGTGCTAGTAAATCTCATTTGGACTTACATGCATCAAGGAAACCTAAGCTACCAAGGTGGTGATGCACCAAAGATTCACTAAGATCTCCCTACACAATAGACCTGAATACTATGTGCCAGCAGTGAACACTTCCTTTCCTTGCCACAGATAAGTCCAAATGAGATTTACTAGCACACACATGTGTAGAGAGATGGGTTAGAGGGAGAACCATAGACGACAAGTCCAAAAATTGATGCATAGGCCTCCCATACACACCTATATGCATGATAAAACTAAACAAGAGGTAAAATTTTAAGAGCATACACACATACAAAGACGAGTCAACGGGAGAACCACAAATGGCTAGTCTAAAATTGACGCATAGGCCTCCACTATATATATGTGTGTGTATACACACATATGTATACATATATATGTATACACACATAATACACACATATATACAACATATATGTACATATATGTGTCACTAAACCCTTTATTCCGCTAATCTCAATCGGTTCGCCACTCCTCTTTAAAACGGCGGGGTCTAGGATCGTCTTTTGCCCTACATGGCCTTTGAAAGGGGGGTACAGGGTCGGCGGCCTGCCCTAATCTATTGCATACCACCATAGCTATGATTAAACCTGCTGCTGCCACCCGCCCAGGAATCATCGAAGCTGCAGAAACACAGATCGGCCTTAAAAGAGCTCTCCTCTCCTCTCTAAGTGTGGGGTATGTACATATATGTTGTATATATGTGTGTATACATATATATGTATAGATATGTGTGTATACATATATATGTATACATATGTGTGTATACATATATATATATGTACATATATGTGTACATTATGTTATATGTATACATATATATGTACATATATGTGTATGTACACATATATGTACATACACATATGTATACATATATATGTATACACACACATATATACTGGAGGCCTATGCGTCAATTTTTAGACTAGCCATCTTTGGTGTGTGTGCGCGTGCGTGTGCTAGAGGCCTATGTGTCAATTTTTGGACTAGCTATATGTGGTTCTCCCATTGACTTGTCTCTGTATGTGTATGTATGCCCTTAAAGTTTTATATATTTTTTGAGTTTTATCATGCATATAGGTGTGTATGGGAGGCCTATGCATCAATTTTTGGACTAGCCATCTGTGGTTCTCCCTCTGACCCATCTCTTTACATGTGTGTGCTAGTAAATCTCATTTGGGCTTATATGTGTCAATATATACACACACATATATACACATATATATATGTGTGTACACACATATATATACACATACTCAAGGCCTATGCATCAATTTTTGAACTAGCCATATATAGTTCTCCCGTTGACTCATCTTTGTATGTGTGTGTATGCTCTTAAAGTTTTACCTTTTTTTTTTAGTTTTATCATGTATATAACTGTGTATGGGAGGCCTATTCATCAATTTTTGGACTAACCATATATGGTTCTCCCTTTGACTCATCTCCCTACACGTGTGTGTGCTATTAATTAAATCTCATTTTGACTTATTTATATCAAGGAAAGGAAGTCTTCATTGCTGGCACATAGCATTCAGACATGTTGTGTAGGATATCTTAGTGAATCTTTGGCGCATCACCACCCTGTTAGTTTAGGTTTTCTTTTGTTGAGTTGTTTTTTATTTCTATCTCTTACATCCTTTTTTCTTTGAATTCAAGTGTGCCTAAAAATCACATCATAACAAGAATGTGGTTTTGTAAAAACTCTTGAAAACCCCTAATTGAGCTAAACCGTGCACTCTTGGCTAAGACCCCTAATTTAAACCTTATTTTCACTTTAATAAAAAATAATATATGTATTTATATATTTTTAAAGGATTTACATTAATTAAAACCAGTTCCATTTAAGTCTACTATTCCTATTTAAAACTCCAAAAAAGTTATCCTATTATTATTAATGTTCTACCTAAGTTACTTCGATTCGAAGAAGAAAACTCTGTTAAATGTTGACTTTAATTATACCTCCGTTGGCTTAACATTACTTAAAAAGCATTACTTTAAAAAAACTCCAAAAAGTATTCGTGTATTTGTCCACGAGGAAATGACGTGGTGACATACCTTTTAAGGTGATATTACCTTTTAAAACGGAATGCATAACCATCAACCATTACCTGAAGCCCAAGTCCACGTGGCAGGGGCCACGTGGAATTATGATAAGAAAGTGGGAACGGATATTTCGAGTATGGGAAATGTCGGATAGAGATAGTAGGGCACACGAATGCGTGGGCTTTCCTTTTGGAATGACAGTTCCAAGCAATGAGAGGGAGAAAGGTGGACTCAACGCCTCTACCTGAACACAACAACCAGACGAAAAACAAGGGCAGGAACACAAGATGGAAGCTTTTGCACCTGCAAGAAAATTCCATTCAATTGTTCGGCTAACCCAACCACAACCCAAATCCAAACCCACACCTAAACCCCACTCCATGTTCTCCAATGAGACTCCTTTGATCCCACTTAAACTCTGCTGTCCCAAGCAGACATGGCCACAGTCATATGCCTGCTTCTGCTTCAACAGTGACAATGCCCCTGTCATGGGCACCCATAGGACCGTGAGGGTGAAGCTGATCCTGCACAAGGAATGCCAGTTTGGGGAAGAGTTCAGTGCAGTTGGAGAAGATGAAATTTTGGGATCATGGGATCCCCAATCTGCCATACCCATGACCTGGGCCCCCGGTCACACGTGGACAACACCATCCCTGGTAAATTTTAGATCTACACAAGTTTATGTTAGCTCATTTGAGTGACTGCCCTTGAGACCCACAATCCCAATGTTGTGTTGTGTTTGTGTAGGATCTTCCTGTGGGGAGGAGGGTTTGTTTTAAATTCATACTCAGGGACAGGGAGGGCGGAATCCTCTGGCAGCCTGGCCCAGATCGGGTGTTCCACACCTGGGAAACCAGGGGAACTATCCTGGTTGCCCAGGATTGGGATGAATTTGATTTTCAGACAATCATAGACGAGGAAACTGGTGAAGAAAGGCAAGAAGAGATTGCGGAAAGTGGGGGTGATGTTATTGGAGGAGGTGGGGAGTGTTCAGCAGTTGGGGATGTTCCTGTTTTAGTTTCTGGATTGACAACTAGGGCTGATGGAGATGGGTCTTGTTCTGCAGTTGGGGATGTTCCTGTTTTGGTTGCTGGATTGACAACTAGGGCTGATGGAGATGGGTCTTGTTCTGCAGTTGGGGAAGGTCCTGTTCTGGTTCCTGGATTGACAACTGTGGCTGATGCAGATGGGGATTGTGCTGAAAAAGAAGAAGTTGGGTGGGCAAGCCACTCGCCTGTAGCCATCATGGCAGCTGAAGAAGAAGAAGAAGAAAAAGAAGATGGAAGATCACTCTATGTTGAGAATGGTTATGCTTTCTCTAACAATCATGCCTCTTGCAGTGGCGAGGAAAAAGCTTTAACATCATCCAATGCTACAGACGCCTCTGTTGTTTGTGAGGAAGTGATCTCAACATCAGGTTCTATGGAGGTAAGTTGAGAGTTGTTAAAGACCTAGACTATGTTGTTTGTTCATTGGTGGGGCTTTGTACAATTCTATCTTTTTCTCCTAATTTAGTTTTCTTGACAAAAACTTGTAAGCAGAAAATCGAGCTATAGTGTTTTTATTTTTATTTTTATTTTTTCCCTTTTAACTTGTTTGAATTAATGAAATTATAACATTAGGATTATGCTGTAGCATAGAACTTCATTTTGCAATTTCTCTTCATTGTTTTGACGATCTTGTTAAGATTTTGAGTACCACAAAACATATATGCTTGAACCGTTCAACCTACAACTACCTGCTGTTCTGTCTATTTCCTCGCCTTCAACAGAGAAAGAACATACAAGTAAAGAGTATCCAACCTCATCATCATGGTTTGAATTTCCTCTCATGTGGGGAATGATGTCCTTCATAAACTCCTGTTCCACTCTCAGTTCCATGAGGCCACTCTTGGTGGTGAAATTTTATGCTTGATACTTCCATAATTGCTCCACCAGCAATCAGGAATATATAAAGTCAAAGAGTAAGAATCGATTCCATAGTTGGCAGCTATGTTGCCAAAAATAAAAAATGCAAAATGGAAAACAAAATAGAAAGCGGTTCAAATTGAGAAGCAGGGATTATAGGGTTCTGAGATAAAACACATTTTAGGATATGTATATGCAAAAATATTAAATATTAAATTTTAAATCTCATCATACGAACACAATTAAAACATTCAGTTTTACAAAGATATAGCTATTGAACTCTTCAAATTTATTGTCAAAAGTCTCTAAACAACAAACATTATTCACCAGACAACAACCTTAACTATCACACATTTTCCGTTTCACCAGATGGTATCCTCTAGTTATAACATAAAATATACAGCAGAAAATCTTTGAAACACCCCTAGTAGGAAATTGATTTAATAGAACTCCTCAATGGAGAGCTCTGGGTGGCAGATCAAAAGACAGAATTATTATGGACAGACATTGAAATAAATACAGGACAATAGTCAGAAGTGAGGTTTGCTAATATTATCTCCCTTTTTTTGCTGATTGATTTGCTGTTTGTCACATGCCAGAAATGTTGGTTTCTGGAGAAATGGATTTCGTAACATGACAGTCCCTGGCTGTTCTGTGTCTGGTAACATAGTTTGTAACTTTGTATCAGTCAACAATTATACAAAATCAGGACTATGCTGTGTTGTTCAGTTTAAAGATTTGTGTTCCTGTATTTTGATTAGTCTTTACATATTCTAACCAATACAAAATATAAATACTTGAATGTAACAACCTACTATTAGCTTTGTCTGATTTTAACAGAGAAGAAACATGGAGGGAAAGGGTGTCAAGTTTTATCATCATGGGTTCAATGCTCTTTCAGATGGTGAATGCTGTCCTCCATAAACCTCTAATCCACTTTAACTTCTATAATGCCATTGTTGGTGTTGAAATTGAAAGTCCATAGTTGCCTCAATAGGAATGAGGAACAACTTAGCAAGCTAAAGAATAAGAATTGGTTTTGTATTGGGCTATAACTCGGCAAAAAGTTCACCAAGTGCCAGGTCAAAGTGCTGAACTCAAATTAATTAAGAAATTTTAATAATATATTTTAATGATAAATTCATGATTAGTCAGAAACTCAACAATAACTTGGAAAGTGTTGACTTTGCTTGTTTTCCCAGAGAGCCAAGTCAAACTTTGTAGTACTGGGCAATTCAGGAACAGTATTGCCATCTCGGATATTTTTCTAGTTCAGCTCATAGATACTTAGCTGCAAATTTCCAAGTTACAAAGTCCTATTTGCAGGTCTGTGAACAACATAAAGTTTCTTCTAGTATTTTTCAACCAACAAATCTTCATCCTGACTACAGAGACATCTCCCTATTACCTCCTCTGAATTCTTTCCTTAGCTTTCAGTCAAGAATATTAACATTCGTGCTATGTCTATGAAGTTATGAATTCTCCATCCTCAGCAGAGGACAAAGCTATCATTTTCCTTCTCATGGAAGTAGCATACCGGTGGAGATGTTTTAAGCATCTGCACTCTATCGTAATTCTTCTTTTGATGACACAGAAAATGACACCCTGCAAAGTTGCAAACTATGATAGACTTGCCTTAAGCCTCTCTACAGTACTTCCTTGGGATGTCTCTGCACATTCTAGTAATGATTGCACCAGGGTGTGTGGGATCAAAATCCACATAACAATATTTACTATCTAGAACAATGACTTGGATGGCTCCGGATGATCTCCAAGCAGAAGCAAATCCTTTGTTGAAAGGACTAGTTAAATGACAAATGGTAGACAAAAAAGACACACATAGATCTGCATGTGACAGCTGTTTCTCACCACCACCCTTCTCAGAAGATGGCAGTCTTAAACACTTTGGCTACTAGAGCTTATAGAATTTCAGACAAGAAGCATCTGGAAGAAGAGAAGGCTTGCTAAAAGCACTGCACATAGTTGGAAAAAATCGCGACTTGGCAAAAACTTGGTGACCCCAATTTTGGGGAGTTCTCAGCAACTTGGAAAAAACTCAGCAAAAGAAAATAAAAAAAAGTAATTTAATATATATATATTTAAAACAAAAATTAGAGAACCAGGAAGTCTATTTTCTATTAGATTCTCATAAATAGAGTACAACTACAATTTCAGCTTATAGAGCTTATAGAGCTACTAGAGCTTATAGAATTTCAGACAAGAAGCATCTGGAAGAAGAGAAGGCTTGCTAAAAGTACTGCACATAGTTGGAAAAAATCGCGACTTGGCAAAAACTTGGTGACCTCAATTTTGGGGAGTTCTCAGCAACTTGGAAAAAATTCAGCAAAATAAAATCGAAAAAAGTAATTTAATATATATATATATATATATATTTAAAACAAAAATTAGAGAACCAGGAAGTCTATTTTCTATTAAATTCTCATAAATAGAGTACAATTACAATTCTTGATCATAAAAAACCAACAAAATACAACATACTAAAGCAGTTTTAAACTGGTCATGGTTTATCCTTCTTTGTCCTTGAACTATATTGGATAGGTGGTGGCTGAGGCACCTCGGCCTCAAACACATGATCTGCCATCTCCTCCAATCCAAGAGTATGTTGTACTTCTTTGAGTATGTTGGGGGTTCAAGACATACCCTGCTGCATGAACAGGTTTATGGAGTTGCCTCGACCATCTCTTATCAATAATTCACCAAATGGGATTGTATTTGTGTTGATTGCCTCCATAGTAACATTCAATGGCCTCTTTTGCCCTATCCATGCCTTCATATAAATATCCCATTGGCAATTTATCTCCATCCACAAGGCGAAGAACCTTAACCAAAGGTTTTGTCACCTGAAACTGAACAATGAAAATTAATCATTAAAAATTAATTGTAATTCATGAAATTTAATTAAAAATTACAAATCTGAATTTGTAATTTTTAATTAACTTCAAAAAATTAGAAAGATACTAAAACAAAAAATTTAGATTCTAGAAAGCCAAATACTTACGTTGATTATTTCCTGCATACATTCTCAGAATCCCTTGACAAAGATCTGGTTGAAGATTTTTTTCCCTTCCTTTGTAGAAATGATGAGGCATACCATTTCTGACTGACAAACATCCTTCTAAAAGCAGGCACTGTAGCTTGAAGGCTCTGTAGGATGATAAAGTTAGTGGTGAATCAGGTGACACCTGGGCAAAGATGTCTCTCCTGTCATTGTGCTTCCTCATCAAGTTGAGTACCCCTGTGTGGTTGTAAATGCATCTGGTGATGTTCTTCACCTCATTAACCACAGTCCTCACACATGACAGTTTGCCAACATCCTCAAGGATGAGGTCAATGCATTGGGTGGCTCATGGGCTCCAAAAAATAAATAGGTACTTCTGCTCGGGAAGTTTGCCTACAAATACATAGGCTGCAGCATTGTCCGTCACTACTTGGACAACGTTCTCCACTCCCACTTTGAGCAAAACCTTCTCCAACAAATGAAATAAGAGCTCTGTGTTCTTCACCTCTTGAGAGGCACCAACAAACCTCAAAAAGACCATGGATCTACCTGAAGCCACTAAAAAATTAAGGAGGGTGCAAAGAACTGCCCATCCATCAAATAAAATGCTGCACCCTTATCTCCTCCACAACTGTCTTTGCTCTTCTACAAGAGCACGTGTGTTTGTGACACATTCCTTCAATAAAGGTCCACTGTAATATTTGGCAGAAGGTGCCTTCACCAAAGCGTCCCAATAAGGGTTGTTTGCAACATTAAAAGGAATGTTGCAGTACTACCAAAAAATTGCCACCGTTGTTTGGGTCCCATCCCTCTATCTTCCATGTGGTAGCCCCAGGGGGTGTCTGCCTCAAACTTGAGGGAGGGAGCCCTCCTCTACTTGCACCCTGACTCTCCCCAGAAGAGCATTGGAGGTGAGGGCCAAGGATAGACTTTGATGCAGGGGTACTAGGAACTTCCTCATATTCAGACAGCGACTCATCCTCATAAACATAGGTCCTAGGCCCTATCCCAACTCCAATTATAACCTTTGTTCTTTTTGCTTCTAACTTCCTCTACTCTTTGGTGGACAACCAATCCTTGACCTTTTTACAGATTGTATCATCCACTATTGTACACTTCTTTACATTGCAGGCTCCAACCCCAACAAGATGAATTTTGAGGCAACGAATGCCTCCTCTTATGTCTTTGCTGCAATAGTTGCAAAAGCCTTGATTTGGAAAAGTCCCTTTCTCTCATGTTTCCACATTAGGCCCCTCCTGCGGACTCGGAGTAGGCGCTGTTGGATTTGGCTCATTGCTGCCCTTGACCCAGTCCATGCCCCTCATCCGAAGACTCCACCTGAGGGAAAAAAAGGAGTGTTAAAAGTCTAAGACAATGCCGTAGAGGCATTAGGAACAAAAAAGAAGAGAGAATACAAAGCAAAAAGCCCTTAAAAAACCCTAAAAATGAGTAAAAATAAAGAAGCCCTTGTCAAAATCTGGCCAAGATGTGAAATCTTCAAAAACAGGGGGTTAAATCCATCAAATCCTTGTCAAAATCCCTTTGTGAATGTCTGTTTACCCTCTTGAAATTTTCAGTCAGCAACAGGAGAGAGGAAATTTGAAAAAATGAGTGTTTTCCCCCTTTTATGGCCATGTTCTGTGTTCTGCCTAATCCAAACCAAGTTTCGGCCAGAAATCCATGAGAATCGGCTATTTTTTGTGCGTTTTCTTTCCAAAAAATGGCCCATTCCTTGGCTCCAAGAAAATGGAGTGTTTTTATTGCCATGATAAAATAGCGCAAGAAATTCCGAGAAATCACAATCTCTCAACGATTTTTCCAACTATGGTCCTGTATATTAATGGTTATATAAAAAGGCAAATCCTGGAAGTGTTTAGAAAATCTGAACATTGTAAGACTAGAAAAAAGGATGATAAATCTATTAAAGCTACCATTCCTTTCATTCAAGGTGTTTTTGAAAGGATAGACGAAGTCTCTGAGCTTTATAACATCTTTACCGCCTTCAAGCTGCTAAATAACATGTCGGACAAGGCATTTTAGATAGGAGATCCTAAACATCATATAGGTGTGTACATCATGGACTGTTCATGCTGTATCCCATATATAGTCAAAACAGAAAGATCTATGCTATTGGATTTAAGGAGCGTTGCACAGATATACAGCATAACAGATCTTTTAAGTTGGCATTCACAGAACATTTATATAAATGGGACATAAATATTTATGTGTACATCATTGATTGCTCATGCGATATCCTGTATATAGTCGAAACAGTAAGATCTATGCTGTTAGACTTAAGGAGCATTGCATGGATATACAGCATAACAGGTCTTTTAAGTTGGCATTAACAGAACATTTATATAAAATGGGACAATCATATTTGTATGGGAGCGAGGTTTCTAACAAGGGAAGATCATGGCATGAAAAGGAACACAAGAGAGGCCATTGAGATCGAGAAGGGACCACTTAATTTAAATAGAGAGGATGGCTATAAGCTTAGCACCTTGTAGAAACCATTGGTGAATCATATTAAAGTGAATTATATTATTATAATGGTCCTTATGCTGCCTCATGATCATTATGGTGTCTCTAATTTATGCCGAGTGTTCTATACTATAAAAACAATAAAGGTTGACATATTACTATCTTTGCATCATGTAGAAGAGATATATATTAACATGAGAAGATCTAAAGACCCCTTTTTTTTAAGCACATATGAAGTTCTTGTATCTCCTGAGGACAGGATCTATGGTTGGGAAACAATCAAGTGGTGTTAACATGAAGCTGGTTTGTCCAGAATCCAACCCTACAATTTGGGGGTTGTGCAACTTATAGCATAAAATTTAGGACAATCAAATATAACTTGCAAATCTGTTGCATAATAGAAATAAATGTGAGAAGAAAAAACAAAAGTATAGCAACAAAGTTACATGCATAAACAAAGAATAAATGAAAATATTATTCATAACATAACTCCTTGTGAAGGGCAACATCCAGAAAGAGTAGTGCAGCCTATTAACCCTCTCCATGAATTCGATGCTTCACATCTCTTATATAGGTGGCTCAACTAGTTGGGTTTTTGACCTTCCTGTATGAACATCTCATTTGAAAACAATTACCTCCTAAACTTATGGAAACCCAAAACAATATCACACAAAGACACAAGATAATTAGTAACTGTATCTGCATTCTGATTGAATGCACAACTGTAGTTCCAATAATGCTAAACTTCTTTGTGCCTTTCACCAGACAGATTACAAGACGTTGGAGAAACCTCCTACTTGAGCTGTGTTTCTTGAAGCTTATCTAAAAAAGTATTCTCATTAGCACAATTTTTTTTCTATCACTCTGGATAAAGATGACTTGTAAATGCCTTTCTTGGTTTCTGTGGAAAGGACCATGGATATTGAACTGTGAAATCACTTTTCTGTCAGTAATTGGGTTTCAGATTATTGAAGTGGTTCTTTATTAATAGTTTTTGGCACTTATCTCAATGAAGTTTAAATATTTTATAGGAAATATATAGTCATAAATAAGAACCACTAAAGCAGAGTACAACTGAAACTGCAATACAAAATTCCATAAAATATTAATAGTACAAAAATGGCAACAGTGTTAAATAAGCTGCTCAACCTCTATCCCCTTAATGACAGATGAGGAAAATCTCATGGGTAGGTATTGACATCAGGAGGATGTTATCAAACCTTGTTTGAAAAATTCAAAAACAGTATGTTTTTCTATGGTCGTTGCCACCTTGCCTGACATCATGCATGCAACATTATAACTTATGCAGTACTTTACGACCAGCATTGTTGAGAGAAGTTTTAAACGAATTTGAAAATTTAACTTTTTTTTTTTAAATTATTGCAAGCTTCAAACAGAAGTCGTCATCAAAAAGATTTATTCTAAACAGGAGTTTCTTTCTCGGGGAAAATCTTGCTTCCACTTTATTTTGTTTCCTTAACTAGTATATGTGATTTTTAAAGAGGCAAGTAGCAATGCTTTGACTTTTAATGTTGTGGCAAGAAGATTGATGTCCTAGGTAAAATCTTTATAAGTGTTTTGGGTGTGGCATCAAAATTTGATAAAAATCTTAGTATTGTTACAGAAGATTACTGTGGATATAATGAGCAGCATTGATATATAGATAAGAAGTTTTGCATCAACTAAGTAACAATGGTTATATTTTTACTTTCTGTAAGCTTTGTAGAAACTGATCTGGTTAAGCATGCCATGATGAATGCTTTAACACTGGAGTATGAGATGCTTAAATTTGGTTTGGACAATTGCTGAACTGATTCCTGATATGGCTTTTGACATCTTCTGTGAATATAGTTAGTTGAAAATGAAGACAGTGCAGCTTCATCTGAATCAAGCCATAATGAGGGAGAAGACTCTGATTCAGTAATCTGTGAACCAGATAATTCGGTTCTTCAAAAGGACTTTGAATGGGGTCGCAATGCTTTGTCAAAACTTATCTGGAGCTTGGGGCTTAAGCATGAGTAAGTGTTTTGCAAATCTAGTTAAAAATGAAGATACTGCAGCTTCATCTGAATCGAGCTGTAACAAGGGAGAAACTTCAATTCTGTAAAGCATCAAATGAGTACTGTTCTTCCAAAAGAGGTTTGATCAAAGTCCAATGTTTTCTCTAAACTTATTTGGAGCTTAGGTTTCACGCTTCAGTAAGTTGATGAATAGGGCAGAAGCAAGTGAAGTTGCTCTTCTATGAATGGCTAGAATTGTCTAAAAATTCGGGCTTAAACATATATATATTTTTAATATTAGTTCTTGTTGACTTAGCAAATTTAGGAAGGTTGTTACTGATTTCATTGGAATGGCTCTTCATTTATAGCATTTTGCAATTCGTGGCTATAAGTGTGTCCTCTGCCTTTCCATGGTGATTACCAGTTTGCCTATAACATATAGGGAGTGATTCAAATTTTAAACCAAGGATAATAGGGTCATATGGTTGGAACTTTGAGAGAATTATGTAAGAACCTCCAATTTGGTTAGTAGCTGAGGTGGAAGGGTTAATTGCCTTGTCTTGTATTTTAGAGTCTTCTTTTCAATATATGTTGATTATCAATTATCTTTCACTATTCTAAGTATAGTTGTCATTTCAGTTTATCAACTTCAATGTCTTCTGCTTTTTCTTCTATCAAATAAGAAATATAGGTGGGTGCTAAAAGAGATAGTGGGACTTACGCTTACAATGACTGACTGTGGTCATTTACAAATGTTAATATAATTTCATTCTTTTCTATTATCATTAGAACATATCCCACACAATATTAATGTTCCAAGCATACAAGTTCAATAATTGCATCATTAGTTGACGGCTTTTGTATTTATTCATTATGCTTATTCAACCTATTAGCAATGCCCTGAACAAGCATTAAATATTGTGTTTAATGACATTTAAGAAATTCACCTACGAATTTAAATAAAAATTTCAAACCAAACTTAGGAAGGGATACTACTGTCATAATTCATTCAGTTTTTGTTCATAATTTATGAATGCATCTCATAATGATTGAAGACTTACATGAATAATAAATAATGAATATGTATTATTAATTTCATATTGAATATGGAATATACGTGGATTCTAGAATTAGACAATTGGTAAAATTTATACTCGAAATTAAAAGTACGTCGGAAACCAAAATTGTGGGACTGTGCAAAGGCTGAAAGCTCAATAGTCTTCGTAGTTGACACCCGTTTCACTTATACATCATCCAAGTTAGACCCAACCTAATGATAAGAACTGCTAATAGAAGCATGGCAGAAAGCAGAATAAGATGCAATTGGGAAGCTCCTATAATTTACTCTTCCTCTTTGTTAAACATTCCTTTGGAGGAAGACCCTAATGAAAAATTAGGCATCACCATAGTAGGTGTATCCAAGACAAAATCTTCAAGATTCATAACATGAGATTTTTAAGGGCTTTTGTTTTTTTACATCTTTGGAATAGGAAAGAAGAAAGATTTTAATATCCACAAGGCCAAAACAACCTATGGGGACAACGAAGTTTTATTATCAATCAAACACAATATGTTATCTTATTTGTTCCTTTAAAAGGGAATAAGTTTATTTGAAAAATCAAAGTTGAGCTTGTAAGATGTGGTGGTATTCTAAAACAAATATTAACGTAGTATAAAAAAAAAAAATAAACAGAAAACAAAATTTGCATAAAAACCCTCCAATAACAATCTTCAAATTGTACATTCTACTTTAATACAATAACCTATACTTTTATATCTATATATATAAAATACGATGTCTATTGGTTGTCTCAAGAGTGGTATATATAATACGATGTCTATTGGTTGTCTCAAGAGTGGTTTTTCACATTGTCTCCCAATCTGTGTGAAAATATATATATTTTTTAATTTTTACTTGCAATTTTAATTCTATACTGTTCTGATTTCTTTGGTCTTATTCTTTTCGTGTTTTGATTTTTGTTTTATTCAGTATTACAATTTTCAATTCCAGTTTTGTACTGTTCTGATTTTTTTTTAGTCTTATTCTTGTTGTGTTTTGATTTTTGTCTTATTCAGAATTACAATTTCCAACATTCTCCCCGTTGAGATTGAATAAGGAGATTTGCATTAATAAAATAATGCATCAAATCAATGTGCTTTGATTTTTTATTAAAAACAAGATTTGTTGTCATTCAAATTGCACTTGGGTTGTCACAAAAAATAGTAGCTGGTCTTTCATGCTTTTATTCAAGGTCTTCCAAGATATACCTCGACCACATTGCTTGTGTGCTTGCTAAAGTAGTTGCTATATATTCTGCCTCCGTTGTTGAGAGCACAATTGTTGTTTGTATCTTTGAACTCCAAGCTATCAATCCATTTTCCAATGAAAAATAATTTTTTGATGTAGATTTTTTTATCATTAATTCAGCCTCCCTAATTTGAATCACTATATCCAACCAACTCAATTAATATTGAGTATAATGGATTCCATAATTTAATATTCCTTTCACATACCTCAAAATTTTGTTAGTTGTTCTTATATGACTTTTTGATGGTTGATTTATGAATCGTGAACCAACGAAACTACATATGCAATATTTGGTTTTGTTATTGTCAAGTACATAATATTGCCAATCAAACTTCTATATTTCATCTCATCCACTCTTCCACTTCCATCATCCTTGCACATTCTTTCGCCTTGTGCGAGTAGGGTAGCAATATCTTTGCAACTTTCATGCTAGACTTCGTCAACATATCGTGTCCATATTTATATTGACAAATGAAGATCCCATCATGTGTTTGATGCATAGTTGGAAAAATTGCAACTCAGCAAAAACTCGCACACCAATTTTAGAGAGTTTCTTGGCAACTTAGAAAAACTAGACCCAAAAATCAAGGAAAATAATTTAATTTAATGAAATCCATTTAAAACAAAAAATGGAGAGCCAGAAAGCTGATTTTCTATTAGATTTTCATAAAAGAGAGTTCAATTACAATACTTGATCATCAAATGCAACAAAAAAAATATTTAAGGGAGTTACGCCTTTTTTTGCATTTTCCCCAACATGGTTTTACCATAAATTCAGGAACTCAATACAAATTAGAGAGTTTTCTATCGTTGAATATTACCTCGTTTCCAAGAAAATAATGCACCAAACCCAAATCGCTCATTTCAAATTCTTGTGCCATGGCTTGCTTGAACATACAAGCAAACAATCAAAATATCACCACCTTATTTTTTGCAATACAATGCAAGTTCTTTCATGTTTTTCATAAATCCACACTTCAAGAAGGATGCATCAATTATTGAATACCATGCCCTTGGTGATTGTTTCAGTCCGTATAATGTTTTTTTTTTTAACTTGCAAACGTGCCCTTTGCCTTCCACTTCAAATCCTTGTGGTTGTTCCACATACTCTCCTTCAATCTTCCCATATAATAATGCACTCTTTACAATAAGATGGTGGACAATCCATATTTCATTGGTTGCTAAGGCTATATCTATTTTAAATGTCTTGCCTTGCAATAGGTACATATGTCTCATCATAATCTATGCGAATTTGGTGTGCATATTCCTTTGTCATTAGTCTTGCTTTGTGCCTTCCAATTGATCAATCATTATTATACTTGGTCGTGAGCACCCTCTTCATTGCACTTACCTCGTTATATGGAAGTTCACACAATTTTTAAGTATTATTTTTTTGAATTGAATTCATTTCTTTTGTCATGGCTTTGATCCATACCTTACTTTGCATTACTTCTATGGAACTTGAGGGCTCCAGTTCATCTTGGACAGTAGTGTATAGTTCACCATATTATCTTCTTGTTCCTTTTTCCTTTTGGGCTTGGGCTTGGCTTCTTGCGAATCTCCTATCAAAATTTTGATCTAACATTTGGCAACTTGGATATGATTTTAATGCTTTCTTCCCTTTTATGCTTGTCCTTGGAGAAATGCTTGTACCTCCACTTGATGTTTGTGACACACCAATATCTTCAATTGTGATTGTCTTCTTAGTGTTCTACTTGTATTCCCCCTTCATCGAACATCTCTAGACACAATACGTTGCCTAGATTTGGGGTCATAACATCAATATGCCTTATCATAATAACCAACAAAAAAGTAGGCTTGACTCTTTGGACCTTACTTCTACCTTTTATTATCTTCAACATGAACATAATCCAAACAAATAAACACTCTCAAGTGACTTATTAAAGGCTTCTTTCCATACCATGCCTTATGAGGAGTCATATTCTTTCTTACAATTGTAGGAATTTTGATGAGGATGTACATTGTTGTTACAACTGCTTCAACCCATAAAGGATTTCCCAAACTTTCTTCTAGTACCATGCTTCTTGTCGTCTCCATGATTGTCCTATTCTTATTTTTTGCCACTCCATTTCGATTAGGTGTATAAGTTATTGTCAATTGTATTCTTATCCTATGCTTATCACAAAATTAATTGAATTTGTTGGAATAATACTCACTACCATAATCAATCCTTAATGTTTTGATTCTATATCCGTTTTCACTGTCTACTATGGCTTCGAAGCTCTTGAATACTTCAAAAAACATCTCTTATTCTTAAAAAATTATACCTAAATTTTTCTAATATGATAATTGATGAAAGTGATGAAGTAGAAGGTTTTACCAACACTTGGTGTATATATTGAACCACAAATATTTGAACGAATCAATTGTAATGGATATGATGCTCTGCATGCTCTTCCTTTTGGAAAGTTGTCTCTATGATGTTTTATCATTATGCAACCTACACACACTTCACTTCTTGCTCGTATACAAGGCATTCCATGGATCATTTCTTTAGCATTCAACACATACAATCTTCAAAAGTTTAGGTGACCATACCTTCGGTGCCATAACCAACTATTGCCTCCAATGGCTATATGACACAAATTGCTTTCTTCTCCTCCAATTTTAAAAGAAAACACTTATGTTCTTTTGTCATAGGTACAACAACCACTGTTTGGTTCCCATTTGCTTTGTTATAGATGATGCATACCTTATTCTCAAACATTGTAGTTTTTCTCTACAGGTTGTTCTACACTCAACAAATTGTGCTTCAAGCTTGGTATGAAGTACATATTTTGGATATTTTTATTTCCATCTCTTGTGTCAATTTGTAAGTTTTTTTCTTTTTCCTTCAACCTCCCATGCTTTGTTATCTCCAAATTCTACCTTGCTTTTGTATGAGTTATCCAACTCCACAAACAACT
Source organism: Wollemia nobilis (assembly GCA_028583015.1). Taxonomy (NCBI): domain Eukaryota; kingdom Viridiplantae; phylum Streptophyta; class Pinopsida; order Araucariales; family Araucariaceae; genus Wollemia; species Wollemia nobilis. Next base: position 182,127 of record JAQPPZ010003624.1, read on the forward strand.
CCTTATTAGCAACCATACGATTTGAACAACCAAAATCTACGTACTAAGATTCTTTAGTCAAACCTTCTACCACACTACGTGACAAGAACATATTTTTTGAGCTTTCATCTTCTTCATGTGAAAAGTGTACATTTTTCCCTCCTCCATTGCTTACCTTTATTCTATGTTCTCTTTTAGAGTGTCCATACCTTTTCAATAGTGTCACTATACATTCTTCTTATCCACAAATCTGCCTTTACCTCTCCTATTATAGCCTCCTCTTCTACCATGGCCTCTTCCTCTTGTAGAATTTTGATTTTGTTGCTTCCCTCTTTGACCTTGGGAATTGAAGCTTGAGCTAGCTCTATTATTGTTTCACATTCTTGCCTTAGAAGCAAAAGCTTGCTCCAAGTTTTCTTCTTCACCATTTTTAATTCTTTCTTTATGGGACACAAGTGATCCCACTAATTAGTCAAACTCTAACTTCTTCAAATCCTTACTTTCTTCAATAATCATAACATAATTATTCCTTCTGTGTAAATGTTTTTGGCACATTTTTAACATCTCCCTATGTTGCTTCTTCACCATAGATACCCAATTTGTGCACAATGTTATGCACCCTTACACAATAATCTCACATATTCTCATTATCCTTCATTCTTAGATACATATTATCTCTTCAATGTATGTAATTGTACTAATTTCAATTGAGTGAATCCTTGATAGGTTGTCTTCAAGGTGTCCCAAGCTCCTTTGTTAGTCTTGACAATTGCAATTCTTTGAAAAATACTTGTATCAAGAGCTACTTGTATGTGATACAAAGCTAAGATAACTTTTCTTTGTGCTTCCTCGATATTCTTTTTTCTATGACTGATAAAATACTCCAATCTGCAAGTTTCTTGTATCCATTTTTCATAACACTGCAAGCTTCCTTGCCTATCAACAAAGTCCTCATGTTCATGCATTAATAATCATAATTTTCACCTTTAATTTATGGGATGGATAGTGAAGCATTACCATGAGCCATGACAACTAAATCAATAATGAATAAAGTTTTTCTCTAATAAATTGAATTCTAAATTCCTTGTTTAAAGAGAATCAAATCCTCAAGCTCCACTTCTTCAATATCCAATCTCCGAGCTTTGATATCAGTATGTGAGATGTGGTGGTATTCTAAAATAGAGAGTAACATAGTAGAGAAAGAAGAAAGTGAACACAAAACAAGATTGCACAAAAAACCCTAATAAACACGTCATTAATCTTCAAATATATACATTCTACTTCAATACAATACCCTATCCATACATACATACATACATATATCCAAAATAGGATGTCTCTTGGTTGTCTCAAGAGTCTCTTTGTGCTTCACATTCTCTCTAAATCTAGGTGAGAGTACTTATTTTCTCCTTTTTAATTTTCACTTGCAATTCCAATTTTGTCTTGTTCTAAATTTTTATCCTTTTCTTATTTTGGTTTTTTTGTCTCATCCAATATTGCAATTTCTACTATGACCATCATTCTCTTCCTGAAGAATTGATCTTGCTGATAATTTCTTATAGCTTCTCTTTTCTTATTTATTCAAATAATTCAAACATAGAATCCATTGTTATTGTATCAACATAAATCTACAAAACATTGTTATAAGCTTAATAGTCCAAGATAAAGTGTTCTTTTTTTTCCATTGCTCCTGAAGTGCAATACATATGAATGAACTCTTCCCATTTCTTTTTAGGTTTCTTCCATCTACTTGTCTCACATCTGAGTTTATGTGAACTAGTCCTTACTTGAGCCATACACATCTTGCTCTCCATTTGATATTTGCATCTATATATGCATTTTGATGATGCTCATATGTGGGATTAAACTCAACAAGGTTGTGCACTTTCTTTTTTCCTAGCTCTTTTGTCAACACCATTACCTTGTATTTTTCCTTACATAAATGTTTATATCCTTGTTGTTCCGACATTCTCTTAAATCAAATAGCCCACTTATTTATCCTTTTGAGATTTTGTTTCATCCAAGTGTTCATTTTGTGTTCAACTCATTTCCTACTATAATCTTGGGTCACTCTTTAACATCTATTTATTCAGTTTTTTAAAATATCCTAAAAGATGAATTATTGTGTCTGCCTTTATAGAAAAATGCATGTCTTTGCTAGGAGTATTTCAAATGGAATTGAAACTTCTATTTTGAATTTACTTGTAATCAAATGCTTTTGGATCCTCTCTATTTGTCTCCATTTCAAGCTTGATGTATTGTTGGCTCATATTTCATATCTATATAAATAAAATTCATGATTGATTATGCTAACACGTTCCTCTTCCATAATCAACAAATCATTCTAATTTCTTATAGGGACTAAAAAATTGGTGATGTTGAAAAGGTTTTATTGCTACCATTTGTTTTTAATAAGCTATGTGTGGCTTCTATTGGAGGCCACTCCCATTACAAAAATAAAACATTACATTGCTCTCATTACATTTATAACAAGTTAATTAAATCATATCCAACTTTACCTTTCTATCAAAGATATTCTCCATCTTCCTCAAACTACTAAGTTTCCACAATCAACTCCTTTTATATCATATGCCTTCCGAAATTTAAATTTTATCAAGATGAAATTCAACACCACGAATGGCTAAAATATTTGTTGTCCAACTTCTATATCTATAAATATCTTGTCTATAACAACCTCACAATTTCTTAATACCTTTTTTTAGGGTTCTTATTCATTTCCCTAATATTCCAAGATATTATTTTCATTATTATTTTTTGTTTTTATTTGTGGGTTTAGCCCAACTTCTTGTTAACACTTGTAATATTTGCTTTTGTTTTCCCATATCAATATCCCTCTGGGTTTCTTTTTCTCTTTGTTTTTGCTTCTTGGGTCTTCCTCTCTTTTTTCATTCCCAACAATATTTTCATCTTCATCAATCTCTTCAATCTTCTTACATTGCTCATAGTAAGACTTATCATTTTTAGGTTTGACTTTTGAAGAATCTAAAGTGCAAGGAATAACCTCAAAAGCATAATCTTCTTTATGTTGCCCTGGAAACCCTAAAATGCAAAGATGCTCTTCTATAGCAATTACCTTCTTATTTTATCCTAAAAACCCTAAATAGTTATGAGTTTCCTCCATCCTCATTTCTTTATTATGCTACTAGTGAAACCTTAAAGTGCAAGGGATAACATCTTCACCATTTTCACTTTTATTACCTGAAGAGGGTTCTACACTACTTGAGGAAAAAGAAAATGATTTACTTGGAATAAACTTGACCCCTTTTGTTGTCTTTGTTTTAGGATTTATATCCACATCTTCTTTTGCACCTTTAATTCCTTCTAAGCTTGTCAAATGATACTATAGATAGGCTTTCTTTACCTCATATTTTGGAGTGGAATATCCTTGATTTGATCTAGCTTTTATTATTGTATGATTTCCTTGCTTTGTCTTGAAGTTTATCTCATGGCTAAAATTTCTCTCTTTCTTCATAGTTTCCACTTTGCAAAATATTTCCATGTGTCCAATCTTATAACAATTGTGGCACCGAAATGTAATATTTTCATAGTTCACTTATTGATCCCATTCTCTTGATTCAAATTTAATATTAATGGATTGTGGCAAAGGTTTTGAAATATCCATAGCAATACATATTCAAGTATATATAGTATGCTTTCGCTCCTTAGTAGCTATTCCTTCCTTGATGAATTTCCCTAGGGTATTACCAATATTCTTCAAAACATCCTTATTTATAAGATGATATGGAAGTCCAAAAAGCCTAACCCACACTAGAAGCTTCTTAATAGTTTTTGTCTCAATAGAAAAAAAATCATTCCATGGTCTCAAATAAAGTGCATCTCTTCCCCTAAACCATGGGCCACCAACCATTATTTTATTCCTAATTTTTGAATTGGAAAATATGATGAGGAAAAAATCTTTAGGAAGAAAAGTTAGAGTAATTTGAATTCAATCCCCACTTCCACTTGATCCAATTTTGAATCTCTAAAAACCCTGACCATGATCTATGGAACTTACAAATTAACCCTCTACTTTTAAGAACCATTATATCATGCTCAATCATATCATCCTTGATACTTACTTCAGGTGTAACATTTGCTACTTGGATCAAACTTACCATGTATTTGGTCTTCTACATATCTCCAACTAGAGCTTCCTAAATTCCAATTAGGGCTTTCAAATATGACTTTCCTTCCATACTAGCTAATGGGAGATGCCCTAGTATTACACTCCTAGATTGCACTCTCTCCTACCTCACACTCGCTCCTAGCTTGCACTCCCTCATGGATCACAATTTCCCCTGTATCTAGCTTTCCTTTGCTTCAACATTTTTTTGGAAATAATGTTCCACACATTCGTGGTAAGGTTTTGAAGCATTGATGCACTCCAAATGAACCCATCACTCTTTTGCCATGAATAAATACTGACTTGCACTCTCTCCTGCCTCACACTTGCTACCGACTTGCACTTCCTCCTGAATCACAATTGCCCTTGTCTCTTCTTTTTTTGGGTGTTCTTTTGCTTCAACAATTTTCTATATTTTCTTCAACTAAATATTTTAAATTATCTTAAGATCTAGAACAAGAAGTGGCGCTTGTTCCTTGGTTGCACTTTTTTTTCTACTTTCTGCTTCTTGCACACACTTCCTCCTTGGTCCTAACTTGCACTTGCACTCACTTTTGACTGCACTCACTCCTAGCTCATACTCGCTTCTAGTTGCACTCACTCTCGACTGCCTGCACTCACTTTTGGCTCGTGCTCACACTTGATTTCGGCTGCCCTCACTCTTGACTCACTCACTTCCAACCGCACTCACTCTCAGCTCGTGCTTGCACTTACTTTTGGTTGCACTCATTCTTGGCTCGCGTTCACACTCGCTTTCGGTTGCACTCACTGTCGGCTTATGCTCACTGCACTCATATTGTTACTATTTGCAACTTGAGAACTTAAGCCATAAAATATCTAGCTTTAGATTGTCCTCAACAAGTCCATATCAACATTTATTTGAACATTTTCAAATGCTCCATTCTAATACTTGAGATGGTACAATGGTTACAAAGCTCCAAGACATTGGTCAATGAAAGCAAATTCCAATACTTGAGATACTATAATGGTTATAAACTTCTAAGGCCTTTGTTAATGAAAACAAGTATTATTGTGATTTACACCTATTTATATTTGTTATTAGTAGCTATTTGCATGATGGTTTATAATTATTTTTAATTTTAAGAAGATTCATATGGTGAGTGGGGATGCTTGTTTCAAAGAGATTCAAGTTTTAAATCCCCTTTTGATTTCAACAATCCCCTTATGGTTAGTTTTACAATAAATTTATATTTTTAATGAATTTTGTATGCATGAAATTCACATTTTATTAAAAATAATTTAAAAAGTAATAATTTTCTTACCAAAATTATATAAATAATAGATGATAATAAATAAATAAATAATTATCAAGATTCAAATATTATAGATGAACCTTGATATTTTTAACCTATGGGTATTAGGGCAAGTGGTTTGGAGTCAAGATTTTAACACCCTAAATCAAGGTTCAAATCCTATGGTGAACCTTAACATTATCAAATGACAATAGTTTAACTGATTAAATTCTTCAACTTTCAAGGAGGAGACCAAGGTTCAAATCTTATCAAACGATACATGTATAATAGCCAAGTTGTTGTAATACCACTACGTGGTTATGATGTAATATGGTTGGGACTTGTCTCAATCCCATATAACCAACTAGAAAAAATAAGTAATAATCATCAAATGACATTAGCTTGACCACTTAAACTCTTTGAATTTTAAGGAGACCCAAGTTTAAATCTTGCCAAACAATACAATGCATGATAGTCAAATATATATATATTTTTTAAAGCGAAAAACCCCTTGCGGGGCCGCCTTGGTCTGAGAGACCACGAACAGGGGGTTCTACACCATCAAAGTCACCCGGGAGTCACACCCGACCCTGCCCGCACCAACATTATCAATTGGATTTTGGATACCCAATTCAGCTTTTTGGTAGGGTGGAGATTTGAACCTGGGACCTCCCTTGGAGGATTGCCCTCTCCTCTCCAACTCACCTACAACACCTGGGTAAAAAACTAATTTATAGTGGAAAACACCCCTTTCGAGGTGCCACTTTCAACAGTTTGGGCATAGGAGAAATGGAGCCTTGTCGGCCTCTACCAGCACATAGGACATTCCTAACTATACCATATATCTGCAAGATGGAGACAACGGGAATGGAACCTGGGTCGGCCTCTACCAACACCCAGGGCATTTACCATTGCACCACAACAAGCGAGATTGATAGTCAATCTTTTATAAACCACTATATGGTCATGAATTAATATGGGTGCGACTCATTTCATTCCCATATAAAAAATTTAAAAATAATAATAATAATTCATTAATTAATGATTTAAAATTTAATAAAATACATTAATAATGATACACTATTTCAATCAAATGACAAGAGCAAAACCGATTAAATTTCTTGACTTTCAAAGAGAAGACCAAGGTTCAAATATTGGTAAACGATACATGCATAATATTCAAGCTTTCATAATACCACTATGTGGTCAAGATGTAATATGGGTAGGGTCATTTTCAATCCCATATAACCAATGTAAAAAAATGATACACTATTTAAAAAACAATTAAAATATCAAATGATACACTATTTAAAAAACAATTAAAATATCAAATAGTTAGAGTTAACGATGTGTGGGTTTAATGGTGAAGACTTTGAAATTCCAATTAGGAGGTCCAAGGTTCAAATCTTAGGGTAGGGTTATACACCATGTTTTGGTGTGTGCTTCAACAAAAATCCAAAATTGACACTGACGAGTTATGCACTTAAAGGCATTATCCCACATTACCTATGATCTCGTGGATATTAAAAACAACTTTCTACTTTTCTTTCTACTTAGCTAGATTTATTATTTTCAATAAGAGAATTAATATAAAACATGAATATGATTTTCTATAATTTTGATTATTATTTTTTAAAGCTTTAATTCTTATAAAATACTTAAAATAGTTCCTAAAAATAGTAAATAATTTTACTCCTAAATAATAGTGAAATAAAATATGACCTTGATGCAATATGTTTAAGTACATATATAAATAAAGATAACAAATAATAGTTATTTATTATTATTTTTAACTTTTTAGATAAAATAAACTAAGTTATTTCATTCATTTCAAAGAGGAAAATAACAATCCTTTTAGTTTATCAATATCCAGTAATTAAATTTGATTAGTGTTTCTTATAAAAATAAGAAAGTTCGTAGGATATTAGACTAGATATGCAACATGGAATACTATTTTGTATTTTTAAAAACATAGGCTTCTTGATAACTACTTTAACATGAATGAAAATTCACAAAATGAAATATACACTCACCAATTTATTTTACAAGTGTTTCTACGTTTCCTTATCTCAATTATTATTGCTCTCTTGAGAAAAGAAAAATTATTGATAATGCATGTCATTGTCTTTAATCCCATTATCATTAAGATCTTGAAAAAAGATAAAAGTGTTCAGAAGATAGAATTCTTTTATATTTCCTTTCTAAGACCAAGGGTTCTTCCCATTCATCTTGTTGTAAAGTGTTTTTCTAGCCAGATGACTATTTTGTTTCCTCACCTCTTTATATTGCAAAAATAGGTATTTAGGAATTTTGCTTTTAGAGAGCATATTTCCTTAACTATCAAGCTTAATTTACATTCATTACTTGTAATTGATGCTATAGAATTTATCTTATCAATCAAGATCTTTGAATCAAAATCCACAATAACATGATATATGTTCCATTTGGCTTATTTAGGCTAACTTTGATAGCCATAGCTTCTACATAATTGTTAGTGTGATATCGAAGAGGTCATTTGAATAAGAAGATAGGAATCCCTTGATCATCCTTGCAAACACCACTCATACCAAATATCCTGAGGTTTATCCTAGATGCCCCCATCAACATTTACCTTCATTCATACTTAAGGTGGTTTTGACCATTTTATCATGTTTGCCTATGGAACCTCCTTATATTTGGGTAGAATTGAATCATAGGAAATTTCAAAAAATTTAAGCACCTTTTGCTCCACTTTTGTTTATGTTTGGAAGTGCTTCAAAAGTACATTCCCCATTTCTTTAGTATTTAACCCTAAAACCTAAAAACCCTAACAAAAATATTGTAGAGGATGGGATTTGTAATGTAGTTATCGAAGATATATCTCATGAGTTAGAGATAGCTAGTGCTCATATGCATATGTTAATCAAATCTTAGGGTGGCTCAAGACTCGAGAATATGATGTCTTAATTAACTTATAAATATATTCTCAAAATATGTACACCACCTAAGCTTAAAAATTACCATATAATGATAGTTTTAAAGAACCTATATGGCATGATCCTAACAAATTTTGCTTTTGGCATGAAACTTATGGCCATGATAATTCCAATTGCGTGGAATTTTGTAGATTTTACCTCAAGCAAACTTTTGGTCCTAACTTTAACATTGATAATTATAGGATTAATTTATTCCACAAAAAGAAGCACATCCAAGAAAATAACCCTTGTGGTCTACCCTCCATTGATAGGATTATACACTGTTAAAATCCTTGAGAATTAGGAAAAGAAAGAAAATCATAAATCCTTGAAACCTAAAAATCCCAACAGAAATATTGTAGGGGATGGGATTTGTAATATAACTATCCTAGATAGCTCTTATAAATTAGAGATAGTTAGAGATCATATGCATATGTTAACCAAACTTGGGGTATCCAAAGACCCAATAATATGATGTCTTAATAGACTCATGAAGATATTATCAAAATATGACCACCACCTAATCCTAAAAATTACCATATTAATAACACATGTATGGCTTGGTCCTAATAAATTTTGCTTTTGGCATGGAACTTATGACCATGATAATTCTGCTTATGTAAAATTGTGTAGATTTTACCTCAAGCAAACTTTTGGTCCTAATTTTAAAATTAATCAAGTCAATAATGATAGGATCAATTTGTTTCATAAAAGGAAGCAGAGTCTCTACAAAAGGTATAATCACCCTTGAAATCATAAGTTATGTATCTAGGATTCCCCATTCCCAAACAATGAGCAAAAAGATTCCAATCAATAATAGAGAGTAAACCAAAATCAAGGTCTAGGGTTTAATAAGTGTGGCCAACAAAATTATCAAAATCAAGGATACCATTTTAATGAAGGAAACCAAGGAGGGGTTAGAATAATCAAAACAAATAGTAACTACCCCCAAAATAAGATTCTTGGAGTGAGTACTTCTCATAATGCCTCTCAAGCTAACCAAGTCTTTGTCAAACCCATCCTAAATGGACAATATGTATTTAGTCAATAAAATATGGCTTATTATGCCAACATTTTAGAGGTGCAAATAGAATCAATTGCCTATTTGGAATAGTAAATTGTTGCTATAACTAGGAGTACACCTCAATACAAAAAGAAGCAACCTTTTAAGAATAATAAAGGAAAATAACCTTTCTAGGAAATGATAATTCTACCCATAGTTGATCAAATTACAAACCCTCCTTTAGTCATATGAGAACCTTATACAAATGTAGGAATATTAAATAATGTATAAATGTTCCTGAACAAGCCTTAACATACTTTATGGAACCTGTCATTAAGAGACTTGATGGATGAGATGGAGATTCCTGAAGAAGGATCGCCAACATTGTGCCCAACATTCTAGGTCTTATGAAGTGCTATATATTAAATTCCATAGAGAAAATATTTGCATTGATGCACATATTAGCCATAATTTGGTTATAAATTTCTCCTTGAGAAACATGATTTTTGTGGACTATTCGACAAGGGACAATGATCTATCATTGATAATCACAATTATTTATAATAATACGGTGCCCATATGTTTTTTGTTGATGAAGAGAGTGGTACATATGTTATGTAATTGTCCTTGGTCGATAAACTAAAGATCCCTAAAGAAAAAAATATCACTCCTAGAAGTTGTTGCTATGCTTATAATAGTAAACCACAAGATCCTATGGTTTGCATTTGGTTGCCAACTATAACATTATATTAGGTAGACCTTAGAATAGGAAGATGAGAGCTATAGCTTCCTTTTTTTGTCAAGTGGTTAAATATGCCTATGATGATAATGTATTCACCATAGAGGGAGATTCAGACCCTTGGGGACCTCATCCTTTAAACCATGAAAGTGTTTTTTTTTCTTCTATGGATGAGACATAAAAGGTTCAAATTTATGAATATGAGCTTCAGTGGACTTTTAAATGAAATTTATACAAGGGGTATCATGAATTTTGCTTGAAATAACCCAAATATAGTTATGAATCTAAAGATGATCAACTTAACATGGATGTTATTACTCCATTTTTTCAAGAGGTAATTGATAAATTTACACCGTTGTTGAAACCTAAGAAGAGATAAGATCATATTATATTCTATAAAAGGTTGACTAAGTTATAGAAGGATGCTACCAAATTGAAACAAGTAATATTTTGTGTAGATAATGACAACATGGTGGAGGAAATTGATAGTGATGCAAATAGTGGATTTAATCAAACCTTAACATCAAATCTAAGAATGCTCCTTCTGCTACTCTTATTTTTGGGGTGGGTGTTAGGCACTACTAAGTAGGTCCAATGGAGGTTCCTATTTGTTGGAGTATATTACATTATTTAGTGCATGCTAATATACCCCCATGGTACATTTGTAAATAGTATATTAGGGTTGAGTCTATAGTTTAGAGTGTGATTTATATTTCTTCTTTTATGTAAGTGTGAATGTGCAAGAAATGCACAAGTGTCATGTAAAGTTGTAATGTGCAAGAAATGCACAAGTGTCATGTAAAGTTGTAATGTGCAGGAAATGCACAAGTGTCATGTGAGTTAGTGTGTGAGTGTAAGTTGAGTAAATGTGTATAAGTTTATTGTATTTATGAGAACAAATATGTAATGTAAAGATGTGCACAAGTGTACTAGATTAGAGAGTGCAAGTAAGAAGTGTAAGAGTCATGTATAGGTGTGCATATGTTATAGAGTCAAGTGTTCATCAAGTATGCAAGTGGTAAGTTGATAATCCAAGAGTCATGATACTTGGCATATGGAGAGCAATAGTCAAGTATCCAAACAGTCAGATTACTATTGCTATATTATGGAGACAATGCTTCATAGAAAATCAATTCAAGTAACTCAAGTATTCATTGTTGTAACAAAAAGAGGAGCAATAAAGCTTGACTATATTTTGAGCAATTAATATTGTAAGTGTAGACACCAAAATAGCACCAATCTGATTATGTGACTGCGAACACTGATCGAGTTGACACACACAGCCCCCAGGGCAGCTTCCAGAGGTTAAATAGTGGTCCTAACCACTCTCACAACAGTTTTTGAAGGTCAAAAGTCAATTTGGCACCCTCAGGTACTCTGCTCCATAATTTTTTCACCCAGGAATGATTATAGTCTGGTATTCACCCCTCCTAGGGACGATTAGCAGTATTTGCTCCAGGGTGGGGCGAATAGCAGGTTTGACGAGCAAAAAGTCAAATCTTGACAAATGGAAGCTCAAATTCACCACTTAACATTTCCTTCATTACATGGGAGTGTGGGTGAGCATTTTCGAGCATTAGAGGCAGTTACAGGGGCAGTCATGAAGCCCCTAATCAGGGAGGAATCTTCCCTCCCTTGGAAGAGCATGGCTGCCAAGTGGCGCCCCTGCATGCTCATTCAAAGAGACCTCCAGGTCTATAAATTGGTGAGTTTTCTCACCCCAAAATATATAGAGAAGGAGCATTTTGAGCGACGAAGTGCTGCCAATTTACTTCCACATACGCCCTTGTTGATTTGTGCCTTTCACATCCATGATCTCTTTTAGAGAGGAGGTCATTGGGTGACTATTGGAAGGACAAATCTTGAGCCAAAACTCGATATTTGGCCACCGCATACCACCCAATTTGCCAATAACACCTTACAAGATATTTAAGACCCATCCCAAGTGGATTGGTGCCGAAATTGAGCCCCAAACGGTGGGCGTCCTGCCACAGGCGCCCCCCGCACTGCTGCAGGTCTAATCGTCCCTCTCGGGAACGATTAGGAATCTGTGGTAGATTTTACTGTTGTCATTTTTTTTTCATTTAATCTTATGCTACTTAGATAGTCGGTCATTTAAATTTTGCATCGTTTTGAGCAATTTTTATCATGTTTTATCATTTTCCCGCCTTTACTAACTTGCATATGGCATCATCAAAATCTGGGTGTTAGAGGTCAAATTGGAGAAATATGACCATCTGGGTCATCCCAAAATACCCCCAATTAGCTAACCCCCACCTTTGCAAGAGATCTGGAGCTATCTGGATGTGACATTTGGGATGATGCTATCTGACGTTTTGTTGTAGGTATATTCATCCCGCCCCGCAACGAATACAAATCTGCATCGAGTTTGCTGACTATTTTTTTTGCAGTGCCTTCCCAATGATGTTTCCATGCCTTTGTGAAGTTTTTAGCTAATTTGGATTTATTTTGATCATCATTTTATTTATTTTTTGCATGCACTAATCGTAGGCTTGGGGATTGCATGTTCCATCTCATCCGTAGGTGCTACTGGCCCTTTTTTTTGTTTCCTTGAACACAGGATCTAGGAATTAGAGGAGTAGCAAGGAGTCAAGACTCATCAATGCAAGCGGCGGTGACGTTTTGGTCTGCCCATCTTACATGTGGGCACGCGGAAGAAGGATGGCTATCTATGGATGTGACAAAGAAACATATTTAACGCTCCTCGCCCCTGAAAAGGGAGGAGGCGAATTGTAATCGAGTTCTGAAAAATATCAATAAAAGAAAGGGCTGTATTCCTTATTGGCTTTTAATTGGGTTTCAATTCGTCTATGGTTTTCTCCCATTTCATGCACTTTCAATTCATAGGATTTAGCGTTAAGTTTAGTTTCGTTTGCATCGCACTTGGAGTTTTCCTTTTTGTTTCCGTATCCTCGTGCTTTCAGTGGCGATCACGGTGGGACTTTGTCCTCTATTTTTTTAGATCAGAAATATGATCAAAACTTACTTGTTTTTGCTTGCAGGTATCAATTTTTCAAACGTGGGACTGCTGCTCGTTCCAGTCTGTGGCAAATACAAAGCTAGAATTTGTCTTATCCAAGGACGAATGGGCATGCACCCCACCCTGTGATGAATACAGTTCTGTTATTCATCCCATCTAGGGACGAATAGCTCTCTGTGTAGTTTCAGGACAAAAACTCAGAACCAGCAGATTTGGGCAGAGAAGAGGTAGGGGTCCTGAGCTTTTTCTATCATTTTTTGCTTTCAGTTTTTTGTTTCCTGATTACTTGCTTGCTTAGGGAAAGTTTTTTTTTACTACTTGCTTGTTTCATTTTATGCAAAATAAAAAGAACCCCACACATCACGTGGCAATTTAAACACCAAGGAGCTGGTCGTAAAACCCCAGCCCTTGATCAAGACCAACGGTGGATTTCATCACCACCTTGGCTTGAATTTTTGCATCCATTACCCCGATCGCTATTGTTGCTAGACGTAAATCCTAACGAAAGCTGACCGAGTGTAGCTGGGGTGATTCCCAGCGCATGAGGATAAGTCTTCTATGGTAGGTGTCAAAAACAGGGTGATTCCCATTCTGTACCGCCTACGTTCCATGTACCATCTGCTCACGTACCTATAGTTTCCCTCACGTAAGGGTGGGTATATAGAGGTTGGTATATCAGCCTGGCAATGGTATATCGAAGGGGCGACCATTTTTGGGAGTCATAAGAGCCATCATATTGCATTTAAACATTATTTACAAAAGCCTTCAACAAAAAAAAAAAATCTAAACACACTAAACCAGGTTTAGGACACACTTTTAATCTTTAAACGAGATAATCATTGCTTTGTGTGTGTGTGTGATATTTTATGTTTAGTGTAGCATAAAAAATCATAAAAAGAGATAAAAACCTACATAGCTTGTAGAGAGACACCACCATGGTGTGCAACCGTAGCCAAGCCCAATCACAGGCAAAAGCTACGAAGAGTGTACAAGGAGGTACAAGTTGCCTCCGCTACAGCCCCAAGGACTTGGTCATTCCACCTTGGTGGCCTGACCCATGAGATAGTCCACATAGGGACATTTCAGAACAAGAATGTTCATGTACAGACACCCCTTTGAGGGGCACACCTAGTCAACATAGACCCTTTCAGGAAGAGTCTTTACACGTACCATTCAACCTAGGCAGAAGGGCTCCATTGGATGCTCGTTATGAGTGGCCACCACACAATGAAGCACTAGAGCCGTATAGGGACCATAAATAGGGGCCACATGATTATGTCATCCCCCATTTACCCCTTCTCACTATTAAAACCAATAGGCAAAATCCAGAGCGCAAGGCTCTTCAAACAAGGCGAGCCAACTCTACCCGCCACTTTCACACATATGAAAGGGAGCACGAGGAAGACCATTACATTACTCAAGAGAAATATAAAACGTGAGATCCATGCGCTTTCGCACCCGCTATATACCATGATCACCTACTAAGGCCAGAGCCTCAAGTAAATTCCGCCAACCTCGATAGAGGGAAGCGACCTATTGAGATCTCGGATCATCGTGATCGAGGTAAATGCATAGGAGAGGCATCTAGGCCTCCTAGGATCAAGATGGCAGAACAAATTGACCTGGCAGTCACCAAAAATGCCACCCGCCAAGTGCAGATCACGTGGCTTGAGCAAGACCAACAACAACTAGAGCATCTATATCGCCTTAGCAAAGAGAGCATCCGGCGCTAAATAGATGAGCTGCTCCATAACACGGTTCTTGAGAGGGTTTCAACCCCTCACACCTAAAGAGCAGAACCGTATGAGAGACACAACCGCTTGGTGCGAGATAGGTCTCCATGACCTTACCAAGTGCTTCCTCTGAGACCTCCTAGACATGAGCAGGAGGCCACTCCCCGGAACAACGATGGGCACCCTCCGTGAGGACCCACCTAGGGTCATATGTCTCATCCAAAAACTCCTTAGGAGGCCTACAAGGAGTATGAGCAAGAAGAAGAGCAGGGCAAAATGCCCTACCAAGGCAGAGGGGTTGCTATTCGGCCACCCCTCTATAGGCCTCAAGTTTACCACAACCCACAACGAGAGGAAACTAAAGAGGAAGAGATTAAATCTTTAGATGCATATAAAGCATTGCTAGAGCATTTGGAGTCTGTGGAGACCAAAACTTCTGGGCCCCAAAAGCCCAATTTACGCCAAATCCACAATCATCCTATGCATCCATCAGTGTCAGCACCCCCTTACCCTAAACACTTTAAGTTGCCTCAGTTGGCAATCTTTAGAGGTGAGGAAGATGCCCAAGAGCATGTGACTAGATTTCTGAGCTAATGCTTCGGCATTCAGGACAATGATGCTTTGTTGTTAAGAACATTTATAACCACATTCGTAGGCCCTGCCTCGGATTGGTTCACTCAATTGCCAAAGCATAGCATTAACAACTTAGATCAGCTAGTGGATGCGTTCCTCAAACACTTCGCCTTCAACACCAAGAAGAAGGCATCACTAAGTGACTTAGCCAACCTTAGGCAGTATGAGGAAGAAACCATGGCGGCCTATGGGAATCGATGGAGGACTTTGCTTTCAAAGCTGCCCTACCTCCCTCCTATGTATAAAATCACCCAAATGTTCTCAAAGAGCTATTTGAGATCGATCTCTGTGCTATTGTAGCTGCAGCAATATGCCACTTTGGAAGAATCTCTGGCGCAAGCTAGAATCATTGAGGAGATCAAGATACAGGATGGTGAAATTGCCAAGCCTAAGAAAAAATAATGGAATAAGAACATTAAAATAGGGACCACATAACAGAAACCCGTTGTAGTCAATCAGGTTGCTATAAATGTCCCTAAGCCTGCACAAGAAACACAACCCCAAAAGGCTAACTATCAGGCGGTGCCTCCTAACAATTATGACAGAGAAAATTAGAGGCAAGAACAAAATCAGCAGTGTCACCCTAGGCAATAATTCACACCTTACACAGAGTCCAGGGACTCCTTGTTTGACTGCTTGTCAACGGTAAATTTGATCAACTTGCTAGAAATTCAAACCATAGACCCCAATGCGCCAAAGCCTAAGGGGTACAGGGAGGACTTGTACTGTAGGTTCCACAAATGGAAGGGACATGACCTAAATGCCTGTTGGAAGTTTAAGGGCTTGGTACAAGACCTAATTGATAACAAGACATTAGCGGTGGATAATCCCGTGGCACAAAGCAATCAAAAAATGGAGGTCTTCAAAGACCCCTTGCTTGCTCATGATGCCCAGGCAAAGAATCTACAAGTCAATGAGGTCACATAGAACTACCCCATGTAGGGGTATGTAGGGATGATCAGTATAGTGACTCGAAACAGGAGGTACCCGAGCATAAATGCTCCTACGACAGCTATAGGAGAGGTGCCAAAAATGTCACAACCACAACAACACCTTGCACAACCTCCTCCACCTAGGCCAGTGGCCACAATTCAGACCAAACTCACTCAGAGTTTGAGGACCACCTCGGCTAGGCTCTCCATATACGAGCTCATACAACAATCAACGCCCCATCGAGAGGCTTTAATGGAGATATTGAAATCCATCGAGTTGCAACCCCACGAAACAAATTCTTTCAACAACTTCGTGGGACATGTCAAATGATGCACTGAGCCAGTCATCACATTTCGGGAAGACGAAGTGAAATCAGTGGCTGATGACATGGCGGATCCACCCCTACACGTTATCGCGTGGGTCAATGAGATTCTGTATAAGAGGGTGTTGATAGACACTGGCTCATCCAATAATATCATTACGACAGCAGCATTGAAACATCTAAAGTTGCCCGCATCTCACATCACAACTTCCACCTACATTCTGCGAGCATTCAATGATGCAATATTCTCAACAGTTGGCACAATTGTCCTACCCATCCAAGTGGGACAAAAGACTATACCAACATTGTGCCACATCGTAGAGGGTGAGATGGCCTATAACATCTTGCTGGGTCGACGATGGATCAGGGACATGAAGTGTGTCCCTTTGATAGCTCACCAGTGCTTAAAGTATACATTTTAAGGGGAGGTGCATGTAGTCTCGGTGGACTTAGAACCTTTCAAGTATTGCAATGCGATGTAGCTCATGCCACAATCGACCCTTTCATCAATGCATTTGGATTTCCAGTTGAATCCATCTAAACAGGGTTCGATTCTGCAGGCATCCTCGTTAGCAAGTTCTTCAAAACCCCAGCCAGGTCCATATTCATCGTCTGGTCCTTCACCAACGATGCCACCTATGGTGGCCAAACAGAAGGACAAAGGGAAGAAACCTCTGGAAGAGACGCCACCACCAGTATCAACTATCTCTACAGAGGAGATGCCTAGTAGAATGGAAGTCGAGGCTCCTAGTTCACCCGACATGGAGTGGACTCAGGAAGAACTTCCATTCCCTCCTCCTCAACCACCAATAATCACCATTGAAATGGCCAATACGGGCCTAGGGGAGTATCTGGTGCAGAATATTATAGCGACACCTGCATTGGAGTCCATGCAGGACATGGGGAGACCTTGCCTCCCCATTGGCACTATTGTTCCCCTAGGCTACCCACCGAACCAGAAAAAATTTGTGTATGGGGGCCTTGATCATGGCGTTGCACCATGCATGCAAGGGGATGAAGATGAAGAGCCTTTTACTGAAGATGTCAACTATTTGTCTAACCCAGACTTTTTTTTGAGATACCTTGGCCAATGCAATTGGCATGGATATGGGTTAGGCAGATATGAGCAAGGAGTACGTGTTCTTTGCCAACCAAGATACCAAATTCCATATGATAAATCAGGAGTAGGGTTCAACCACCCCATACCCTTGGACATATTGGTAGAGAACATGCAAGGCCTAGGGATAGGCAACAAGGGGGGATTGGCATTAGATCCATATGCCAACCCTAACATGACATATACATTGAGGGATTATCTCCCATTGACAGCATCCAACCTTGTTGAACTTCACGATCCCTCCCCTCCGCTTGAGAGATGAGAAAGCTCGAGAGCTCATTTTCAAGGAGGGTGTAGACAATATCAAGAAGGGTCCTCAGAAGATGAGTCAGAGTATGAACCAACGTCATATGACCCCTTCGAATCGAATAGTGATCACTCACAGGTGATCCCCATGGATGATTATCAATAAAGCCTCTTGACAATGTTCCCTTTGGATGCTCCAATCGAGCAAGTGCCACTCCAAGGAAATCAAGTCCCCCCGCAGAGAGTGGAACAACCCTGATGGGGCCACATCAATTTGCTAGAGCGAAACGAGCCTTTAATGCTGCAAGCAGTTGTCAGAGCCAACGAAGGCCTTTGGATCTCTGACCGTGATTATGAAGATAAAACTGAGATGGCATATCTCAATCACATGCGGTAGATGTAGCAACAATACCCCTTGGATATTAACGATGTGCGTGAACAGCTAAACATAAGGCCAGGGCATGAGTGGCACGTAAACCCAGTGCAGTGGGACCAAGTGTTGAATTTGCCACTTCAGGTATATGGAGAGTACCTTCTTCCCAAAGACCCTAGAGTGATATCAGTGTCGAGGGCAGACCCTGTCCTCCTATCCGTACATAGGGCCAATCCATTCATGCCAATACCTCTAGAGCCAGATCCGGAGCATAGAGAACATCCAGAATGTCCGAGTCATCACACCCATGGTAATGGAGACCAAAATCATTTCATCAACATGATCTCCATTGACTTAATCGCCCCACTCCACAATCTGGCCAATCCAACACAGTCATTGTATCTAGACATAGATGCCATAGACTGGGATCACGTCAATACACCTCCATCCCCATCAGAGTATTGGCATTTCGGTGAAATGCTTCATTTTACCCCAGGGCTAACTCAGGATATCTTCCATGCTGAAGAGGAGCCCGAGGTTCCTAACGATAATCTTAACTCAACAAATGATATCCACTTGATCCCAACTCCACACCAGTTGGAGGATGGATCCCACATGTCGATTGAGGAGACGACTGACGTAGACATCGGCTCAGATCCAATGAATCCATAGATTATCAAGCTAGGGGTAAGTCTATCCCTTGAAGAGCAAGACGACTACATTGCCATTCTCAAATAGAAGGAGGTTTTTGCATGGTCATACAAAGACATGCCGGGACTAGACCCGTAGCTAGTCACGCATAATCTAACACTTGATTCGAAAGTCAAGCCAGTTAAGCAAAAACTATGTAAGATGCACCCAAAAGTGGCCTTAATGGTCAAAGATGAATTACAAAAGCTTTTGGATGCACAGTTTGTCATCTGCGTAGATTACCCACCATGGTTGTCCAACATGGTGCCCGTCAAAAAGCCTAACGGGAGGATTCGCATATGCATTGATTTTCAAGATCTAAACAAAGCGAGTCCTAAGGATGATTTCCCCTTGTCGAGCATCGACGCATTGGTAGACACTACAGTGGGTCACAAAATGATTTCCCTCATGGATGGTTTCTCGGGATACAATCAGATTTTTATCAATCCCGAGGACCAGCTAAAAATGACGTTTACAACGCCTTGGGGGACATTTTGTTATAAGGTCATGCCCTTTGGCCTTAAAAATGTTGGCGCCACCTACCAACATGCCATGACATACATCTTCCACTATTACATGCACAAGAATTTGGAAGATTACATGGATGATTTACTGGCCAAATCTCTTTTGCGCCCAAATCATCTCGATGACTTAAGCAAGATCCTCGATCGCCTCATGGAGCATAAAGTCAGACTGAATCCCAAGAAGTGTGTTTTTGGCGTCACATCTGGAAAACTCTTGGGTTTCATAGTATCAAAATGAGGCATCGAGGTGGACCCAAACAAAGTCAAGGCAATCCTTGAAATGCTTCCCCCAAAAACCATTAAGCAGATCAAAAGCCTACAGGGAAAGGTCACGTCAATTAAGCGCTTCATAGCGTAGCTATCTGACAAGTGCCGACCCATGAACAAGTTATTGCACAAGGGGGTAGCATTTCACTGGGATGACGAGTGCCAGTCAGCCTTCGACGACATTAAACAATACTTGGCTTTGTCACTAGTATTGGCACCACCTAGACCAGGAGTGTCGTTCTACTTATACATCTTAGCTACTGAGGTGGCACTGGGCGCCATGTTAGCCCAGAAGAATGAACTTCACAAAGAATAGGCTACTTACTATCTTAGCTGCACCCTGGTCAGTTATGAACTTAAATATGCATACGTTGAGAAACTCTGCGTGGCAGTGGTGTTTGCTACTAAAAAGTTGTGCCATTACATGCTGAGCAATAAGACGTATGTTGTTTCTAAGGAGAATCCATTGCGGTACATGATGAGTCATACTTATCATAGTAGCCGCACAAAAAAATGGATCTTGTTGTTGATGGAATTTGACATAGAGTTTATTGGACAAAAATCCATAAAATGTCAGGTCATAGCCGATCAACTAGCAGAGGCTCCTCTCGAAGATGATCAACCTTTGACCATAGAACTATCCGATGATGGGGTCTTCCATGTCTCAGAATCGCCAGATTCTGATGAGCCTGAGTCACAGGCCGACATAACCCTATTTTTTGATGGTTCTAAATATGAGAAAGGTGGTGGCATGGGAATAGTATTCTTCACATCGCAAGGTGCTCCAATGCCTTTGTCATTTAAATTAAATTTCCCATGCACCAACAACAATGCAGAGTACGAAGCCTTGCTCATAGGTCTTCAGACAACAATCACCATGAACATAAAACGACTGAACATCTTTGGTGATTCGCTGTTAATTGTCAACAAAGTCAAAGGGGTTTTCCAATGTAAAGCCCAATTCTGTAGGCCTACAAAGCCCTTGTGGACAAATTATTGGCAAAGATTGAATGGTATGACATCAAGGCACTTCCTCGGTCATCGAATCATTTTGCGGACACTATGGCCTCTTTGGGGTCACTAATCTCGCAAGACATTTCTGGTGATATGACAACCATTCAAGTCAAAACACTATTGCAATCAGCGATGGAGCAAGCAAGCTCTGATTTAACGCCAAGAATCCACTTGATCCAGATTGAACTATCCATGAACAAGTTCTCTCAAATCTGTGATTGTATGAATCATGCTAACTGGGGGTCCTTGTTCTTACCCACTCCCATTAATAGCAACACAATGCTATTCTTACAAGTTCTTTCCCGCTCAGCTTTTGCTAGGAATAAAATTCAAGAGGAATTGGCTGTTTAGACTGTCGAGGTTTTCGATCGACAGGATTAGTATACACCCATAAGGTACTACCTCAAGTTAGGTAACCTCCCACTTGGATTGACGCATGCCGCAAAATGATCATTCAAACAGAAAGCGGCAAAACATGTTTTGTTAGGAGATGTTTTGTACCATCGAAGCTATGAAGGGATTCCCCTCCATTGCTTGGACCAGTAGGAGTCCGCTTGGGCAATCACCCAAGCACACGATGGTAGATGTGGTGGCTACTTTAGCGGTATGGCCATCGCAAAGTGCATTCTTCGCATGGGTTATTATTGGCCATCTTTAGAGCAAGATTGTTGCACATATGTAAGGAAGTGCGTGAAGTGTCAACATCATGCCAATTTGACACACGTACCTTATCAGGCCTTGCAGCCAATCCAGTCGACTTGGCCATTTTTGTAGTGGGGCTTAGATCTAATTGGAAAGATCTCCCCTGCATCGTCAGACCATCACACGTTTATCATAACGGCCACAGAGTACTTCACCAAGTGGGTGGAAGTAGTTCCGCTAACCTCTATGACTGGACCCCGCATTATGGAGTTCATTTTACATAATATCATATGTAGTTTTGGTATCCTTCCAAGACAATCTTGGATAATGGGACGTCATTCAAGAATAGAGATGTGCGTGCTTTGACCACAAAGTACAAAATTCAGCATATTTTTTCAACACCCTATTATCCGCAGGCAAAAGGGCAAGCAGAGGCGTCAAAAAAAATGCTAGTCGCCATCCTCAAAAAGACAGTCGCAGACAGTCATAAGGATTGGCACATTCAGATCCCACTTGCCCTGTGGGCTTATCGCACTAGCATTCGGACACCCACTGGGGCAACTCCATTTTTGTTGGTGTATGGCTCCGAGGTAGTCATGCCTCTCGAGTTGGAAATTCCTTCCCTACGCATATCAATGCAAGAGTTCATCAATGATGATACTGCATGGCAAGCTCGGTTAGACTAGCTTATGTTGCTTGACGAACGACGCGTTAATGCTCTCGAGCATTTACATATCTATCAAGAGATACTGAAGAAAGCATACAACCTGAAAGTTCACCTGAGGGACTTTCAGGTTGGTGACTTGGTCTTGAAAGAGAACCAACAGAACTCTAACTTGCCGCCCCATCTAAGGGACAAGTTTGCGGCAAACTAGTTAGGTCCTTATGTCATTGATAGTAAAATAGGACCTGGAACATACTGGATAGCCTCTCTTGATGAAATCAAATAACTAGAACCCTTGAACATCAGTCATTTGAGGCCATTCCATATTTAAAAGAGCCATAGCCCAAACAAAAATCTCCTAGGATTCCCATAATCGCTTGGTCAACCCAAAAAGCTCCAAGGATCCCCATAATCGCTTGGTCAACCCAAAAAGCTCCAAGGATTCCCATAATCGCTTGGTCAACCCAAAAAGCTCCAAGGATTCCCATAATCGCTTGGTCAACCCAAAAAGTTCCAAGGATTCCCATAATCGCTTGGTCAACCCAAAAAGCCCCAAGGATTCCCATAATCGCTTGGACAACCCAAAAAGCTCCAAGGGTTCCCTTAATCGCTTGGACAACCCAAAAATCCCCAAGGATTCCCATAATCGATTGGTCAACCCAAAAAGCTCCAAGGATTCCCATAATCGCTTGGTCAACCCAAAAATCTCCAAAGATTCCCATAATCGCTTGGTCAACCCAAAAAGCTCCAAGGTGCCCATTATCGCTTGGTCAACCCAAAAGCTCCAAGGATTCCCATAATCGCTTGGTCAACCCAAAAAGCTCCAAGGATTCCCATAATCGCTTGGTCAACCCAAAAAGCTCCAAGGGTTCCCACAATCGCTTGGTCAAAAATAAGAAAATTCAAAAACAATAAAATCATCAAAAATAACAAAAAATTGCATCTCATTTCCATGCATACTCAAAATCATCACAACAATAAAGAGCTCTTTTTGCATCTCATCTTCATATTCACAAAAATCAATCCATCAAAAACACAAAAATATATAGCTGCATTAAGCATCACATCCATACATTACATATTTGTGGTCATAAAGGTCAAGGCACCATAGACTGTAATTACTTGGCAAAACCATCATTTTCCACATTTTTCCACTTTATCAATAATTCATCGCAAATAACCGCCATTCACATTATTTTTTCACATCATAGTCAGTTGTCTTCTAATGTATCAAGAGTTTTCATCATTCAGTCGTCATTAGCTTTCTAGCCAAATACTGTCCCAAGTCAGATAGATTTTACAAAGGTAGAGTTCTACTTGGATCACACCTTGTTACATAGCATCCCAACACAAGTTAAAACACCAAAAAAAATTCCCAAGTTGTGTGAACGAAAGATGAAACTTGCAAAGCAATCCAGGTCACCATAAGCGAAACGATTATCTTGCTCATCCCCCTATGCGAATGACCCCAAGAATGCTAAGAGTTGGCAAAAGGACAAGCATCTTCCCTACCCAATTCCCCAAGAATCCCAAGTTCTCAAAAAGTTACAAAACATACAAAATTTGCAAGAGTCAAAACTCCAAAAAATTTGACATCACAACCAAAGTGCATACATCAAAAAGCACATACAATAGTGATTCCCCTCACTCACTATTCAAAATCCCTTGCTCAAAATAAACAAACAAAAAAAATAAACAGTGATTTTTATCACTACAAAAGAGCAAGTATCCCAATACAATTGAAGAAAAGAAGGGAGTCGAAATTGAATCCCTGGAACTCTTAGCATTCAGACAGGTCATGAGGCAAACCTCAGTACCGGTTTGGTGGATAGCCTATCGGTCACTGGTGGTAAACCTCCCGCATGACGATATATCTGTCACATTAACTTGTGTATAGATCAATGTTTGCATGTGGATGAGCTAGCTTATGGTATCCTACGATAGCATCGTAGATTAATCTGACTAAATACAACAAAGGAGTTAGTGGAGCTAATTAGGTGATCCTCAATACAGGTTTGGTTGACAGCCTATTTGGCATTGGCGATATCCTGACAAATACCACATAAACGAACTCAATTGCACACACAAGGATGTGAAATAACTTGGTCAAAAACAAGTTTGATTCATACCTTGTTAAAAAAGTCTCGTAAGATAAAAATACAGTCTTGGCTAGATAGTTAAAACATATGAGTCTCAAAAAACCCTAACTACATTCTAAACCAACTTGCTATCTTTCATCCTCACATTGCCATTAGAAAATCCACAAAATAACCCGTATACATAAAGAAAGTCATGTCACATAGCAATCACCCAACACAAAAAGCCATAAGTTCTAAACAGTCTATGGTGCGACCGCCAAAAATCACAAATTCAATTCATCCATTCCATTTGCATATCATATAAATTAGAAACATTTGCATTTCATCAAAACATATGCATCCATCAATATACATTAACATGCATACATCCATATTCATCACTCATTGTGCATAACATCAAATCACGACACGTGTATCAATAAAGGGATGTCATACATCCATATTCATCACTCATTGCCCATTTTTGGGAAGCACTGTGCTTTGGTTATCTATTTTTGCTCAGCACTGTGCCATGCACAACGCTTCCCAAAAAGGGGCATCTGTAGACACCAAAATAGCACCAATCCGATTATGTGACTGCGAACACTGATCGAGTTGACACACACAACCCCCAGGGCAGCCCCTAGAGGTTAAATAATGGTCCTAACCACTCTCACAACAATTTTTGAAGGTCAGAAGTCAATTTGGCACCCTCAGGTACTCTGCTCCATACTCGTTTCACCCAGGAACGATTACAGTCTGGTATTCACCCCTCCCAGGGACGATTAGCAGTATTCGCTCTAGGGTGGAGCGAATAGTAGGTTTGATGGGCAAAAAGTCAAATCTTGAAAAATGGTAGCTCATATCCACCACTTAATGCTTCCTTCATTACATGGGAGTGTGGGTGAGCGTTTTCGAGCATTTGAGGCAGTTACAGGGGCAGTCATGAAGCCCCTAATCAGGGAGGAATCTTCCCTCCCCTGGAAGAGCATGGCTACCAAGTGGCGCCCCTGCATGCTCATTCAAAGAGACCTCTAGGTCTATAAATTGGTGAGTTTTCTCACCCCAAAATATACAGAGAAGGAGCATTTTGAGCGACAAAGTGCTGCCAATTTACTTCCACATATGCCCTTGTTGATTTGTGCCTTTCACATCCGTGATCTCTTTTAGAGAGGAGGTCATTGGGTGATTATTGGAAGGACAAATCTAGAGCCAAAACCTGACATTTGGCCACCGCATACCACCCAATTTGCTGATAACACCTTACAAGAGATTTTGGACCCATCCTAAGTGGATTGGTGCCAAAATTGGGCCCCAAACGGTGGGCGTCCTGCCACAGGCGCCCCCGCACTGCTGCAAGTCTAATTGTCCCTCTCGGGAACGATTAGGAATCTATGGCAAATTTTCCTTCTGTCATTTTTTTGCATTTAATCTTATGCTGCTTAGATAGTCGGTCATTTAAATTTGCATCGTTTTGAGCAATTTTTATCATGTTTTATCATTTTCTTGCCTTTACTAACTTGCAGATGGCATCATCAAAATCTGAGTGTTAGAGGCCAAATTGGAGAAATCTGACCATCTGGGTCGTCCCAAAATACCCTAATTAGCTAACCCCCACCTTTGCAGGAGATCTAGAGCTGTTTGGATGTGACATTTGGGACGGTGCTATTTGACGTTTTGTTACAAGTATATTCGTCCCGCCCCGAAACGAATACGAATCTGCATTGAGTTTGCTGACTGTTTTTTTTTGCAGTGCCTTCCCAGTGATGTTTCCATGCCTCTATGAAATTTTTAGCTAATTTGAATTTATTTGGATCATCGTTTTATTTATTTTCTGCATGCACTAATCGTAGGCTTGGGGATTGCATGTTCCATATCATCCACAGGTGCTACTGATCCTATTTTCTGTTTCCTTAAATGCAGGATTTGGGCATTAGAGGAGCAGCAAGGAGTCAAGACTCATCAACGCAAGTGGCGGCGATGTTTTGGTCCACCCATATTACATGTGTGCACACAAAAGAAGGATGGCTATCCATGGATGTGACAAAGAAACATATTTAACGCTCCTCGCCCCTGAAAAGGGAGGAGGCGAATTGTAACCGAGTTTTGAAACAAATCAATAAAAGAAAGGGTTGTCTTCCTTATTGGATTTTAATTGGGTTTCAATTCATCTATGGTTTTCTCCCATTTCATGCACTTTCAATTCATAGGATTTAGTGTTAAGTTTGGTTTCGTTTGCATCGCACTTGGAGTTTTCCTTTTTGTTTCCGTATCCTCGTGTTTTCATTAAGTTGTTATACGTGCATAGTACATGTATGATTTAGGATATTTACATTCATATTTCATTATATTATTGAATGTTATTTGATTTATTATAAGCCTTGATATACATATTAATTTGCTCATATTATTCTACTCTTATTATTATCTTGACCTTTATTATATTGTGGCTATTTTATATTGGGTCCTATGATATATAACCTATGATATTTTGTGGTGGTATAAGGCTTATAAAGCCAAAACTATTTTAGGTGATGATGAAATTCAATTTGATATAAATTTCTATGAACTTTCTTATAGATATAGTAGTAATTTATTTACTTGCTACATGCTTAAATATGAATGTCATCAATATAAAATTAGACTAGATAAACATAGAGCAACCAACGTTTCTATTATGTCTACATAAAAATATTTGTATAGGCTAAGTGAAACAAGAATTATTCCCTTGCCTAGACATCTAATTAAGGCTTAAAATGCTAATTCCTACATTGTTTAAACCTTCACTGAATTAGAACCCACTGATGGCTCACCTTCTCTTAAAGTTCCTTTAACAAATATAGGATCATCTCTTAAAGTGGAAATATTCATCATGACTGCTTATCCAACTATTTCTAGGTATGTTCCTATTTTTTTAACAATCCTTGATGACTATTTGACATGTAAGACCCCTATTGTGTCTAGACTCTATTATTTTTTATGAAATTTATCTACAATGCAATCATATATTAATGTGATAATATTGGTTCCTTCTATTTTTTGGGGAACAACGAATGCCTAGGTGTTTACTATTACCCTTGTTAACCTATTTCTAGATTTTGAAAAACTCTCTTGCTTAAATAGGTTGTTTGACGAGTGGATTGATCGTTTGATTGATTCTACACCCTCTTGTTCGATAATGTACCTAATTAAAGTTGAGTTTTCCATTGAATTTAAAACTAGTATTATCATTAATGATTTACCAAAGGTAAACAAGCAATTTAAACCATAGGCTGATCCCCACATCCCTATCATTCTTAATTCTCATTCATATGTTCATATCCCTCTTAGGATTAGGGGCAAGGGAAATTCAGAAGACTCAATCATTGTAATCCATGATAATATCCTCTTTCTCCCATCATTACCCAATGATGAATCCATACTAGAATTCTTATATGCTAGAGAGGGAAGAATCCCCCAACAATATCATAGAAAGGGTTTCTTTAAAATTACAGTTCTAATTAGGGGAGGCACAAGTGTTTTGATTACATTTTTCAAGTTGATATTAGCTCTGAATTAGAGAATCTTCCCCCTTCTATAGGCCATTTTGAAGAAGACAACATCATGAATACAAAACTTATTATATACTAGCATAGGTACCCTTGAGCAACCACACAGTTAAAATTAGGATAAGCCTATTTAATAAAGAACAAGTTACTTTTACTACCTTGCTTTAGTACAAGGATGTATTTGCTTGGGAATATTCAGACATGCTTGGAATGGATGAGGATTTGGTTGTCTATAACATTGTTATTTATGAGGATGTCACTCCCATATGACAAAAGTAAATAATGTTTTCTCCTCTCATTCAAGACCTGTATAAAATTGAAATCTAGATGTGATTAGATGTTAATTTTATAAAACTTGTTGACTATTCAGGTTGGGTATCTAACATTGTGGCTATGAAAAATAAATAAAAGGATGTTATCTAGTTTTTTTCTGATTTTTAAAACATCAACCTAGATTTTTCTAAGTATAAATTTCCTTTACCCTCTATTGATGTTATTGTCGATTCCATTGCATGTATGAAATATTATCCCTTATAGATGACTATTTAGGGTATAACCAAATCCAAATTTCCCTTGAGGATCAAACTAAAATAAATTTTACTACATCCTTGGGTACATTTTGTTACTTGCCATACCTTTTGGGTTGAAAAATGTTGGTGCTACATGTCAACAGACCATGCCAATTGTATTTCATGACTGGATTGAAAAGACATTGGAATTGTATATGGATGACCTTTTGGGTAAGTCTAAGAAGTGGGTTGACCATCCAACTAACATTTATGTCATATTTGAGTGATTATGTCACTATAAAGTTAGACATAACCCCAATAATTATGTGTTTTCTATTATTAGTGGCAAGCTACTAGGCTTCATGGTGTCTCATAGGGGCATATATATCGATCATGACAATATTAAGGCTATTAATGCTATGCATCCCACTCAAATTGTTAAAGATATTAAATAGTTCTTAGGGAATCTTAGAGCTATTATATGGTTTATCCCTAAGTTAGCTTTCAAATATTATTCATTGAATCACTTGCTCAAAAAAGGCATCGAATTCAAATGGGACAAAAGTTGTAAAGAGGCCTTTCTTGACTCTAAGAAATTTCTTTTATAGCCCCCAACTCTTTGTCCACCCAACTTGGATAAGTTGTTCATCCTATACACCTTCGCTACTTGTTTTTCCTTGGGCATAGCCCTTATTAAGATGATAACAATAAGGAGCATGTTATATATTCTATTATTCAAGCAATGCTTTTGATAAAAACTTGGTACATTCCCATGAAGAAAGACTACTTGGCCATCTACTTTGCATGTGAAAAACTAAGATATTACATGTTGTATTAGACAAATTATGTGGTCATAAAAATTTATCCTCTAAGACACCTACTACAAAAATCTTACATCCCTAATGATACTTTCTATGGAAAATGGATCACTATAATATAAGAATTTTATTTTTGTATTATCACACAAAATGATTTTAAAGCTCAAGTGATTGTTGATCAATTGGTGATAGCTCCTGACCCAACACAACCCTTAAGGAAGCATTGCATTATAAGGACATAATGGTCATATATTGTGCTTCTCATGACTTTGTCATATTCCCTTCCTCCATTAACTCTAGCCTTATTTAGGAGTCTATCCCTTATGATCTCAATAAGGAAGAAAAGGTTATCTTAGAGTCTCATGATACCACCAAGAGGTATTATGAAACCAAGACTAAAGCCAAGTCAGAAACACCTTCTAATTTCCAAGACTCTGATAAAGAACTTCACCCTTACACTTGGATCCTTTGCTTTGATGGATAAAAGAATGAATTTGAGGCAAGAGTTGGTATCTTTCGAGAGTGTCAAATTGGCCTAGTTGTTCCTACAGTTTTCTATATAAATTTTTCTAGGATTATTAATAATGTTGTTTAATATGAGGCTATAATTTTAGGTCTCCTAATCGACCAATAAATGAATGTTAAACGTATTAGAGTGTTAAGAGATTCTCATATTATAGTCTATCATATATGTGGTGAATATGTTGTCAAAGCTTTCCATTTGATCTCTTACCACCAAAGGGCCACAAAATTAATTAATGCTTTTGAGTCCTTTTCCATTAGGCATTCCCCAAGAGAGTAAAATGCCAAGGTTGAGTCTCTAACTACTTTGGCTAGTAAATTCATACCACATGAAAACATTACTAAAACAAAAGTTCATGATGAACTAGTAATCTTCACTAGTGGCCTAATGGGTGTGCATGCAATCGAGTTCAATTTTATTGATTTCCAAATTGATCATGAGTTCAATATTGACATTTTATGTTTCCTCGATAATCAAATGTATCCACTTACAATTACCGTTAGGTAGAAGAATTATATCAATAAGAGATCATTTGATACATTGTCCTTGGTGGGGTCTTATACTACTATAATCTTGGTGGTGTTACAATATCTATTAGAAGCCAAGGCACCTAAATATCTCTTTGATATCCCTAGTGGTGGCTATGGAAGACACTTTAGTGGTCAATCCACTAAACATAAATTGTTAAGAATGGGTTACTTTTGGTCCATAATGGGAGTTGATGCTAATAACTATGTAAAATCCTATGATAAATGTCAATTTGACAAATATGAAATCCATGCCTTTGCCTAGGTTCTTCATCCAATTAAGTCTCCTTCTCCCATTTCCACTTGGGGTCTTGAAATTTTTGGGCCTATTTCTTCTATTTCCTCATATGGGTACAAGTTTATTATCATAGCTATAAAGTATTTTACAAAATGGATGGACGCTATACCATTAAAAAACCATAAAACTTTTATTATTTACAAAGTTATATTTAATCATATTATATGTCTATTTGGTGTCCCATATACACTCATTTTAGACAATGGCACACCTTTTAAAATAAATAAATGCTTAAATTAACCTCTTAGTTAGGGATTCAACACCATTTTCCATGCCAAACTATCCAAAAGGGAATGTTCAGGTTGAATCTAGCAAAGAAAATTTTGGTAAACATTTTAAAAATAGTTGAAGAATCAAAGAAAGACTAGCACTTAAAGTTATATTCTATATTGTGAGCATACCATACTAGTATTAAGATATCTACAAGGGCAACCCCCTTTTCATTGGTATATGGTACTAAAAATATTTTGTTGTTCAAAATTGAATTATCTTCTTTGGATGTTTCTTTGGATATTTTTTTTATTTTTGATGAGTATCATTAGGAGTATCGAGAAGCCCACCTGATTAAACTTACTACTATTGATGAGAGGTGTCTATGTGCTCTTGAGCATAATAGAACCTATAAGATTCATGTTGCCCAACAATATAATAATAAATTTTATCATCATGATTTTATAGTTGCGGATCTTATCCTCAAGCTTGATAATGTGTATAAGAAATGCAAGGACAAGTTTATATAGAAATGACTTGATCTATATATTATCAAAGAGTTGTTTAGGTCTAGAACAATGAAATTACAAACCATTTATGGAGTTGAGTTGGATGAACCCATAAATTTCATTCATGTCAAATGATTTTATACATAGCCCCCTTCCAATCTATTTATATAGTCTGTGCTTTTTTTGGTTTACCTATTGATCTTGGTGTCTTGTTTTTTATTTTGATTGCTTTGATTGTCTATCTATGAGCGTCAATCTTGTACATCCTTTAGTTTGGTATATTTTAGTGTGATTTGCGATAGTTTCTCTCTCTTGATCAAGATTGCTACTTAAACAAATGATCCTAATCATTTTGCTTTTTAGCTCCCTTCTACCTAGTTTTGGTCAATTTTTTTCTTTGCTTGTTCTTATACGATTTACATTTTGTTTTGCTCGTTGCTTGGTATTTTCTATCTATTTTAATTAGCATCTACCGTTGCTAACTTGTTTGCTCTTTATTTGCTTTCCTTCATCATAGTGCCACTCTTGCCAATAAGGGGTAACATAATATCTTTGAAGTCTTTCTCCTTATTTCATGTCAATACCCTATTTTAAGTATCATAAAGCAACTGCCTTAGTTCAATCCATGCCATCTCCTATATGGTATGTGGTTAGAACAACAAGGTAACATTCTTTTAAATTTTCATGTAGTAAACAACATTCAGTCTATTATTGGAAATTTGAGTTATTTTATGTTGTCATTGATGTCACATGGATCATTGATGTCACATTGAGTTTTGGTGGCAAAAGCACTTCATAGATAATCATCTATGATATTTCGGAGAGCATGGATATATACAAGGTTTTTATGAAAACCAAGGCAGGCAAAATAAAATGTTTTATTTAAAACCATGGTGGGCTTATGTGGAAAGGGTTTTTTTTTAAATCCAAGGTGAAATTTTGTTTCATTGAAAAAGGACCTCCGGTGATGAAGATATTGAAGTTTAAAGTTTAAGTTTAAATTAATGGAGGGACGACCTATGTGAAATTAATGGAGGTTGACACACACACACACACACACACACACACACACATATATATATATATATATATATATGTGTGTGTGTGTGTGTGTGTGTGTAAAGGTTTCAATTTATTTTGGAAAGGGGGCATATTATATATCATCGAAAAGCTTATTTCGAGGGATATTTGACTAACTTATTTAGAAGGAGAAATAAGGTGTGTGTAAAGAGATATTTATGATTTTACAAAGGGATTCCAAAAGTGAAGTTTGCCTGAGGATTAATTCTTTCATGAGGTGACAAGGTATGCAATATTGTGATTTATTTTATTTTATGGTATAAGTGGTTTTGGGAGTGAAAAGGTTATGCAATGTTTTGATTTATTTTATTTTATTGTACAAGTGGTTTTAGGAGAGATAATGAAGTTGTGCAATTAAAGGCCTTGGTGATGATTATTGAAAAGTGGAGTAATGTTGATTATTTTGTGATCTACTAACCCTTGTGAAGATTGGCAAAAGAATTTTGTGATTGTGGCAGATTTACAAAGAGGTTTTTTCATCTTCATAAAAGGTATGGGCACATTATCCTATTGATTGTTTATGGTGGTTGATTTCTGAAATATCATTGGAGGGAAAAGGATTGTTTGTGGTTTCCTTTTCGAAAGTGGTTGGTTGAATGCTTCAAGGTTTTTGAATTGAGAGTTGTGTCTAAACCTTGTTTGATAAGCATAGTTTTTGAAGCCCATTGGTTGTGAAAGAACTTGAGTTAGAAAAGAACATGAGTATCATTGTTATGTGAGATTTGTGGTTGAACATTGTTGGAAACATTTGAGTTGGTTGATACATACTTGGACTAGGGTTGTGTGAGAGAGAGTTTTCCCTTGTGGTGATTGGTTGAGTTGAGTTGATTGAGCCTAGTCAAGTGATGTGTGAAGTGATTGTTCAAGTTCTATAAAATAAACTATTCCATCATTCTATGTTGAGTTGAGATTAAGGTTAGAACATATTGAGTCTCTAAAAATTCTCTTTATGGTTCTATAAGACTTGAATTGAGTTGAGGTTGATTTGAGTTGAGAGTGAGATTAGAACATATTGAGTCTCTAACAATTCTCTTTATGGTTCTATAAGACTTGAATTGAGTTGAGTTTGATTTGAGTTGAGAGTGAGATTAGAACATATTGAGTCTCTAACAATTCTCTTTATGCTTCTATGAGTTGATTTGAGTTGAGTTGAGATTGATTTGGGTTGAGAGTGAGTTTAGAACATATTGAGTCTCTAAAAATTCTCTTTATGCTTCTATGAGTTGAGTTGAGATTGATTTGGGTTGAGAGTGAGATTAGAACATATTGAGTATCTAAAAATTCTCTTTATGCTTCTGTGAAGTTAATTTGAGTTGAGATTGCCATTCATTGTTGAGTTAATTTTGAGTACTACTTGAGCATGATTGATTGAGTCTTTGAGAAGGCCTTTGGGAGATATTTGAGGACAGTGTTGGGACATATTTGAGGACAGTGTTTGGACAAGTTCTTAGTGAGATGGTTGGAGCAAATTTGGGCAAGTTCTTGGTGAGCTTGCTAGAGCAAATTTGGGCATGTTATTGATGAGCTTGCTAGAGCAGATTTGGGCAAGTTCTTGGTGATCTTGCTAGAGCAAATTTGGGCAAGTTCTTAGTGAGCTTGCTAGAGCAAATTTGGGCAAGTTCTTGGTGAGCTTGCTAGCACAAATTTGAAAAGTTCTGTGTGAACTTGTTAAGCATGTTCTGTGTGAGCCTATTGATCATGTTCTTAGTGAGCCTATTGATAGAGCTTTGGAGGTGACAGAGTACAGAGGATAGAGTCTTAGTGGATAGATATCCAGTAGCCAGCATAATTGAAGACAGATATGAGTGAGGAGTCTTCAAGTGGAGAGAGGTCCACTAGTCAGTGCAACAGAGAGATAAAGTATTCTAGAAGATCACATAGCCATAGCAGAAGGGGAAAGAGTTATCCTATGGAAGAAATCCACAAACTTGAGATTAGGGGATCAACATCTCCTTTGGACAGAGATCCATAAACATTGTAATTGGGAGTGATTCCCAAAGAGATTGATTGAGAAAGTTTTAGTAAAATATTTTCTCTGTGGAGTAGCCCACATTGGGTGAACCACATAAATTATGGTGTCTCTATTGTGTATGGTATTTTGTGCATTGCTTTGATTACTGCTATCTATACACAACATAATATTAAATTAGAAGAAAAAGTAAAAAGAGGTCTTATACTGTTCACCAGTATAAGCTTGTTTTTTTCATCTATCTAATAAATCAATCATTTTTTAGTGTCCTATTATAGTGGTAAGTGTACATTGTTGAA
Organism: Wollemia nobilis; assembly: GCA_028583015.1. Lineage (NCBI taxonomy): Eukaryota > Viridiplantae > Streptophyta > Pinopsida > Araucariales > Araucariaceae > Wollemia > Wollemia nobilis. Next base: position 216,726 of record JAQPPZ010003624.1, read on the forward strand.
CATTATGCTTAACTAGATACTACAGTGTGTAATCCCTATTGTGGTAGGGGTATGGCAATTTTACCTTGCATACATCTCCCTACCCTAGGGCATGCTATAATATATACCTAGACCATTTCTATTTACTTCCTTCTATCTTCATCCACTATAGTGGTAATTATGCTTTTTTCAACAACACGCTTCGCCACATACTAGTGTGTGACGTGTTATAGTAGGGGTATGGTGAATTTTCCTTCCATGGGATCTCCCTTCCCTAGGTCATGTTGTAGCTTGTACCTAGCCCACTTTTGTTGTTTTCTATCTCTTTTCCCCTTATCGTGGTTGTTGAGAGTGAAAATGACATATTGTCAAGGGTAAGCCAACATACTTAGAATATAATATGTTCCCTTTTAAAATGAAAATCCTTTTCTCCCAAGGTTTGGGTATGCCAGGTATTGGTAGGTTTGGATAAACCCAAAGGTCATTTATAGTTGTTCCTTTAAGGGGTCTTTGTTGGTATGACTCAAAGAAATAAATTCCTAGGCACAATATTTTAAAATCAAATGCTTAACTGTCTGAAAACAATTCCACTACATGGATATTACAACATATGTGAGCTAAGAAAAATTGAAACTAAGCAAGAGAAATATAAATGTTAAACCATGCCAATTGTAGTTTCCCAATCCATATATATTGCACTCATATTTTATTGTATATAACAACAATGATTCACTTGCAAATATATGAGGTTTTAAATTGCACAACAATGATTCTCTTGCAAATATATGAAAATTTTAATTGCACATCAATGATTCATTTGCAAATACATAAAAATTTTACTTGCACATCAATGATTCATTTGCAAATATATGAAATTTTAATTTCCCATCAATGATTCATTTGAAAATGTATAAATTTTTAATCGCACATCAATGATTCATTTGCAAATATATAAAAAGTTTAATTCCATGTCAATGATTCAATTGAAAATACATAAAAATATTTATTGCACAACAATGATTCATTTGTGAATATATGAAATTTTTAATTGCACATTAATGATTCATTTGCAAATATATAAAATTTTTTAATTGCATGACAATGATTCATTTGCAAAAATATGAAATTTTTACTTGCACATCAATGATTCATTTGTAAATATATCATATCTTTAATTGTCTGGCAATGATTAACTTGCAAATATATGAGATTTTTTTTTGATTGGTTGAAAAGGAGGTTTTGAAAGGAATCCCAAATATTTTACAAAGCTGGAAACAAGATGAGATAGGGAGATGATCTCTGCAAGGAGACAATCTCTAAAAAGATACAAACAACAAAGGGAGACGATATCAGAAGGATCATCTCAAAAATAATAAAAATTTGAACCAAAGGAGCATCCCGCTCCACAAAGGTACAATAAATTAAAAAACCGTCTAGAGGGAACCCGGGAACAACAACTGCAAACACAGAAACCCGTCCTAGAGGGCTCGAGAAAGTGAAATAAAAAATTTTAAAATTTAAATAAAGAATATTGCTTAGGAGGAGCCTGGAAGACATAAAATTCAAATGACGAATTCCACCCAGTAGGGACAAAATTGGAAAACTACTTCCTGATCAAGAGGAATAAGAAGGCCTGAAAATCGCTCTAAAATAAAACAACCAGACTAGTGGGAGCCTGGGAAGAACAACAACAAAAATAGAATCCCATCCACGAAGGGCTCGGGACAATGAAAACAAGTAGCAAAAAATTTAAATGAAGAATCCTACCCAAGAGGAACCTAAGAATACCAGGATTTAAATGTCCCGCCCAGTAGGAATGGATCTAGAATACTATTCTTACCCTAAAGAAATAAGAAGGCTGGAAAACCACTCTAAAGCCATAGAATAGTGGTAACCTAGAAAATGACATAGTAGCAAAATAAGATCTCTTTAGGCTATGAGGTCTCGATACAATAAAGATGAAGATCTTAGATGGAAGGCAATAAAACCCAAAAAATTCAATCCACCATGGCACCTCATGGTTGGAAGGGATCATCTCACCCGAGAACTATCATTAGGATATCGATATCTGTAGTAAGCACACACACACACACAGGGATCCTCTCCAACCAGAACAACTACAAAGAGGAAATCCATCATATAGTCAATCGTGCAAGAATGCCAACCAACCCCACCAACTGTTCATCCAAGAAGAGATCTATAAACATATTCATCCATGGTTGCTTGAGAAATCCAAGGTGTTAGGATTGGAAAGAGATGAGATAATATTGATACAAAATGAATTACAATATATAGGCAAGGTTGCCTATATGAAAACATGACAAATGTCAAGAGAAACTAACAAGTGTCAAGGTGAAGGCATAGTGCACATTAATATTCTAACATTCCCCCTTAATGTGCACTATCCTAATTATAGAAAAAAAACAAGTCAACATTAGGTAATATTCCTTGTTAATGTTGACTTCTCTACAAGAACCCTATCATCCTCCTTTATTACATGATTTGGTCTAGGCTTGTGCTATTTAGTAAAGGCCCAAGATGGCCCATGTAATTTCCTACGAGAAAACATTAAGAGACTATTTTTATTCTGCCAAAGAGCGATGCCAGGAATATTCTTTGATTCCAAGAATATTTTAGATTTCTGATATTTTTAAAGTAAATGAAGACCCCATTAAGACCCGAACATAGGGGTATTTATAGTCATCAAAAATAATTTTTCGAGATAGACACATTGGTGGTGTCCAATTTATTTTTTGAGGCAATATTATATGCATTTTTTAACCTCAAAGTTTTGTACCTTGGAGTGCACTCTCGGTTGAACCCGACACTCCCAAGGCAAATTTGTATGTGATCCTAGTATCCAGTCACCTTCTCTATAGAACCTAGCAGATGTAGCGGCTGGTTACCCATGCATTCTGGTAGGATGAGGAGGTTACCATAAGGACACCTACTCTAGGGACTACAGACATAGACACCCTAGACTCTATCTAAGGATTTTTTCGGATCAAATGTTGAAGACTACAAACGAAGACACTTCAAAATATTCTTTCTCTTCTTTCTTCTTCTCCTCCACATTTGGATTCTATGGATCATTTTATTGTATTTATAGGGTGCATTTTTGGTAAATACTGACACTCTTATATGGCTCGTATTTCTTTTGTATTAAGGTGTATTTTTAGAAGAGACCGACACCTTCTAGATTGTGTTTCACCATGAGGGATGATATGATATTCATGGTGAACCTAGTTAGTGACCTATGAGAGGCAACATACCTAGAGGATGACCTATAGAGGTAACAGATCTAGAAGTGGCTGACCCTAAGATACCCAGGATGACCCTCAGGCACTTAGATGGCTGACCCAGAGGCAACAGACCCATGGAAGTGGCTGAACCTAAGGCAATAGACCAAGATGTATACACCATTGATCTACCATTGTTCACAGTTGGAGAGCCAAGCGCAAAGAGCACGAGCCTAATCCAAATTATATAATAAAGGAGGATATTAGGGTTCTTTTAGAGAAGTCAACATTAAGAGAAAATGTTATCTAATGTTGATACCAAATGTTAGGATTGGAAAGAGATGAGATAATATTGATACAGAATGAATTACAATATATAGGTAGGAGGTCTATATGAAAACATGACAAATGTCAAGAGAAACTGACAAGTATAAAGGTGAAGGCATAGTGCACATTAATATTCTAACACAAGGCCCATCACCAAAGGCCAAAAAGAAGCAACAAGGAAAGGAACCACACAAATGCTAGGATAGACAAAAAGGAACTTTTGAAGCTAGACCTACTTTAGGTAGAATATCTTGAACCCAATTTTCAAGGCCCACACCAACAATAACCAAAAGCCACTCTATTATAGATGATAAGATCGTGGCCCTTCCCAAGACCAAAAAAATGTAGAGAGCAAACCCTAGGCTACAATAACATGGGTATATAGGAAATTGGGAGCCCCATTTTAGATTTCAAACCCAAGAGAGGAGCAGATAAAACCTTCCAAAAAATAACAATAATGCACAGGTCCCCTAGAAGACTAGAAAGGTCCATCAGGATAGTCTTCGTAACTTTGACTCCCAATTTAAGCCATCCAAAAGTCAACCACCATTGAAGGCCACCATGGAAAGAAACTTCAAGATGATCCAAACAAGCACCTGCAATCTCATCAAAACAAGAAAACACATCCTGAAAGACCCCAAGAGAATCTCGTAGAGGTATTGGACGTGCAACAAGGGTAACACAAAAGGGTCATCCTGATTGGGAGTCCTGCATAGTAATGTTTCACGTATAAATATATAAAATATTAATTGCACATCAATGATTCATTTACAAATATATGAAATTTTTAATTGCCTATCAATGATTCATTTGTAAATGTATAAATTTTTAAATGTACATCAATGATTCATTTGCAAAAAAAAAATTAATTCCATGCCAATGATTCATTTGCAAAAAAAAAAATAATTAATTCCATGTCAATGATTCATTTGCAAATATATGAGATTTGCACAACAATGTTTCACTTGCAAATATATGAAATTTTTAATTGCACATTAATGATTCATTTGCAAATACATGAAATTTTTTATTGCACAACAATGATTCATTTGCAAATATATGAAAGTTTTAATTGCACATTAATGATTCATTTGCAAATATTCAGGATTTTAAATTACACAATAGAAAAAGTTTTTAATGCTTTAAACAAAAATTAACCTAATTCTAATCTAAGCAAACTTAAAAAAATAAATAAAACGTTTAAGGGTAAGATAAATGAAAGAAATATAAAAAAGCATATACTACCCTGTTATCCAGTTCCAATTCGGTAAAACAACAATTTTGATTTAAAACCAACCCTGACCCGACAATATTCGCACAACATAAGATCCAAGATAGTGCAATCTTCAAAGAAGAAACAAAATTTGCTTTAGAATTGCCCTCTTCGATGCATTGCAAGAGCAATGTGAAAAGCACTAATAAACTTGGTTCATAAAGTTCATCCAACAAAAAAGAAAGAAACAAACTAAGACTCAGGGTTAGCTAATAGATTTTTCTACTTCATTAACTAACTAGTGAGCATGTATTTATAAAATTTAAGTGGATCTTCACATAGTGTTACAACTAATTTGGCAATTACACCTCAATCATGTATATGTATAAGAGAATTTGTGTCGTATTGTGTTAGAGAATATACGTCATAGAATTTGCATCATATTGCATTAGAGAATCTGCATCAATATACATTTAATATGTGCAATAAATGTTAAGTCCCTCCTCACCCTCCATTAAAATATGTATTAATTTTAAACTAAAATTTAAAATTCCAATGTCCACATGTCCTCATCCCTCCTCACTTTTCCTTAGACCAATTTTATGGCACTTGCGTGGGTGAAGACTCACCTCACCCAAGGCCATTTAATTTTGGTGGAATTCCTAGGCTACCAAATCCCCTCCATGTCATCATCACTTTAGCAACCTTCCCCCTCCACAAAAGCTATAAATACCCCCTTTGTTTCTCATTTCACCATAAGATACGATAGTGCTACCCAAAATTTGGCCAATATTCTTTGCCAAACCTTCCTTGTGTGTTTCAATCACCATCCACCATCACTCCCTTGGCTCTTTCCATATCCACCATGAAAATAATGCAATCCTTTCATAAACATAGCTAGAAGGGGAGTTCAGATATATTTTCATGATTTGTCAAATTTTGGCATTATATTTAAGTTTTTGTAAGATTTTCATCAAAATCATCTATTTGTATATTTTATATAAATTTGGGGCCTAACCTTGGTAGGCCCCTTTTGTTCTACTAATCCATTGCTTTTGGATATGTGCATGAAATTCAAAGTTGCAGGAATCCTAGGATGGTCAAGCTCACTCGAGGCTACCAAAAACCTATCCAACACTCGTGTGTGACAAGAGAAAGATTTTGAATGCACCATTCATTTTAATTATTGTATGAAAGATTCTTCCAACCTTGAGGAGATCATTTGTAAGCCCCTAGGGGTAATCTTGTAAAAGCAAAAACAATTTATAATGAAAAAATTATTTCATATTTATGCATGGTTTGTTACATAAATGGTGATCACAGTCGGACCCCCACAAAATTTTAATGTTTTTAGCTACTTGATAAGCTTGTTAGTTTTTTCAAGAAAACTAATTCTTTGTTTTTAGTGGTTGAGCACTATGCAAGAAAAATATGCATGCCATTCAAATCCTATCATATTTCAAGACAGTATTCCAAAGGTGAGAGATATAGGTCGATACTGCAAAATCCTAGATATTTAGCTTTAAAAAATCCCTCTCTTTTGAATTTTTTTTCATACTATTTTAGGTTCTTATGAAATTTATGGTTTATTCTTGTTTTGAGATATGGTGATTCCATCCCATTTTGAGATCTTATTTCTATGTATTAGTTTCCTGTTCTAGGATCTTGTTTCAGAGTATTAATTTCTGGGATATTGTTTTAGGGAGAATGATAAAACTTTCCTATTTATTCATGGTAAAAATATGCCCTATTTGTGTCATGACCCTCCCTTGGTAGATCTTTGGTTAGATAGATTAATGTTCAATCTATGCTATCATATGATGTATGGTTGATTTTTAATTAATGGTTTTATGCATGAATTATATTTTATGGAAAATATAATGCTTTGTCAATAGGATAATGGACTATTCCATATTTATATTATGAGATTGCATATTTTTCAAGAAAATAATATGATAAAACTTATTCAAGGAATGATAAACTAGCTCATGATAAGGTCCTGTTATGAAATAATTAGTGATTTTATATGAGAATAAGTATATGAAAACTTTGTTTTGTTGTAGGATATCTACAATTTATTTGGATATCTAATAAATTTTTTTCTAACCTTCCAAACATATTTCAATTTTAGAGATACTAGACAAATGACTTACCTCATTTTACCACAAGGAAAGGGTTAATGCCACTTGTATACATTTGTAGGTTTAGTGAAGTGTTATGATGAGAAAGTAACACTTAGTTGTTATACATTGAGAGAATTTTCCTTGGATGAGGGACAAAACCAAGCATGGATTTGTTTGTCACGATTTTGAAATTAATGTGAATGGTTAAAAACCCCATTGTTGATTGTCGTGTCAGACATTTTGGAAGAGTGGCTAGTGAATGTGGAGTGGAATGTTAGGATAAGGTGAGTGCAATTCAAAAAGGGTAAAAGAGAAAAACATAGTGGAATTTGGACACCAAGAAGGAGGATAGAAAATGGTGAGAGGAGTTTGTCTTGTTGGAATTGGATAATGTCACTATGGATAATGAGTTCATCTTACTAAAATTTACCAATGCCACTATGAGATAATGAGTTCATCTCATTGTTTTGGATAATGTCATTGAGAAATAATGAGCTCATCGATGGGTATTGACAATGCCATTGAGGTAGGTACTTGACCTGGGGATTCGGCTTGGAAATATATTAAGCTATTTGTTAAAGAAAGACAGTTTATTTTTGGTAAAGAAAACTATCAAGAAGTCATGTTGGTAGATAGTCTACCTTGTGATTAACGAAATTGATAGAATGTAATTGCTTGTGCCTCTTATGTTTCAATCCATATTGATTATCTACATTGTATGGTGTATGTATCTTACTTTTTAATATTAATACGATAATGGTTGTAAGACTATAGTTGCATTTTTAGTGATAATTGATCTTTAGAAAACTTGCAGGAAAAGAAGAGGGAAAATGGTTTAACCTTGAGTTTAAAATCTAGAACTATTGGGATTGTTGATCACATAATGGTGTTTAAAGCTTTTTCTTGGGTAGTAATGCTTGAATAACCATATTGAGTCTATCTATTTTATGATTTCCTTTAAAAGAGGACATGGGATTTTATAATTATAATAGGGAGAATTTGTGCTTGGAATCCTATTACAAAATTAGGTAGACAACCTTACTTGAGTAGGGTGAGTGTGATGGAACTCATATTGGTAATCTGGGTAGTTGGTCATCTAATAGAAGAGACCATTAGCAAACATATGGTGTTTTTAATTAACTTGTCATTTATATGTATTGATTTTATAAGAGATGTAATGTACCTAAGAAGGGAGTCTTAAGAACTATGTCTCTAGGAAAACTAATGGAAGACAATATCGTAGAAACTATTGATGTTTACCTTAAAACTTTGGACTCGTTCACCAAGAAAGGTTGGATAGTATAAGATCTCATATATTTTCACATATGTCTAGGAAAAATGAGGTGTGTAAATGAATTATTGAGACTTTTGAATCGGGTTGGTTTTTGAATGTTAGTGTTTGGTATATTTTTGCTAGACATGGGTCCATATGCACTAAGGAAAGGTCCATTGATCTTGAATAGCTCATGGGTTGGTTTTCCCATTAGAAAATTATTATAATTTCACTTCCAATTGAAGGATAAATGATGAACTATCTTTAGGATGTTGAGCGCATCAACTTGAGTTTTTAGGTAAACCAAAATTTTATTCTATTTTATTTATAAAATGAGGTAAGACACTAAGTGAAGGAAGATCAACTTATTAATGGGTTCCTTGAGAGGGAGAGTTTTAATGAGAGAATTATTGAATAATATCATGTCTACAACAAAGGAAAGTAAGAGGTTATTATTTTTGTGGTTTTGAATTAGGAATAATGGTTGTTAGTTTGTAGGCATATAAGTTAGAGACTCCTTGATTTGAGTGCAGCTCATGATAGTAGATGGAAATATTAACAATGAATTTGTTTCTTTCTTTTATTAATTTTATGGAAACTAATGGAGGATAACACAGGTTATCTTGTGGAAGTCGTGAGTTTGTGACTATTGAGTATACTCGATGTATACTCCGTTAGATTCATATTGAGTCTGGTAGTGGATTTATGTGATAAAAATATTTTATATTATTATGTGAACTATGAAGAAGGTATGGTGAATAAAAGATTTTCATATAGTATCTTTGTAGCTTGAATATGTAACCAAATACTTCAGTGATTTGAAGGAACAAATCATGTTGTAAACCTAGGGATTATGGAATTTCCCTAGCATATCTATAGGGATTATGGCATGCATTTAAAAATTATGTAAAGGATTGCTCCTCTTACAATAATAATAAAGCAAACATATTTTAATGTTGGATTTTCCCTTTGGGTTTTTCTCCTAGGGTAAAATAGATTGTGTTGTGTGATGTTGTATGGGATCCTCTTTTTAAATGGGTGTATCTTTATTTATATGTTTAAGTTAGATAAATTAAATGTTGTTTATTAAATATGTAGTTTATTTTTAATGGAAATGTTTCTATATTTGAGAAATTATATAGAAGAGAAACTATACGAAGGATGTTATATATGGAATTTACATTAGAAGAATGTATTTCTACTTAAATGGCCTTGTTGATGAATGATTAAGTGATGAGTATAATATTGAGAAAGTAATACACTTATAATTGATGCTTATGGGTATGTACTAGTAATAATATGGATTTTAAAATTAAAAATAAAATGAAGGAATTTATTTTACTTTCTTATTAAGAAGATACTCATTTTACATTTTATCAAATATTGTCTATAGTAATAAGGGTGTGTATTCATTACTCATGAATGCAATTGAGAAGTGCTTAGTCTTCTAGCACTAATAGATGGAGCTAATGACTAATAGGGATGAGGCTTATGGGATGTCTAAGCTCAAAAAAATATGAGATGGATAGGGTATTTCCCTCACACATATATCACCCACATAGAAAGACTTATGTGGAGTGGAAAACTTGGCATGCTCCTTTCAAAAGAATGAAGGGATGGTCAATGCTAGCTCATTGGATCCATGAGAAGGATAGCTTGACCCATTTAAGTAAAGACACCTAATGCTCTTGCATAGCTAGAATTATGTAAGTTGTAAGGATGGGTGTGCCTCATAGAAGATCTAGATAGATAAATAAGGTAGTAACCTTTGTAGTTACTCATAGATCTGGATTCTAGAACCCTTGGAATTACCTAAAAAATTAGGATGGGAAATTTGGGTTATGACATTTGGTATCAGAGCCAAGGTTCGTAGTGGAATAGGTTCAATACATAAATCTAGATGGTGGTGTGTAATAGAAAACATACATGTGTAATAATTATACCTTGGAAAAAAAAAAAAAAAAAAAAAAAAAAAACACAAAAAAAAATAAAAAAAAAAAAAAAAAAAAGAGTGGGGAGGGGAAAAAAAAAAAAAAAGTAATGGTAAACTGACTTCTACTATCTCTCTTATATATGGCTAGGGAAAATGCCACCAAAGAGAAGGAGAGGAAGTGTTGCCCCATCGATGAGGTAGACACGAAGGACTAATGTAGAGGACACAAACCTAGATGTAGGTTCAGAGAACCCTAGAAATGAAAGAGATAATCTCACTACCATAGTAGCCCTACTTCGTGAGTAGGTAGAAACACAAAAGTAGTTGTTGGATGTCATGTTGAATCGGGAAGCACAGGCTGGAAACTCTAGAATGGGATAGGTAAATGAACCCCTTACTAAGGCACAACAAGCTAGGGTTTGACTTGAGGTCGAGTTGGGTAAGGAAATGAAACATTTAAAGTCTTCCAAGTTCAATGGAGAGGAATATGGTGATAAAGTCAAAGCTTGGTTGAAAGAGATAGAAACCTACTATAATATGAAGAACTTTTCCTTTGGCACTCGAACATCCTATGCCACACTGCATTTGCAAGGTGATGGCTTGGATTGGTGGGAAACTTATAGTGAGGATCAAAAACTTGCGATAATAGTTGACTTAAAATAGGAAGAATTTGTAGTAGCCTTTAAAGAGAGATTCCTCACAGAGCACTTTTATTCCCAAAAGTTTGAGGAGTTCACTAAACTTTGATAGGGAACTAGGATAATGGAAAAATATTATCAAATATTTATCAAGTTACTAAAATATGTACCTGCATATAATGAGAAAATAAATATTCATAAGTTTATATTAGGAGTAGATCCTAGAATAGGGTAAGAGGTAGATATGTGAGAACCTACTACTTTGTAGAAGGCCTATGATTTGGCTAGAAAAGTTGAAATATATCTCAAACCCTATTTTTATTATGAAGGTTTAGATGAGTAGGGCAGAGAAGCACTAAGGAAAAGAAATAATGCAGGTTTTGTAAAGTGGGAAAAAGAACAGGTAAACAAAAGTACCCCTAAACAAGATAGAAGGAATGATAGGAAGTAAGGAAAGTTTAAGAAAATGTTCCAAGGAAAGAACCGTAATTCCAATAATCACAACAATGGTAACAATAGATCACCATAGGGACAGGCTAATTCTCCACTTGCAAAAAAAGTAGAAGGACATAAGCAGAAAGTACACCCAGGACCAAAAGAAGGATGCTTTCTTTGTAGAGGACCACATTATGCCAGTAATTATCCATACAGAGTAGGAACAAGTATAAAGGGAAATGAATCAATGTACAAAGAACCTACATCTAAGGAACCCATGCACAAGATTTATGTTGCAACAAGGAATAAAAATCTGGAAGGTCAAGCCACGCCACTATTGATAAAGGGTAAGATTTTTGGTAAGAATGTTAAAATATTAATTGATAGTGGTGCTACGAATAGCTTTATTTCCACTAGTTTAATTAAAGATATTTTAGAAAGGCCAGGAATCTTGGCACATGGGTGGAAGGTTGAGTATGGTTCAGGATAAACCTACTCTATTAATCAATGTTACCCTATGGAAAAAATTGCCTTACCTAGTGGAATGACAATGGGATACCTGTATGTGGTGCCACTACATGCCTTTGATGTAATCCTAGGAATGGATTGGTTGCAAGTGCACAAGGTAGTACTCAATTTTTAAGAAATATGGATTGAGTACATGGAATATGGTGGAGATATACGAAGGGTGTATAGCTTGCAAGGGGATTTTCAACCTCAAATCCTCTCAATAATGCAACTCAAGAAAGCCATAAAAAAGGGAGGAATGGTCTATGTTGTTAAGATAAATGAAATTGAGGAAGAAAAGAAGGAAGAGGTGTTCAAGAAACACCCAATTCTTTAGGAGTTTAGGGATGTATTTCTAGAGGATTTACCTGGATTACCACCCAAACATGAATTTGACTTCACAATTGAGCTTCAACCTGGAATCGAGCCTATACATAGAGCTCCTTACAGAATGAATCCCATAGAAATGCAAGAGTTGAAAGTGCAGCTACAAGGGTTGCTAGAGAAAGGATTAATCAGACCAAGTGTGTCACCATGGGGTGCACCTATGCTATTCATAAATAAAAAGGATGGTTCCTTAAGATTATGTATAGATTATAGAATGTTAAACAAGGAAACTATCAAGAACAAATATCCTTTACCCAGGATCAAAGATCTCTTTGATCAGCTTAAAGATGCCACTATATTTTCGAAGATCGATCTGAAGTTTGGATATCACCAATTGCAAATCCACAAAGAGGATACACATAAGATAACCTTTAAAACTTGTTACAACCATTATGAGTTCATTGTATTACATTTTGGTCTAACAAATGCTCCAGAAATATTTATGAACTTAATGAATAGTATCTTTAGGAAGCATCTAGATAGATTTGTTCTCGTATTCTTGGATGATATATTGATATATTCTTGAGATAAGGTAGAGCATGATAGACACCTTAGGATTGTGTTGGAGCTATTAAGGAAGAATCAGTTATATGGGAACTTGTCCAAGTGTGAATTTTATGTGCTAAAAGTGCAATACTTAGGGCATATTATATCGGTAGAAGGGATCGTAGTAGATCCTAAGAAAATAGAAGCTATTTTGAATTGGCCACCACCAATAAATGTGATAGAAGTTCAAAGTTTCATGGGTTTGACTGGTTACTATAGGTGATATGTGAAGGATTACACCAAGATAACCTCTCCAATAACTAACCTTCAGAGGAAAGGAAAATAATTTAGGTGGATAGATAAATGTGAAGCAGCTTTTGATTTTCTTAAGAAAAAGCTTACTACACCTCCTATACTAAAGATACCCGATCCTCAAGGTAGTTTTTATATTTGTACAGATGCATCAATGGAAGGTTTGGGAGGAGTGCTCTCATAGGAAGGAGTAGTGGTAGCCTATGGATCAAGGAAATTGAAATGACATGAGGTTAACTATGCAACCCATGATCTAGAATTGGTAGTGGTAGTATTTGCTCTCAAGTGTTGGTGATATTATTTGGTAGGGAGACCCTTTGAGTTGAGGATAGATCATCAAAGTCTACAATATATATTTACTCAACCTTTACTCAATGCTAGGCAGAGAAGGTGGATGGAATTTCTTGCTGAATATGATTTTGGCATTGAGTATATAAAGGGAAAGGAGAATAAAGTCATTGATGCACTAAGTAGGAGGAGACACATAGTTATTTTGTCTCACATCCATGTTGACTTGATGGAACAAGTCAGGGTAATGCAATATCAGGATGCATATTGCAATCAAATTTGGGAAAGGATGGAAAAGAAACCAGATGAAAACAAGGATTTTAGCATCAAGGATGGTTTCTTATGTTTTAAGGATAGGGTAGTAATTCATGAGACTAAAAATTTGAGGAAAATGATCATGAATGAGGCTCATAGATCTCCATATTCTGCTCACCCAGGTGGAGCAAAAATGAGGGAAAATATGAAGAAAACTTTCTATTGGCTAGGAATGAAGAAATACATAACTGAATTTATTGCTCAATACCTAGAATGTCAGAAAGTAAAAGTAGAACATAGACATCCTACTGGGTTTTTGTATCCACATGATGTGCCCATGCAAAAATGGTAGGTGATCTCGATGGATTTCATCATAGGGCTACCTAAAAATAGGTTTCAACATGATGCAATCTTAGTAGTGGTCGACATATTGACCAAGGTTGCGCACTTTATACCCAAGAATACCAAGGATGATGTCATGGTTATGGCTAATAGATTTTCCAAAGAAATATTTTGGCTTCATGGTTTTCTGGAAGTAATTATATCAGATAGGGACTCAAGATTTACATCCGAGTTTTGGTAAGCCTTGCATCGTGCCATTGGTACTAGGCTAAACATCAATTATGCTTATCATCCAAAAAATCGATGGGTAAATAGAAAGAGTGAACTAGGTGTTAGAAGACATGCTTCACATGTACTGTATGGATCAGAAGATCCAATGGGAGGATTACTTGCATCTGGTAGAATTTACCTATAATAATGGTCACCATTCAACCCTAGGCATGGCTCCATTCAAAGATTTATATGGTAGAAGGTGTAGGACACCACTATCATAGGATAATCTAGAGGATCGAATTATGCTAGGACCAGACATGGTCAAAGAAATGGAGCAACAATTAAGGATAATTAGGGAAAGGCTAAAAGAAGCCTCAGATCATCAAAAAAGTTATGTCAATCTTAAGAGATCACCAAGGGAATTTGTTGTAGGTGATAGAGTGTTTCTAAGGGTGAGACCAAAGAAGAGTGCTATTAAGTCCACAAAACTAGACCCTCATTTTGTGGGACCCTTTGAAATTATAGAGAAGATTAGTCTTGTGGCATATCGACTTGCCTTACCACCTAGCTTGTCCAAAATTCATGACACCTTTCACATCTCTTTGCTTAGAAAGTACATTGCTAACCCTGAACATGTGTGGGATTTTTCTAATTTGCAGATGGTAAATCTAGAGGCTATAGAGGTTTGACCAGTAAAGATCCTTGAGTTTTGATCCAAATCGATGAGGAAAGGAACCTTGGAGCAGTGCAAGGTTCAGTGGGACCATTATTTAGAAAGAAATGCTACTTGGGAGAAAGTAGTAGAAATGCAAAAATATTTCCCATTTTTGTTTGAAGATGCAATGTAAATATTAGTTTCATGTTTGGACTATTACAACATAGAGGACTGTGTTAAGCCTAAGGGGGGTAGGATGTCATGACCCTCCCTTGGCAGATCTTTGGTTAGATAGATTAATGTTCAAGCTATGATTATCATATGATGTATGGTTGATTTTTAATGAATGGTTTTATGCAGGACTTATATTTTATGGAAAATATAATGCTTTGTCAATAGGATAATGGACTATTCCATATTTATATTATGCAATTGCATATTTGTCAAGAAAAGAATATGATAAAACTTGTTGAAGGAATGATAAACTAGCTCATGATGAGTTCTTGTTAAACAATTATTAGTGATGTTTTATGGGAATAAGTATATGATAACTTTATTTTTTTGTAGGATATCTACAATTGATTTGGATATCTAATAAATATTTTTTCTAACCTTTCAACATGTTTCAATTTTAGAGATACTAGACAAACGACTTACCTCATGTTACCACAAGGAAAGGGTTAATGCCACTTGTATACATTTGTAGGTTTAGCGAAGTGTTATGATGTGAAAGTAACACTTAGTTGTACATTGAGATCATTTTCCTTGGACGAGGAATAAAACCAAGCATGGATTTATTTGTCATAATTTTGAAATTAATGTGAATGGTTAAAGCTCCATTGTAGACTATCACGTCAGATGTTTTGGAAGAGTGGCTAGTGAATGTGGAGTGGGAAGTTAGGAGAAGGTGAGTGCAATTTGAAAAGGGCTGTAAGAGAAAAATATAGTGATTAGGTTGTGACCACACAAGAGGAGGAGAGAAAATGGTGAGAGAAGGAGTTGGTCTTGCTAGAATTGGATAATTTCTAGTACCACTATGGGATAACAAATTCATCTTGCTAGAATTTGATAGTTCCATTGTGAGATAACAAGCTCATATTGCTAGTTTGGATAGCACCACTAGGGAATATCGAGCTCATCAATGGGTATTGATAGTGCCATTGAGGTAGGTACTTGACCCAAGGTTCTGTTTTGGAAGCTTGTTAAGCTCTTTGTTAAAGAAAGACTTAGTTTATTTTGGTAAAGAAAATTAATCGAGGAAGTTGTGTTGAAAAATAGTCTTCCTTGTGAATAATGAAATGGATAGAATATAATTTCTTATGTTTCTTACATTTCAAAAGGTATCGATTATCTACATTGGATGGTGTATGTATCTTACTTTTAGAAAATGTTTAATATGGTAATGAAAGTAAGACTATAGTTGCATGTTTTGTGATAATTGATATTTAAAAAACTTGTAGGAAAAGAAGAGAAAAAAATTTAACATTGAGTTTAAAATATATAACTATTGGGAGTGGTGATCACAATAATGGTGGTTAAGATTTTTCCTGGATAGGAATGCCTAAATCTGTATTGAGTCTATCTATTTTGTAGTTTCCTTTAAAAGAGGACATGGGATTTCATAATTATAATAGGGAGACTTTGTGCTCGAAATCCTATTACAAAATTAGGTAGACAACCTTACTTGAGTAGGGTGAGTGTGATGGAACTCATATTGGTAATCTGGGTAGTTGGTCACCCAATAGAAGAGACCATTAGCAAATAGATGGTGTTTTTAATTAACTTATCATCTATATATGTTGATTTTATAAGAGATGTAATGTACTAGAGAAGGCAGTCTTAAGAACTATGTCTCTAGGAAAACTAATGGAAGGTAATGTCACAAAAACTGTTGATATTTTCATTGAAAAATTTGAACCTGGTTACCACGAAATATTTGCTAGTATAAGACCTCTCATATATTTGCATGTCTGAGGAAAAATGAGGTGTGTAAATGAATTTCTGAGAATTTTGAAAATTGGGTTGGTTTTTTTTGTGGAAAACATCCCAGAAGGGATACCACTTTTGGGTAAGACCCAAAGAGGCAGGAATATATCTTCTACAAAAATCACCCAGGGCTCACACCCGGCCTACCACCTTTGACAAAATCAAGGAGCAAACCTGAAATAACAAAAAACAAGAACACACAAACACAAACACACAAAAATATTAAAAAACAAAGAATAAAAAAAATATGCTCCTTGAATGTGTCAAAAATATAAAGCACAAGAAAATATACACACAATAAGATTAAAAAAACACAACATGAAACACACAGACAAAAACACAAGAACAACAAAACAAAAAATAATAGAACGCTACAAAGACACAACCAACAAAAAAATGAAAAACAAAAACAACCAAAACCTAAAAAATAATAAAAAATAAAATAAGATAAAAAAACAACCAACAACAGATAACAGAAAAAAATAAAAATATAGAAAACACTCACACACCAAAAAATAAAAATACCGATTAACACAAACATACAGAAACACAAGCACAAGAACAACAAAAAAATAAAAAAAAACATACACAAAAATAAAAATAAAAAATAAAAAATAGAACACAACAATGACCATTCTAGACCAAAAGAATATTAAGGCAAGAATCAACAGAGGAAACAAAATAAATATTAGTTTGAGCTAGGGAATTAAAATACCCTGACCAAACCAAAGAGAAGCAAAAAATAAAGCAAGAAGAAACTAGGTACCTCCAGAACTGGAGCCATCAAAAGAAATGATAGAAATAAGAGCTTCCCTTATTTGTGAAGCCCACCATCTAGGAGGGTGGCCATAGCAAGTAAGATCACCTTTATCCAAAGCCCAATTAGCTAAAGTATCAACACTCTTGTTTTGATCTCTGACCACATGATTGTAATCAACTTTCAAAAATCCCATATGGATTAACCGAATCTTCTCAATAATCCTTTTTATTCCCCAATCAACCTTATGATTCTTATAAGGAGTCTTCAAAATATTAATCATGAGTTGAGAGTCAGACTCAACTAGTACCTTTTACCATCCAGCCTTAGTAGCCTATTGAAGGCCTATAATGATATCGTACCCCTTATCAAGGTTATTGGAAAGAATACTCAAACTCTCATCAAAAAGAAAAACCAGGGAGCCATCTGAAAGTCTATCAATTCCTCCCACACTAGCTTTTCCAGCGTTCCCTCTAGAGGCTCCATCAGTATTGACTTTTCTAAAATCCTTATGAGGATTAATTTGGTTTCTCTTAAAATATTTAATCTTAAATATTTGCATCACTTGATCCCATATTTTGTGGGAGTTTTGGGGGTTATTAAGGAGTTGATGAACTGATTCAACTAAGTTGGCAATGGTCTTTTCTAGATATAGTGAATATCCTTCCTTTCTTGATTAAAAATTTGGTTGTTCCTCTCATTCCACATATTCCAAATAAGAATGATAGAACCCATCCAAACTAACTACCTAATAAAATTATCAACACCCTCTTGATTAGGCCAATCCCTCAAAAGTTGCTCAAAAGTAAAAAATCAGACCATTGTAAGCCAAGTAAAGTGGCCATTCTCCTCCAAATATTAGAGGCTAAAGTACACTTAATAAAAATGTGGCTAAGAGTTTCCACATTCTCTCCACACATTTCACATATAAAAGGGCCATGAAAACCATGCTTCATAAGATGCTCCCCCAATAAGCACCCTACGATGCAATAAAATCCAAGTAAAAAGCCTCAACTTAGGCCAGATATTTTGAGCCCACAACTAAGAAAATATTTTAGATGATTGGTTGGGATTATTATGGCATAAGACTAAATAACCTTGAGAAACTGAATACTCACCCTTAGTAGTGTTGTTCCATCTAAAATAATCTTTATCATTGGACCAAGAGAGAGATATCATATGAAGGATGCACTGGATATCTTGTCTTTGCCTTTTTAGGATTTGAATAGGCCAATCCTCAATAGTTATCCAATATATACCAACCTCTGAATTACTATTATGGTACCAAAAGTAATTAGCCACCTTTATCTAGTTAGCTCGATGAAACTACTCCATCCAAGGCCTCCAATCGAGAAACTAAGTTATCAAAGGCTTGTGACCATCCCAAGAATCTATACAAAAATTTACCTGTTGACCATTATGAATGATCCAAAATAATTTTTTCTATCAAATCCTCACCAGTCTTAAGAATTTCTAAAATGGGAGAACCTTTGGAAGGCAATTTATAGCGAACAAGGTCTTCAAGAATTTTGTTCTTAGCATATTTAGCATGAAGATTTTTGGACCAAAGAGCATTGGGGTTATGCAAAATCCTCCAATATAATTTAGCAGCTAAATTTTTATTGTTATTAATAGCAGACTGGAATCCTAAGCCCCTTCATTCTTAGAAAGACATAAATTGTCCCATTTCACCAAGGTCTATTTTCTTTTCTTCTTAGTACCACTCCAGAGGAACCGATGACTGATTTGATCCAGTTCTTGAAGAACAGCCTTTGGGATATTCAAAATGGTAGAAACATAAATAGGAATAGCCTGAAGGATTAATTTTACCAAGGTGATTCTACCCCCAGAAGAAAGCCACCTATTGGTCCACTTTCCAATTTTCTTCTTGACTTTGTCCAACAACCAATTCCAATATTTTATTTTTCTGTCTTTGAGTATTGATGGGAATACCTAAATAAGTGATTGGAAGGGATGTCTTCTTATATCTTAATTTATCCAAGACCATGGAATCCTGTCTAGCAAATCAGTGAAAGAAAATGAATTTAGATTTGTCTTCATTGATCAATTGCCTGGTAGCCTTATAAAAATAGCTAATTATTTTCTTAATAGTAGAAGCTTCCTTAGTTGTAGCTTTACCTAAAAGAGTAGAGTCATAAACAAATTGAAGATGAATAAATAAGGGGATAGGGGGTCACCTTGCGTAATACCTCTGGAAGCTACGAACAACTGAGAAGGTCTACCATTGATAAGAACTAAGTAGAAAATTGAAGAGATACATCCCATAATCCAATCCATCCAATCTTTAGAGGAATCAAATTTTCTCAAAACTTTGATAAGGAAGTGCCAATCCACTCTATTATAAGCTATGTATAAGTCTAATCGAATGAAAATGGAAGGATATTTTTGCATATCCATGGAATGGATGGCTTCCTAAGCAAGAACTATCTCATCAACTATTTGATGCCCTTCCACATAACTCCCTTGTTCAGGGGAAATCATCTTATGCAAAAGAGGCTTCCACATTTCTACCATGATCTTAGTAATGATTTTGAGAAGAACATTACATAAAGCAATAGGTCTAAAAGTTAAGATATGTTCAGCCTCTTGAGATTTTAGAACAAGATTAATATAAGTTTTATTGATAACCTTCAAAATTTCTTTGGCTTTCTTGGCTTCTTCCACCACCTCTAATAAATCAGCATGAAGGATATCCCAAAAATATTGGTAAATGAACCCCTTTATAAGGCACAACAAGCTAGGGTTTGACTTGAGGTTGAGTTGGGTAAGGAAATGAAACATTTAAATTCTTCCAAATTTAATGGAGAGGAATATGGTGATAAAGTCAAAGCTTGGTTGAAATATATAGAAACCTATTATAATATGAAGAACTTTTCCTTTGGCACTCGAACATCCTATGCCACATTGCATTTGCAAGGTGATGGTTTAAATTGGTAGAAAACCTATACTAAGGATCAAAAATTTGCGGTATAAGTTGAATTAAAATAGGAAGAATTTGTAGTAGCCTTTAAAGAGAGATTCCTCATAGAGCACTTTTATTCCCAAAAATTTGAGGAGTTCACTAAACTTCGACAGGGAACTAGGATAGTGGAAAAATATTATCAAATATTTATCAAGTTGCTGAAGTATATTCCTGTATACAATGAGAAAATGAAGATTCATAAGTTCATATTAGGAGAAGATCCTAGAATAGGGTAAGAGGTAGATATGTGGGATCCTAATACTTTGTAGAAGGCCTATGATTTGGCTAAAAAACTTAAACATATCTCTAAACTTATTTTGATTATGAAGGTTTAGATGAGCAGAGCAGAGAAGCTCTAAGGAAAATAAACAATGCAGGTTTTGTAAAGTAGGAAAAAGAACAGGTAAACAAAACTACCCCTAAGAAAGATAGAGGGAATAATAAGAAGAAAGGAAAGTTTAGGAAAAGGTTCCAAGGAAATAACCATGATTCCAATAATCACAACAATGGTAACAAATGATCATCACAGGGACAAGCTAATTCTCCACTTGTAGAAAAAGTTGAAGGACAAAATCAAAAAGCACACCCAAGACAATAACATGGAAGCTATCTTTGTAGTGGACCACATTATGCCAGTAATTTTCCATACAGAGCAAGAACAAGTGTGAAGGGAAAGGAATGTACAAATAACCTACACCTAAGGAACCCATGCACAAATTCTATGTTGCAAAAATGAATAAAAAATTGGAAGGTCAAGCCACGCCACTATTGATTAAGGGTAATATTTTTAATAAGAATGTTAAAATATTGTTTGATAGTGATGCTACGGATAGCTTTATTTACACTAGTTTAATTTTAGATATTTTAGAAAGGCCATGAATCTTGGCACATGGATGGAAGGTTGAGTATTGTTTAGGATAAACTTACTCTATAAATCAATGTTATCCTATGGCAAAAATTGCGTTACCTAGTAGAATGACAATGGGATTCCTATATGTTGTGTCATTGTATGCCTTTGATGTAATACAAGGAATGGATTGGTTGTAAGCACATAAATAAGTACTCAATTTTTGAGAAATATGGATTGAGTACATGGAATAAAGTGGAGTTGTACGAAGGGTGTATAGCTTGCAAGGGGATTTTCAATCTCAAATACTCTCTGTAATGCAACTTAAGAAAGCCATCAAAAAGGGAGTAATGGTTTATGTTGTTAAGATAAATGAAATTAAGGAAGAAAAGAAGGAAGAGGTGTTCAAAAAACACCCAATTCTTTAGGAATTTAGAGATATATTTCCAATGGATCTACTTGGATTACCACCCAAACATGAATTTGACTTCACAATTGAGCTCCAACCTGGAATCGATCCTATACATAGATATCCTTACAGAATGAATCCCATGGAAATGCAAGAGTTGAAAGTGCAGCTACAAGGGTTTCTAGAGAAAGGATTAATCAGCCCAAGTGTGTCACCATAGGGTGCACACGTGCTATTTGTAAATAAAATGATGGTTCATTAAGTTTATGTATAGACTCTAGAATGTTAAACAAGGAAAATATCAAGAACAAATATCCTTTACCCAGGATCAAAGATCTCTTTGATAAGCTTAAATATGCACTATATTTTCGAAGATCGATCTAAATTTTGGATATCACCAATTGCAAATATGTGAAGAGGATACACACAAGACAACCTTTAAAACTTGACATGGTCATTAGGATTTTATTATCTTACCTTTTGGTCTAATGAATACTCGATAAATATTTATGAACTTGATTAATAGTATCTTCAGGAAGCATCTAGACAGTTCTCATATTCTTGGATGATATATTGATATATTATTGAGATAAAGTAGAGCATGATAGACACATTAGGTTTGTATTGGAACTACTAAGTAATAATTAGTTATTTGGGAACTTGTCCAAGTGTGAATTTTATGTGCTAAAAGTACAATACTTAGGGCATATTATATCGGTAGAAGGGATCGTAGTAGATCCTAAGAAAATAGAATCTATTTTGAATTGACCACAACCAATAAATGTGATAGAATTTTAGAATTTCATGGGTTTGACTAGTTACTATAGGTGATATGTGAAGGATTACACTAAGATAACCTCTCCAGTAACTAACATTTAGAGGAAAGAAAAATAATTTAGGTGGATGGATAAATGTGAAGTATATTTTGATTTGCTTAAGCAAAAGCTTACTACACCTCCTATACTAAAGATGCCCGATCCTCAAGATAGTTTTTCTATTTGTACTGATGCATCAATGGAATGTTTGGGAGGAGTACTTTCATAGGAAGGAGTAGTGGTAGCCTATGGATCAAGGAAGTTGAAATGACATGAGGTCAACTATGCAACCCATGATCTAGAATTGGCAGCGGTAGTACTTGCTCTCAAGTGTTGGTGACATTATTTGGTAGAGAGACCCTTTGGGTTGAGGACAAATCATCAAAGTATGCAATATATATTTACTCAACCCTTGCTCAATGCTAGGTAGAGAAGGTGGATAAAATTTCTTGCTAAATATGATTTTGGCATAGAGTATTAAAAGTGAAAGGAGAATAAAGTCGTTGATGCATTGAGTAGGAGGAGACACATAGTTATTTTGTCTTACATCCATGTCAACTTGATGGAACAAGTTAGGGTATTGCAATATTAGGATGCATATTGCAATTAAATTTGGGAAGGGATGGAAAATAAACCATATGAAAACAAGGATTTTAGCATCAAGGATGGTTTCTTATGTTTTAAGGATAGGATAGTAATTCTTGAGATAAATTTTTTTAGGAAAATGATCATGAATGAGGCTCATAGAACTTCATATTTTGCTCACCCAGGTGGAGCAAAAATGAGCAAAAATATGAAGAAAACTTTCTATTGGCTAGGAATGAATAAATACAAATGAATTTATCGCTTAATACCTAGAATATCAAAAGTAAAAGCAGAACACAAACACCCTACTAAGTTTTTGTATCCACATGATGTCCCCATGCAAAAATGGTAGGTGATCTTAATGGATTTCATCGTAGGGATACCTAAAAATAGGTTTCAACATGATGTAATCTTAGTAGTGGTAGACAGACTGACCAAGATTGCGTATTTTATACCCGAGAACACCAAGGATGACATCATGGTTATGGCTAATAGATTTTCCAAAGAAATGTTTCGATTTCATGGTTTTCTAGAAGTAATTATATTATTTAGGGACTCGAGTTTTACATTCGAGTTTTGGTAAGCCTTGCATCATGCCATAGGTACTAGGCTAAACAACAATTCTGCTTATCATCCAAAAAATGATGGGCAAACAGAAAAAGTGAATTAGGTGTTAGAAGACATGCTTCACATGTACTGTATGGATCAGAAGACCCGATGGGAGGATTATTTGCATATGGTAGAATTTACCTATAATAATGGTCACCATTCAATACTAGGTATGGCTCCATTCAAAGATTTATATGGCAGAAGGTGTAGAACACTGCTATCTTAGGACAATCGAAAGGATCGAATTATGCTAGGACCAAAAATGGTCAAAGAAATAGAGCAACAATTAAGGATAATTAGGAGAAAGCTAAAATAAGCCTTAGATCATTAGAAAATTTATGTCGATCTTAAGAGGTCACCAAGAGAGTTTGTTGTAGGTGATAGAGTATTTTTAAGGGTAAAACCAAAGGAGAGTGCTATGAAGTCCACAAAACTAGACCCTCGTTTTGTGGGATCCTTTGAAATTATAGAAAAGATTAATCGTATGGTATATCGACTTGCCTTACCACCGAGCTTGTCCAAAATTCATGACATCTTTCACATCTCTTTGCTTAGAAAGCATATTGCAAACCTTGAACATGTGTGGGATCTTTCTAATTTGTAGATGGTAAATCTAGAGGCTATAGAGGTTTGACTAGTAAAGATCCTTGAGTTTTTATCCAAATCAATGAGGAAAGGAACCTTAGAGAAGTTCAAGGTTCAGTGGGACCGTTATTTAGAAAGAAATACTACGTGGGAGAAAGTAGCAGATATGCAAAAAAAAATCCCATTTTTGTTTGAGGATGTAATGTAAATATTAGTTTCATTTTTTGGATTAATTCAACATAGAGGACTGTGTTAAGCATATGGGGGGTAGTATGTCATGACCCTCCCTTGGCATATCTTTGGTTAGATAGATTAACATTCAAGCTATTATTATTATATGATGTATGGCTGATTTTTAATAAATGGTTTTATGCAGGATTTATATTTTATAGAAAATATAATGCTTGATAAATAGGATAATGGACTATTCCATATTTATATTATGCAATTGCATATCTGTCAATAAAAGAATATGATAAAACTTGTTGAAGGAATGATAAACTAGCTCATGATAAATTCTCGCTAAATAATTATTAGTGATAATTTATGGGAATAAGTATATGATAACTTTAATTTTTTGCAGGATATCTACAATCGATTTAGATATCTAATAAATATTTTTTCTAACCATCCAATCATGTTTCATTTTTAGAGATTCTGGACAAACGACATACGTTGTGTTACCACAAGGAAAGGGTTAATGCCACTTGTGTACATTTGTAGGTTTAACGAAGTGTTATGATGAGAAATTAACACTTAGTTGTATGTTGAGAGCATTTTCCTTGGACGAGGAAAAAAACCAAGTATGGATTTGTTTGTCATGATTTTGAAATTAATGTGAATGGTTAAAAGCCTCGTTGTTGACTATCACATAAGATATTTTGGAAGAGTGGCTAGTGAATACGGAGTGGGAGGTTAGGAGAAGGTGAGTGCAATTTGAAAATGGCAAAAGAGAAAAATATAGTCAAATTAGGTTGTCGAGGAGGAGAGAAAATGGTGAGAGAAGGAGTTGGTCTTGCTAGAATTGGATAATGCTGCTATGGATAATGAGTTCGTCTTACTGGAATTTTGTAGTGCCACTGTGAGATAATGAGTTCATCTCACTGGTTTGGACAACACCACTTGGGAATAATGAGCTCATCAACAGGTATTTACAATGCCATTAAGGAGGTACTTGACCCAAGGATCCAGTTTAGAAATATGTTAAGGTCTTTGTTAAAGAAAGAATTAGTTTAATTTTGGTAAAGAAAACTATCGAGAAAGTCATGTTGACGAATAGTATACCTTGTGATTAACGAAATGGATAGAATGTATTTGCTTGTGCCTCTTACATTTTAATCAATTTTAATTATTTACATTGGACAATGCATGTATCTTACTTTTAAAAGTTTAATATGGTAACTGATGTAAGACTAGAGTTGCATATTTTGTGATAATTGATATTTAAAAAACTTGCTGGAAAAGAAGAGGGAAAAAAATTTAACTTTGAGTTTAAGGTCCATAACTATTGGGAGTGATGATCACAATAATGGTGATTAAATTCATTGCCTAGATAGAAATACCTGAATCTATAATGAGTCTATCTATTTTGTGATTTCCTTTAAAAGAGTGTATAGGATGTCCTATTTTAAATAGGGAGACTTTGTGCTCGTAATCCTGTTACGAAACTTAGATAGACAACCTTACTTGAGTAGGGTGAGTGTGTCAAAACTCGGATTGGTAATCTGGGTAGTTGGTCACCCAATAGAAGAGACCATTAGCAAATAGATGGTTTTTTAAAGTAGCTTGTCATCTATATTTGTTGATCTTATAAGAGATGTAATGTACCTAAGAATGAAGTTTTAGTACTATGCTCTAGAAAAACTAATGGAAGGTAATGTCACAAAAATTGCTAACGTTTGCACTGAAAATTTGAACCTGGTTGCCACAAAATATTGGCTAGTATAAGACCTCTCATATATTTGCATGTCTGAGGAAAAATGAGGTGTGTAAATGAATTGCTGAGAATTTTGAAAATTGGGTTGGTTTTTTTTGTGGAAAACATCCCATAAGGGATACCACTCTTGGGTAAGACCCAAGGAGGCAGGAATATCTCTTCTACAAAAATCACCCAGGGCTCACACCTGGCCTACCACCTTTGACAAAATCAAGGAGCAAACCTGAAATAACAAAAAACAAGAACACACAAACACAAACACACAAAAAGATTAAAAAACAAAGAATAAAAAAAATATGCTCCTTGAGTGTGTCAAAAAGATAAAGCACAAGAAAATACACACACAATAAGATTAAAAAAACACAACATGAAACACACAGACAAAAAAACAAGAACAACATAACAAAAAATAATAGAACGCTACAAAGACACAACCAACAAAAACAACCAAAACCTAAAAAATAATAAAAAATAAATTAAGATAAAAAAACAACCAACAATAGATAACAGAGAAAAATAAAAATATAGAAAACACTCACACACCAAAAAATAAAAATACCGATTAACACAAACATACAGAAACACAAGCACAAGAACAACAAAAAAATAAAAAAAAACATACACAAAAATAAAAATAAAAAATAAAAAATAGAACACAACAATGACCATTCTAGACCAAAAGAATATTAAGGCAAGAATCAACAGAGGAAACAAAATAAATATTAGTTTGAGCTAGGGAACAAAAATACCCTGACCAAACCAAAGAGAAGCAAAAAATAAAGCAAGAAGAAACTAGGTACCTCCAGAACTGGAGCCATCAAAAGAAATGATAGAAATAAGAGCTTCCCTTATTTGTGAAGCCCACCATCTAGGAGGGTGGCCATAGCAAGTAAGATCACCTTTATCCAAAGCCCAATTAGCTAAAGTATCAACACTCTTGTTTTGATCTCTGACCACATGATTGTAATCAACTTTCAAAAATCCCATATGGATTAACTGAATCTTCTCAATAATCCTTTTTATTCCCCAATCAACCTTATGATTCTTATAAGGAGTCTTCAAAATATTAATCATGAGTTGAGAGTCAGACTCAACTAGTACCTTTTACCATCCAACCTTAGTAGCCTATTGAAGGCCTATAAGGATATCGTACCCCTTATCAAGGTTATTGGAAAGAATACTCAAACTCTCATCAAAAGGAAAAACCAGGGAGCAATCTGAAAGTCTATCAATTCCTCCCACACTAGCTTTTCCAACGTTCCCTCTAGAGGCTCCATCAGTATTGAATTTTCTAAAATCCTTATGAGGATTAATTTGGTTGCTCTTAAAATATTTAATCTTAAATATTTGCATCACTTCATCCCATATTTTGTGGGAGTTTTGGGGGTGATTAAGGAGTTGATGAACTGATTCAACTAAGTTGGCAATGGTCTTTTCTAGATATAGTGAATATCCTTTCCTTTCTTGATTAAAAATTTGGTTGTTCCTCTCATTCCACATATTCCAAATAAGAATGATAGAACCCATCCAAAATAACTACCTAATAAAATTATCAACACCCTCTTGATTAGGCCAATCCCTCAAAAGTTGCTCAAAAGTAAAAAATCAGACCATTGTAAGCCAAGTAAAGTGGCCATTCTCCTCCAAATATCAGAGGCTAAAGTACACTTAATAAAAATGTGGCTAAGAGTTTCCACATTCTCTCCACACATTTCACATATAAAAGGGCCATGAAAATCATGCTTCATAAGATGCTCCCCAGTAAGCACCCTACGATGCAATAAAATCCAAGTAAAGAGCCTCAACTTAGGCCAGATATTTTGAGCCCACAACTAAGAAAATATTTTAGATGATTGGTTGGGATTATTATGGCATAAGACTAAATAACCTTGAGAAACTGAATACTCACCCTTAGGAGTGTTGTTCCATCTAAAATAATCTTTATCATGGGACCAAGAGAGAGATCTCATATGAAGGATGCACTGGATATCTTGTCTTTGCCTTTTTAGGATTTGAATAGGCCAATCCTCAATAGGTATCCAATATATACCAACCTCTAAATTACTATTATGGTACCAAAAGTAATTAGCCACCTTTATCTAGTTAGCTCGGTGAAACTACTCCATCCAAGGCCTCCAATCGAGAAACTAAGTTATCAAAGGCTTGTGACCATCCCAAGAATCTATCCAAAAATTTACCTGTTGACCATTATGAATGATCCAAAATAATTTTTTTTATCAAATCCTCACCAAGTATTAAGAATTTCTAAAATGGGAGAACCTTTGGAAGGCAATTGATAGCGAACAAGGTCTTCAAGAATTTTGTTCTTAGCATATTTAGCATGAAGATTTTTGGCCCAAAGAGCATTGGGGTTATGCAAAATCCTCCAATATAATTTAGCAACTAAATTTTTATTGTTATTAATAGTAGACTGGTATCCTAAGCCCCTTCATTCTTAGAAAGACATAAATTGTCCCATTTCACCAAGGTCTATTTTCTTTTCTTCTTAGTACCACTCCAGAGGAACCGATGACTGATTTGATCCAGTTCTTAAAGAACAACCTTTGGGATATTAAAAATGGTAGAAACATAAATAGGAACAGCTCGAAGGATTAATTTTACCAAGGTGATTCTACCCCCAGAAGAAATCCACCTACTGGTCCACTTTCCAATTTTCTTCTTGACTTTGTCCAACAACCAATTCCAATATTTTTTTTTTCTGTCTTCGAGTATTGATGGGAATACCTAAATAAGTGATTGGAAGGGATGTCTTCTTATATCTTAATTTATCCAAGACCATGGAATCCTGTCTAGAAAATCAGTGAAAGAAAATGAATTTAGATTTGTCTTCATTGATCAATTGCCTGGTAGCCTTATAAAAATAGCTAATGATTTTCTTAATAGTAGAAGCTTCCTTAGTTGTAGCTTTACCTAAAAGAGTAGAGTAATAAACAAATTGAAGATGAATAAATAAGGGGATAGGGGGTCACCTTGCGTAATACCTCTGGAAGCTATGAACAACTGAGAAGGTCTACCATTGATAAGAACTAAGTAGAAAATTGAAGAGATACATCCCATAATCCAATCCATCTAATATTTAGAGGAATCAAATTGTCTTAAAACTTTGATAAGGAAGTGCCAATCCACTCTATTATAAGCTATGTATAAGTCTAATCGAATGAAAATGGAAGGATATTTTTGCATATCCATGGAATGGATGGCTTCCTAAGCAAGAACTATCTCATCAACTATTTGATGCCCTTCCACATAACCCCCTTGTTTAGGGAAATCATCTTATGCAAAAGAGGCTTCAAAATTTCTACCATGATCTTAGTAATGATTTTGAGAAGAACATTACATAAAGCAATAGGTCTAAAAGTTAAGATATGTTCAGCCTCTTGAGATTTTAGAACAAGATTAATATAAGTTTTATTGATAACCTTCAAAATTTCTTTGGCTTTCTTGGCTTCTTCCACCACCTCTAATAAATCAGCATGAAGGATATCCCAAAAATCTTGGTAAATGAACCCCTTTATAAGGCACAACAAGCTAGGGTTTGACTTGAGGTTGAGTTGGGTAAGGAAATGAAACATTTAAATTCTTCCAAATTTAATGGAGAGGAATATGGTGATAAATTCAAAGCTTGGTTGAAAGATATAGAAACCTATTATAATATGAAGAACTTTTCCTTTGGCACTCGAACATCCTATGCCACATTGCATTTGCAAGGTGATGGTTTAAATTGGTAGAAAACCTATACTAAGGATCAAAAATTTGCGGTATAAGTTGAATTAAAATAGAAAGAATTTGTAGTAGCCTTTAAAGAGAGATTCTTCACAGAGCACTTTTACTCCCAAAAATTTGAGGAGTTCACTAGACTTCGACAGGGATCTAGGATAGTGGAAAAATACTATCAAATATTTATCAAGTTGCTGAAGTATATTCCTGTATACAATGAGAAAATGAAGATTCATAAGTTCATATTAGGAGAAGATCCTAGAATAGGGTAAGAGGTAGATATGTGGGATCCTAATACTTTGTAGAAGGCCTATGATTTGGCTAAAAAACTTAAACATATCTCTAAACTTATTTTGATTATGAAAGTTTAGATGAGCAGAGCAGAGAAGCTCTAAGGAAAATAAACAATGCAGGTTTTGTAAAGTAGGAAAAAGAACAGGTAAACAAAACTACCCCTAAGAAAGATAGAGGGAATAATAAGAAGAAAGGAAAGTTTAGGAAAAGGTTCCAAGGAAATAACCATGATTCCAATAATCACAACAATGGTAACAAATGATCATCACAAGGACAAGCTAATTCTCCACTTGTAGAAAAAGTTGAAGGACAAAATCAAAATGCACACCCAAGACAATAACATGGACGCTATCTTTGTAGTGGACCACATTATGCCAGTAATTTTCCATACAGAGCAAGAACAAGTGTGAAGGGAAAGGAATGTACAAAGAACCTACACCTAAGGAACCCATGCACAAAATCTATGTTGCAAAAATGAATAAAAAATTGGAAGGTCAAGCCACACCACTATTGATTAAGGGTAATATTTTTAATAAGAATGTTAAAATATTGTTTGATAGTGATGCTACGGATAGCTTTACTTACACTAGTTTAATTTTAGATATTTTAGAAAGGCCATGAATCTTGGCACATGGATGGAAGGTTGAGTATAGTTTAGGATAAAATTACTCTATAAATCAATGTTATCCTATGGCAAAAATTGCGTTACCTAGTGGAATGACAATGGGATTCCTATATGTTGTGTCACTGTATGCCTTTGATGTAATACAAGGAATGGATTGGTTGTAAGCACATAAATAAGTACTCAATTTTTGAGAAAGATGGATCATGGAATAAAGTGGAGTTGTACGAAGGGTGTATAGCTTGCAAGGGGCTTTTCAATCTCAAATACTCTCTGTAATGCAACTTAAGAAAGCCATCATAAAGGGAGTAATGGTTTATGTTGTTAAGATAAATGAAATTAAGGAAGAAAAGAAGGAAGAGGTGTTCAAAAAACACCCAATTCTTTAGGAATTTAGAGATATATTTCCAACGGATCTACTTGGATTACCACCCAAACATGAATTTGACTTCAAAATTGAGCTCCAACCTGGAATCGATCCTATACATAGATATCCTTACAGAATGAATCCCATGGAAATGCAAGAGTTGAAAGTGCAGCTATAAGGGTTGCTAGAGAAAGGATTAATCAGCCCAAGTGTGTCACCATAGGGTGCACACGTGCTATTTGTAAATAAAATGATGGTTCATTAAGATTATGTATAGACTATAGAATGTTAAACAAGGAAAATATCAAGAACAAATATCCTTTACCCAGTATCAAAGATCTCTTTGATAAGCTTAAATATGCACTATATTTTCGAAGATCGATCTAAATTTTGGATATCACCAATTGCAAATATGTGAAGAGGATACACACAAGACAACCTTTAAAACTTGATATGGTCATTATGATTTTATTATCTTACCTTTTGGTCTAATGAATACTCGAGAAATATTTATGAACTTGATTAATAGTATCTTCAGGAAGAATCTAGACAGTTCTCATATTCTTGGATGATATATTGATATATTATTGAGATAAAGTAGAGCATGATAGACACCTTAAGGTTGTTTTGTAACTACTAAGGAAGAATTAGTTATTTGGGAACTTGTCCAAGTGTGAATTTTATGTGCTAAAATTGCAATACTTAGGGCATATTATATCGGTAGAAGGGATCGTAGTAGATCCTAAGAAAATAGAATCTATTTTGAATTAACCACAACCAATAAATGTGATAGAATTTTAGAATTTCATGGGTTTGACTAGTTACTATAGGTGATATGTGAAGGATTACACTAAGATAACATCTCCAGTAACTAACATTTAGAGGAAAGAAAAATAATTTAGGTGGATGGATAAATGTGAAGTATCTTTTGATTTGCGTAAGCAAAAGCTTACTACACCTCCTATACTAAAGATGCCCGATCCTCAAGATAGTTTTTCTATTTGTACTGATGCATCAATAGAATGTTTGGGAGGAGTACTTTCATAGGAAGGAGTAGTGGTAGCCTATGGATCAAGGAAGTTGAAATGACATGAGGTCAACTATGCAACCCATGATCTAGAATTGGCAGCGGTAGTACTTGCTCTCAAGTGTTGGTGACATTATTTGGTAGAGAGACCCTTTGGGTTGAGGACAAATCATCAAAGTATGCAATATATATTTACTCAAACCTTGCTCAATGCTAGGTAGAGAAGGTGGATAAAATTTCTTGCTAAATATGATTTTGGCATAGAGTATTAAAAGTGAAAGGAGAATAAAGTCATTGATGCCTTGAGTAGGAGGAGACACATAGTTATTTTGTCTTACATCCATGTCAACTTGATGGAACAAGTCAGGGTATTGCAATATTAGGATGCATATTGCAATTAAATTTGGGAAGGAATGGAAAATAAACCATATGAAAACAAGGATTTTAGCATCAAGGATGGTTTCTTATGTTTTAAGGATAGGATAGTAATTCCTAAGATAATTTTTTTTAGGAAAATGATCATGAATGAGGCTCATAGAACTCCATATTTTGCTCACCCAGGTGGAGAAAAAATGAGCAAAAATATGAAGAAAACTTTCTATTGGATAGGAATGAATAAATACAAATGAATTTATCACTTAATACCTAGAATATCAAAAGTAAAAGCAGAACACAAACACCCTACTAAGTTTTTGTATCCACATGATGTCCCCATGCAAAAATGGTAGGTGATCTTAATGGATTTCATCGTAGGGATACCTAAAAACAGGTTTCAACATGATGTAATCTTAGTAGTGGTAGACAGACTGACCAAGATTGCGTATTTTATACCAGGGAACACCAAGGATGACATCATGGTTATGGCTAATAGATTTTCCAAAGAAATGTTTCGATTTCATGGTTTTCTAGAAGTAATTATATTAGATAGGGACTCGAGATTTACATTCGAGTTTTGGTAAGCCTTGCATCATGCCATTGGTACTAGGCTAAACATCAATTTTGCTTATCATCCAAAAAATGATGGGCAAATAGAAAGAGTGAATTAGGTGTTAGAAGACATGCTTCACATGTACTGTATGGATCAGAAGACCCGATGGGAGGATTACTTGTATATGGTAGAATTTACCTATAATAATGGTCACCATTCAATACTAGGTATGGCTCCATTCAAAGATTTATATGGCAGAAGGTGTAGAACATTGCTATCTTAGGACAATCGAAAGGATCAAATTATGCTAGGACCAAAAATGGTCAAAGAAATAGAGCAAAAATTAAGGATAATTAGGAGAAGGCTAAAATAAGCCTTAGATCATTAGAAAATTTATGTCGATCTTAAGAGGTCACCAAGAGAGTTTGTTGTAGGTGATAGAGTATTTTTAAGGGTAAAACCAAAGGAGAGTGCTATGAAGTCCACAAAACTAGACCCTCGTTTTGTGGGATCCTTTGAAATTATAGAAAAGATTAATCTTATGGTATATCGACTTGCCTTACCACCTAGCTTGTCCAAAATTCATGACATCTTTCACATCTCTTTGCTTAGAAAGTATATTGCAAACCTTGAACATGTGTGGGATCTTTCTAATTTGTAGATGGTAAATCTAGAGGCTATAGAGGTTTGACTAGTAAAGATCCTTGAGTTTTTATCCAAATCAATGAGGAAAGGAAACTTAGAGAAGTTCAAGGTTCAGTGGGACCGTTATTTAGAAAGAAATACTACGTGGGAGAAAGTAGCAGATATGCAAAAAAAAATCCCATTTTTATTTGAGGATGTAATGTAAATATTAGTTTCATTTTTTGGATTAATTCAACATAGAGGACTGTGTTAAGCATATGGGGGGTAGTATGTCATGACCCTCCCTTGGCATATCTTTGGTTAGATAGATTAGCATTCAAGCTATTATTATTAAATGATGTATGGCTGATTTTTAATAAATGGTTTTATGCAGGATTTATATTTTATAGAAAATATAATGCTTGATAAATAGGATAATGGACTATTCCATATTTATATTATGCAATTGCATATCTGTCAATAAAAGAATATGATAAAACTTGTTGAAGGAATGATAAACTAGCTCATGATAAATTCTTGCTAAATAATTATTAGTGATAATTTATGGGAATAAGTATATGATAACTTTAATTTTTTGCAGGATATCTACAATCGATTTAGATATCTAATAAATATTTTTTCTAACCATCCAATCATGTTTCAGTTTTAGAGATTCTGGACAAACGACTTACGTTTTGTTACCACAACGAAAGGGTTAATGCCACTTGTGTACATTTGTAGGTTTAACGAAGTGTTATGATGAGAAATTAACACTTAGTTGTATGTTGAGAGCATTTTCCTTGGATGAGGAAAAAAACCAAGTATGGATTTGTTTGTCATGATTTTGAAATTAATGTGAATGGTTAAAAGCCTCATTGTTGACTATCACGTAAGATATTTTGGAAGAGTGGCTAGTGAATACAGAGTGGGAGGTTAGGAGAAGGTGAGTGCAATTTGAAAATGGCAAAAGAGAAAAATATAGTCAAATTAGGTTGTCGAGGAGGAGAGAAAATGGTGAGAGAAGGAGTTGGTCTTGCTAGAATTGGATAATTCCGCTATGGATAATGAGTTCGTCTTATTGGAATTTTGCAGTGCCACTGTGAGATAATGAGTTCATCTCACTGGTTTGGACAACACCACTTGGGAATAATGAGCTCATCAACGGGTATTTACAATGCCATTAAGGAGGT
Organism: Wollemia nobilis; assembly: GCA_028583015.1. NCBI lineage: Eukaryota > Viridiplantae > Streptophyta > Pinopsida > Araucariales > Araucariaceae > Wollemia > Wollemia nobilis. The sequence goes on from JAQPPZ010003624.1 coordinate 251,633, forward strand.
ACTTGACCCAAGGATCCAGTTTAGAAATATGTTAAGGTCTTTGTTAAAGAAAGAATTAGTTTAATTTTGGTAAAGAAAACTATCGAGAAAGTCATGTTGACGAATGTATACCTTGTGATTAACGAAATGGATAGAATGTATTTGCTTGTGCCTCTTACATTTTAATCAATTTTAATTATTTACATTGGACAATGCATGTATCTTACTTTTAAAAGTTTAATATGGTAACTGATGTAAGACTAGAGTTGCATATTTTGTGATAATTGATCTTTAAAAAACTTGCAGGAAAAGAAGAGGGAAAAAAATTTAACTTTGAGTTTAAGGTCCATAACTATTGGGAGTGATGATCACAATAATGGTGATTAAATTCATTGCCTAGATAGAAATACCTGAATCTATAATGAGTCTATCTATTTTGTGATTTCCTTTAAAAGAGTGTATAGGATTTCCTATTTTAAATAGGGAGACTTTGTGCTCGTAATCCTGTTACAAAACTTAGATAGACAACCTTACTTGAGTAGGGTGAGTGTGTCAAAACTCGGATTGGTAATCTGGGTAGTTGGTCACCCAATAGAAGAGACCATTAGCAAATAGATGGTTTTTTAAAGTAGCTTGTCATCTATATTTGTTGATCTTATAAGAGATGTAATGTACCTGAGAATAAAGTTTTAGTACTATGCTCTAGAAAAACTAATGGAAGGTAATGTCACAAAAATTGCTAATGTTTGCACTAAAAATTTGAACCTGGTTGCCACAAAATATTTGCTAGTATAAGACCTCTCATATATTTGCATGTCTGAGGAAAAATGAGGTGTGTAAATGAATTGCTGAGAATTTTAAAAATTGGGTTGGTTTTTTTTGTGGAAAACATCCCAGAAGGGATACCACTTTTGGGTAAGACCCAAGGAGGCAGGAATATCTCTTCTACAAAAATCACCCAGGGCTCACACCTGGCCTACCACCTTTGACAAAATCAAGGAGCAAACCTGAAATAACAAAAAACAAGAACACACAAACACAAACACACAAAAATATTAAAAAACAAAGAATAAAAAAAATATGCTCCTGGAGTGTGTCAAAAAGATAAAGCACAAGAAAATACACACACAATAAGATTAAAAAAACACAACATGAAACACATAGAAAAAACACAAGAACAACATAACAAAAAATAATAGAACGCTACAAAGACACAACCAACAAAAACATGAAAAACAAAAACAACCAAAACCTAAAAAATAATAAAAAATAAAATAAAATAGAAAAACAACCAACAACAGATAACAGAGAAAAATAAAAATATAGAAAACACTCACACACCAAAAAATAAAAATACCGATTAACACAAACATACAAAAACACAAGCACAAGAACAAAAAAAAAAAAAAAAAAAACATACACAAAAATAAAAATAAAAAATAGAACACAACAATGACCATTCTAGACCAAAAGAATATTAAGGCAAGAATCAACAGAGGAAACAAAATAAATATTAGTTTGAGCTAGGGAACTAAAATACCTTGACCAAACCAAAGAGAAGCAAAAAATAAATCAAGAAGAAACTAGGTACCTCCAGAACTGGAGCCATCAAAAGAAATGATAGAAATAAGAGCTTCCCTTATTTGTGAAGCCCACCATCTAGGAGGGTGGCCATAGCAAGTAAGATCACCTTTATCCAAAGCCCAATTAGCTAAAGTATCAACACTCTTGTTTTGATCTCTGACCACATGATTGTAATCAACTTTCAAAAATTCCATATGGATTAACTGAATCTTCTCAATAATCCTTTTTATTCCCCAATCAACCTTATGATTCTTATAAGGAGTCTTCAAAATATTAATCATGAGTTGAGAGTCAGACTCAACTAGTACCTTTTACCATCCAACCTTAGTAGCCTATTGAAGGCCTATAAGGATATCGTACCGCTTATCAAGGTTATTGGAAAGAATACTCAAACTCTCATCAAAAGGAAAAACCAGGGAGCCATCTGAAAGTCTATCAATTCCTCCCACACTAGCTTTTCCAGCGTTCCCTCTAGAGGCTCCATCAGTATTGACTTTTCTAAAATCCTTATGAGGATTAATTTGGTTGCTCTTAAAATATTTAATCTTAAATATTTGCATCACTTCATCCCATATTTTGTGGGAGTTTTGGGGGTGATTAAGGAGTTGATGAACTGATTCAACTAAGTTGGCAATGGTCTTTTCTAGATATAGTGAATATCCTTCCTTTCTTGATTAAAAATTTGGTTGTTCCTCTCATTCCACATATTCCAAATAAGAATGATAGAACCCATCCAAACTAACTACCTAATAAAATTATCAACACCCTCTTGATTAGGCCAATCCCTCAAAAGTTGCTCAAAAGTAAAAAATCAGACCATTGTAAGCCAAGTAAAGTGGCCATTCTCATCCAAATATCAGAGGCTAAAGTACACTTAATAAAAATGTGGCTAAGAGTTTCCACATTCTCTCCACACATTTCACATATAAAAGGGCCATGAAAATCATGCTTCATAAGATGCTCCCTAGTAAGCACCCTACGATGCAATAAAATCCAAGTAAAGAGCCTCAACTTAGGCCAGATATTTTGAGCCCACAACTAAGAAAATATTTTAGATGATTGGTTGGGATTATTATGGCATAAGACTAAATAACCTTGAGAAACTGAATACTCACCCTTAGTAGTGTTGTTCCATCTAAAATAATCTTTATCATGGGACCAAGAGAGAGATCTCATATGAAGGATGCATTGGATATCTTGTCTTTGCATTTTTAGGATTTGAATAGGCCAATCCTCAATAGTTATCCAATATATACCAACCTCTGAATTACTATTATGGTACCAAAAGTAATTAGCCACCTTTATCTAGTTAGCTCGGTGAAACTACTCCATCCAAGGCCTCCAATCGAGAAACTAAGTTATCAAAGGCTTGTGACCATCCCAAGAATCTATCCAAAAATTTACCTTTTGACCATTATGAATGATCCAAAATAATTTTTTTATCAAATCCTCACCAGTCTTAAGAATTTCTAAAATGGGAGAACCTTTGGAAGGCAATTTATAGCGAACAAGGTCTTCAAGAATTTTGTTCTTAGCATATTTAGCATGAATATTTTTGGACCAAAGAGCATTGGGGTTATGCAAAATCCTCCAATATAATTTAGCAACTAAATTTTTATTGTTATTAATAGCAGACTGGAATCCTAAGCCCCTTCATTCTTAGAAAGACATAAATTGTCCCATTTCACCAAGGTCTATTTTCTTTTCTTCTTAGTACCACTCCAGAGGAACCGATGACTGATTTGATCCAGTTCTCGAAGAACAGCCTTTGGGATATTCAAAATGCTAGAAACATGAATAGGAATAGCCTGAAGGATTAATTTTACCAAGGTGATTCTACCCCCAGAAGAAAGCCACCTATTGGTCCACTTTCCAATTTTCTTCTTGACTTTGTCCAACAACCAATTCCAATATTTTTTTTTTCTATCTTCGAGTATTGATGGGAATACCTAAATAAGTGATTGGAAGGGATGTCTTCTTATATCTTAATTTATCCAAGACCATGGAATCTCGTCTAGCAAATCGGTGAAAGAAAATGAATTTAGATTTGTCTTCATTGATCAATTGCCTGGTAGCCTTATAAAAATAGCTAATGATTTTCTTAATAGTAGAAGCTTCCTTAGTTGTAGCTTTACCTAAAAGAGTAGAGTCATAAACAAATTGAAGATGAATAAATAATGGGATAGGGGGTCACCTTGCGTAATACCTCTGGAAGCTAGGAACAACTAAGAAGGTCTACCATTGATAAGAACTAAGTAGAAAATTGAAGAGATACATCCCATAATCCAATCCATCCAATCTTTAGAGGAATCAAATTGTCTTAAAACTTTGATAAGGAAGTGCCAGTCCACTCTATTATAAGCTATGTATAAGTCTAATCGAATGAAAATGGAAGGATATTTTTGCATATCCATGGAATGGATGGCTTCCTAAGCAAGAACTATCTCATCAACTATTTGATGCCCTTCCACATAACTCCCTTGTTCAGGGGAAATCATCTTATGCAAAAGAGGCTTCAACATTTCTACCATGATATTAGTAATGATTTTGAGAAGAACATTACATAAAGCAATAGGTCTAAAAGTTAATATATGTTCATCCTCTTGAGATTTTAGAACAAGATTAATATAAGTTTTATTGATAACCTTCAAAATTTATTTGGCTTTCTTGGCTTCTTCCACCACCTCTAATAAATCAGCATGAAGGATATCCCAAAAATCTTGGTAAATGAACCCCTTTATAAGGCACAACAAGCTAGGGTTTGACTTGAGGTTGATTTGGGTAAGGAAATGAAACATTTAAATTCTTCCAAATTTAATGGAGAGGAATATGGTGATAAATTCAAAGCTTGGTTGAAAGATATAGAAACCTATTATAATATGAAGAACTTTTCCTTTGGCACTCGAACATCCTATGCCACATTGCATTTGCAAGGTGATGGTTTAAATTGGTAGAAAACCTATACTAAGGATCAAAAATTTGCGGTATAAGTTGAATTAAAATAGAAAGAATTTGTAGTAGCCTTTAAAGAGAGATTCCTCACAGAGCACTTTTACTCCCAAAAATTTGAGGAGTTCACTAGACTTCGACAGGGATCTAGGATAGTGGAAAAATACTATCAAATATTTATCAAGTTGCTGAAGTATATTCCTGTATACAATGAGAAAATGAAGATTCATAAGTTCATATTAGGAGAAGATCCTAGAATAGGGTAAGAGGTAGATATGTGGGATCCTAATACTTTGTAGAAGGCCTATGATTTGGCTAAAAAACTTAAACATATCTCTAAACTTATTTTGATTATGAAGGTTTAGATGAGCAGAGCAGAGAAGCTCTAAGGAAAATAAACAATGCAGGTTTTGTAAAGTAGGAAAAAGAATAGGTAAACAAAACTACCCCTAAGAAAGATAGAGGGAATAATAAGAAGAAAGGAAAGTTTAGGAAAAGGTTCCAAGGAAATAACCATGATTCCAATAATCACAACAATGGTAACAAATGATCATCACAAGGAAAAGCTAATTCTCCACTTGTAGAAAAATTTGAAGGACAAAATCAAAAAGCACACCCAAGACAATAACATGGACGCTATCTTTGTAGTGGACCACATTATGCCAGTAATTTTCCATACAGAGCAAGAACAAGTGTGAAGGGAAAGGAATGTACAAAGAACCTACACCTAAGGAACCCATGCACAAAATCTATGTTGCAAAAATGAATCAAAAATTGGAAGGTCAAGCCACGCCACTATTGATTAAGGGTAATATTTTTAATAAGAATGTTAAAATATTGTTTGACAGTGATGCTACATATAGCTTTATTTACACTAGTTTAATTTTAGATATTTTAGAAAGGCCATGAATCTTGGCACATGGATGGAAGGTTGAGTATAGTTTAGGATAAACTTACTCTATAAATCAATGTTATCCTATGGCAAAAATTGCGTTACCTAGTGGAATGACAATGGGATTCCTATATGTTGTGTCACTATATGCCTTTGATGTAATACTAGGAATGGATTGGTTGTAAGCACATAAATAAGTACTCAATTTTTGAGAAAGATGGATTGAGTACATGGAATAAAGTGGAGTTGTACGAAGGGTGTATAGCTTGCAAGGGGCTTTTCAATCTCAAATACTCTCTGTAACGCAACTTAAGAAAGCCATCAAAAAGGGAGTAATGGTTTATGTTGTTAAGATAAATGAAATTAAGGAAGAAAAGAAGGAAGAGGTGTTCAAAAAACACCCAATTCTTTAGGAATTTAGAGATATATTTCCAACGGATCTACTTGGATTACCACCCAAACATGAATTTGACTTCACAATTGACCTCCAACCTGGAATCGAGCCTATACATAGATATCCTTACAGAATGAATCCCATGGAAATGCAAGAGTTGAAAGTGCAGCTACAAGGGTTGCTAGAGAAAGGATTAATCAGCCCAAGTGTGTCACCATAGGGTGCACACGTGCTATTTGTAAATAAAATGATGGTTCATTAAGATTATGTATAGACTATAGAATGTTAAACAAGGAAAATATCAAGAACAAATATCCTTTACCCAGTATCAAAGATCTCTTTGATAAGCTTAAATATGCACTATATTTTCGAAGATCGATCTAAATTTTGGATATCACCAATTGCAAATATGTGAAGAGGATACACACAAGACAACCTTTAAAACTTGATATGGTCATTATGATTTTATTATCTTACCTTTTGGTCTAATGAATACTCGAGAAATATTTATGAACTTGATTAATAGTATCTTCAGGAAGCATCTAGATAGTTCTCATATTCTTGGATGATATATTGATATATTATTGAGATAAAGTAGAGCATGATAGACACCTTAAGGTTGTTTTGTAACTACTAAGGAAGAATTAGTTATTTGGGAACTTGTCCAAGTGTGAATTTTATGTGCTAAAATTGCAATACTTAGGGCATATTATATCGGTAGAAGGGATCGTAGTAGATCCTAAGAAAATAGAATCTATTTTGAATTGACCACAACCAATAAATGTGATAGAATTTTAGAGTTTCATGGGTTTGACTGGTTACTATAGGTGATATGTGAAGGATTACACTAAGATAACCTCTCCAGTAACTAACATTTAGAGGAAAGAAAAATAATTTAGGTGGATGGATAAATGTGAAGTATCTTTTGATTTGCTTAAGCAAAAGCTTACTACACCTCCTATACTAAAGATGCCCAATCCTCAAGATAGTTTTTCTATTTGTACTGATGCATCAATGGAATTTTTGGGAGAAGTACTTTCATAGGAAGGAGTAGTGGTAGCTTATGGATCAAGGAAGTTGAAATGACATGAGGTCAACTATGCAACCCATGATCTAGAATTAGCAGCGGTAGTACTTGCTCTCAAGTGTTGGTGACATTATTTGGTAGAGAGACCCTTTGGGTTGAGGACAAATCATCAAAGTATGCAATATATATTTACTCAACCCTTGCTCAATGCTAGGTAGAGAAGGTGGATAAAATTTCTTGCTAAATATGATTTTGGCATAGAGTATTAAAAGTGAAAGGAGAATAAAGTTGTTTATGCATTGAATAGGAGGAGACACATAGTTATTTTGTCTTACATCCATGTCAACTTGATGGAACAAGTCAGGGTATTACAATATTAGGATGCATATTGCAATTAAATTTGGGAAGGGATGGAAAATAAACCATATGAAAACAAGGATTTTAGCATCAAGGATGGTTTCTTATGTTTTAAGGATAGGATAGTAATTCCTGAGATAATTTTTTTTAGGAAAATGATCATGAATGAGGCTCATAGAACTCCATATTTTGGTCACCCAGGTGGAGCAAAAATGAGGAAAAATATGAAGAAAAATTTCTATTGGCTAGGAATGAATAAATACAAATGAATTTATCACTTAATACCTAGAATATCAAAAGTAAAAGCAGAACACAAACACCCTACTAAGTTTTTGTATCCACATGATGTCCCCATGCAAAAATGGTAGGTGATCTTAATGGATTTCATCGTAGGGATACCTAAAAACAGGTTTCAACATGATGTAATCTTAGTAGTGGTAGACAGACTGACCAAGATTGCGTATTTTATACCCGAGAACACCAAGGATGACATCATGGTTATGGTTAATAGATTTTCCAAAGAAATGTTTCGATTTCATGGTTTTCTAGAAGTAATTATATTAGATAGGGACTCGAGATTTACATTCGAGTTTTGGTAAGCCTTGCATCATGCCATAGATACTAGGCTAAACAACAATTCTACTTATCATCCAAAAAATGATGGGCAAACAGAAAAAGTGAATTAGGTGTTAGAAGACATGCTTCACATGTACTGTATGGATCAGAAGACCCGATGGGAGGATTATTTGCATATGGTAGAATTTACCTATAATAATGGTCACCATTCAATACTAGGTATGGCTCCATTCAAATATTTATATGGCAGAAGGTGTAGAACACTGCTATCTTAGGACAATCGAAAGGATCGAATTATGCTAGGACCAGAAATGGTCAAAGAAATAGAGCAACAATTAAGGATAGTTGGGAAAATGCTAAAATAAGCCTTAGATCATTAGAAAATTTATGTCGATCTTAAGAGGTCACCAAGAGAGTTTGTTGTAGGTGATAGAGTATTTTTAAGGGTAAAACCAAAGGAGAGTGCTATGAAGTCCACAAAACTAGACCCTCATTTTGTGGGATCCTTTGAAATTATAGAAAAGATTAATCTTGTGGTATATCGACTTGCCTTACCACCTAACTTGTCCAAAATTCATGACATCTTTCACATCTCTTTGCTTAGAAAGTATATTGCAAACCTTGAACATGTGTGGGATATTTCTAATTTGTAGATGGTAAATCTAGAGGCTATAGAGGTTTGACTAGTAAAGATCCTTGAGTTTTTATCCAAATCAATGATGAAAGGAACCTTAGAGAAGTCAAGGTTCAGTGGGACCGTTATTTAGAAAGAAATACTACGTGGGAGAAAGTAGCAGATATGCAAAAAAAAATCCCATTTTTGTTTGAGGATGTAATGTAAATATTAGTTTCATTTTTTGGATTAATTCAACATAGAGGACTGTGTTAAGCCTAAGGGGGGTAGTATGTCATGACCCCCCCTTGGCATATCTTTGGTTAGATAGATTAACATTCAAGCTATTATTATTATATGATGTATGGCTGATTTTTAATAAATGGTTTTATGCAGGATTTATATTTTATAGAAAATATAATGCTTGATAAATAGGATAATGGACTATTCCATATTTATATTATGCAATTGCATATCTGTCAATAAAAGAATATGATAAAACTTGTTGAAGGAATGATAAACTAGCTCATGATAAATTCTCGCTAAATAATTATTAGTGATAATTTATGGGAATAAATATATGATAACTTTAATTTTTTGTAGGATATCTACAATCGATTTAGATATCTAATAAATATTTTTTCTAACCATCCAATCATGTTTCAATTTTAGAGATTCTGGACAAACGACTTACGTTGTGTTACCACAAGGAAAGGGTTAATGCCACTTGTGTACATTTGTAGGTTTAACGAAGTGTTATGATGAGAAATTAACACTTAGTTGTATGTTGAGAGCATTTTCCTTGGACGAGGAAAAAAAACAAGTATGGATTTATTTGTCATGATTTTGAAATTAATGTGAATGGTTAAAAGCCTCGTTGTTGACTATCACGTAAGATATTTTGGAAGAGTGGCTAGTGAATGCGGAGTGGGAGGTTAGGAGAAGGTGAGTGCAATTTGAAAATGGCAAAAGAGAAAAATATAGTCAAATTAGGTTGTCGAGGAGGAGAGAAAATGGTGAGAGAAGGAGTTTGTCTTGCTAGAATTGGATAATGCCGCTATGGATAATGAGTTTGTCTTACTGGAATTTTGCAGTGCCACTGTGAGATAATGAGTTCATCTCACTGGTTTGGACAACACCACTTGGGAATAATGAGCTCATCAACGGGTATTTACAATGCCATTAAGGAGGTACTTGACCCAAGGATCCAGTTTAGAAATATGTTAAGGTCTTTGTTAAAGAAAGAATTAGTTTAATTTTGGTAAAGAAAACTATCGAGAAAGTCATGTTGACGAATAGTATACCTTGTGATTAATGAAATGGATAGAATGTATTTGCTTGTGCCTCTTACAATTTAATAAATTTCAATTATCTACGTTGGACAATGCATGTATCTTACTTTTAAAAGTTTAATATGGTAACTGATGTAAGACTAGAGTTGCATATTTTGTGATAATTGATCTTTAAAAAACTTGCAGGAAAAGAAGAGGGAAAAAAATTTAACTTTGAGTTTAAGGTCCATAACTATTGGGAGTGATGATCACAATAATGGTGATTAAATTCATTGCCTAGATAGAAATACCTAAATCTATAATGAGTCTATCTATTTTGTGATTTCCTTTAAAAGAGTGTATAGGATTTCCTATTTTAAATAGGGAGACTTTGTGCTCGTAATCCTGTTACGAAACTTAGATAGACAACCTTACTTGAGTAGGGTGAGTGTGTCAAAACTCGGATTGGTAATCTGGGTAGTTGGTCACCCAATAGAAGAGACCATTAGCAAATAGATGGTTTTTTAAAGTAGCTTGTCATCTATATTTTTTGATCTTATAAGAGATGTAATGTACCTGAGAATGAAGTTTTAGTACTATGCTCTAGAAAAACTAATGGAAGGTAATGTCGCAAAAATTGCTAACGTTTGCACTGAAAATTTGAACCTGGTTGCCACAAAATATTGGCTAGTATAAGACCTCTCATATATTTGCATGTCTGAGGAAAAATGAGGTGTGTAAATGAATTGCTGAGAATTTTGAAAATTGGGTTGGTTTTTTTTGTGGAAAACATCCCAGAAGGGATACCACTTTTGGGTAAGACCCAAGGAGGCAGGAATATCTCTTCTACAAAAATCACCCAGGGCTCACACCTAGCCTACCACCTTTGACAAAATCAAGGAGCAAACTTGAAATAACAAAAAACAAGAACACACAAACACAAACACACAAAAATATTAAAAAACAAAGAATAAAAAAAATATGCTCCTTGAGTGTGTCAAAAAGATAAAGCACAAGAAAATACACACAAAATAAGATTAAAAAAACACAACATGAAACACAAAGACAAAAACACAAGAACAACATAACAAAAAATAATAGAACGCTACAAAGACAACCAACAAAAACATGAAAAACAAAAACAACCAAAACCTAAAAAATAATAAAAAATAAAATAAAATAAAAAAACAACCAACAACAGATAACAGAGAAAAATAAAAATATAGAAAACACTCACACACCAAAAAATAAAAATACCGATTAACACAAACATACAGAAACACAAGCACAAGAACAACAAAAAAAAAAACATACACAAAAATAAAAAGAAAAAAGAAAAAATAGAACACAACAATGACCATTCTAGACCAAAATAATATTAAGGCAAGAATCAAGAGAGGAAACAAAAGAAATATTAGTTTGAGCTAGGGAACTAAAATACCTTGACCAAACCAAAGAGAAGCAAAAAATAAAGCAAGAAGAAACTAGGTACCTCCAGAACTGGAGCCATCAAAAGAAATGATAGAAATAAGAGCTTCCCTTATTTGTGAAGCCCACCATCTAGGAGGGTGGCCATAGCAAGTAAGATCACCTTTATCCAAAGCCCAATTAGCTAAAGTATCAACACTCTTGTTTTGATCTTTGACCACATGATTGTAATCAACTTTCAAAAATCCCATATGGATTAACTGAATCTTCTCAATAATCCTTTTTATTCCCCAATCAACCTTATGATTCTTATAAGGATTCTTCAAAATATTAATCATGAGTTGAGAGTCAGACTCAACTAGTACCTTTTACCATCCAACCTTACTAGCCTATTGAAGGCCTATAAGGATATCGTACCCCTTATCAAGGTTATTGGAAAGAATACTCAAACTGTCATCAAAAGGAAAAACCAAGGAGCCATCTGAAAGTCTATCAATTCCTCCCACACTAGCTTTTCCAGCGTTCCCTCTAGAGGCTCCATCAGTATTGAATTTTCTAAAATCCTTATGAGGATTAATTTGGTTGCTCTTAAAATATTTAATCTTAAATATTTGCATCACTTGATCCCATATTTTGTGGGAGTTTTGGGGGTGATTAAGGAGTTGATGAACTGATTCAACTAAGTTGGCAATGGTCTTTTCTAGATATAGTGAATATCCTTCCTTTCTTGATTAAAAATTTGGTTGTTCCTCTCATTCCACATATTCCAAATAAGAATGATAGAACCCATCCAAACTAACTACCTAATAAAATTATCAACACCCTCTTGATTAGGCCAATCCCTCAAAAGTTGCTCAAAAGTAAAAAATCAGACCATTGTAATCCAAGTACAGTGGCCATTCTCCTCCAAATATCAGAGGCTAAAGTACACTTAATAAAAATGTGGTTAAGAGTTTCCACATTCTCTCCACACATTTCACATATAAAAGGGCCATGAAAATCATGCTTCATAAGATGCTCCCCAGTAAGCACCCTACGATGCAATAAAATCCAAGTAAAGAGCCTCAACTTAGGCCAGATCTTTTGAGCCCACAACTAAGAAAATATTTTAGATGATTGGTTGGGATTATTATGGCATAAGACTAAATAACCTTGAGAAACTGAATACTCACCCTTAGTAGTGTTGTTCCATCTAAAATAATCTTTATCATGGGACCAAGAGAGAGATCTCATATGAAGGATGCACTAGATATCTTGTCTTTGCCTTTTTAGGATTTGAATAGGTCAATCCTCAATAGGTATCCAATATATACCAACCTCTGAATTACTATTATGGTACCAAAAGTAATTAGCCACCTTTATCTAGTTAGCTCGGTGAAACTACTCCATCCAAGGCCTCCAATCGAGAAACTAAGTTATCAAAGGCTTGTGACCATCCCAAGAATCTATCCAAAAATTTACCTGTTGACCATTATGAATGATCCAAAATAATTTTTTTTATCAAATCCTCACCAGTCTTAAGAATTTCTAAAATGGGAGAACCTTTGGAAGGCAATTTATAGCGAACAAGGTCTTCAAGAATTTTGTTCTTAGCATATTTAGCATGAAGATTTTTGGACCAAAGAGCATTGGGGTTATGCAAAATCCTCCAATATAATTTAGCAACTAAATTTTTATTGTTATTAATAGCAGACTGGAATCCTAAGCCCCTTCATTCTTAGAAAGACATACATTATCCCATTTCACCAAGGTCTATTTTCTTTTCTTCTTAGTACCACTCCAGAGGAACCGATGACTAATTTGATCCAGTTCTCGAAGAACAGCCTTTGGGATATTCAAAATGGTAGAAACATAAATAGGAATAGCTTGAAGGATTAATTTTACCAAGGTGATTCTACCCCCAAAAGAAAGCCACCTATTGGTCCACTTTCCAATTTTCTTCTTGACTTTGTCCAACAACCAATTCCAATATTTTTTTTTGTCTTCGAATATTGATGGGAATACCTAAATAAGTGATTGGAAGGGATGTCTTCTTATATCTTAATTTATCCAAGACCATGGAATCCTGTCTAGCAAATCAGTGAAAGAAAATGAATTTAGATTTGTCTTCATTGATCAATTGCCTAGTAGCCTTATAAAAATAGCTAATGATTTTCTTAATAGTAGAAGCTTCCTTAGTTGTAGCTTTACCTAAAAGAGTAGAGTCATAAACAAATTGAAGATGAATAAATAAGGGGATAGGGGGTCACCTTGCGTAATACCTCTGGAAGCTAGGAACAACTGAGAAGGTCTACCATTGATAAGAACTAAGTAGAAAATTGAAGAGATACATCCCATAATCCAATCCATCCAATATTTAGAGGAATCAAATTGTCTCAAAACTTTGATAAGGAAGTGCCAATCCACTCTATTATAAGCTATGTATAAGTCTAATCGAATGAAAATGGAAGGATATTTTTGCATATCCATGGAATGGATGGCTTCCTAAGCAAGAACTATCTCATCAACTATTTGATGCCCTTCCACATAACTCCCTTGTTCAGGGGAAATCATCTTATGCAAAAGAGGCTTCAACATTTCTACCATGATCTTAGTAATGATTTTGAGAAGAACATTACATAAAGCAATAGGTCTAAAAGTTAAGATATGCTCAGCCTCTTGAGATTTTAGAACAAGATTAATATAAGTTTTATTGATAACATTCAAAATTTCTTTGGCTTTCTTGGCTTCTTCCACCACCTCTAATAAATCAGCATGAAGGATATCCCAAAAATCTTGGTAGAACTCAATGGGAAAACCATCAGGACCTGGGGTTTTACCTTTTTGCATTGTAAAAACTACCTGTTTAAGCTCATTGATAGTAACAGGAGCAGTCAAAATAGATTTATCCTCAGAAGTGATAAGAGAAGGGATTGCTTGAAGAACATTTTGTTGAGAAGTCGAGTCAAGAGGAGTAGCAGTAAAAATATTGGAAAAGTAATTGACAACAAAAGAGTTCATGTCATCCCAAGTGTAGACAACATCTCCAGAATCTGATTCCAAGGAAGAAATAAAGTTGTGAGATTTTCAAGCTAAAAGAGATTTGTGGAAGAAATTTGTGTTTTGATCACCTTCTTTGAGCCATTGAATTCTAGATTCCATAAGAGTTCTTATATTTTTTCCCATTCCTCTAACTGAGTTGTGAGTTTAATTTCATCTGCACTTGTACTCTCTATGAGGCCATCTAAATGGATTTTCTTATTCAAATTTTCAATCTGAGTAATAACTTCATGTTTTTTAATGAACATCCCCAAACTCCTTCCAGTTCCAAGTCTTGATTTTGGATTAAATGTATTGTAATATTTTGGTAAAACATAACATCTTAGTCCCATGCCTTGGTTTACCTTCCTTCCACCATTATTGCACTCGAGGTTTAAAGAATTATCTCTAAGCCACATTAACTGAAATAGAAAAGGAGAGAAACTCACATTGGTTTTCCACATTTCCACCATGATAGGCTAGTGATCCAAACCAACATTTTTAAGAGTTTCTCATCTAGAGAGAGGATGGTATTGAAATATCCTTCGATCAATTTCCAAGCTTCAGAAAAATGAGAGATAATATAAGTAATATTCTTCCACTGTCTTCTTTTTTCCTCTAAATTAGTCGAAGCATAAATAGTAATACAAAGTATAATTTGGTTGGAATGTCTGCTTTGAATAACTACATATTTTGGGTCCCAAAGGTAAGTAATGCCACTAGAATTCCATTGGGAACTGAGGGAAACCACTTTTCTAGCTGACCAAATTTTACTAGCAATTGATTCCATATCCTCTATTGACATCTTTGTTTCTTGAAGGAAAACAAGATGTAGATGATTTATCTGAATTATTCTTCTAATTTCATTTTGTTTTGAAAGACTCCCTTTGAGTCCTCTAATATTCCAAGTAATGATCTTCATTAATACCAGGGCTAAAAAATTTGGGAAGGGTATTAATCTTACCTTCCTCTACAAGCTTTCCACTTTCTTTTACCATATGATATTGATTAGTCTTGCAACCTACCTTTTGATTAGAATCCATCTTCAATTTTTTTCCCTATTTCTTGACTTACTCCAATTGAATCTGAGATGGCTTCTAGACTTGAAGAATGTTTGTACACAGTCAAAATATTACCAGAAGGTTCAACAGAGTCTATATTGGGACCTGTATTATTTGAATTTTTTACATTTAAAATATTGTTTTTCTTGTGAATATTTTCTCCCTTTTTTTCTGTTGAAAACCTTTGATTTTTTGGTTTATCTCTAAGTTCTTCCCTTTATCTTTAAATTCTTTTTCTAAGATTTTTGTTTCCATTATTTCCTCTTCCTCACTTGGGATCTCATTTGTGGAATTTTAGCAGATAACTTTTATTGATCCTTCATAACTATTTTTTTTTTAGTGTTCTTCTTCTTAGGCATTTGGAAACTTGCTAAATTTGTATTCTTTTGATCTAGAATTTTATTTTGGAAAACACTAGCCAAATGACCATATTCATGGCAAATTCTACAACAAAAAGGAATGTTCTCATAGTCCACTACTTGCTCCCAAGTGTCCTCCCCAAATTGTAAAGTGATATTTTTAGGTAGGGGTTTGTCAAAATCCATTAAAACACAAATCCGAGCATAAATAATATGTTCAAATTTTTTAGTACAATCAACAATCATCATAAATGTTACTAAAGAGTTTCCAATTAAAAAAAATAGTTAGACTCCATAATTCAATTGGGAGGCCAAAGAGTCTAACCCACACGGGACCTGTAGAAGGCATCTCTTCTTCACCTTTAAATTTAGTATGCCAGGGCTCAATGAAAAGCCCTGCCCTTCCAAATAACCAGGGATCCCCTTGAAAAATTTTCTCTCTATCTTCATTATTTGCAAATAAAACAAGAAAATAACCATTTGGATAAATAGATATTTGTAACTCACCTTTATTTTTTCAGCTTTTTGCAACCTAGACTTTGAAAGTAGATAGGCTCGAATGAAAACCCATGAAACAAAAAATTAGTCCTCTTTTTTTGAGATCTTCAATGCCAGTCTGAATGTTGGCCATATCAATCTTAACAATAGGAGTTCCATCATATTATTTAAGACATCCTGACTCTATTTTCTTGGGATCAATATTGGGCATTCTTAGAGGTTTATGGGAAGCCCTATTATTAATATTAGCATTAGGTTGAGGCTTTCCACCACGAAAGGCATCCCTAAAATTCATTTTTGGGACTGATTCTTAAAAATTATTACCCTTGAGGGGGGTTTCAATAGTAGATTTATTTTTTGGGTGCACCTTAGCACCATATTCACTTGATATCTAAGCCATTTTTTGATCAGCTACTTGAAAATTGTTTTGTGATCTCTTTAATCCATGCCCTAGACGTCGTGGAAAGATATGATTATCACTTTTTTGTGTGCAACAAATTGGAAGCCATTGTCACTCAAGTTCACAGCATGAATATCTATTGAAAGACATATCTCGAACCCATATTGGATCCCCTGTAAAATTTCCTACTAAAATTTTGAGCGAAAACCACAAAAATAGTGGTCGCTAGGGCCCGAAGGCCCTAAAAACTAACCTCTGGAGCTGCTTGCACTTAACCTAGATGAAATCCTCACACAGTTGCTTGCCAAAAATATTGTTCACACATAGGGATGTGCTATGATATTTTTTACTTCAAATGATCTAAAAATTGGTGGAGACTTTCTAGGGTTTATAAGGCATCTACCCCTAAAATTTCAGCTCAATCCAAGTTTGGATGAGTGACATATGGCCGAAACAAGTTTAGAAGTTTGAGCACAATAAATATTAATATCAATTGGGTTGGTTTTTAAATGATATTGTTTGCTATATTTTTTCCAGACATGGGTCCAATTCTTTCAAGGAAAGGTACGTTGATCTTGAATTGTGCATGGGTGAGTTGTTTGATAAGGAAATGACCACAATTCCTCTTCTAGTTGAAGGATAAATTATGGACAAATTATGGATAAATTATGGATTGTATCTTTAAGATGCTAAGTGCATCAACTTAAGTTTTAGTTGAAGAAAAAAAAATTCTATCTCTTTAAAATAAGATAAGACATAAGTGAAGGGAGATTGATTTACTAATGGGTTCCTTGAGAGGGAGATTTTAATGAATGAAGTACTGAATAATCTCATGATTGAAACAAATAAAAGTAAGAGGTTATTAGTTTATGGATTCGAATTTAGGATTAATGGTTGTTAGTTTGTAGGCATATAGGATAGAGACTCCTTGGTTTGAGTGCAATTCATGACAATATATAGAAATTTTAACAACAATATTCTTTCTTCCTTTTGTGAATATTATGGGAACTAATGGATGTTACGCAGGTTATCTTGTGGAAACCGCGACTCTGTGACTGTTGAGTATACTTAGTGTATACTCCATTGGATGCATATTTGAGTTTGGTATTGGTTTTATGTGACAGGAATGCTTTATATTATTATGTGAATTATGAAGAGGATATGGTGAATAAAAGAGTTTCATATAGTATCTTTGCAGCTTGAATATGTAACTAAATACTCCTATAATTTGAAGTAACAAATCATGTTGTAAACCCAAGGATTATGGAATTTTTTTGGTGGAATTATAGGCATTATGGAATGCATTTAATAATTATGTAAGGGAATGCTCTTCTTATGATAATAATAAAGTAAATTGATTATAATGTTGGGTTTTCCCTTCAAGGTTTTCTCGTAGGGTAAAACAATTGTGTTGTGTGATTTTGTGGGATTTGTTTTAGATGGATGCATCTTTGTTTTTATGTTTAAGTTAGAAGATTTAAATGTTATTTATTAAGGATGTAATTTCTCTTAAATGGATATGTTCTATCTTTGATAAGTTTTATAAAGGGGAATTAAACGAAGGATGTTATAAATAGAATATACATTTGAATAATATATTTATGCTCAAATGGTCTTGTTAATGATTGATTTAGTGATGAGAGTATTCATGAGAAAGTAACAAGCTTATAATTCATGCTTATGGGTATGCACTAGTAATAATATGGATTTTAAATAAAAAGAATATAAAGGAACTCACTTTACTTTCTTATTAGGTGGATACCATTATTATTCTTGTTATGGGTCTCACTATTGTGAGGGGAATAAATAGATATTTGGTTTGTTACTATGGAATTTAAGCAAAAGTTGGTAATAAAAAAATAAGGGTATTTATTCATTACTCATAATTGCATTTGATAAGTGTTTAGTCTTCTAGCATTTATAGATGGAGCTAATGAGTAATAATAATAAGGCTTATGGGATATCTAGATCAAATAGACATGATATGGATAATATTTTCCCTCACGCTTATGTCACCCACATAGAAGGACTTGTGTGGAGTGGAAAACTTGGTGTGCTCATGTCAAAAGAATGAAGGAATGATCAATGCTAGCTCATTGGATCCATGATAAGGATAGATTGACCCACTAAAATAAAGATACATAATGCTCTTGCATAGCTAGAATTATGTAAGTTGTAAGTATAGGTGTGCCTCATAGAAGATCTTGATAAATAAGTAAGGTAGTAACCTTTACAGTTACTCATAGATATGAATTCTAGAACCCTTGGATTTCCTAAATAAATAAATAAAATTTAGAATGGGAAATTAGGGTTATGACAGTTTGCTCATGTATTTTTGCTTGATTTCCAAAAATAAAACTCTATCTTTGTATGTTTGATCCCTCTCCTAAGTATGGAAGAAATCATGTATATAAAAAATATATATAGATATATATCATCCTACATATATTGAAATCAAACATGCATTAGTACATATTTTACAACTATTGTATATGCTCAGATCTGCAATCTATCCTATTCAATGAGCTCATTATTTTTTACTATTTACCCCTTTTCTAGTGCACTGATGTTTACTTTATTTCTTAGTAAGATCCTAAAATTTCTTTTGAAGTAGCTTGACATATACAACAACTTCATCTAGCATATATATAATATTTGTTTATTTTTCCATGTTTGGGACAAGCTCCTACAATTTTATCATTCGATTGCTTATGTGTGTTCTTATCACCATCTCTGCAATACTTCATGGATGTGTTGCACAGCCTCGCTTTGATCAAATCCTTCTCCAAAAGTTTCTCCATGGTCATATATAAAAATTTTGATTTGAATAAACTAAAATGGCAAGTGTTCATTGCTATCATAGAATTATTTCCAGGCCCTTTAGTTTTTCTGATAAACTTAGACCAACAATCATTTTCTCAACCATATAACTTCCATGCTTCCTCCCTAAAATGTTTGCACTAGTTTGCAAGCTTTCATTGTTCCTATAAAGCATTGTTCCATCCTCCCAAGATCCACATGGTAAGCTAACTTGACATATTGTAGGGGAGCTACTGTGTTAGACAAGGTTATTTTTTATTGTTGGAGGTAGGCTACCAGGCGTTTCACTTGATGAATCAAGAGTGTTATAGAGAATTAGATTATGTTTAAGAGTATTGTGTAGGAGATTATTTCTAAACTTAGCACCTTGTGGTTGACACATTATTGACATCTGAGAGCTACAAAAGATGTCCTCAAATCATTAATATTTGCTTCAAGTCATTTCGTAGGCCACCAATGCAACTCCACTTTTTTATTTCAATAAATCCCATACTTCTAGAGTTCTACAACACCTGTAAAAAAATAATAATATTAATAATAAATATATTTTTGTGTACTTAGGTCACACAAGACCCAACCATGTGCCTCTCACGCCATGCGTAACCCTCCTTATCCACACCCAATGATACTCTATGTGCTCTGTGATGGAATCCTTCAGACCCTAGTCCTGAGTAGCAGTCAGGGTATAATACAATATGGGCAACACAACCTCATAGTTTTCTACCTAAACTGCTCCTTTCTCTGAGTTAAAAAAATATAAATTCCAAATGGCTTGAATTGGCTTGTCATGACCCTCCTAGATGGACTTTTGAAACAGAAAAATAATGTATTAAAAAATATGACTAATATTTGATTTTGTGCAATCCAGCAGCTTCATGATATTAGAAGTATCAGGTGCACTCGTGAGTGGAAGAAATTGATTCATCCACTGGAGGCAAGAGTACTTGAGGAAGGGGAAATGATGATAAGGCAAATCGAAGGTAACATGGATAGATACCTTCATATAGGAATGCATTCGGTTAAGGGATAATTGTCAATATCTAATCACGTTGAGCCCCAGACTGATGGCCTAGTAGCCATCATAAGATTTAGAGGCTGAGATAGGTGATTAGATTGATGAAAAGACTCCCTCTTTGTTTGATGCACTTGCATGATTGTCTTTTACTTCAACATTATTAACCTTGATAACTAGTGATCATGGGGTAGATGGTTTGCCTTCACAAACTTCATATGGATGTTGTTTAAATAAATAGTTTATTTATTTAAGAAGAGCAAAAGATGTTAAATAAATAGTTTATTTATTTAAAAAGAATAAAAGATGTTGAATAAACAGTTTATTTATTTAGAAAGAGCAATGGATGTTGTTTAAATAAATATTTTATTTATTTAATAAGAGCAAAAAGATGTTGCTAAATAAATAGTTTATTTATTTAAAAAGAGTAAAAGATGTTGCTAAATAAATAGTTTATTTATTTAGAAGGAGAAAATAGATATTGCTAAATAAATAGTTTATTTATTTAAGAAGGACAAAAGAAATATTGTTAAAATAAATAATTGAATTATTTTTAGAAAGGTAAAATATAATGCATAAAAAAAAAAGTGTTTGCCTCAACGTGCCTAGGAAGTCGCTGCCCCCCATTAGTCGACCCTTTAAGATGTTATGGTGACAAGATGATATTCGATGAAGTAGGCCAAATTGCCCTTTGGAGAACCAGTCAGGCCAAATATACGCGAAGCTCCTCTGACATAAGAGGAAGACTCTTTATGACGATCACCTTGGGAAGATAAGGGGGAGGGGTGTTCACTCTACCTCCTATCGAATGTTGGTCGGGGAGTAATAGTGGGTAGGCATGGAATATGGACAGAGGAGGCAAAGAAGATGTGGAGAAAGGAGATGAGCGTTTGCTGAGTAAGAGAGACAAGCGTTTGCTAATAAAAGGGAGATGGGCGTTCACTAAGAAAAGGGAGACGAGCATTTTTTGAGAAATGGAGATGATCGTTCGCTAAGGAAAGGGAGACGAGCATTTTTTGAGAAAGAGAGATGAGCATTCACTAAGAAAAGGGAGACGCGCATTCATTGAGAAAGAGAGATGAGCGTTCATTGAGAAAGGGAGATGAGCATCCATCGAGCGAGAGCAACGAGTGACTTTTGAGCAGTGTAAACAACCCAATTCTATGGGTGAACCAGGTTGGTATCCATCCAAATTTGGGTGTTGTGTTTTAATAGCTAGCTCTGTGTTTAAAGCTCGTATCTCATTTTTTAGAGCATCAAATATCTATGTGTTTAAAGAGATCGTAGCTATGTGTTTAAAGTTCACAGCCCAGTGTTTAGAGTTCGGAGCTGTATGTGTTTAAAGAGCTTGAAAGCTCTGTGTTTAGAGCATCGAAGCTCTATGTTTTGAGAGCTTGAAAGATTTGTGTTTAGAGCTTGTAGTTCTATGTTTTTAAGAGCTCGAAAGGTCTGTATTTAGAGTGTCAAAGCTCCATGTGTTTGAGAGCTCAACTTTGTGTTATAAGAGCATCATAGCTCTGTGCTGATTTTAGAGCTTGTAGCTCTAAGTTTTTAAGAGCTCAAAAGCTCTGTGTTTAGAGCACCAAAGCTTTATTTTTTAAGAGCTCAAAATCCTTATGTTTAGAGCTCGTAGCTCTATTTTTTTAAGAGCTTGAAAGCTCTGTGTTTAGAGCACCGAATCTCTATGTTTGGAGAGCTCGAAAGCTTTGTGTTTAAATCTCATAGCTCTACATTTTTAAGAGCTTGAAAGCTCTATGTTTAGAGCATCAAAGTCCCATGTGTTTGAGATCTTGACTCTATATTATAAGAGCATCGTAGCTCTATGGTAATTTTAGAGCTCATAACTCTATGTTTTAGGAGATCGAAAGCTCTGTGTTTAGAGCATCAAATATCCATGTGTTTGAGAGCTTGACTCTATGTTATAAGAGCATCGTAGCTCTATGCTGATTTTAGAGCTCATAGCTCTATGTTTTTAAGAGCTCGAAAGCTCTATGTTTATGAGCATCGAGGCTCCATGTGTTTGAGAGCTCAACTCTATGTTATAAGAGCACCATAGCTCTATGTTGCATTTAGAGCATTGTAGCTCTATGCTTTTGAGCACCATAGCTCTATGTGGTAAGAGCATCATAGTTCATAACTATGTATAAGAGGATGCATAGCGTCATAATGTTGTTATGCTCCACTACTGTATTGTAGATGTAAGGGTGTCGTAGTTACCATGATCGTTAGTATTCGGCTAAGTGTGATGGTGGCAGCTAGGGCGGGTAGCACCGAAGCTCTTCAGATCCTTCTTCCCATAACTATGTGATGGATGTCTTAGGATAAATGCATGGGAGGGATATTTATTAAGATGCTCGATTGGACACCATGAGTGAACCCTCCTTTGCAAAGTTACATCCAACTCGAGAGTCTCCTTTAGTTACCATCCATTGTCTTCTTTGTAGAATTTAGGAGATAATAAATGAATTAGATGATTATTTTGTAATTTAAGGGTATGGGACCTTTTATTATGAAATAAATGAATTAGATGATTATTTTGTAATTTAAGGGTATGGGACCTTTTATTATAAAATAAATGAATTAGATGATTATTTTGTAATTTAAGGGTATGGGACCTTTTATTATGAAATAAATTAATTGGATGATTATTTTGTAATTTAAGGGTATGGGACCTTTTGTTATAAAATAAATGAATTAGATGATTATTTTGTAATTTAAGGGTATGGGACCTTTTGTTATGAAATAAAATGAATGGTGGTTATTTTATACTTTTTAAAGGTATGGGACCTTATGTTATGAAATAAATTGATTGATAGTTATTTTGTAATTTAAGGGTGTGGGACCTTTTGTTATAAAATAAATGAATTAGATGATTATTTTGTAATTTAAGGGTATGAGACCTTTTATTATGAAATAAATGAATTGTAAGATTATTTTGTAATTTAAGGGTATGGAACATTTTGTTATAAAATAAATGAATTAGATTATTATTTTGTAATAAAAGGGTATGGGACCTTTTGTTATGAAATAAAATAAAT
The DNA here is from genome assembly GCA_028583015.1 of Wollemia nobilis. NCBI lineage: Eukaryota > Viridiplantae > Streptophyta > Pinopsida > Araucariales > Araucariaceae > Wollemia > Wollemia nobilis. The sequence continues at coordinate 274,909 of JAQPPZ010003624.1, forward strand.
GGTGATTATTTTGTAGTAAATGGTATGGGACCTTATGTTATGAAATAAAATGATTGATGGTTAATTTGTAATGTAAGGGTATGGGACCTTATGTTATGAAATAAGATGAATGAATATTATTAGTAGTTTAAGGGTATGGGACCTTATGCTATGAAATGAAGAAAATTGTTTATTGGGAATGAAGATAGTTGTTGAGTAATGAGATGTGTGAACCTAGTTCCTAACAATTAAGGGTATGGGACTTTAATTGTTGAGAAGGTTTGTTCATTTATTTACAAGTAGAGTGCATGAGCTGATGCATGATTGACTGACTCCCTCAAGTGGACTAAGGGGGAAATGGAAAGGGTAGTTTCCATGATTAGTACTATGCATTAGTAAGTTGAATTTCTTGGGTTATTTGTATAGTTGCAATTTGGCAATAAATTAAGTGCATATAGAAGCATGTCTATTCGGATCCATGAGTGTCTTGATACTCTAATATCCTCATTGATATATGGAAGATCGGGAAGGCCATAATCATGATATGGACCAATGCACAAGTTTTCTCTCTACCTTAAATCTTGTATTTATGCATTAGATTAGATTGTTGGGAGATTTCCTCAATGAAAATGATGTCAAGTATCGTGGAAAGTATGGGATGTATCATACTTATTTATGTATCAGAATGAACATTACAACTACTATACGTAGTAATTCTTTATTTAGATTAATGCATTTAATATTTAGTGTATGTCTATTTAATGGTTGTTTCTTTATGCTTGATTATTCTTGTTGTTAGTCAATTCATTTTGTTAGATTTAGTATCTAGATATTTAATTCTCTTGTGTGATTAAAATAAGGAATCATTAGTGAGTTCTAGGTGAACTTAGTGGATACCCTAAGGGCTTAAGACCCCCTTAGGGAGATTGGTAACTAGGTTTGGAAGATTATACAAAAGTTAAGATAGCTTGTCAGTAAACAATATCGATAGCTTAACTTGCAGTACACATAGCATACCACACATAATGGCTTGTGTAGATATGGAGATGCATGTATACCTTATAATGATTGAAGGTGGCACTTCTAGCTCATCAAGATTGATGAGAGGGATGGACTTATGTGCTCAACAAAATATAGGCTTATGTATATGGACTTGAGTGAAGGGAATATTATGTGGTATAGTTCTTGATAAACTTGAGGGATATCAAACAGTAAGTCAATCTAAGGTTGGGAAAGGATTTATGAATCCTTCTCCTTAGTAAATATATATATATATATATATATATATATTAATAACTTTATTTTCTCTTTTATTTTGTATGTTTTCTTATTTCATGTGAATTTGGGGTATTACATTTGGTATCAAAGCTCTAGGTTTGAGGTTATAGAGCTTCTTATGTGTTGTAGAAGAGATTTGTGGATCTCCATAAAGGCTCGCTTAGGAATAAATTTAAATCTGGAGAAACCTAGAGTCTCTGCTATTAGGTTCTAATGGAATTGATTTCGAGGAAGGATATATATTAAAGATACCTTAGTATGGGCTTTGGTATTGATGATATATCCTCACCTAGGAACCTCCTCCTAGTTAGACCTCTAATTATTAGCAAAAGAAGAACTTTGTATTGTGGTCAATTTAGTGATTCAATTGGGGGATAACTACAACCTAACTCTTTTTTGGGTGGAAACCAGATCAAGATGCCACCCAAGGCTAGAATGGGAAAGCATCCACCTAGATGGACTCAACAAAGTAATGTTTAAGAAGAGATCTAAAATGAGGATCTACGAGTTCCCAATGTAGGAATAGAGTAACTTACTACTATAGTTGTCGAGTTGCAATATTAGTTAAGACAAGTATTGGAAACCATGGCAAATCAAAACTCGTAGGCTAGAGATTCAAAAGTCAACCAAGTTGAGGGGCTGACAATGGAACAAAAGTAAGCAAGAACCCTATTAGATAAAGAAATAGTGAGAGACCTAAATAATTTTTGCATCTCCAAGTTTTATGTAGAACGGGATGGAGACACAATTGAATCTTGGTTGAGATATTTGGAAGTCTTCTTCATAGTAAAGGGGTATTCTTTAGGTACTCGAACAGTTTGGGTTACTATTTACCTTGAAGGAGCTACCCTAGACTGGTGGAAGACTTACTATGAGGAAACTAAGATTAAACCAGTAGATATCCCATGGAAGGAATTCATAGACATATTCAAAACGAGTTTCCTCATGGAACACTTATATGCATTGAAGTTTGAATAATTTGCTAGCCTAAGACAAGGGAGTCACTTAGTGGAGGTATACTACCAAAATCTGGTAAAGTTGTTTAAATATGTACCTACCTATAATGAGAATATGCATATTCATAATTTTACTCATGGATTGTAATCTAGGATAAAGCATGAAGTGGAAATGTAGGAACCTAAGTCATTACAGAAGGCTTACGATTTGGCAAAGAAAGCAAAATCTCATTTCACTATAAGTATAAACACTTGATCAACCAAGAATATTAGGAACTAAAGAAGAGAAATAGCAAAGGGGTTGAAGAACACAAGCTTATACTGAGAGGGGTGGGGTGAATAGTATAAGACCACTTTTTACTTTTTCTTCCAATTCAATATTATGTTGTGTAAAGATAGCAGTATCAATAGCAGTAATCAAAGCAATGCATAGAAACCATACACAATAGAGACACCACAATTTACGTGGTTCACCCAATGTGGGCTACTCCACGGAGAAAATATTTTACTAAAACTTTCTCAATCAATATCTTTGGGAATCACTCCCAATTACAATGTTTATGGATCTCTGTCCAAAGGAGATGTTGATCCCCTAATCTCAAGTTCATGGATCTCTTCCATAGGAGAACTCTTTCCCCTTCTGCTCTGGCTATGTGATCTTCTAGAAGACTTTGTCTCTCTGCTACACTGACTGGTGGACCTCTCTCCACTTGAAGACTCCTCACTCAGATCTGTCTTCAACTATGCTGGTTGCTGGATCTCTATCCACTGAGACTTTGTCCCTATGTCACCTCCAAAGCTCTATCAATAGGCTCACTAAGAACCTACTCAATAGGCTCACATAGAACCTACTCAATAGGCTCACACAGAACTTGCTTAACAAGCTCACATAGAACTTGTCAAATTTGCTCAAGCAAGCTCACCAAGAACTTGCCCAAATATGCTCTAGCAAGCTCACCAAGAACTTGCCCAATTCTACTCCAACAAGCTCACCAAGAACTTGCCCAAATCTGCTCTAGCAAGCTCACCAAGAACTTGCCCAATTCTACTCCAACAAGCTCACCAAGAACTTGTCCAAATCTGCTCCAACAAGCTCACCAAGAACTTGCCCAAATATGCTCTAGCAAGCTCACCAAGAACTTGCCCTAAATCTATCCACAAATCTATCCATAAATATTTCCTCAAATCTATCCTCAAATGTGTCCCAAAACTATCCACAAAGGCCTTCTCAAAGGCTCAAACAATCATACACAAACTACCACAAGTCTGTCCACAAATCTATCCCAAAGGCCTTCTTCAAAGGCTCAATCAATCATGCTCAAGTAGTACTCAAAACTCATCCACAACTGCTATGGCAAGGAAAAGCTCAAATATGAACTCAACAATGAATGGCAATGTACTCTTCAATGGATAACAACAATGATCCACAATGATCTCAACTCAAATCAACTCATAGAAGCATAAAGAGAATTGTTAGAGACTCAATATGTTCTAATCTCACTCTCAACTCAAATCAACCTCAACTCAATTCAAGTCAACCTCAACTCAACTCAAGTCTTATAGAACCATAAAGAGAATTGTTAGAGACTCAATATGTTCTAACCTCAATCTCAACTCAACATAGAATGATGGAATAGTTTGTTTCATAGAACTTGAACAATCACTTCACACATCACTTGACTAGGCTCAATCAACTCAACTCAACCAATCATCACAAGGGAAAACTCTCTCTCACACAACCCTAGTCCAAGTATGTATCAACCAACTCAAATGTTTCCAACAATGCTCAACCACAAATCTCACATAACAATGATACTCATGTTCTTTTCTAACTCAAGTTCTTTCACAACCAATGGGCTTCAACCACTATGCTTATAACACAAGGTTTAAACACAACTCTCAATTCATAAAACCTTGATGCATTCAACCAACCACTTTCGAAAAGGAAACCACAAACAATCATTTTCCCTCCAATGATATTTCAGAAATCAACCACCATAAACAATCAATAGGATAATGTGCCCATACCTTTTTATGAAGAGAAGAACCCCTTTGGAAATCTGCCACACTCAACACACTTTGAAAAAGAGCACAACAATCTTCACTTTTCAACCCCTTTACAAAAATAGAAATATCTCTCTATATACACCTTATTTCTCCTTCTAAATGAGTTAGTCAAATAGCCCTCGAAATAAGCTTTCCAACGATATATAATATGATATACTTTTATAAAAGAAACATACCATAAATATCTTCTTTTCTAAAAGTGCATTTATCTTGCCTTCCAAAATAAAAATCAACTCAACCCTTATCACCTTATACCTCCAACATTAGGCAAAAATTAATTTATTAAATAAAAACTTACTTGCCTCTTAGAGGGAATCGAACCCTCGTCTTCTGCCCAAACACTTCTCAACCGCGGTGCCAAAGACCACGCGAGCAAAGCGCTCGCATAGGACAAGAAGCGCAGAATGCGCTTTTGTCTTATTCCTTTGCTCACACCAAATAACAAAAATGTGGGCCTTTCTCTTGCCCCAAAAAACTCAACCGGTGGGAATCGAACCTTCATCCTTCGCAAGTCAAAAATCCTTTGTCTCCCCTCGCTCGTCGTTGGACCACGTTGCCACACGAAACTCTCTGCGCCTTTCGTCTTATATCCACTCCTCCGATTCCAAGGCTTTTGAAAGAAAGCCTTCGTATATATATGTGCACCTTCCCTTACCTTTACCAACGTCGGTGGAAATTTAATTAATTTTGATTTGATGATGACATCGGTGGTGATGTCATAATTTTAATTTTAAAATTTAAAAATTAAATTTTAAATATTAAAATTTACACCAAATATTCAAAGTTGAATATCTTCATCTCCGGGGCACCTTTTTCGATGAAACAAAAAGCCAACCTGGGTTTTAAGAAAAACCCATATCAAATCTGCCATCCATGGTTTTAAATAAAACCTTTTATTTTACCTGCCTTGGTTTTCACAAAAACCCTATTTTTTGAACTATCATAAATGCTTATTTATGAAATACTTTGGCCACCAAAACCAAATGTGATCCATGTGACATCAATGACAACATAAAATACCTCATATTACCTCAAATTTCCAACAATATCCCCCTTTGTCATTGATGGCAACACCTCTAATGCAAAAACCACAATCACTGCAAAAACCATCTCTGAGAATCAAAGTTGCTCCCCCTGACTCAATACTCTCTTTGGAGGTTGCTCCTCTCAATGCTCTCTTTGGAGGCTGCTCCCCCTAACTCAAATCTCTCTTTGGAGGCTGCTCCCCCTAACTCAATACTCTCTTTGGAGGCTCTCCCCCTTACTCAAATCTCTCCCCCTTTGACATCAATGGCAAAAGGGACACCTATGGGGCTAAAATATATGACTCTTAAGCATAGCCCCCTCACCACCTTCTCTCTTGAGGTGATTAATTTTGGGGTGGGAGTACTTTTACTCCCATATCACTTTGTTTCTTTCCTCTATCAACTTCCTTCCATGTTTTTCTGATATCCTTCTCTTGATGAATTACTTGATCTTCTTGTCTAGAAACTTTTTGACCTTCTTGCCTTGAACCTATTTGGAATTGAGTCCTACACCATTTTGCAATATGCCCAAAGTTATTGCAATTAAAACACTTGATATTGTAGCCTTTGGTTGGTGCCCATGTCCTGAAATCATTCTTGAAATAATTTCCATATCCATTCCTTTCCTGAACCCTGTATTGTGAAGCTCTTTTTTCATGACCATTATGACCATGACTTCTGAATTGTGTAGCTCTAAAACCAAAACCATGTTGCTCATTTCCTTTGCACTGAAAAGCTTTATGACCAATCCTGTTACATGAGAAGCAATGTCCCTAAAAATCATACCTTCTTCCTTTGAAGTTTCTTCTAGCAAAATCAAACTTCTTTGATCCATGGATCCTGCAATGTATAGCCCTGTGTCCAAATCCATTACAAGAAAAACAATGTCCTTGAAAAGCCCTTTGTTCATGCCTTGGTTCCTCATACCTTTCTTGACCATTATCCTTGTAATCATCTTTGACTTGTGGAAAGTGTCCTTGATCCTCTTTTGTGATATCCAAATCTTCTTTCTTCACTTCTTCCTTGCTTTCTTCTTCAATGACTTCTTTGCCTTTTGAACTTGATTCACCTATCTCAAAACAAGATCCAAACTGAATATTTGGAGCCATGGAAGCTTTGGAACTTTCTTCATGAATCTTAGGTGCTACCTTACTTTCATATTTTAGAACTTCCTTTCCTTTTGATTGTGATTCCCCAAACCTAAAATATGAGACCTTTGGTGCTTTGAAACCTTTCCAAAACTTGTGCAACTTATCCTTGGAGTCTTTCACTTCCAACCTTAAGGAAACAACTTCATGTTCTAATCTTTCACATTCTTGCTTCCTTACCTTTAATTGTTCAAGCATATCTTCTTCAATTTTCTTTGCCTCTTCAACCATGATTTTTAGATCAATGAGATCTTGTAGGAGCTTTACCTTCATCTTCTCATCCTCTTGTGCTTGAGCCTTTAGTCTTGAGTTTTCTCTTTTCATTTCTTCAAAAGCTTGTTCTGACACTTTCTTTTCTTCATGATCATAACTGTGCCTATTTTTCTCTTCATGATAAATTCTTACTTGAGATTCCTACTTTTGATCTTCAGTAGGAGCTTCTTATTTTTCATTGACTGAGAGACTTTCATTATTGCTGCTAGAAGCATTGATTGCTTCTTCCATATACAAGCTCTTCTTGTCATGCCTACCTTGTTCATACATGTTTTCCTTTTCTTTTTTATTCTTGCATTCATCTTCACTATTTTGATTGTGCATGTCTTCCTTGAGTTCCATTTCATCTTCACTATCACTGAAGCCATTGTAGTAACTTGAGACATGATCGAGTTGACCACAAGCAGAATATTCTTCTTTTGAAACCTTGAATGTTGCCTTTTGAGCAACAATATCTTTGAAAATCTAGTCAAGTTTCATTTCCTCTCTATTGTTGCTATACCCATTTTGTGGACAATAAAATGCCATGTGACCAAGCTTACCACACTCAAGACATCTTACTGATTTTTCTTCTTCCCTTCTTAGAGCTTCAAGATCGGATTCATTTTTCTTCTTAGATCTCATGGTTCTTCTTTTGCCTTTCTTTGCCATGTGTGTTCTTGTAGAATCTTCCCTCAAGTTGTTAGCCTTTCTAAAGGAACCCGCTCTGATACCAATTGAAGAACACAAGCTTATACTGAGAGGGGGTGAAAAGTATAAGACCACTTTTTACTTTTTCTTCCAATTCAATATTATGTTGTGTAAAGATAGCAATATCAATAGCAGTAATCAAAGCAATGCACAGAAACCATACACAATAGAGACACCACAATTTACGTGGTTCACCCAATGTGGGCTACTCCACGAAGAAAATATTTTACTAAAACTTTCTCAATCAATCTCTTTGGGAATCACTCCCAATTACAATGTTTATGGATCTCTTGTCCAAAGGAGATGTTGATCCCCTAATCTCAAGTTCATGGATCTCTTCCATAGGAGAACTCTTTCCCCTTCTACTCTGGCTATGTGATCTTCTAGAAGACTTTGTCTCTCTACTGCACTGACTGGTGGACCTCTCTCCACTTGAAGACTCCTCACTCAGATCTATCTTCAACTATGTTGGCTGTTGGATCTCTATCCACTGATACTCTATCACCTCCAAAGCTCTATCAATAGGCTCACTAAGAACCTGCTCAATAGGCTCACCTCCAAAGCTCTATCAATAGGCTCACACAGAACCTGCTCAATAAGCTCACACAGAACTTGTCTCAATAGCCACAAAACTCTAACAAGCTCACATAGAACTTTTCATATGCTCAAACAAGCTCACCAAGAACTTGTCCAAATCTGCTCTAACAAGCTCACCAAGAACTTGCCCAATTATGCTCAACAAGCTCACCAAGAACTTATCCAAATCTTCTCTAACAAGCTCACCAAGAACTTGTCCAAATCTACTCTAACAAGCTCACCAAGAACTTGCCCAAATCTGCTCTAGCAAGCTCATCAAGAACTTGCCCTAAATATGCTCTAGAAATCTCACCAAAAACCAATTCCCAAATCTATCCTCAAATATTCCCAACTATCCACCTCAACCTCACCCCAACAATCTGTCCATAAATCTATCCCAAAGGCCTTCTTCAAAGGCTCAATCAATCATGCTCAAGTAGTACTCAAAATCCACACAAATATGAACTCAACAATGAATGGCAATGACTCTCAATGGATAACAAAAATGCATCTCAACTCAAATCAACCTCATAGAAGCATAAAGAGAATTGTTAGAGACTCAATATGTTCTAATCTCACTCTCAACCCAAATCAACCTCAACTCAACTCATAGAAGCATAAAGAGAATTGTTAGAGACTCAATATGTTCTAAACTCACTCTCAACTCAAATCAACCTCAACTCAATTCAAGTCAACCTCAACTCAACTCAAGTCTTATAGAACCATAAAGAGAATTGTTAGAGACTCAATATGTTCTAACCTCAATCTCAACTCAACATAGAATTATGGAATAGTTTGTTTCATAGAACTTGAACAATCACTTCACACATCACTTGACTAGGCTCAATCAACTCAACTCAACCAATCATCACAAGGGACAACTCTCTCTCACACAACCCTAGTCCAAGTATGTATCAACCAACTCAAATGTTTCCAACAATGCTCAACCACAAATCTCACATAACAATGATACTCATGTTCTTTTCTAACTCAAGTTCTTTCACAACCAATGGGCTTCAACCACTATGCTTATAACACAAGGTTTAAACACAACTCTCAATTCAAAAAACCTTGATGCATTCAACCAACCACTTTCAAAAAGGAAACCACAAACAATCCTTTTCCCTCCAATGATATTTCAGAAATCAACCACCATAAACAATCAATAGGAGAATGTGCCCATACCTTTTATGAAGAGAAGAACCCCTTTGGAAATCTGCCACACTCAACACACTTTGAAAAAGAGCACAACAATATTCACTTTTCAACCCCTTTACAAAAATAGAAATATCTCTCTATATACACCTTATTTCTCCTTCTAAATGAGTTAGTCAAATAGCCCTCGAAATAAGCTTTCCAACGATATATAATATGATATACTTTTATAAAAGAAACATACCAAAAATATCTTCTTTTCTAAAAGTGCATTTATCTTGCCTTCCAAAATAAAAATCAACTCAACCCTTATCACCTTATACCTCCAACATTAGGCAAAAATTAATTTATTAAATAAAAAATTACTTGCCTCTTAGAGGGAATCGAACCCTCGTCTTCTGCCCAAACACTTCTCAACCGCGGTGCCAAAGACCACGCGAGCAAAGCGCTCACATAGGACAAGAAGCGCAGAATGCGCTTTTGTCTTATTCCTTTGCTCACACCAAATAACAAAAACGTGGGCCTTTCTCTTGCCCTAAAAACTCAACCGACGGGAATCGAACCTTCATCCTTCGCAAGTCAAAAAGCCTTTGTCTCCCCTCGCTCACCGTTGGACCATGTTGCCACACGAAACTCTCTGCGCCTTTCGTCTTATATCCACTCCTCCGATTCCAAGGCTTTTGAAAGAAAGCCTTCGTATATATATGTGCACCTTCCCTTACCTTTACCAACATCGATGGCAATTTAATTAATTTTGATTTGATGATGACGTCGATGGTGATGTCATAATTTTAATTTTAAAATTTAAATTTTAAATATTAAAATTTACACCAAATATTCAAAGTTGAATATCTTCATCTCCGGGGCACCTTTTTTGACAAAATGAAAATCCAACCTGGGTTTTAAGAAAAACCCATATCAAATCTGCCATCCATGGTTTTAAATAAAACCTTTTATTTTACCTACCTTGGTTTTCACAAAAACCCTATTTTTTGAACTATCATAAATGCTTATTTATGAAATACTTCAGCCACCAAAACCAAATGTCCTTGTGACACCAATGATCCATGTGACATCAATGACAACATAAAATGCCTCATATTACCTCAAATTTCCAACAGGGGTTATAAAATGGGAGGCAGAGAAAGAACGAAAGGTTACCTGTACATAACCCCACTTCACGTCTTTGATGTGATCCTAGGGATGGATTGGCTATAGGCCCATCAGGTTGTAATCAATTTCCAAGATAGATGGATTGAGTATTTCAAAGGAAATTGTGAGAAGTTACAAATTTGTAGCAAGCAAGGGGCATTCAAGCCCTAGATGTTGTCTGCCATGCAGTTGAAGAAAGCCCTTAGGAAAGGAGGAATTGTTTATGTTGTAAAAATGAACAAAGTGAAGAGAGATCGAAAGGAAGAGGTAATTGAGGCACACCCAATTTTGCAAGAATTTTAGGATGTATGTCCAAAATATTTGCCAAGGCTCCCTCCTATGTGAGAATTTTATTTCACTATTGATCTTATACCAAGAGTGGGACCCATCCATCGATATTCGTATAGAATGTCACCTATTGAGATGTAGGAGTTAAAGGTACAACTACAAGGGTTATTGGAGAAGGGATTGATAAAACCAAGTGTGTCACCATGGGGTGCACCTATTTTATTTGTGAAAAAGAAGGATGAATCTCTAAGATTGTGTATTGACTATAGGATGTTGAATAAGGCCATAATAAAAAATCGGTACCCTCTACCCAGGATCGAAGATTTATTCGACTAGCTAAGAGATGCCACAGTGTTTACCAAGATAGACCTAAGGCCAGGGTATCACCAAATAAGTATTTGTGAGAAAGACACTCATAAAACAACATTTAAGATAAGGTATGGGCATTACGAGTTCATCGTCCTACCCTTCAGACTAACCAATGCACCCGCTACCTTCATGAATTTAATGAATAGTGTGTTCAGAAGGCACCTACACCAGTTCATCCTTGTATTTCTTGATGAAATCCTCATATATTCTCATAGTAGGGAAGAGCACAATAAGCATCTTAGTGTCGTGTTGGAACTGCTAAGAGAGAATCAACTTTATGGAAATATGGCCAAGAGTGATTTCTATGTTTCAAAAGTGTGCTATTTAGGGCATGTTATATCAAAGAAAGGGATCATAGTGGATCTAGAGAAAATAGAGGCCATGATAAATTGGCCACCCCCTATGAATGTTATTGAGGTAAGAAGCTTCATGGGGTTGACGAGCTATTACCAGCGTCACATAAAGGATTTCTCAAAAATTGCCTCGATAATAACTAACCTCCAAAATAAGGGAAATGAATTTAAGTGACAGAGAAGTGCAAGGTTGCTTTTGCCATATTGAAGCAAAAGCTTACTACTACACTGATACTAAAAATTATGGATCCTCAAGGAGAGTTTATGGTATCTATGGATGCATTATTGGAAGGACTATGGGGAGTGCTCATGCAAGAAGAGTCAGTGGTGGCTTATACTTCAACGAATCTTAAAAAGCATGAGATTAATTATGCCACACATGACTCACAGTACACATAGCGTACCACACATAACAACTTGTGTGGATATGGAGATGCGTGTATTCTAATTATTGAAGGTGGTAAGTCTAGCTCATCAAGATTAATGAGAGGGATGGACTTATGTTCTCAACACAAGATAGAGTATAGTTCTTGAGAAATTTAGGGGATGTCAAACAGTAAGTCGGTCTAAGGTTGGGAAAGGATTTATGAATCCTTCTCCTTAGTCGAATATATATATATATATATATATATATATATATATATATATATATATATATATATATATATATATATATATATATTTGATAAGTAGCTATTGTATTTACAACGGGTTTTAACTAGGATCCCAAAACCTGATTACATAAGAGTTGGAAATAACATACCGAGAATAAGCCATTACAACAAAATTTTGGGCCCAAGGCACCAATACCCTGAAAATGAAAAACAAACAAAAATCCCGCCCAGCGAGAACAGGTAAATTTGAACAATCCCACCCAACGAGAAACCACCAATTTTGAAGGAAGGTAAGTTTGAATATCCCGCCCAGGGGGAGCAGCTAAAAACCACCATCGTGTAAATCCCGCCTAGCAGGAAGCAACAAAAAACCATTATAATATAAATCCCGCCTAGCGAGAAGCAGTCGAAAAACCACCAAAGAGTGAATCCCGCCCAGCGGGAAGCAGCTGAAATCCATCCCAATGTAGATCCCACCCAACGGGAAGTAGCAAAAACCTCTACCAAGTGAATCCTACCTCCCGAGAAAACCAGCAAGAAATGAGAAAAACCCGCCCAGCGGGAAACCCAACGATTCTAGAGAATCCCGCCCTGCGGGAAACCATTCCGTCCAACGGGAAACCATCCTGCCCAAAAAAAATGAGGAATCCTGCCCAGTAAGAAGCAGCTAAAAACCAACAAAGAGGATATCCCACCCATCGAGAAGTAGCCAGAAAGCACCACCAAGAGAATCCCGCCCCCAGGACAACCAACAGGAAAAGACAACAGGTTAAGGGACCAGGGATACAGGGACTGGGGATCCCAGGCGGGAAGAGGTAACAACCACAAATATGGGATCCCTGGGAGCCTAGCCTGGGGGATCCAGGGTCTGCATGCATAGATCAGATCCCCCCAGATTTGAAAAATGCAGCAGAACCTAGAGAACCCCAACAACAAGGGCCAAGAATCCCATCCTTGCACAGGAGAAACTTCAGGGAACTGGGACTGAGGCTGGGAACAACCCAGGTAGAGAAAAAGCCCCCCCCAAGGCCAAAAAAATGCCTAGGGTGTCCACCAAGGAGCAGAACCAGCACGAAGAAGCCTCCAAGCGAGAAATCGAAGAGGGCCCTCCCCATAGGGACGGGACCAACAACAGCCACAGGATCCCAGAGAGGATTCACTAGCAAAAGGTGGAAATAGGCCCCCCCAGACCACCCCCAAAGTAGTAAGGACCTCAAAGGAAACCCTAGGAAGCCGTCAAAAACCCAACCAATCACCCCCACCACCCAGAGAACCGCAGGGAACCAGATCCATGCAAAAAACCTACAGAAAACCCCAAGGGGAAGCCTGAGGGAAAAAAAATGAAGGGATCCCGAAAACAACAAGGAACCCTGGGAAGCACCAGGCCAAAAACTCAAACAAGGGAACCCTAACCGACTAGGAGAGGTGCAGAAAGAGGAGAAGTATCTCCCTCAAGGAGATCATCTGCAACAAAAAATCCCAGGGAGGGATGACCTGGGATGAGCCAGGGACTGGGCAGGAACCAGGGGAGGGGGAGTAGGGAAGGGATCGGGACCCTCCCCTCTCTACTTTTTTCCCTCTCAAATTCCAATATATATATATATATATATATATATATATATATATATATATATATATATATATATATATATATATATATTGATAACTTTCTTTTCTTTTTTGTTTTATATGTTTTCTTGTTTTGTGTGAATTTGGGGTATTATAGGGCTGAAATCAAAACAAATATTTAGAGTTGTTATCAATTTATTTGTGGGATCCATGTTGGTTGCATTGGTGTAGTTAACCATTGTAGAATCATGTTGTAGAACAGTTTTAAAAAACTGAGTAATATCCAAGTCTACAGGAAGAGGTACCTTCATGGTAATGTCTATAAAGCAATCATCTATTTGTTGCATGGTTGCATTCCATTAAGGAAGCAGGGTCTACAAAGACTCAGATATAGATATTCAGGGAGCAAACAATATTCGAGCAAAAATATCAAATTGTAAAACTACATGATAAAACTGATTTGCCCTGTGACCTGTTTATAGCCTGACATGCATGTTTTTTGTGTTTGTTAATACAAAGATTTTTTTTTTAAATGAGGAAAACCTTTAAAAAACAAACAAAAAACAAACAATTCCCCTCCTCCTCACAGTTCAACACCATGAAAAAAAGAAAACAAAAACAACAAAAAAAATAGCAAAAAATAAATTAAAAAACAACAAAAAATCATAAAAAAAAAACATATGATGCTTTTTTTTTTTTTTCATTTACTTTGCTTAGGATAACTTTACTTTCATGTTTTGTAATTTAATTTCTTCATCATATGATTTGCTTTCAAAAAAATTTGCTTCTAAAGTATTGCATTGCATTTTAGATCGCAAAAGAATATTTTCAAGTTAATATTTGCTTTCTTTGCATTTAGTTTAGGTATATTTTGCATCTTGCATCCTTAGGATTAGTTTTAACTATGCATTAGGCATCCTCAACACAAAAACAAATAAAATAATCAACAACAAAACAATCAATCACACACTGCACATTGCATTCCATAGAGTTTTATGAGGAAAACCAACCAGTGATGTCGGACTTCACCCCAACCATTAGTTGATCTCTTAGCCACCATAGTATAGTATGCATAGTTTCTTGGACTTCATCCCTATAAAATTGCTATCATTGGGGCTAGCTCAGGGTAATTTGAGGTTAGACGCCCTATGTTCATGAGGCTTAATAATTAGTAGACTCATATATGTTTATGTCCAAGCCTAACTGAGGGTGAAGAAAATGTTGTCTAGGAAAATAACAAGACTTAGACAGTTCAACCTCTCTCAAGAAGTTATTTTATTCCCCTTAGGATACCCAGAGTCATTCCCCCATCCTAGGAAATGTTTTTAGCCATTTGTGTACCGCTTTTCGTGAGAGGGGTGGGCATAAACACACCCTTGTATATTTCACTCCATCCCTCCTTTTGTAGCCCTTAGGACTAGGGTACATCATAATACATAAAGTCCAAAAAACAATAAAACAAAAACTAAAAACTTTAAACACAATCTCTAAAACATCACAAATCCTAACCAAACCATCTAAAATATTTACCAAAAAATAAAAACAAGACTCGTGGAACATTAATATAATCATTGCTAGTTTGCTTGGGTGTTTTGCCTTTTTGTTTGCATAACTAACACCTTTTCTTCTCAAAACCTTCAAAACTATCTCAAAAACATCAATAGCACCAAAACCTTACCCTGCTACCCTTATGCCACCTATGCATACCCTTCTCACTGTCCCACTTTATCTTTGGACTTAACTGTCTAACACTCAAACAGTCAAGGACTATGACCATCTTTCCCATAAATAGCCAAATTCTATGACCATCCATCTCTTGAATGATCACACCTAGCATCCACTTGTATCCCATCACCATTGATCCAATTCCCTCTATACAATTTGCACTATCCCTAGCTACTCATGGCCTTACATCAAGCCCCAAACCAAATCCAAATGCACCCTCTTATGAGTCATGCTGAGTTGAGAAGTCATCCCTCAGCAACCCCTCCAATCCATTTGGGGGAGAGGCCTATCTCCCTACCTAATCCCTCCATCACTATCCATCCTAACCCCTACCCACCTATCAAGGCTTATCCTTGATCACCACACCCAAATCAAATCCCCATGTCATAGAACATTCTCACCACAATCCATATTATGAGGATCCCTTTACCCTCCTTGCATTAGCTAGCTTCATATTTTCCACCCATTCTTCCAGCTCTGTGTCTTCCATAATTTCCATCAACTTCCCCTTCACCTCTTCTTCCAATTCCCTCTTTTCCATCCCCTCTTCTGCCACTACCATATCTTCCCCCTCTTATCTCAACACCCTATCCTTCACCTCACACCCTTCACCCAAGCCACTACCTATAACCTTTTCATCCTCCTTATGCTCTCCTAACATGTTTTCCTTCCCCCTTTCTTTATCCAAATCAACTTAACCCTCAACATGTCACAAATCCATGTGCACCTATATTGCCCACTCTAATTCCACCCCCAAATGATCTAATGCAAATATCAACTCGACTCACAAACCTTGCACTCAAATTAAGTCATCATAATCCTGACATCATCCTCAAACCCTTCCTTCAACCAATATTCCTCAAATTCTCATGTTTCATCTCAACCTCCCAATCAACCCTCACATCCTCATCATCCACCTCATGTTTGGATGCCCCTATTAGAGCCATTTTTAAGTAATTTCTAAAAATTATATGATACAAAAGTTGTCTCCTTGTCTGACATTTGCCCAGATAAAATCAACAATCCAAAACCTAAATGGTACAAGAAAAATATTATCGCATCTACCATCACCAAAAGAGTTAGGACTTTGAGGAATGTCAACAATTCCAGCATCTAGTGCAAGATATACTAGATCATGGGGAATTAACCATTTCATCCACATGATCCCCTTTCAATGGATCCTTTCTTCCTCGATCTCCTTCTCTTCATAAATTTTTCTCTTTCATCCATCAACATATCACACATAATCACCAATCAACTTCATACACCCACATTATACCTCACCACATCTCATCTCATCGCTTGAGTGGGATGATCTTACCTTATCAATATTTTCATAAACATTATCAATATCTAACACCCATTCTTGAAATCAATGTCTATAAAAATATAAATTTTCTCTTCTCAACATAAATTCTAATCAAATTTGAGTTGGTAAGCTCCATGCTTATGTTGGTATGGGTTTACATACCTATACTACAATCGAGGTGGCAAATGTAAGACCACTTATAATTGATTGGAGAATCGTGATAACACCAACCACATAATTGGCATGCTTGCCAACCTCAACATGATCAATAATCTATCAATGACAAGGTTTCCATATATTCATCCCTTCCATCATTGGACCATCCTACATTGATCTCAATTTGAGATAATCTTACATCTCCTTCTCAAGTGTTAGTTCAATCCCCTTTCATTCATCACTAACCACTGTCATCATCCCATTGTTCACCAATTCTACTCTTGCTCCTTCTTCTTCCTAACTCGTCCAACCTCCTTCACATCTTCTTTGATATGTTCCTCATCATTGTTGTATGATCACACTTCGAGTGACTACGTACCAATGGCTATTTACTTTGCTTTCTTTTTCCTTCTCTCATCCCTCCACTTTTCTTCTACTTCCCCCCCTTCCTGTTTATAGCCTGACATGCATGTTTTTTGTGTTTGTTAATACAAAGATTTTTTTTTTTTAAATGAGGAAAACCTTTAAAAATCAAAAAATTCCCCTCCTCCTCACAGTTCAACACCATGAAAAAAGAAAACAAAAACAACAAAAAAAATAGCAAAAAATAAATTAAAAAACAACAAAAAATCATAAAAAAAAACATAGGATGCTTTTTTTTTTTTGTCATTTACTTTGCTTAGGATAACTTTACTTTCGTGTTTTGTAATTTAATTTCATCATCATATGATTTGCTTTAAAAAAAAATTTCTTCTAAAGTATTGCATTGCATTTTAGATCGCAAAAGAATATTTTCAAGTTAATATTTGTTTTCTTTGCATTTAGTTTAGGTATATTTTGCATCTTGCATCCTTAGGATTAGTTTTAACTATGCATTAGGCATCCTCAACACAAAAACAAATAAAATAATCAACAACAAAACAATCAATCACACACTGCACATTGCATTCCATAGATTTTTATGAGGAAAACCAACGAGTGATGTCGGACTTCACCCCAACTGTCAATTGATCTCTTAGCCACCATAGTATAGTATGCATAGTTTATTGGACTTCATCCCTAGAAAATTGGCTATCCTTGGGACTAGCTCAGGGTAATTTGAGGTTAGATGCCATATGTTCATGAGGCTTAATAATTAGTGGACTCATAGATGTTTATGCCCAAGCCTAACTGAGGGTGAAGAAAATTTTGTCTAGGAAAATAGCAAGAGTTATACAGTGCAACCTCTCTCAAGAAGTTATTTTTATTCCCCGTAGGATACCTAGAATCATTCCCCCATCATAGGAAACATTTTTAGCCATTTGTGTACCGCTTCTCGTGAGAGGGGTGGGCATAAACACACCCTTGTATATTTCACTCCATCCCTCCTTTTGTAGCCCTTAGGACTAGGGTACATCAAAATACATAAAGTCCAAAAAACAATAAAACAAAAACTAAAAACTTTAAACACAATCTCTAAAACATCACAAATCCTAACCAAACCATCTAAAATATTTACCAAAAAATAAAAACAAGACTTGTGGAACATTAAGATAATCATTGCTAGTTTGATTGGGTGTTTTGCCTTTTTGTTTGCATAACTAACACCTTTTCTTCTCAAAACCTTCAAACTATCTCAAAAACATCAATAGCACCAAAAGCTTACCCTGCTACCCTTATTCCACCTATGCCTACCCTTCTCACTGTCCCACTTTGTCTTTGGACTTAACTGTCTAACACTCAAACAGTCAAGGACTATGACCATCTTTCCCATAAATGGCCAAAGTCTATGACCATCCATATCTTGAATGATCACACCTAGCATCCACTTGTATCCCATCACCATTGACCCAATTCCCTCTATACACTTTGCACTATCCCTAGCTACTCATGGCCTTACATCAAGCCCCAAACCAAATCCAAATGCACCCTCCCATGAATCATGCTAAGTTGACAAGTCATCCCTCAGCAACCCCTCCAATCCATTTGTGGGAGAGGCCTATCTCCCTACCTAATCCCTCCATCACTATCCATCCTAACCCCTACCCACCTATCAAGGCTTATCCTCGATCACCGCATCTAAATAAAAGCCCCATGTCATAGACCATTCTCACCACAATCCATATTATGAGGATCCTTTTACCCTCCTTGCATTAGCTAGCTTTGTCTTTTCCACTCATTCTTCCAGCTCTGTGTCTTCCATAATTTCCTTCAACTTCTCCTTCTCCATCTCTTCTTCCAATGCCCTCTTTTCCATCCCCTCTTCTCCCACTACCATATCTTCCCCCTCTTCTCTCAACACCCTATCCTTCACCTCACACCCTTCACCCAACCCACTCCCTGTAACATTTTCATCCTCCTTATGCTCTCCTAACATGTTTTCCTTCCCCCTTTCTTTATCCAAATCAACTTAACCCTCAACATGTCACAAACCCATGTGCACCTATATTGCCCACTCCAATTCCACCCCCAAATGATCTAATGCAAATATCAACTCGACTCACAAACCTTGCACTCAAATTAAGTCATCATAATCCTGACATCATCCTCAAACCCCTCAAATTATCATGTTTCATCTCAACCTCCCAATCAACCCTCACATCCTCATCGTCCACCTCATGTTTGGATGCCCCTATTAGAGCCATTGTTAAGTACTTTCTAAAAATTATATGATACAAAATTTGTCTCCTTGTCTAACATTTGCCCAGAGAAAATCAACAATCCAAAACCTAAATGGTACAAGGAAAATATTATTGCATCTACTATCACCAAAAGAGTTATGACGTTGAGGAATGTCAACAATTCCAGCATCTAGTGCAAGATATACTAGATCGTGGGGAATTAACCATTTCATCCACATGATCCCCTTTCAATGGATCCTTTCTTCCTCGATCTCCTTCTCTTCATAAAATTTTCTCTTTCATCCATCAACATATCACACATAATCACCAATCAAATTCATACACCCACATTATACCTCACCACAACTCATCTCATCGCTTGAGTGGGATGATCTTACCTTATCAATATTTTCATAAACATTATCAATATCTAACACCCATTCTTGAAATCAATGTCTATCAAAATATAAATTTTCTCTTCTCAACATAAATTCTAATAAAATTTGAGTTGGTAAGCTCCATGCTTATGTTGGTATGGGTTTACATACCTATAATACAATCAAGGTGGCAAATGTAAGACCACTTATAATTGATTGGAGCATCGTGATAACACCAACCACATAATTGGCATGCTTTACAACCTCAACATGATCAAAAATATGTCAATGACAAGGTTTCCATATATTCATCCCTTCCATCACTGGACCATCCTACATTGATCTCAATTTGAGATAATCTTACATATCCTTCTCAAGTGTTAGTTCAATCCCCTTGCATTCATCACTAACCACTATCATCATCCCATTGTTCACCAATTCTACTCTTTCTCCTTCTTCTTCCTAACTTTTCCAACCTCCTTCGCATCTTCTTTGATATATTCCTCATCATTTTTGTATGATCACACTTCGAGTGACTACGTACCAATGGCTATTTCATTTTCTTTCTTTTTCCTTCTCTCATCCCTCCACCTTTCTTCTACTTCCCCCCATTCCTTTCCCCTTTCTTTCCTAATCCTTTTTGCCTCCTCTACCCTTCCATTCTTTTTCATCTCTCTTCCCTTCCTCAACTCACTTCTAGTCTAGGGGAGTCCATCCTCTTTCAAATCCACCCTCTAGACTAGGGGGAGTTTTCTCCCCTTCCACCCAATTTTGCACCTATAGGAATACATCCTCCCTCCATGAAAACAATATCACTTTACCATATCCATGCATTGCATTTATCCACCCCATATCATCCATTACAATCCTGCATCATGCTCATAACATGTTAATATAATCCCTTTTTGGTTTTGTGTATATGTGTCTCCTACTTTTGATAGGTGTAATTAATCAATGACATACACCAATTATACATATCACATCCATTCCTATGTCTCATATTTTCTTTGTTCTCTCTTTGTCCATCATGTCATGTTCACTAGTGTGTCATGTCATTTTATCCATTGCTTATGTATACATTATCCTTATTTTTTTGTTCATCACATGCCCTCCTTGGTTTCGTCATCATAATATCTTAGGTTGCATAAACATAGAGGTTATTTTGGCTATTCAACCATACCTAGTGTCCCAATAAACCTTCATCTCATATCATCAAGTCTTAAAGTGTTTTAGGCCCCTCCTAGTTATCTCAAGTTTCTTTTGGATCAATTCACATATTTCATATATTAATCATATTTTGAGTCCCAAGAAGGCAACACCATATGTTGCTCTCATCATAAAGTGAACAGTTTCCTCTGCTCATCCTATCATGTGCATAATTTGAACCTGAGGATCCAAATGGTATATATGTCACAAAAAAATCAAGAACCAAATCCTCAAAAAAATCAATCAAAATAAATAATGATATATTATCATGGATCCTTGGGCATTTTAGATGTCTCCACTACAACTATATATGCCTAGCTAGCAATGGAGCAACGTTGAAGGATTATGGGGTTATCTCCACTAGGGATATATATTCTTGACTGGTAGTGGAGTATGCCCTTTGCGTGGTGATATTTCTATCATATTAGAGATCTTATTTTGTACAGACCTCTAACTAGTCATAAATGAGTTGGCTTATAATGGTTTGAGTCACAATTGGTTAGTCCAATCTTGCTCAAAATAAAAAATGAACATCACTACACACTTTAGTCCTTGAGAGACTTGACTCACCAGGATGACCTCAATCTCTACAAGACATTGATTGAATACTAGACAAACTTGATTGGTACCACTAGGGTGTTTGAGTTTCCTAAAATACTTCTAGGATCTAAAAACCCTAAGATGTCTGGGGCAACATAGTATGTGAGTTCCACACTATTTATTACACACATCTTAATATCCTCATTTGTATCATGTATCATACATTATTCATCATCATTTATTAGGTTCACATGTCACCATACATGCCTCACATTGCAATTCTTATGTTTCATATCCTCCTTATGTGTCATCATGACCACCATTGTGTCATTTATTAATTCCACTAATTTTGATTATGAAATGCATATACACATATCCAAAAATATGATCAAACAAACACATATAATTCTAAACCATGTAAATAAGTAGACACATCATCATCCATCACTTCAACATATCAAATCTATGTCATCTAACATATTCCATCTATCCAACCACATGTCTCCATTAAGCACCATGATCTAAAAACCCTAAACACGTGCATAACATCCTTCATACATCACACCATATCATATCACCCATCCACTTATCATCATATCTCTATCATAAATCAAACAATACATCCCTCACCTATCCATCTACATACCTCATCCTCATCTTACAAAAAAATAAAAATCCAACCGTTCAATGCTTGGATGATTGCATCTCACTATCGTCCCATTCTTGGATGATCGTATCTCATCATTGTCCACCACTCAAACGATTGCATCCCCTAAGTATCCACCACTCATATGATTGCATCCCCCAAACATTCACTACTCAAATGATCGCACTTCATGATTGTCCAAACCCTTGATAACTATCTCACACATGCCCACTAAACAAACACACAAATAAAAAAATAAAAAAACAAAAACCAACAAACACAAACATAATAAACTCTCATAATCCACTAATCAAACCATCTTAAAAATCCCTACCAAAAAAAATAAAAAAGTCCTCCATCCAAACCTTGCACGATCACACTCCACTATCATCTGACCCTTAGACAATCACCTCGTGATCACCCAAACTCTAGATGGTCATCCCACACATGCCAAATAACCTAAATCATCCAAACAAAATAAAAAATCAAACAAAAAAATGAATAAAAAAAGTGAATGATGAAAATTATAAAAAAAATAAAAATGGCTACAAAATGGAGGACTTTTAGGCCTCAACCAAAATTATTACCCCTACTGTTATCTCCTAGTTGTCTTGCCATTCATAATACAAGCACGACCTTCATAATTTTTTTCCAACCTATATGTTCATCACCTCTTAGTGAAGTGCATCCTTCCTTGCCTCCATTTCATATTTCACCCACAAAAATTACTGTCTTGCATCAACCGAGCATCCACAAACTCACATTCACCTTTTCTATTGGGGCAAAATTAGAACCATTTAATCATTATATACCCTTTTTTTTTGGCAAAAAAGTAGCATCATATCCATCAATCAAACAATTTGGGGATGTTCAAGGTATCACAACTTCCCCACAGTACAAACATGATAAAATGTGAGGATGTTCAAGGTATTACACCTTCCCCATAGTCATAGACACAACATAACATAGGGATGTTCAAGGTATCACACCTTCCCCACAGTCATAAACACAACACAATATGAGGATGTTCAACACATTACACCTTCTCCATAGTCACAGACACAATGCAACATGGGGATGTTCAACACATCCTACCTTCCCCATAGTCATAGATATAGCATAATTTGGGTATGTTCAACACATCACACCTTCTCCAAAATTACATAGCACAATTTGGGGATGTTCAACACATCACACCTTCCCCACAGTTACATAAACAACATAATTTTGGGATTTTCAACACATCGTACCTTCCCCACCGTCACAAATACAAAGCAAAGTGGGGGTGTTCAACATATTGCACCTTCCCCATAGTCATAAATACATCACAATTTGGGGGTATCCAAGGTATCACACCTTCCTTGTCAATCAAAGCAAATATAACCTAGCGCAAATTTCATTTCATATCATTTTATCGCTTTCCTAGCATAGATTTAATTTAGTGTTATTTACTACTTTCCTAGCATAGATTTTTTGCTTTCTTGGCACAAATTTAATTTCATGTCATTTTATCACTTTCCTAGCACAAATATAATTTCATGTCATTTACTGCTTTCCTAGCGCATATTTCTTGATTTCTTGGTACTGTTAAGATCCTACTATAAAATATACTAAACAACACACTCTCAACTCAAATAAACACACTCTTACACATTTGCTTGGAAATAAACTCACAGAAAAATTATAACAGTATTCAGAATTAAATGCATATGATAATAGAAATTACTTAAAAAGAACAATCTCACAATAGATAGAATCGGAAGCCTCTTCAATGGGGCAACCTCCTTCAACACTTCATTAATTTGCAAAAAGATGATTACATTGGTGCCTTTTCGGGTATTTAAAGAGTTTCCTTCCAAGGTTGGCTTACATGCAAAATGCCACCTGGATTACATGCATAATGCCACCCGAATTACATGCATAGTGCCACTTTGAATTACATGCACAATGCCACTCGAATTACATGCATAATGCCACATGAATTACATGCACAATGCCACCTTACCTAACTTATATACCATGTGTTACATAGAAAAGGGTGCCATTTGTCATAGGCACTACCTAAGCTAAAACTTAGAACATTACAAAATATTAATCATGGGTACTACCCACGTTCACTAGGAATTATTACATCAAGGAAGTTATTACATTAAGGGTTAGGATGAGATCCTAACAGGCACAAAGTTTATTTCATGTCATTTTATTGCTTTCTTGGCACATATTTAATTTCATGTCATTTAATGTTTTCCTAGAGTAGATTTCTTGCTTTTCTGGCACAAATTTTATTTCATGTCATTTATTGCTTTCCTAGTGTATATTTCGTGATTTCTTGGTAAAATTTTAATTTCATATCATTTACTACTTTCCTAGCATAGATTTCATGCTTACCTGGCACAAATTTCTTTCATGTCATTTTTTGCTTTCCTAGCATAGCTTTCCTATTTTCCTAGCCCATATCTCATTTCATGTCATTTATTGCTTTCCTAGCATAGCTTTCCTATTTTCCTGACACAAATTTCATTTCATGACATTTTATGGCTTTCTTAGATTAGATTTACTTTCACGTATTTAGTAGATTACATTTACTTTCATGTATTTCGTAGATTAGATTTACTTTTCAATATTTTCTTGCTTTCATAGATTAGATTTTATCTCTTTCATAGCTTAGAATTTTTGCTTTTGTAGATTAAGTTCACTTTTTAATACTTTACCACTTTCATAATCCTAGCTTTACGTGCTTGCCTTTTTTCTTGTCTTAGAATAAATTTACTATCTTTCCCTGTTTGCCTAGCTTAGGTTTTTAAGTGAACCTCATACCCAATGATATACCCTAGTATACTTGGTGGTTGCAACGTCTAGTTATCCATGCAATATAGTAAGATGCTTAGATTACCATAAGGACACTCCTATAAAAAATTAAAAAAAACAAAACAAACAAACCCACAATTCTTTTCCTTCTCTCATACCAAATTTCACTCTTTAACCCCCCTCATCTCCCCATTCTTCTATTGCCCATTCCACATTTTGTCAAGTATTTCATCGTTGTCATTTGTTTCTTCCTCCATCATTTCATCGCTTGAGGGGGTAGACAATATCCAAAAAATTCTATCCCAAATAAGTTCAATACTCAAACAATCAATTCTAGAGTCACTTAAGTCCAAGAATATTTGCTCAAGGCTATAATTAATCCTCCTTTTGTTGGTGGAAATAGCAAAACTTCTCTTCTTCAATCAATATGCTAACTCAATTAATTTGGTATGCACCATACCAATGCATGTAAGGGTATACATGTCTATGCTACAATCAAGGTGGCAAATGTAAGACCACTTCCAATCAATTAGAGCATCGTGAGAACACCTACCTTTGACTGGTTAGCTTACCACATCAAATGATCTCATCAAGCTGTCAAAGGCAAAGATTCAAATACATTTGTTCATTCTATGATTGGGGCATCTTATATTATCCTTGATTTTAGACAATCTTGCATCACACTCCTCAAGACAAAATCTATTTTCATCACTTGCCAACCTGTTAGAGTTAGATTATATCACATTATTTGGATCATGTAAATATACCACCTTTGGTACATAGTTAGAGTAGGAGATTACTTTAGGGGGAAGTTAGCTAGTTACTTCAAGCAATGTAATAAATGTACAAGTGGCAATGTGCAAGTTGTAATGTGCAAGGTGTCCCCTTGTATAGCTAGTTTGAGTGTTGGCCAAGAAATCTATCTTCCTATAAAGGGCCTCATAGTAGTAGATCAGATATCAAGTCAATATCAAGTCCTTGCTAAGTACAGTGTAGTAGATAGTAGTAGTGCTTTTGTATTGAGCATAATGTAGATCTTTATCTCATATTAATGGAGTGACCATTTTCTCCACACTACATTATATTTTTGTCATTTCTATTTATAGTATATTTTAGTCATATTGCAGACTCACTTGCTTTAATATTTCTTGCATCTTATTAGGACCTGTGTTAGATATCTTCCACTGCATATATCTTCAAAAGATAACAGTGGTATCAAAGCCATAGTGAATCGAGATATGAGGACCTACATCCATCATAATTACTCTTTACACTTTTATAAATCGGACTCGCCAGTGTGCACCACCACTTACAAAAGTTATCATAAGAGAAGTCCAGTAGGTCAAGAGGAATAGGAAGAGTCACATGTGAGGACTGAAATAAATATCAATTGTAGAAATTCTGAGATTATATTTGGCTAGAGTCTTTCCACAGAGTTACAGAAAAAAAAAACTCGTCAAGACTAGGACTCGACATTCAAGCCACGAGATTGACAAATCAACTAGTAAAGATTATTATCTCCAGAATTACAAATTCTTCAATTCCAATTTCTAACAACTTGTTATAGGAAAAGAAGATTCACCAAAATGTTGGGAAGCTTCCTACAAGAGAGTTAGGAAGAATATCTTCTTAGAATCATTCCTACACTTTGAAATAAAAAAATTGAAAATGAACTTTAAATATTTTTATTAAACTTTAAAATGAATGTTTGAGAACATTAAAATTATATACTTTAAATATTTTAACTAAAACATTTACAATACACTTTGAAATAAAAACATTCAAAATGAACTTTAAATATTTTAATTAAACTTTTAAAATGAATTATTTAAAACATTAAAATTATACTCTAAAGTATTTTATTTAATGATTTTAAATTATTTATTTTAAACATTAAAATTAAAATTTTTTTAAAATTAAAATATTTAAAATCACAATTATCAAATCTTGATATTTTCAAAAGAAGATCAACAAAACAAAATAACAACCAATTGAATGATGTCAACACTTCAAAAACAAGCATCAAAAGCTTCAAAAATTCAGTGGGTCCCCAATCTTGGGGTTGTTGTGAAGTGGTCACAACAAGAGGGGGTCTAGAGAAAGAAATAGAACAAAAAGAAGGCCTTAAGAAACAATTAAAATTTGAGAAAAGAAAACTCAAGAAGCAGATTGAGTTAAAAATGAGCAACTCAAACAAGGTTTGAAAGGAAGAGACAAGAGATTTAGAGCTAGTTGGAACAACTCAAGGTTAGTTCACAATATTTAAAACATAGAAAAGATGAAGAAATGACTATGCTCAAGCAAAAAGATGAAGTATGTAGAGATAAATAGAGAGGATGGAGTCCCAAATGATTGTAGCAAATTAAATTAGGTTGTTATTGGATCAAATTATATATTGAAATGAAATGATCTAAAAATACTTAGTATACATCAAAGAGTGTGAGATGTTGATTAGCTTAACTACCTCCATAATTTATTAGGTAAATGCATAGTTGAAAGATAGGGTGATGTGTTTAAGTACTATATTAGGTGCCAAAAATGATGAAAGAACAACTCAAACAATTGGACATAATGAATAATATGGTAACAATAACCCAACTAAGAACTATCATCGATAAATAAAGGAAGTTAGAATACTATGAAGTTACCTATGATGCTTTGAAATAATTGGTAGAAGAAATTAGAGGGAGTTCTAGTAGCTAATAGACAATGGGTTGCTTGATCCTTTTCTAGATCAAGGAGGTATTCTTATAGTCAACCAGTTGGACTCTTTGATCAAGGAAGAAAAATAAAGGATACACAGATAGATTGATCATTTGGAAAAAAATTAATAAGCTTAATGGTTTGCTATAAGAGGCCAAATAACTAGCTAACAAGGAGAAGACCTCTCCAAATACCATTACGAAGACTTGGTGTCTAACAACTTAGTGCTAGGTAAATTCCAAATCCATTCATGGATTTATTGGGAGGCGTCACAAACATTATTGTTTTCAAGGGTGCAGGTCATGGAATATTATCTCACAATTCTATAAATATTATCTTTTAGTAGCTAAAATTTTGTAAACTTCATGGCCAAGCTATAAGGCATAGTCTAGGATCTTTGATTAATTGAGCTTGATGTTCCCATGAGTTGTCAAAATTATAGTAGGTTACTACTATATTTACACTCTAAAAGGAAAATTTATTGAACAAAAAGGGATATAGAATTAAAATTCATAGAGTTAGAAAACCATTAACGAGAATTGCAAAGCATCACATGGCTCTTGAATTGCTTAATTTTAGAAATAGAAGACTCAAGTTCCAAGAAATTGGAGGAAAATTGGTTATCTAGGAAGGTGCATTGTGCATAATTGGTTTTAGGGTGCTCCATATGACAAGATTAAATAGAAATTTACACTTTAGGCTACACTAATCGTCACATCGCAGAGTAGATATGCAAATTGCACTTTGAAGAGGAATCTATGTCGAGGTCATGTTAGGCGTTGATTTTAAGATAAAAACTAATGCAACAATTTTTATGGTAATGTTTTATCTCCAAATGAGATTAGTAAATTGAATAGATTTGCTAAAGTGTTCCATAATTAATTTAGTGTTAAAGTTGACTAGTTGTGTAATATTTTGTCATCTATTTATAAATATTTTACCAAGTTGATGTAACAAGGAGTCAGAGCTTAACTTGCTATAAGTAGAAGTAGAGTTAGCTTTACTTTTTATATAAATAAGATATAGAAGCATATTGTAAAGGGTTGTTTTATTATTTTTAGAATAATAGAGCTACTCCTTGTGGTTGGACTTGTAATGGTGATTTGAACTACAATTAATGAGGATATTGTGCATGGTTTTTATGGATTAACTATCCCTTGATCTCTTGGCATTTTTATAATGGAGAGGAGTTTATTTTCGGCATTCTTCTCTTCCAATAGCCAATGGTATAACTCAATAAATATTTGGCCATGGATCAATGATGGGACATAAATAATCTTGACTTCTTATTGGTTTCAAAGGACTATTATCAAGAATTTGTGAGGAATCACGTTACCGTGAGGAAGGTTGAAAAACAACCTTTGCCTCATTTCCTGCAAAGGTTGAGGGTCTAATTTTTAGTGAAGGGATAGATGAGCCACTTAACATTATGAAAAACTATATTAGTAGATATTTTACTAGTGTATGTAGAGTTTATGAACCAAAAGGAGGCTACAACAACAATTGACAAATATGATAAGACCAAGCTTAAAATATTCTCCATATCCTATATATTTATGGATGTATGATGCATGTGGCTTTGCCTTCCCATATCTTGTTAGTTCTCTTGCTTCATTATTACAAGGTGTTCATGGTTATAATTGCACCAAATTTATTCAGTCCCTTTTGACAAGTTTAATTGGATCAATGTTCATCTTGCTATAACTACATGATCATATTTGCTCTAATGCATTTTGCCTTCACTCCTTGCATCTATTTTTCTAAAATATTACTTTAATTAGCTTATATTAACTTGGTTTAGGGGGAATATTCCCTTCAATATAGATATTCAAGATTAATCTAATCCAGTTTATGTTTTGATCTATGATCTCATAGGCACATAATCAAATTAGATAATTTCATAGATCAGCAGTTTCCAATCCATGAGGTATCAAAAACATGTTGTTACCTTTATTCTATAATCATAGCAAGGTCTCCTCATGGTCCGATATCCAAACAATAATATGACATTGGATTGTCATTACAAGGAGGGTTAAAAAGGTACATGATATGGACCAATTGGCACATGTTCCTATGGTTGTTAAAGTGAATAGATATAATCTTGACATAGTGATGCCACTTTGACTATCGATCTCTTCGTTTCATAGGATACAATCAATTTGGTAATATTTTATGATTATGCTTAGGTAGAGTAAATCCCCTTTGGTACTTTAGTCGAGGTTAAATGTGGTACAGTGAGGCTTAATGTTACTTCCTCTTCATAATTTGGAAGTAATGATGTTTTTGGCACCTCAATGGTAATTTATTTAGTATTACGTAATATGAACTTAGTTGACCCACACGAAGATATAGTGTTGGTTGTAGTTTAGTCATATTTGTTTAATTCAGCTCTAGATTCCTCTCAATAGGGTAGCTTTGTGAATAATACTAGTGATTTTCTTCATAGTGATAGAAATAAGAGGCACAAGATAGATGGATTTGATTCTAGTACAACATTCTTGGCATCTCCCTCTTTATTTCATGTGTAGAATATTGGCATAGAGTCTCCTTCACATAAGGTTTTGAGAATTGGTAAATCTTCTAATTTGCATGAGGTGTGTCAAGACTTGGTGCTTAGGTCCCATTAATTAGCTTTATAGAGTGTAAATTTCTAATGGACTTCTTGCAAAGGGGGAATAATAGACTCAGTGAGTCCATGGTCATATTCTAAGATATTCAAAACAACTACTTCGAAATCATACCTTATCTCTTCTATGCAGATTTTACTCTTGTTGGTCATATATAAGTTTGTCTACTTGTTTTTATAAAGGAGTCTATATATTGATATTCAAATTTGTAGAGAACAAATATCCAACAAGCAACTTGGAGGTCACGAGATTGTTGTCCAAAAAGAGGAATAGACAACAAAGAAAACTTAAAAACTCCAAAAAGCACAACGGTATACCAAGGGTGCCATCAATATAAAGGGTACCATAATCACAGATAAAAATTGAAACACCAAAAGCTCTAGAATCACACAATGCTCCAAGGTTGTCCAGAGGTATCAAAATCTCTAAGGGCACTGAAATCTTCAAAGGCTCCAAAATTTTGGATATGGGAGTAATGTATATATTCAAACTTCTACTCCAATTATCTTAGTCTTCTATGAACTATTTGTAGTTGGATTGATGAGAAATCCTTCCCCTCATATGGGGCAGAGATCACAAGTATCGAATCACCATACACATGGAATTGCTTAATACCTTATTCCTGAGCCAATTTTTATATTATTTCACACCCTATCAATTCTACACCATTATTGGTTGTTTTCCCCAAATTGATTTTGAACTGAAGCATTTCATAGTGTGGTGCCACTAGTATCACACCACCAACTACTGCACAACCTAAGTTTGATTTAGAGGCTCCATCAAAGAAAAGTGTAGGGAACTTTATCTCTAAAGGTTTGATTGTTCTAACTTGTGGCCCAAAATTTAGGATATTTTGGAGATCCATTTGGTGTAATAGTTTTATCTCATTTTTTATTAATCTCCTAATGTCTTGTTTTTTATGATATATAGTTTTTGTGTTCAAGACTATCTCCCTTAACACTCTATTGGTTAACACTCAAAAATTGGTTCTTTTGTCATAAAAAAATATCTTGTTTCTATCCTTCCATATGTACCAAATGATGAATATTGGCACTGAATACCATATCTACCTGATAAGGTGCTTTTCCTTCAATCCCCATTTGTACATTTGGTCCCAATTGGTTAGGCAATTTTCTAAGTTGAAGGTTCATGATAGTGTTGATCCTAGCTAGTGGATTATTTCAATCAAGATTTTAATTGCTTCTGTGCAATGAAATAATAGATATGATATTGTTTCATGGATCTTAAGACACCTATGGTAAATATGAGGCCCCATGATATTCCTCTTAATGAGGTTGTCTCTAGTAAGAATCTTGTTTTGGAGCACTAACCAAAGAAAGGCTTGAATTTTGGAGGGGAACCTTGTAATTCTTAGCTATGGTTGAGTTCTCCTAACCCTGTTGTTGTAATAACACCTCTTATCTGACTGTGTAAACACCTAACCCACTAAGATAAACCCATATAAGTTGATCTATAGATTGGGAATAAAGTTTAATCCCTTCAATTTAGATGTGTGATTGTCTATATAAGTCTTTGTCAAGATGTGGTAGGGATGGATCAATCACCTATTCATTAATCTTGCAAGAAAGTTAACACCCAAACTGTTGCAATTTTGCTTTTATTTTTGGGAAACAATTCTTAATGATTGGAGGTCCTCCCAAGATTACATCATCTCATATATAGATTTTTTTACCATCTCTTGGAATCAAAGAGGCATGATTTAATATAATATCTTTAGCTTCCACAATATATTTCCAAATTGAGCAGCCTGCTATGTTTTTCACACTTTTTATGAGTTGGATCCCATTAGTGTTGTTCAGATATTTGCATTTTAAGATTTTCTTCTATGGACAGTTTGGTGGAGTGAGCAAATTCCAAAGCAACTTAGCACTTAGTGTCTTTCTAACAATTGTTGTTTTTCTAATTCCTAGACCTCCCTACTCCTTTGGCTTGGTAACAATCTCCCAATTGATCAAATAGATTTTTTCCTATATAATTTCCTTCCCCCTTGCCATAGAAGAATTTTTAACGTTATATCTAACTTTTGCAATATATATAAGGGTGCATGATACACCAACAATTGATATATGGGAAGACTTTCTAATACTAATTTGATTAAAATAACTCTTCCAACCAAACTCAACCAACCATTGCTATATTGTTGTATTCTCCTTGACATTTTTTCTAGAATTACATTCCAAGTTCCCTTTTTATGGAAGCCCATAGGAACACCTAGGTAGTTAAAGGTACCACTACTTTTTTGAAATCCTAACTTTGAGAGAAACCTCTATATTATGTTGTTGAAGTATTTATAGTGTAAAATATACTCTTTTGGGTGTTTATATTTGCACCTATGGTTGAAGAGAAGCAATCTAAAACTTATTTGATCAATATAATATTTAGTTATGTGGCTTCCCCTGGTAAAATAGTGTCATCTACAAATTGAGCATGAGTGATTGTTCTATATCTTGTAGTTAATTGCTCTAATTCTTAAGATTTCTTTCCTTCTTCTCAATTTGGTCAAGGTACTCCCTAAAGTTTCAACTAGAAGGATATAAAGGTAAGGGGAGAGAGGACACCCTTGCCTTAATCCTCTAGTGGATTTAAATAAGTTAGCAGGTTCTCCATTTATTAGAGGGGCTATCCAAGGTCCCTCCATGCAACTCTTATCTAGTCTATCATTTGAACTAGAAATCCAAATGTGGCTAACACCTATGTTAAAAAGCCAATGTCTATGCTGTCAAAGGTATTGGTCATATGAAGATCTAAAATCCTTTATCTATGAAGGATTAGGGTTTTTCTTAGAAAACATTTCATATTTTAGGAGCCACATCTTTGTGAAGAGTTATCTAATTTAGCTAATTATTGGACCAACTTGTGCAGAATTTGAATAGCTTTAAAATGAGTGGTCATATGCAAAAATTTAAGCAATATTGAGGGAGATACGATCTTGTGAATTAAACCATTTGGAACAAGGGCAATGACAAATTTTTAAGTCACAAAAAATGAAATTGCAAATATTGTCCAGCTAGGGTTCAAACGATGGGAAGGGCAAAGAAGGGCTAGTTCTTCAGCAAGGCTAGACATTCTATCTGGAATTTATGGTCGTTAATATTCTCTTGAGGTGAATATTCCTCATCAATTAACAACTCATGTCCCATAGGTCGTGAAGTGAAAAGGATTAGGATTTTTTCCTTGAAAAATATATCATCTTTTAGGAGTCATATCTTCGCAAAGCATTATTTGATTCAACTGATTCTTGAACCAACTTATGAAAAATTTGAATAGCTTTAAAATGAATGGTCGTACGCAAAAATCCAAGCAATATTGAGGGAGATATGATCTTTTGAATTCAACCATTTGGAACAAGGGCAGTGACGATTTTCCAAGTCATAAAAAATGAAATTGCAAATATTTTCCAGCTAGGATCCGAACAATGGGAAGAGCAAAGAAGGGCTAGTTCTTCAACAAGGCAAGACATTCTATCTAGAATTTATGGTGGTTAAGATTCTCTTGAGGTGAATCTTCCTCATCAATTAACAACTCATGTCCCATAGGTCATGAAGTGTGAAGGATTAGGGTTTTTTCCTTAAAAACATCTCATATTTTAGGAGCCATATATTTGTGAAGAGTTATCTTATTCAACTTATTCTTGGACCAACTTGTGCAAAATTTGAATAGCTTTAAAATGAGTGGTCATATGCAAAAATCCAAGCAATATTGAGGGAGATATGATCTTGTGAAGTCAACCATTTGGAACAAGGGTAGTGATCATTTTTCAAGTCATAAAAAATGAAATTGCAAATATTTTCCAGCTAGGGTTCGAACGATGGGAAGAGCAAATAAGGGCTAGTTCTTCAACAAGGAAAGACTTTCTATCTAGAAAAATAAGTTTTAGCTAAGTTTTTTTTCCTTTTCTTTATCTTAGAAATGGTGCATGAAAAATTTATAAAGTTTTTATCAAATATTATATTTGCTATAGGACATTCAGATAAATTTTACTAGAGTTTTAGTTTTCTTTCCATGGACCGACTTATAGTTATTTCTTTATAATTATATCTAGTGGTAGAATTTCGTGAGTGCACCTCATAGATATCCTCGTTGCTCCAAGATAGGGTCATTTTTTATCAATTTAATGGGTATTGGCCAGGGGCTTCAACCTTGATAAAATGGATTAATAGGAGTTGGAAGTCTCCATGAGTGATTCTATAATTTCTTCTGAAATGTTTCTTCCTAGTCATTTTTTGTTCTAGGGAATAAAGAGAAAGAATCCTAAAAGGAGACCCTTAGTTTATGGGAAGAGCATGACTCTTCCTTACCTACTAGTATGAAGGTTTTTCACCTAAAAATGTAAATCTATCCCTAGTACCAGTTTAGGTTAGGATTTTTGGGTTGTCCATTGAATTTTGGAAAATAAGTACCTTCAAGGCAATAGGCAACACTCTAGGATAATTCCTTGAGATTTTAGATATGACAAAATATGGATTTTTGGCTATATATGCTCGAATATTGGTCATTATTGATATAAGTAAAGCTTTACCAAAAACAATAATTCTTAAGTATGGGGATAATATTTGGATCCAACTATAGATTATGAAAATATATCTTTTATATGTATAAGATTTCATGAGGTGGGGCATATTGAGAGATCATGCCCTAAGAAGATCCTAGCAGAATCATTTGTAGAAAACCACAAGAGAAACTTACAAATGGTTATGTATGAAGATGGTTTTCAAATTCCAAAAAATAGATCTAGAAAAATAAAAAAATAAAAATAGTGGAGACCAATAAGGAAGGAAATTGGAATAAATACCAACTCTTTTGAGGCTTTAGCCTATGAAGAAAAAGTAGATCAAAACTTAGAGGACACGATACAACAATTTCAACATATTAACAAGGAACCATCTATTTAGAATGATCCTAATTTAAGAAAGAGCATTCTCGATAACCTAAGGAATGTGTCTCATCAGATTTTGAATACTCTCTTGAAATACCATGCACCATTCAGGAGAAAATAATTGGTAAATAAAATGTAGTTTTAAAAATTAATACCTCTAACATTTATAAGGAAATACCATAAAATGAGCATGACAATTCAAAAGCTTCTATAATAGAACCAGGAGAGGATAAATATGATGAAAAATAAAATTGTGAAATAATATTGAGGAATAGAATAATAAGACCTACTCCTTATATAGGCAAGGCAAAAAGAGAACACTCAAATTATCAAGCGATATCCAGGGAAGCAAGAGCAAAAATAGATAAAGGAACACAAACTAAGCTGGTTGAAATTCTCTTTATTAAACAACAAAATGATATTGGTAATACGCAAGAGAGGCCAAAAGCCCCTAAAGAGACATGATTATCATCTCATAAAATATAAGGGGTGCTAATGCCCCTCAAAGCAGAGGTGTATTAGGGACCTATGTTTAAGTAATAAACCCGATATTCTCTGTTTCTAGGAAACTAAAATGACAAAAGAAGTTTCAAAAACTATGAAAGCAGTATGGGTAAGATATGAATGTGATGCTATGGATTTCGAAGGAGTGGTAGGGGGGAATATAACTTGTTGGAAAACTTCTAGAACCTCGTGTGTAACCATTCATAAAACAAGGCACTGGATAGCCTCTTTAGTCACTTGCTACTTTGTAGATATTCATTTCATCCTTATCAATGTCTATGGACCTACAACTCAGTCAGGTAGATTAGAAGTTTCGATTGGGATTGAAGCCTTTATGATAAGTAAATACCAAGAAACATGATTCATGATCATTGGAGATTTTAATGCCAAAATCAATTTGGATGAAATTTTTTGGGGAATTAGGAAATTGACCCAAAGTATGAAAGATTTCTCAACTTTTATTCAAAACAATCATCTATGGGAAATTGAGATTGAAGAAGACAACTATACTTGGACCAACAACATGAGAGGCTAGAACCTAATAACAGAAAAATTAAACAAATGCATTCTCTTAGATCATTGGCTAGATGAAGAAATTTGTGCTAAAATTAATACCTTAACAATGATTGGTTCATATCACTAGCCAATAAGAGTTAAAACGATGGTAAGTGAATTAAAAAAATCATATTTTAAATATGAGTAGATGTGGGAAGACCATCCTCAATTTATTGATATGATAGCTCAAACATGGAATTCTTTAGGTAACAATGGGTTGTATGCTCTTCCAAACCAAATTTAAGCTATAACATATAGATTAAAAGAATGGAACAAGAACATCTTTGAAAATATTTTTGAGAAAAATAACTAAAAGATAAACTTTCAAAATTCCAAAAAGGTGATGATAATAATCCAAGCTCATAGGAAAGGGAGTTTCTTAGTTAATATCATAATATTTTGAATAAGGAAGATAAATTTTGGAGATTAAAATCAAGAGATACTTAGTTAAAAGATGATAAAAATACAAAGTTTTTTCATAGGATGGCTATAGTGCAGAGCTTGACTTCCAAAATTAGTAGAATTAAATTAATAGAAGGGTTTTGGATTGAAGATCAGAGTGAAATAAAAAAAGAGGTAAAGTTGTTTTATCAAAATATTCTAGGTTTAGAGGAGACCATAGTTCTTAATGATAAACTTCTTCAAGATGTTCCTTCCGTTATAATGAATGAATACAATAGGAAATTGATGGAGCCTATTACTCTAGAAGAAGTTCATTTATCTCTTTTCTCTTTTAATAAGGATAAATACCTAGGTCCATATGGGCTCTATTTAGCTTTTTACCAACATAATTGGGATATAGTAAAGGATTATTTATTGGTGGCAGTGGAATAGTATAGGGTAAAGCAATTCATACCTTATAAGATAAATGCAACATATCTTAGCCTAATTCCAAAAAAGAAGGATTTTGAATTGTTTGATTCTTTTAGACCCATAAGCCTATGTAATATGGCATATAATATTATTTTCAAAGTGATGGCAAATATATTAAGGCCATTTTTAGACAAAATCATTTCAGAAGAGCAAGGAGGATTTGTGAAAGGGAGACAAATTTTGGATGGGATCATAGTAGCTCATGAAGTTATACATTCAATAGCTTCAAGAAAAGAGAAAGCAATGATCTTAAAACTTGAAATGAGTAAAGCTTATTATAGGGTTAAATGGAATTTTCTTTTTGCAGTTTTAGATAAGTTTGGTTTCGGGAAGAAATGGGTTAGATGGATTAAAGCTTGTGTCTCTACAATTTCTTATTCAGTTTTGGTCAATGGGTTAGTGACAAAATATTTTAAATCCAAGAGAGACCTTAGACAATGAGATCCTCTATCTCCTTATTTGTTCATTATTATGGTATAAGTTTTGAGTAGGAACTTAAATAAGGCTTACAAATATGGGCTTATAAGTGGATTTAAGGTTAGTAATAACATCGATAACATCACCCATCAATAGTTTGTAGATGATACAACCCTTTTTGGAAGGGCAAATATTAATGAGGCTAGAGCTTTGAATAACTTTTTAAAGAGTACGAAAGATATTCAAGAAAAAAATTAATAAGACTATATCCAAAATTTACTTCCTTAACACTCCTACTAATATCAAAGCAAGCATTTGTAGGTTGCTTCAAATGGAGGAGGCAAATTTACCAATAAATTATCTTGGGATACCTTTATTTAAGGGGATAATGAGGATAGATTTATGGAATCTAGTTATTAGTAAAGTTCATAATAAACTTTGAGCCTGAAAAGGTATATGGTTTTCATTAGCAGGAAGAGTGTAGTTAATTAAGTCAGTCTTACAAGCCATTCCAACATATTATATGTCATTGTATTCTATGCCAAAATCAATTGAAAAATGTTTAATCTATATTATGTGATCCTTTTTATGGTTAGGTCTACATGATAAAAGGAAATTTCCTTTGGTGAAATGGAGCAAGTTGTGTGATGATAAAACTAGGAGAGGTCTTGGTTTAAGAGTTCTTACAGATGCAAACTTAGCTCTTAGGGGAAAAGTTATCTGGAGATTGTACAAAGAGATTCAAATACAATGGTCAAGAATTCTTCTAAGTATGTTGATCCCAATGACCCAAGTTTATTATTTACTTCATTCTCTCTACCAAATGATTCTGCTCTTTGAAATATTTAAAAAAAATCTATTGATCTTATGATTAAATGTTTAATATGGGTGGTGGGAACTGGAGAAAAAACTTTTATTTGGATGGATACTTGGTGTGATAAAAAAACACTCAATTTAGATCCAATTTTGAAACCTTGGATGAGATTACTTCAAGATAAATATGGTGATAGGGTTTCAAACATTTTGTATAAGGATCAATAAGGAACATACAAATGAAAATAATATTTTTTTACGAGTATACAATACATTGATGCTAGGAGGAAATTGAGTAGAAATATAACAAATGTGATTGTTTTAAGGGGAGCCAAGGATAAATTGATTTGGGAGTTGAATAAATAAGGAGAATACACAACAAGAAGTGGATATAATTTTTAACACCAAAAAAATAATAATATTACTAGAATTTGGAGAGATATTTGGGATAGCCCAAGCATTCCTAAATTTAAAATGTTTGTTTGGTTAGTAGGTCATAGAAGAATTTTATCCTGGGATAACCTTATGAAAATGGATTTTCATGGCCCCTCTCAATGTGTTTTTTTTAGTAAGGAGGAGAGTATAGACCTTCTCTTGGGACATTGCTCAATAGTCCAGAATCTATGGCAATGGATTCTTAATATGTTTGCTAAATGCATGGTCATGAATAGCATAATTTAAGATTGGTTAAAGAAAAAGTAGAGCACTTATAAAAGTGAGGCTTTATAGACAATATGGAATATATCAAAAGATACAATACTTTGGACTATATGGCTAAGAATAGAATAATATTCAAAGGAAAGGAAAACAATTTAGAGGTAATGAAAAAGAAGATATGTTTAGCCATAGAGAAGTCTAAACCAACCCTATCAACTCACCCAGTCCCTAATTTGGAAGTAGAGAGCCTTGTTAGATGGAGTCAAGTCATTAAATGGAATTATGATGTTGGTTACAAGAGAAGCAAAAATAAGGCAAAGAATATAAAGTGGAAACCACCAGACGTGGAGTAGGTTAACTTGAATTTTTATGGAGCATGTAAAGGAAATCCAAAACCAGTAGGAGGAGAAATAATTATAAATAATAGAGGAGAGATTTTGTCTCATTATGCTTTCAATAGTGGATTTAAGACAAATAATGAAGTTGAATCTGGGGCAACTTTAGAAGGGTTAAAATATGTAAACAAATGAAATGGAATATAGTTTGGATGGGAGGTGATTCTCTTATAGTAATTAATGCAATTTTGAGGAAAGCAAAGGCTCAATGGAATATACAAGAGATAATTATGGAAATTTAAGATCTTGCTAAAGAGTTTGAAGAAATCAAGTTTACACATATATTAAGAGAAGAAAACAAATGTGCATATAAGCTAGCCAATAGTGGGGTTTTGATTAAGGATCATGAAGTTAAATTCTCTTTTCCATGGTTAGAGGAAATAAAAAGTTTAGTTGAAGCTGACAAAAAATATTGATTACTTGAATCAATTTATGATTAAGATTTAATTTAATGTTTTCCATTGGTATTATCTGCTTTATTTTGTAACAATAATGTGTTTTCTTTTAGACTATTTATTATAATTTTTGTGGTTGCACTTGTGTTTCAGGAAGGAAACTAGCAATCCAGATTTGGTAAAGCGGACTATGATAATGTGATGTTTTGGAAATATTACTCTACTAAGATGCAAGGCATAGATAGTAGAGGTGAAGTTTTGGCATTGTGAATGTTGCTATAGGAAAATGTTTAGAAAGTTGCTAAATTCTAGATTAATTGTATTCATACAAAAATTTGAAAAGATCCAAAAAATAAAAATCAAGAATTTAGACATTTTATGTAAAATGATGTAGGTTTATAGCTATAGCATCTCAATTGAGATGAGAAGTGTATCTATTTGTAAAATATCAAGCTCTAAAGAAGAGATGTATTTTTTCAATGGTGGGGACCAGAGTACAACCCCTTATTATCCAGCAAAAAAGAAAAAAAAATGCATTGGTCATATCAAGTTTAACGGCTAATATTTTCTTTTTGGACTTGGCAATTGAGTGTATAACTTCATGAATCATTATAATGTTGCCATATATTTGTTTCCCTGGAATAAAACTCCCTTGTTATGATTCTCTTAAATCATTAATATTCCTTTTAATTTTATTTACTATTATTTTAGAAATTATCTTGTAAGAGAAATTGCACAAAGATATAGGTATGAATCTGTCAAAAGTAAATGCATTTTTTATTTTGGAAATAAAGCTAAGAAAGTGGAATTGATTACCCTAGATAGCTTACCTCTTATCCTTGTCTCTTATACCATTACCAACAAGGCATCTCCTATAATTTTATAAAACTGTTGATAAAAATTATTGGTGAAGCCATATGGTCCTAGAGCTTTGTCCTTGGGTAGTGAACATATAACTTCTTCTCTTTTTGGTTACTGCTAAAGAGAGATCCTCTTTGTCTCTATTTTTAAGAAAGGAGTAATGTTGTTCAATATAGTGGCCTGAGCCTACTAATTTATTGTTGTCTTTGTGAGAAGGGTCGAGTAATGATCTCTTGCTAGTTCCTTTATGACTGCATAATCAAAATAAGTTTCTTTAGTTTTGTGAATTTCTCTTGTTGTATTTTGTTGGTAGTGCTACATTGTTTTTAGATGAAAGTAATTCATATTTTTGTCTCCTTTCTTGAGCCAAATAATCTTTGATCAAAGTCTCGAATTCACCTCGTCTTCTCTAAAAGCTTGATCCATTTCTTGGTTCAACCGAAGTCTTCTCTCTTCCTATTGAGGGGTTGGAGGATGATCACCTATCTCTTGCTCTACTTCCTCCATATGTTGTAGCAATATGCTTGACCTATTTTGAACTTTAGTCTTATTGGAAATCTAGTCCCTAATATGTTTCTTGAGATTAGAAGTTTTTATTTTCCATACCTGTTGGGGATTATTTGCACAGACATGTTGCTTCCAAATACTCTATACTAAAGGTGCACACTCCTCATGCTCCATCTATTCTAGATTGTATTTGAAATGAATCTTCCTTTTTCCAAAAGCACTATCATTTGTATCAAAATCGATAGGCTTATGATCTAAGACTGAACTTTGAATTATGTCACTTGATACAAGTGGATACCTAAATAGTATATCTTCTTGTATCAAGAATCTATCTAATCTTTCTACAATGAATTTAAACCCAACTCTTATGTTTGTCCATGTAAATTTTCCATTTTTGGGGATTATGTCCTAAAGTTTTTGCTCAGTTATAATTTGCATAATCAGGTCCTTAGAAGGATATTTTGAGGGAATTCCTCTTTTTTCTCCCATTGGATTAAATTCACATTCAAATCCCCTAATATAATTAATTTGAGTTCTTTCCTGATAGATCCAACTTTTCCAAGCGTCTTGTTTTAATACTAAGTTATTTGGTCCATAAAAATTGACTATGGTATAAGTCTATCCTTGTGGAGAGTAGAAAGAAGTTGCTATCCAATTTGAATGTCTTATTTTATTAATATATCAAGGCCTATGGATCCCATGCAAGCAGAAGCCTCCCTGAGGCACCTAAATAACCTATTGCTCATAGGTCTAAGTGTAGCACCCTAAAATTGGCACGGTTAAAACCTTAGTAAAAAGATAAAAGATAAAAATTTGAATTTCAACCCCAAACTGCCCGTTAAACCGCTTGTTACCCGCTTTCCCTATTTTTCATGCCATTTTTAGGATTTGTTTTGACCGTTGGACGATATCGTCGCAGATTAGACGAAATCGTCCCCGATATGACGAATTCTTCTGGAACAGAACATCCAGACGATTTCATCCCAAAACAAAATTTTCATAATTAGCTTCTATTTTAATAGCCTCTCCAACTTGGGCAGAAACGCGTCTGCGCAGTTGGATATTTCCCTATTGGAGATCTCCCAAATGGGATGATCCCCAACCTCCTAACCTCTTCCTAATCCTATATAAACTAGGATTTTTCTAGTTTATCCCCTTGAACCCCCTAAACCCCTTAGCTAAAGAACTTCCCTACAGATTTAGTTCCTTATTCCCTTGCACTAATGTCTGTATTCTGTATTTCACATTTTCTTGCAGGAACTCTACTATTTTTCAATTGAATATAGCTCGGATCGTCGCAGACGATCTCGGACGATTACGAATGATTTTGTCGAGGAGCGCAGACGATCTCGTACGATTAGAGGCGATCCTAACTGTAGTCCAGATTGGGGGCAATCAGAACCTAGAGTTTGCATTTTCTTAGCTTTCCTACATTTTTTTGTTGTATTTATGCACTCTTTCAAATTATTATACTTATGCATCTTGGAGTTCACCTCATCTAATATAAATGCATGATAAAATCAAAATAAATTGTGAAATTGATGTTTTTCCTCTTTAATTACTGTTTGGATCTGTCATTCAGAAAAATTTATAGTTATTTTTATCATTTCCCTTCGCTTCTGTAGTTGCATCTTGGGTATTTTGTATCTATTTCTGTGATTGCAGGTTTTTGACGAATTAGTCAGATTTCAGACAATTTTGTCTGATCTCAGACGACCTTCTACGATTTGAGACGATCCTGTTTAATATCAGACGATTATGTATGAACTGAGGTGATCTGGATTGCTACAAAACTCAGAATCTTCATCAGACATCCAAAATCAGGTATGATACATTCTAGCTAGCATATTCTCTATTATTAGCATTCATTCATGTTTTTTGTATTCATTTAAATCAACATTGGCATATAGAATAGTTTAGATTCATCTTGGCCAAACCTAGGAGTTGAATGATTGAGTATAAAAATGAACACATCAAACCCACTATCAACCTAGGCGTGGAAATTGCCACTCAAAATTTTCTTGGTGAACCCACCATCCGTCGAAAATTCACCCTTATACCCCTCCCTCGAGAGGCGGGACCTTCAAAGGGCCTCTCAATCCGAGGTATTGTCCCATCCTTCTCGCATCCCCCTTTCGGGCGCGGATCCTATAGCCTGAAGGTAAGGATACAAAAAATTTGGAGCGATACATTTTGGTGAACCCGACGTGAAAACAAAAACCTTTTTAAAAAAAAAAACAAAACATAAATGCATTTAGAATTAAAAATTGCATATCATATTTAGATGGTAGACTATAATAAAAGACGAGTTGTCACCATTAATGTTGAAAATCAATTAGCAGACTATAGAGATTACTTCTGTGCTTAGAGTACCTCAAACAAATAGGGTTCAACCTTTGTGGGACGAGCTTAATAGGAGATTGAATCTCATTTCATCTAGAGCAACCGAACTTAGGCAAATCAAGAGGTTTGTCCTAGATAGAATCCTGGATCCCGATCAAGTGATTTTGTATCATGAGCTTCAGAGAGCTTGCCATAGGTGGTTAGTAGATAAAAGAGCCCTTGTGTCTTCTGAGTTGTACACCTTTGAGGAATACCTTGAGAATGCAGCTGTAGTACATCAATTTCTAGCTCGTATAGAGGACCAAGAAGCTAATCTTACGAATAGAAAGAGATGGAATAGAGTTCCCAGAGCTGTGTTAT
Source organism: Wollemia nobilis (assembly GCA_028583015.1). Lineage (NCBI taxonomy): Eukaryota > Viridiplantae > Streptophyta > Pinopsida > Araucariales > Araucariaceae > Wollemia > Wollemia nobilis. The sequence continues at coordinate 318,675 of JAQPPZ010003624.1, forward strand.
ATCGAGAGTATTGCCATGAGATTTATTTTTACAAAACAGAATCTAAAACAGATAATATCACTATAGCACACTTTGTTGAATTCCTGAAAAACAATTTCCAATTTGAAGAGGAGCATTTTATGACTCTTGATGAACTTGATCCCATCAATGATATCTATAAACTATTTATAGAAAACTAAGCTATTATTTTATTATTGATATTTTTTGCATTTAGTGTGCTGTTTATTGTATTTTTAAGTATAAAAACAAAAACAAAAAAAAATCAAAAAAAAATCATCAAAACATTTTCTTTTAAGCATTATAGTAGGTATATAATTAAAATATATGCCTCCCAAAATCTGTCGCAAATATATTAATATATATTTACTAAAATCTAAGATTTAGACATAATGACTAGACTCGGGAATGGAAAACAAATTGAAGTAGAAGAAGATTGGTTAAGAAAACCAGAAAATAACCCAGATGTTCTTCCTGAAGATCCAATTCGGGAAGAAGGAACCTTAGACCAACAAGAAGAAGAATTTGTGGACGGAAATGAACAAAAGGAAAATGATAGAGAGGAAGGATCCTCATCTCCTAAAATATCTCCAGAAGGAGTTGTTACTTTTGAGAACATGGAACACTTTTGGAAGTTCCTCAATAATAATATTGGCACTCTTAATAGAGTAGTCCATATGGACAAAGATCAAATTAGTGACACTCAAGCAACCCTAGAAGACATATATCACACATGCACTAATCCTTTGTCCTTTGTTGATCAAGAGAGTGATCAAGCTGGACCGTCCAATTTGGACATGGCTGCTATAATCCAAAACATGCAACAACAACAGGTTACCCAACCACCTAGAGTGCCTGTTACTAAGCCTAGGGTTATTCCCACACAAAAGAAACCTTCATTCACTCGCTCTATTTTGCCAAGCTATTGATCAATATACCTCAAATCAACAAAATCCTAAAACAAAACCAAATACCAATTTCCAACAATCTGGGATACAACATAATACTACAACAAATCTTCTTCATAATACTCTTCCTACCAACCATTTGCATAACAGCAATATAGCATCTAATCCTTATGTCCCGCCTTCCTACGCTCACAAATCCCATACTCATGTACCACCAAACCAATATGGTGGACAAACTGGTAATCTAGAAGCCATGGTGAAACAGTTAGTCTCTCACATGGACTAGATAGATCCCTACCGTCCCTCGTACAATTATCGAGAGATGTGTAGTCAACCTCTAGATCCTATAGTTGTAGCACAACCATATCCCAAACACTTTCCTATGCCTGTCCGACCTATATATAAAGGAACTGAAGATCCCATAGAGCATCTTTGTATGTTTAGGATAGCATGTCATGACATATCACATGATGACTTTTTATTACTAAAAATGTTCCCAAAAATCTTAGGGGGGATGGCATTGGAGTGGTATTATCAATTGCCCACTCATTCTTTGAGAAATTTCGAAGAGACCGCTGAGTCTTTTGTGCATCAATTTAGTGCCTATATTGAAAGGCATGTAACCATTAAAGATTTGTACAACCTAAAACAAGACAAAGATGAGTTTTTTGCTAACTTCTTAGCTCGATGGAGGCAGTTGATAGGAAAATTACACTTTGTGTTACCTTATCGAGAAATGTTGGATATTTTTATCAATAATTTACAAGAACAACTATCCTATGAATTATCAACTACTACCTTGACCACCTTCGATCAAGCTATAGATTTAGCTCGAAGAGTGGAAGATGCTCTCATTAGAAGAGGTCAACTCAAAAAGAAAGATGATGAGAAAACATCCAGAAATCAATATAAAAATAAACAAGTTGTGGGTGATGGAGTCATTGATAGCAGAAACATTGCCAATGTTAATACTGCAAAAACAATAGAGAAGTTTATATTAAAACCTCCTGATAAACCACCCCAAGAATTTACTAGGTTAAATCAACCTTTATCAACCATTCTCCCGCAATTACTAGCACGAGGATTGATCCAATTACCAACTATCTGGGAACCTGATCCAACCATTCCCGGATACAGAGCTGATTTACATTGTGATTTCTATAGAGGACCTGGACATGCTACCAACTCTTATAAGATATTAAAACATAAAATACAAGATTTGATTGATAACAATGAGATGGAGGTGCAAGCCTTTCAACCTAAACAAAATCCTTCTAATAATGCTCAAAAGAACATTCCCCAAAATTAGAATCGAATGCCAATCAATCATTGGACATATTTCAACATCCTTTACCAAAGCATGGTAAAGAGGTGGCTAATCAAATTGAGCATCATAATGTTCCCCCTCCTACCCGATATGTGGGGACTATTAGTGGACAATTACCTATTCAGGATCCTCAAATCTTTGACACAACTTTATCCATAGTTACGACTAGACCTCTACATAATATTCGGACACTTGATCTTAGTGACACCGAATATGAGACTGAAAGTGACATGGAAATCACCTCCAATCAATCGAATAGTTTTGAATATGAATCAGATCCTATTCAACCTATCACAAGTTCTATGGTTCCAGAAGAACCATTTCCTCAAAGAGTCACTACTAGACCATCTTCTCACCAATTACTTTCTAATGAACAAGCCATAAATGCTAGACCAAGGCCTATTCATCACCCGCAAAATAATATTGTAGGAACCATCAGAGCCGTTACCAGACAACAGGCTCAAAACTCTCAACAAGATCAAAATCAGAACGATGGATCAACTCCACTTGTTTTGAAAAATCCCAATAAAGGAAATTATGCACCTAATTTTCAACCTAAGCCTCCTTATAATATTAATGAACAATTATCCAATACTATAGCTAGAATTTCTCTTTTGGACCTGTTAAGATCTTCTCCCATCCATAGGGATGAATTAATGCTCACATTAAGCCAAATGATGGTACCACAAAAAATTCAACCTAAAGCCATGTCTAATACTATCATAACTTGAGAAGTCGATTGTATTGACTTTCGGGATAGAGATATGCCCGCACCCACCAATATATCATAATTACAAAGTTTACAAGGTAAGCTTCAAGCTATTCGTCGCTTCATCGACAAGTTGGCGGACAAAATTGGACCCTTTCTTAAGCTTCTTAAGAAAGATGTCTCTTTTCATTGGGACGAAGAATGCCAGGAAGCATTTGGACTCCTTAAGCAATATCTCCTTAAACCACCAGTGCTTTCCCCACCTAGATCCGATCGTCCATTTATCTTGTACATTTTTGCTTCAAATTTTGCCTTAGGAGCTATGTTAGCTCAACTTGACGATGAGAAGAAAGAACATGCTAATTATTACATCAGCAGAACCTTAATCAGTTATGAAACTCGCTATACCATATTAGAGAAATTATGTCTAGCAATCGTATTTTCTACACATAAACTACGACATTATATGCTCATTCAAAAAACGTATGTTATTGCCAAATTCGACCCTTTGTGATATCTCATGAGTCGACCGTATTTATCTGGTCGCACAACCAAGTGGGTTCTTGCGCTAAGCGAGTTTGAACTCACATTTATAGGACAAAAGTCTGTTAAGGGTCAAATCATAGCAGATCAATTAGCTGTTGCACCCTTAGAGTCTACTCATCCCCTCATCATTGAGTTTCCTGATGAATGCCTTAAACTAGAGGTAGACCATCCAGAGCAATGGTCCCTATACTTTGACGGAGCCCGATGCATGAGTGGGGCTGGTGCGGGTATTATTTTAATATCTCCGCAAAAACATCTTATACCTTTGTCCTTTAAATTAACATTTGCTTGCACCAATAACACTGCTGAATATGAAGCTCTTATCCTTGGATTACGAGCTACCTTGGCACTGAAAATTAAAAATTTATTGGTTTTCGGTGACTCTCAACTTGTCATAAATCAAATCAATGATGTTTATCAGACCAAAGATGATAAATTACGCCCATATAAAGCATATGTTTTGCAATTATTATCCTTGTTTGATCAAGTTACTTTGGAAGCTATTCCTCGAACTAGCAATCGTGCGACTGACGCTATGGCTGCAGTTGCATCTCTTTTACCCTTGGAGTTAGACGATGAATATGCTACCATCATTATTCGTCGACTCCAAGAACCCGCTTCAAGCAAATCATGCTTAGAACCTTTGGATGTGTTTCTCATCAACGAAACAACTCCTGAACCATGGTACACTGATATATTTAATTTTTTGTAGAAAGGAACCTTCCCTGATGGTTGTACTAGCAACCAACGTAGGTTATTACGTAGACAAGCAAGTCGCTTCGTGATTATTGGTAATACCTTGTATAGAAGATCTTTTGAAGGCATCTTATCGAGATGTTTGAATCTAGAAGAATCTAGATCAGCTTTGAATGAAGCCCACAATGGATCTTGTGGGGGACATTTTAGTGGTAGCGCCATTGCTAAGAAACTCCTTCGGATAGGATATTTTTGGCCTACCATGGAAAATGATGCACATAATTATGTGCGACATTGCGACAAGTGCCAGAAACATGTTGACCTTGTCCATGCGCCTGCACAAGAACTGCAGGCTATTTCATCTCCTTGGCCCTTTTCAAAATGGGGCTTAGACATCATTGGAAAAATCAACCCTGTGTCATCCGATGGACACAAATTCATCATAACCGCCATTGAGTATTTCACGAAGTGGGTTGAAGCTATGCCATTAGCTTCTTGCACTGGAACACAAGTTTCCAAATTTATTTTTAACCAAATTATTTGTAGGTTTGGAATTCTTGCCAATCTCATTTTCGATAATGGAACTTGTTTCAAAAATAAAGATGTTAAAAAATTATGTCAAAAATATAAAATTCAACATCGTTGGTCCACTCCCTATTATCCTCAGGGTAATGGCCAAGCAGAAGCATCTAATAAAACCTTAATCAAAATTCTCAAAAAATTGGTCAATAAATCCGGTCGAGATTGGCACATTCAATTATATCCTGCTTTGTGGGCCTATCGAACTAGTGTTCGAACCCCCACTGGAACTTCACCTTTTGTTTTGGTTTATGGTGTTGAAGCCATTTTTCCCTTTGAATTAGAAGTTCCTTCTTTAGCTCTACTACTTCAAGATACTGAAGTAGGGGATGAATATCATGCTGGCAGATTTAGTCAGCTAGAACTTCTAGATGAAAAGCGCATCAATGCTTTGGAGCATCTTCGTGCCTACCAAAACAAGCTTAAGAGAGCATATCTCAAGAAAGTTCATCATCGATCCTTTGAGATCGACGACCTTGTCTTAAAAGAAAATCAAAAAAATACTAATGCAACTAAAAACCTTAAAGGTAAATTTGAGCCCAACTGGCTTGGACCATATGTCATCACCGCTAAATTTGGATCGGGAGCATACAAATTATCTACCTTAGATGGTAAAGAACTTAAAGAACCTATGAACATTATGCATCTCAAACGCTACTATGCATAAAATTTGGTCATTTCATCATTGTATATATTTGTTTTGCATATTATTTCCTTTTAGTCACTTATATAAAACGTTTCAAAAACAATCACCTTGTATTTCTTTCAATTCATAACTTAAAATCCAAAACATCAAAAACATCAAAATCTTCAAAAACATCTTTTATTTTCGTACCTGTCAAATTGTGCAGTATTGCAGTTATATTTTCAGTTATTTTGGATAAATTAGCATTTATTTGGAATCCCACACTTTCACACTCACATGAATAAATATCTTGATTTTATTTGGTATGATTATTAATCTCTCTTATATCAAAGTCCACATTGGCATTAAATAAATTTTTGAGCATAGAGAACTGATCTTGTTATTTACTTAAACCAAGTATATCTTTTCACATTAAAATGATTTCATTGCAAATTCGATGTGATGCTACATAGTAGAAGTGGTTTCTTGAGCAAAAAGTTTCCCCTGCTATCCTATCATGCACATGGTCTAGAATCTTTGAGAATTGACAAAAGGACAAGCTCACCCCTACCCGGAATAAAAATCCCTTGCTCTACAGACTAATCCGAGCAAGTATCCCTAGCATAGGAAGAAAAGAAAAGTTCAAGAAAAAGAGAAAAAGAAAAATGTTATTTTGTACCATCACAGCAATATTTCAGCATTATCTCAGTATCAAGCAAAAATACAAAAAAAAGAAAAAAAGAAGCAAAAGAGAAATGCAAAAGCAAAATGCAATAAAATCCTTTCCCTACCCCTTGAAAAGAAAAGAAGGGTGAATGAGCTTGAATCCCTGGAATTCTCAATTATTCGAAAACTATGAGGTAAGCCCCATAACAGGTGGTTTGTGCCCAACCCACTTGGCCTTGGGTAATTCCTAGCATGGTGATATGTCTGTCACATTAGCGACCTTCTTTTGTACAGACCTATGTCAGCTTATGGATTAGCTAGCTCTTGATAACCTAACTTACATAGTAGTCCGGTACGGTTACATGCATATAAATCATGGTCAACGAACATTCATTTGGTTAAGGCAAATTACTTGTATCAAATTATCTTGCTCAAAATTGGTGAATGAACAATACAATCTCACACACATTTGTATTTGAGAGATTTTGTATCATTATGATAAATCAAGATCGGTAATGAACTCACATTTGCACATGAGGATCCCTTATAAATCTACATTTGTCTTTGAGATAATTTAAAATGTTTATGTAATTCTTTTCGGAATAATTTTATTCTTTTATTTCAGAATTTTTGTTTTGTATAAAAGCAATTACATACATCTTTTCACAAAATCACAAAAATGATTTCAAACAACATGTTCATATTATTATTTTTTTGTTTATCAAAAGTCAAAAATTCATCTTGCAATAAAACCAAAATATCTATTTTCTTCTTTGGATTTCGCGATGATGGTATAAGTCTATACCTATAAATTCTATGCCTAGCGCAAACCATTGTTCTAATTTTATTTTCCATTTATTTTAAAACAAATGCATAAAAAGCATATGACTTGCATCATTATGTTACACAATCATGCTTTAAAACAAACGAACGAACACTTATTCTATTTCATGTCATTATGTCAACATTCCATTTTGAAACCATGGTATAATTCCTAAGGAATTGTTCAAAATTTTATCACACTTAGGAATTTATGCCTAGCAAAATCATATTTCTTTTAGTATCTCATGCATACTATTTTTATGAAAATCTGAAAACAAATCATCAAACCATCATCATCTCCATCATCACAACACAAAGTCTTAAGACAGTCTCTTAAGCACTCTTTTACTTTTCAACAATATTTCTATACTGGGATTAGCTTGACGACCGAGTGAGCGGTGACTCCATGAAATGGTCTATAACAACGACAATGTCCTTTGAAATTATTGTTAGAAGTCTCTTTTTATTTTTCATCAAATCACACCACAACAACCAATTGTTTACATCAGATTATTTCATTTAAAATTTTACAGCATGACATCAAATTATAATATTTCCAAACGACATAATTACATGAATCATCAATCAAACAAGCAAACAATTCAAACATTGAAGCATCATAAAAACATATGAACAAGTCATATCAAAAAGATCACATATATATATCACAAAAATTATATACATCATATCAAAACTGGATTGGTATGCCACAATCTATACCCTGGCATACTCAATCCTCTCAAAAATCTATACAATCTCTGTGCAGTCTATAGCCACCTAGTCTCGAGAAGCCCTCGAGCTCTCAGCCTCATCTCCTCCCCCGCCCTGACGTGGAGGAGGTGGTCCCATAGAGGTCCGGGATGTATCTTGGGTCCTCGCTATCGATCGTGAGGATGTCCTCGTCGATCCCATCCTGATTGGTTCCACAATGTTGGCTGGCAGCTGTACCCTCTGGCCCTCTGGAACCAGTTGGAAGTATACCCCCTGGTAGAATGTGGTCTGCATCATAGACCGCACTAGCTCATCCCTGCTCGCCCCTCCACTTCGCACCCTGAGCCGTGTAGTCTCATCCTGTAGTGTCTGTACTTGAGCCCTGAGCTGAGTAGCCTCATCCTGCAGTGACTGCACCTGAGCTCGGAGGTGGGCAGCCTCACCCTAGAGAGCCATCGTCTCACTGCTCTCCCCTACCTCGACACCCTTGCCCTTATCAGGCGATGGTGGTCTCTCCATCTGCTATGAAGGGAGTCTCTCCTCCCTTCGCCCTGTCTCCCATGGCCTCTGTGGAGCCTGACCCATCCGCTGGCGTCTCTCCTATGGGGACCGTCGCTGCTCTCTCCTCCCGTGACCCCGCGTTGCCTCAATAGCAGCCTGTCGTCGCCTCCCCATCTGGCGCACCACGGCGTGCACTGGACCCTACGCCCTCATCATCCGAGGAGGGCGGATGCCTGCATACCAGGCATCGTAGCCGTCTGCAACCTCGATGTCGTCACCATCCACTGGCTGGATGGGGGCATCGTCCGCGTCCTGACTCCAGAATCGCTGCATATCTGGAGCCCCGCTTAGTGTAGTACTATCCCAAACAGTCTAAGAGTACTCGTAATCCCTGAGAGAAGGGATCCCCTACTGTAGACCGAACTGTCATAGTACCCGATCATAGCGGTGGAGCTCTACCTCTCCCCGCTCCATCCTCAACCAGCAGACTCGCTTGATGCGAGCCAGCTCTTGCCCATCCTCTGCCCACCCGGGGTGCTCTCGCCATGGCCTCCAGGTGATCTGGTCTAGGATGAGGTCATCTAGCAACCTCCGTGACATCGACAGATCTATCCGCCACTGTGACCCCCTTTGTAGCCACCAATAGAAAACCCGGGGCCTCTCCCGATCAACCCCTGTCAATGGGAGCCCTATCGGCCTCCGCACCGCAATGTGCTCCCAACACCAAACCTGTAGCAGCGATGTCAAGACCAGACATCGACCTCCCTTGTATACGACCCCATGCAGGATCCTATACAAGCGAAAAAGTACAAAGCTACCCCATGCAAATCTGTACCCGTGGTCTCTCATGTCGCAGACTATGTCTGAGAGCACCCACGGTAGTCTGCACCCGCTCTGGTGGCACAACAGTAAGCCACCGACCACTCCTACCAAAACCCGAGTCAGCCTAGATGCCCCAGGCATCTACCGTAGAGACTCGATGTTCACCCCGCCCTTCTCCAGGGTGAAGCTCGGGTCTCCAGTCAGTCTCATCATCGCCTGGCCCTGATTGGCCGCAGGCGTCATCAGCCATCCCTGTATGGGGATCCTCATGATCCTCCATACGTCCTCTAGAGTGGGAGCCATCTCCCATGTCGGTAACCAAAAGCAGGACGACCCCGGATACCACCTCTCTGCTAGGGCTGTCAGTAGCCCCATGTCAGTCGGTACTTGTGGCATCTCTGCCACATGCTGTAGACCGACCTGTGCTAGTCGGTCATGCTCTGCCTGGTCGAGCACGGCTATGTCGTCTCTTAGTCCATCGTATTTCCATTCCCGGCTCTTTAGTAACCCTTTCTGCAAAACAAACAATAAAACAACAAAATTTATTAATAAATCAATCATTAAAATCAAATTAAACACATTTTAAAATCAAGTTAAAGATGATATCGTCCACCATTGGATGATATCGTCCCAAATTGGGCAAAATCGTCCTTTGTGAGGATGAAATCGTCTCCGATTTCGCAACTTGGGGATCGCCCCTTGTTGGACGAGATCGCCCCTATCTCATCGATTTCGCCCTTAGACGAAATCGATGAAATAGGGACGATTTTGTCCCGACGTCGTCGATGGCCTAAAAATGGCCGCGATGCCCCAAACAATCAAATTTAAATCCAAAAACTTGCACAAAGTTAAATCAAACCTAATCTACTAGGATTAGATCCTTACCCGTAGCCCGCTCTGGACCTCTGTCACTCTATGTGCTGTCTCCACCATTTTTCTCTCTACAGAGCTCTGGAACAGTAAAAATGAACAGTAAAAATGAATTAGGGTTTTACCCTATTTTTCTTAATTTTATTTAAAAATCAACATTTTAATTTTTGCTTTTTCGCATTTTTACCTCAAACGTTCGATTTGGGTAAAAACACGGAGGGGGCACCATAGTCAACATTCGTACGATTCGACCAAGAATCGTCGTCTAAAAAATTGAGTATATTTTTGCTTTCTCGTAAAATGGGAAAAACTCGTCTTTAACGCATTTTCTTCGAAAAATTCGCTAAAGAGGGGGCAAAATGTAGCACCCTAAAATTGGCACGGTTAAAACCTTAGTAAAAAGATAAAAGATAAAAATTTGAATTTCAACCCCAAACTGCCCATTAAACCGCCTGTTACCCGCTTTCCCTGTTTTTTGCACCATTTTTAGGATTTGTTTTGACCGTTGGACGATATCATCGTAGATTAGACGAAATCGTCCTCGATCTGACGAATTCGTCTGGAACAGAACGTCCAGACGATTTCGTCCCAAAACCGAATTTTCATAATTAGCTTATGTTTCAACAGCCTCTCCAACTTGGGCAAAAACGCGTCTGCATAGTTGGAGATTTCCCTGTTGGAGATCTCCCAGATTGGGATGATCCCCAACCTCCTAACCTCTTCCTAATCCTATATAAACTAGGATTTTTCTAGTTTATCCCCATACCCCCTAAACCCCTTAGCTGAAGGATTTCCCTGCAGATTTAGTTCCTTATTCCCTCGCACTACTGTTTGTATTCTGTATTTTGCATTTTCTTGCAGGAACTCTACTATTTTTCAGTCGAAGATAGCTCGGATCGTCGCAGACGATCTCGGATGATTACGGACGATTTTGTCGAGGAGCGCAGACGATCTCGTACGATTGGAGGCGATCCTGACTGTAGTCCAGATTGGGGGCAATCAGAACCCAGAGTTTGCATTTTCTTAGCTTTTCTGCATTTTTTTGTTGTATTTCTGTACTCTTTAAATTATTATACTTATGCATCTTGGAGTTCACCTCATCTAGTATAAATGCATGATAAAATCAAAATAAATTATGAAGTTGATGCTTTTCCTCTTTAATTATTGTTTGGATCTGTCATTTAGACAAATTTATAGTTATTTCTATCATTTCCCTTCGCTTCTTGTAGTTGCATCTTGGGTATTTTGTATCTATTTCTGTGATTGCAGGTTTCGAACAATTCGCTCGACGAATTCGTCAGATTTCAGACGATTTTGTCTGATCTCAGATGACCTTCTATGATTTGAGATGATCCTATTTAATATCAGACGATTACGTACGAATTGAGGCGATCCGGACTGCTACAAAACTCGGAATCTTCATCAGACATCCGAAATCGGGTATGATACATTCTAGCTAGCATATTCTCTATTATTAGCATTCATTCCTATTTTTTGTATTCATTTAAATCAGCATTGGCATATAGAATAGTTTAGATTCATCTTGGCCAAACCTAGGAGTTGAATGATCGAGTATAAAAATGAACACATCAAACTCACTGTCAACCTAGGCGTGGAAACTGCCATTCAAAAGTTTCCTGGTGAACCCACCATCCGTCGAAAATTCACCCTTATACCCCTCCCCCGAGAGGCGGGACCTTCAAAGGGCCTCTCAGTCCGAGGTATTGTCCCATCCTTTTCACATCCCCCTTCCGGGCGCGGATCCTATAGCCTGAAGGTAAGGATGCAAAAAATTTGGAGCGATACACTAAGGATATCTATATATATTTCCTTTATATTCTTGATAACTACTCTATCAATTTAGTTTCTTGAATGCAAATAATCATTGGATTTTGTTAGGCTATTAATTGACTTAGGTAGTTTTTTTAGGAGACTACCCAATCCCCTTCCATTCCATTATAGAACCTTCATTTCTTAAGTGGTTTCTTAGCCTTGCTAAAGTCTAAGGTTGTCTATTCTTTCTTTTGAATCTCTATATTTGCTTTTTTTGTTCTTACCTCTTGATTAGTTTTCCTCCCTCTAGTAGAAGATCTAGTGATTGGGGTACCTCCTAGAATCATTGTTGTTGGTAACTGAGTCTCTTCTATTTATTCAATCTCCTCTTCTTGAAGGTTTTCTTTGGTAACCCGAGTTTCCTCCACTTTGTCTTATGATTTAAGATTTGATGGATCTTCCCCTTTTTTATATGTCCCTAGATGTTCATGTTCCTCATTTTATGATAAAATAGAAAAATTATTATTATTTTGTCTTTATGGATGTGGTTGAGTCCTCCTTCTACTTCTAGATCTTCTATATTATTTTCTTCTTACTGTTTAGAATTTTTTATCTTCATCCTTTATTGACTTGAACACACAACCTAGCACAAGTTGCATTATTGGTCTTCGGAGGAACCTAGTCTACAAATGTACCAATAGAGTTACCTATCATCTCAAGAGTTGGTTTATTCCATAAATGTAGGGGTAAAAATGGTAGTCTTACACAAAATAAGACTTCTTCTCATTCTTCTACTTGTGGGTCAAAACTGATTGACTAGGGGGTCATGTACAGAAGGCTTGATCCAAGGAACCAAAGACCTCCTTGAAATATTGCATCTCTTTCCTTTGTGAAGGAGAAAATTACTATGAAATACCCTCTCCCTGTCATCATGAATTTGTAGCTAGATATTTTAGATCCCCAAGAAGAGGTGATTTGTTAGTTTTTTAAGCCTTACTACCACAAAATATCACAAGTCCCAACATAAAATAGCCACAATATTAAAGGTTAAAATAATAATATAAGAGTAGAATAATATATGAGCCAATTAATATGTATATCAAGGCCTATATAATAAAGCAAATAAAATTTATTTATATAATAAAAAATGAATGTAAATGGCCTAAGTCATTCATGAACTATGCATGAAAAAACTTACAATATTAATTGCTTAAAATCTATATACAAGATTTATTTATTTTATTCCTATTACAACTTTGTAATATGATATTTAGATTACATTCTCATGGAGTATTGTCTCCATAATATAGTCATAGTAATGTAACTCTTCAAGTACTTAACTATTTCTCTTCATATGACAAGTCCCATGACCTTTGGCTTATCATATTGCCACTTGCATACTAGAATATTCAAGTTCTTCTTACATGGACACTTGACTCTAAGACACTTGCACACATCTACATGATTCTTACACTTATGCATGCACTCCTAATCTAAGACACTTATGCACATCCTCACATTATATATTTGCATACTTACATACATCTTCAAGTACTTGACTATTTCTCTTCATGTGACAAGTCCCATGACCTTTGGCTTATCATCTTGCCACTTGCATACTAGAATCTTCAAGTTCTTCTTACATGGACACTTAACTCTAAGACACTTGCACACATCTACATGATTCTTACACTTATTCATGCACTCCTAATCTAAGACACTTATGCACATCCTCAAATTATATATTTGGATACTTACATACATGATACTTGTGCATATTATCTCAATCTACACTTACACTCAAAATTACATGACACTTATGCATTTCCTGCACATTGCACTCTTACATGACACTTGTGCATTTCCTGCACATTAATACTTACATAAAAGATAAAATATAAATCACATACCTAAACTATAGACTCAACCCTAATCTATTACACATTTATAATTGTACCATAAATGCACCATGGGGGTACATTAGCATGAACCAAATAATGTAATATTCCTCAACATGATTCATCTTTGAATGGCTATTGGTCTAGGCTAAATACCCATAAATTTGCAAGTAAGATCTCTCTCAGTTAGGGTGAGGATCAGACTCTGAATATAGTTTGGAGGAATATCTACCATTGGAGCATCATTCAACTTAGGAACAAAGGAGCCTTTGTTACTTGGTTGGGATTGTTGTGGCCTTCTTGCCTTCAAAGCTTTGGTAATATTTTATAGTTTTGATTGGTCAATCAAAGGAGATAGTGAGAACAAGGAAAATGAGCCATGATCAACATTCTTGAGGTTAAAGATATTCATCATGGTAACATCCTAAAATGAGGGTTTAGGGGGGATATGGATATCCCTTGTTGACATTGCCATGACCGGGATTTGGAGGTGATCAAACCCTAATTTGAGCCAAAATAGATAATCCTCACCAAAATCTCAGCTATTTTATTTCTTGGCTTACTTTTCTTTGTTAAATTCATGGATAGAGCATGAAAGCAAAAGCAAAAGTAGAGGAAAACAACAAAGGAAGAAGCATAATATCTTAAGATAAATAACTGCAAAAAAATTACAAATAGTCACAATGCCTACCTGATCTAGGCATGCAAAGGATAATGTGTCAGGTGGCACAAATCCTTGTCCAAAAATTAGGTCCAACTATCAACAATGAACAATAAAATCAAAATTGACACTTCTTTGTTTGTTGTTTTTACTAAGACTCTACTGAGTCTAATTATGGTTATGTTGTGATTGAATTACAAGGGGCTCCCATAAGACTCCTTGTATCTTTTTGATGTGCAACACAATAGAGTTATTAGATAGGTACCTTTGATTGTAACTATTGATGTCCCCTTTAGGGCATAAAATTTTTTTGTCAATTAAAAAAAGTGCAACTATGATACAAACTTATTTTTAACATTTGTCCTATTATCCAACAAAATACGTAATAAATAGAAATCTTAGAAACTTGTAATAATTTTGATTGCAAAACTAATCAAATTCATGTAACAATAGTACAATATTAATTAAGCACATTACAATCAATATTTTAATATTAAAATTTAAAATTTACAACTTTGTAGTAGGTACTAGCCACTAGACAATGCTTATCTTTATTTGATGCTTGGTTCTTGAATATCGGATAAATAATTCTTTTTTGTTATATAAATTGTTAATATTAGTTTTTATGTGTCAATAATATAGGTCGTTTAAGTGCTCCTTAAGCATGCTTTACATGATACTATTTTATTATGTAAGTTTTGTTGAAATGCACTTAATTATTTTGAAATTCAAATTTTCCAATAATTTTAATCAAATATTTTATTTTAAATTATGTTGCACTTGTTTTATTCCTATTTATTTTTTTATTTCTTTCAAAAGGGTTTTGAAAGGGTTTTCTTTTCCTTTTTACATCGATTTAGTCACATTGAACTATTTGGTGCCATCTAGATTTGAACCTTGGTGTGGGCTACATCAACTATTTGTCCCAACCGTTGAACCAAGGACCCGTTGGCATTTTATTCCTTTTTATTATTAATTACTATAACTAAATGTTAAATTTAACCACATAATTTGTCACATCATCCTTTGATTTTTGAAATTCATTAAGCTAGTTAGCATCCATGGATACTTTGTTATGTGACATGAACATTCCCTAATATGCATGTATCCACCTCAATGTTTCTACTCTATATTACTTTGGTAATTATCCCTTTTTTTTTTGTTTGTATTTGGTTAGTGTGAGAAACCCCTACGATCGACGCTCAAGGTTGGGCATCCCCATCTCTTTTGGAGTATATTACATTACTTGGTACATGGTAATGTACCTTAATGGTACATTTATAAATAATAGATTAGGGTTGAGTCATAGTTTAGAGTTTGAGTTATATTTTACTTTTATGTAAGTTGTAATATGCAGGAATTGCACAAGTGTCATGTGAGTTAGAGTGCAAGTGTAATTTGAGTCTATGTGCACAAGTGTCTTGTATGTATGAGAATAAATATGTAATGTAAATATATGCACAAGTATCTTAGATTAGAGAGTGTAAGTTATAGAAGTGTAAGATTCATGTATAGGTGTGCATATGTTATAGTGTCAAGTGTTCATCAAGTATGCAAGTGGTAAGTAGATAAGCCAAGAGTCATGAGACTTGGCATATGGAAAATAATAGTCAAGTATCCAAAGAGTCACACTACTATGGCTATATTATGGAGGTAATACTCCATAACAAGATATAGCAATAAGGAGAACAAGTATTACAATATTTTGTAAAAGAAAGTGAATTAATAAATCTTGTATACATTTTGAGAAATTAATATTGTAATTTATATTTAATGCATAGTACATGATTGATTAAGACTATTTACATTCATATTTTAGCATATTATTGAATATTATTTTATTTATTATAAGCCTTGTTCTACATATTATTCTACTCATATCATTATCTTGACCTTATTATATTGTGGCTATTTTATATTTGATCATGTGAGATATAACCTGGGATATTTTATAGTAGTATTAAGGCTTAAAAATCTTTTAGTGGTATTAGATCTACCATTGGACTCTATCCAGATTGATAGAGTTCATTTTAGCCACTATTATAAATTAATTTATCCATATTTGATAAAGTCAATTAAGAGTCTATATACTTTAAAGGCAGTAAGACTCGAACTCTATTTTAAGGTCATATTGAGTAGAAAGGCTAGGGTCTATCCACTAGGTTGAAGAATAACCAATGAAGATAAGGACTCAACTATATTGATAGGCATACCAATTCAATATTATTTGGTCATTCAGGGATAAATCCAACCTTGACATTAATATTGATTTGCAGATTAAGAATTAAGAGGTGAATCAACTCTGAGATAGTTGATCATTCAGGGACATAGCCAACCCTAGACATTGAAGATTAAGGGACATTCAAAGTCACCTTGACATTATATTGGATTATCTAGTAAGGAGGAGAATCATATTAAGTTCTTAGATTTGACCTAAGACATTATTTATTTCAGATATAGAGTAGCAACAAAGATTAAGCTACATACCTATGAGAAGCTTCCTACAAAATATTGAGAAGAGTTTCAGCTTCTAAGTGCAAAGATAAGAAAGCAGAGAAAAGAAGATAGCATCAAAAAATATTAGAAGAGAAAGATAATAAAGGATTGAGAAGCATTCAAAGCTTCCTAAGAGAAAATAAAGAAAGTAGAACAAAAAAAATAAGATAGAATATGAGGACATTGAAAGCATTATTTATTATGCTTATTAACCACGTGAAACTTCACGCTAGATTGTATGTTGGAGGCTGAGTTGGCTTTGTTATAATCAGTTAGCCACCATGCTTGCATTGGGTTGGTTGTTACCAACCAAATTATGCTTATGTTGCATATTCTATATTTTGTAACCTATTTGTGCTATTTAAGCCTTGATGATTAATAAAAATGCATTCAAAATTCTAATTTGTATCAATATATATATCAGTCTTGAAGAAAGATAAAGAAGCACATAGCTTGCTTTATATTGCTTCAAGCATTGGATTAGAATCTACAATTGTTAAGAGTTACAAGTTAGTATAGAATAAAAAAGACCCTTATAGAGAAAATAAAAGAGACCCTTATAGAGAAAAGAGAGATACCCTTATAAAGTAAAGAAAGAGGTCTGATATAATATATAGAACAAATATAGAGATCATTACAAATAAGGAATATAGAGGCTCCTTATAAAATACAAAAGAAGCTTGTATAAAAAAGAGAAAAAGACCCTTATAATATAGAGGGATGAGAGGCCAGAGTAGAGTAGTCATAAGAGAAGCTATTAAAAAGAAGTGATTGAGCAACCAGAGTAGAGTAGTCATTCATTCGAACTACATAGTTGTGGTAATTAATCAAAAAATGAGATAGCGGAGTTAATGGGGAAGTCCATTAGGTTGACGTTCACAAAAATAGAGACCATCAAGTCAATATATGCAAAGGGAAGTCCATCAGGTCAACTCACGCGGACAAGGAGGCTATCAGGTCTATGTTCGTAGAGAAAAAGGCTATCAGAGCATCGTACGCAAACGAGGAAGTTAACAAACCAAAGTACATATAAAAAGATAATAGGTGCACAAACAAAAGCTATTCAACAAGGTGCAAGAGATAGTGATATTATCAAGCACCAACGCTAGCATCAATTTGCAGTGTAATCATAATTTAGAGCTTGAACCTGCAATACAATAAGCAATGTGAGCAAGATAAAGCAGAAGTTGGAGCAACTATAGTGAATAACTACAGTAATAAACTACATTGAGCACAACTATAAATACAACAAGCTCAATATATCATCACGTGTAGTAGAACCTGATACAGGTTACAACACAAAAGTCAAACTATATAGAAGCCAAAATATCAAGCTGATAAATAAGACAACTAAGGAAAAGCGTTTGAGGCAATTAGAAAAGTCTTGAAGCAGAAGTGCCAAAGATGTTTGAGAGCGAATGTTACATTTGGACAATGAGTGCTACATTTGGAGAGCAAATGCTATGTTTAGAAATTAAAACATTACATTTGGAGAGCGAGCACTACATTTGGAGAGGAAGTGAAACATTCCATGAATCTTACACCATCAATCAATCATGTAGCAATTTCCTGACAAATATTAAGAAGATATTCACACAAGCTACATAGGAGAAGCATTGCAGCACAACAAAGCAAGAGGTGTGCAAAATCAAAGTGGAAGTGAGTTTCTTTATAAGGTTAGTTTGGTATTTAGGGTTTTATGAAGTTAAGATTTAAAGTTATTTTGACTCAAGAGTTATAAGGGTTAATTATAAGTTTTATGAAAATTTAGATTTATTGGTTTATTATAAGTTTGGAGTGATAATATATTTAGGGTTATTAAAGTTTTAATTAGGTTAGAGTGATAAGGAATTCAACTAGTTTATCTATTTATAAGTTTTTATAGGTTTTTTAAAGCTTGAAATTTTTTTGAAGGATTATTTAATCGAGTTCTATTTTTGAAAAATCAAAAAAATAAAATTTATTGAATTTTTGCAAATTTAAATATTTGGGAGGTAAAAGGTTTTCGACATCAAAGGATTAGGAAAAACAAAAATTTGCAAAACTCATTTTTCTTTTCTAAATTAGGGAGACATAAGGTTTACTACTCCATAGGAATTTTTTTTCAATGAGTTTACACAGGTTTTATGAGGGGTCCCAATCCCCTCATACTGAGTGGGGTTTGAACCTTGGACCTCTCAAAGAGAGGCCAAAGCCCTTACCATTGCAATAAGCTTACAACTATTACTCAATAGGAATTAAATTAGTGAATTTGAATTATTTAAACCTAGGAGTTATAAGGTTGTCTACTTCAAAGGAGTCAAAGTTACAAATTTTGAGAATATGGAGTCCATAATTAGAAAAGAAATATTAGAGGTGATAAAGATTGGAATTAAGAATTTGATTGAAAAATCTGAAGGAAAGATAGATATAGTTTCAAAATTAATCTATAGTGAAGCCATGGATGAAAGCTTTGAAACATTTGAATACTATCTACATTCAAGACTTGTTGAAGCAATTGATTATGGAAAGGATAATATTATGATACCTCTAGATATAGGTAGCATAATATATATGGCATTACTTTCACTTAAGCTTCATAAAGATGAAAATTTGAAATAAAAAGAGTTGATTGAATCTCTAAAGGAGGTATAGATTTATAAAATGAATCAAGTGAATCATCTCTAAAAATAATATTTCATTCTTCATGCAGTATTGATATTCTAAGTTCATCTAACTCAAAAATTTATTATGATGCTCTAAGTGAATGTTTAGAAGTTACTATACAAGAAAAGAAAGAATCATATGATTCTAAGGACAAAGGCAAAGGAAAAATTCTTATGCAAGAATCTGATGACAATGAGAGAGTTCAAGAAATTTGTAATCTTGAAAACACAAAGACAAAGAAGAGCATGAAGCTAAAAATGAACTCAAAGTAGAAGGCTAGCATGAAAATGAACCTAAAGGATCTCAAATAGGAGATCATATGCATTCCAAGGTGACTTGAAGATTGAAGATAAAGACGAAGACCATGATTGAAGACGAAATTTTTCAATAACCAAATAAGTAATACAAGGGAGTGTGGGAGTATATTACATGACTTGGTACATGCTAATGTATCCCCATTGAAATTTGTAAATAATATTCAAAGAGATCATAGTTCTTAAGTCTGACCCTTGCCTTAAGTCATGGAGTATATTACATGACTTGGTCATGGTACATTTGTATATAATAGATTAGGGTTAAGTCATAGTTTAGAGTGTGAGTTATATTTTCCTTTCATGTAAGTTGTAATGTGCAAGAAATGCACAAGTGTCATGTGAGTTAGAGTGCAAGTGTAAGTTGAGTCTATGTGCACAAGTATCTTGTATGTATGAGAACAAATATGTAATGTAAAGATGTGCACAAGTGTCTTAGATTAGAGAGTGCAAGTTATAGAAGTGTAAGAGTCATGTATAGGTGTGCATATGTTATAGTGTCAAGAATTCATCAAGTATGAAGTGGCAAGTAGATAAGCCAAGAGTCATGAGGTTTGGCATATGGAAAGCAATAGTCAAGTATCCAAAAAGTCACACTGCTATGGCTATATTATGGAGATAATACTCCATAACAAGATATAACAATAAGGAGAACAAGTATTATAGTATTTTGTAAGATAAAGTGAAGCAATAAAGCTTGTATAAATTTTGAGCAATTAATATTGTAAGTTATATTTAATGCATGGTATATGATTGATTAACGCTATTTACATTTATAATTTAGCATATTATTGAATGTTATTTGATTTATTATAAGTCTTGTCTTACATATTAATTTGCTCATATTATTCTACTCATCATTATATGACCTTATTATATTGTGGCTATTTTATATTTGATCCAATAAGATATAACCTATGATTTTTTGTGGTAGTATTAAGGCTTAAAATTTCTTCAATCCCACCATGACCTCTTAGAAGGGGAGAGTTGAGATTATCAATAGAGAATTTAACACATAGCCACACAAACACACATGTCACAGTTTGAACTTTGGATCTCCCAAAGAAAAGCCAAAGCTCGAACCATTGTGTTGTCCCCCCGAGACAATAATGTTCACTTTTTAATAGCATTGTTTTTGTGTTATTTAATATGATACCATCATAATACTTTGTTTGGTCCATTATATATAGGATGAGGTATTTATATTATGTTATAAACATGTGTTATCAACATGTGGGTGCAAATACCCTATCTCCTTTGGTATTCCCTTTAGATTTAAATCTTGGACCTCTTATTGTTAATGTAGATATATTGTTATGCATTTTTACCATATTTCATTTAAAACATGTATGAATTAGTCTCTCAACTTAAGTATTTTAGATATGTCATCTTCTATGGAAAATGACTATGTTCAATTGTTTATGATCATAACGACCATTGTGTGAGTGTGAGTGTGAGTGGTAGGTGCTTGAACCCAAAGTCCTTTGTTTGGATCTTACTATAAAACTTGTGATATCCTATTTAAAAACTTAAAACTTAAAACTTTTTTGGATCTTACTATAAAACTTGTGATAACCTATTTAAAAAATAATAAATAATTATATCCATTTAGCATTGTTTAATAATGGTGACTCCTTGAACATCATTCGAGATCTGCAGGTTGGAAAGACTAACAAATTATTTCATCCTGAATATTATTAAGGACACATCAAAGATTATGGAAGGTATGTTAGAAGTTAAAATTGAGCATATTTATAGGTAAGGTAACCAGGTTGTTGATGTTATGGCCAATTTGGGGGTGGATAGTGGCCAGTTCAAAATTTGGGAAGACAATTTTCCTTTGTGGTTAATGACAATTATTGCTTTGGAAGCATTGGGCCTACCTATCCAGTAGGCCTTTTTATTGTCTTTCTGCTTGGATGAGGTCTCAGTTGTGTTCTAGTGATCCTCTCTTTAGGGGGTCTTTTTTGGGGTTGGCCCTTTTGCTCCCTGGTGGTTACCATTATCAAGGAATATGCTTGGTGTTTTACCTTCATACTTGCTCTCTGAGTTTGGAGTTTTGTTATCTGCATCTTGATGTAGTTACTACCCTTCCAGTATTATGCAAAAATAGAGTAGGATCATTGGTGTCTCTAAAAGAAATTTGAGTTAAAATTCTCCTTTATGCCCTGCTGAGTGGTGAGCTGGTCTTTATTTTTGGATGGTTGTTTTAGTTTAATTTTTGTTTCTTTTGGCCTTGGAGGCTAGCCTGTGCTTAATTAGCCTTATCTTTCTCTGCCTCCTTTAATGTAAAAGGTTTTGGGACCTTTCAAAACCCTGTTTTTCATCATTAATAAATAATAATAATATTTTAAATATGTTATATTAATTTCTAAATTGATTATATGAGATTCAAATTGATCCCATCCTTATTAGATTACCATGTTATTATGGCATTTCAAAGAACTATTTGGTGATGTTATATTGTCTAGTAAGGTTTGAGGATGGATCTTTCTTTCATAAGCCCATATTTTTAACCATTATAGCTAATGTCATTTGATTAAAATTAAGATTCACCCACAAAATTGAAACTTTAGTTTACCAAGTGAAACTCCTTGTTACCCTAAAAATGTTAATATTAACATGGGATAGAGTTTGTAAAAAACATAATGGCAAGCTAAATTCATAATATGAACATAGTTGATCTAAGGTCTTGTTCTCCTAAAAATGTTAAGATTAACATGGAACAAAGTTTGTAAAAAACATAATGGTAGACTAAATTCATAATATGAACATAGTTGATCTAAGGTCTATAATCACCCACTCACCTTTGGTTCATGCATAGTTCTTAAGTTTGACCCTTGTCTTAAGTGTTCTCATAGTTCTTCAAGGTGCCCATCCATGCGATCAAAACATGGATCTATGATATAAAAATCCTTGTTGTGCACCAATTATCACAAACCCATTAAACTTAAATGGTAATGTTTATCCATAAAATTGAAACCTTAATTTACAATGCAAAACTCAAAACTCCCCACTCCTTGCCTCAAACTCCTTGAAAAAAAATAAATGTTAGGGTTCATCTATAAAATTAAAACTAAAATGTAAAACTCTTTCATTTAAAGCCTAATAATATTTACTTACTTTTTCAAACCCTATATAAACTTAAATATTTTATATTATTTTTTAAAAATAATTATTTATTAACTTTTTAAAACCTAAAAACATGTTTCAATAACAATCATATATTATTGCCCCCAAGGGTTAGGTGGATTGATAGTTGCTTGTCTAGACAAGCACTTACCAAGAAAACACTCAGGTTTAAACCTTGAGGGCAACATGTTTACAAAGGTAATAGTCTGATCTGAATCCTCTAAGTGTGTGCCAGATCGACAATGATGGTATGAATCCCAAACAATCGATGGTCTCTCTCACATATGATCAACAACAAGATGAAATAGATTTGGTGGGAGCAACCCCTATGGTTTGAACCTTGTGTTGGTTGTAACCAACTCTCCTATAAAAAATAATCATAAATTATTTTAAAATAATAGTAGTATATTCATTAATTTTTTTAATAATTAATAAAATAGTTATTTGATTTTGTAAGCCCAACCCCTCTTACAGTCCATTTACAAAAATATTTTTTTTTTTCAGTAAAACGACAAAATTTCATATGTTCATCTTAGTTTCCTGCAAGAGTTGAAAGGTTACTTACCATTTGTTTATTTATTTATGTATATAATAATTTGGTTAGTATAAGAAACCCTTACGATCGACGTTTAGGGCAAAGCATTCTCATCCCAACTATGACCTCTTGAAAGGTAGAAAGCTAAACTTATCAATAGAACAGACCATTTCCATCCCATCGATGACCTATTGTAAGGTTGAAAGCTAAACTTATCAATAGACGATTAACACAAAATCACACATGATTTAGACCTTGAACCTCCGAAAAAGAGCCAAACCCCAAACAATTTACGTTGTGCCACCCGAGATATTACTTACCTTATATCAGCTTGAACCTAAAAAAAAAACCAAACCCCAAACCATTTACGTTGTGCCACCTGAGACATTACTTACCTTATATTACCACTAAGCTAAAGATATTAAGCCTCCCCTCTCTACAACAACAGAGCACCTTTCTTTTAAATTGAACTTAGATCTATGCAAGAAGAGCCCAATGCCTTCACCAGTGTGGCAACCCCTCTTACAGAAAATACCCATTTTACATACTTTTTTTTCTAACATTGGGGCACCCTTTCCGTGAATTTCTTGTAAATTGAACTTAGATCTACGCAAGGATAGCCCAATGCCTTTACCATTGTGGCAACCCCTCTTACAAACATTACTTATTTTACATAAATATTTTTTTAACATTGGAACACCCTTCCCGTGAATTGAACTTGAATCTATGTTAGAAGTGTCCAATACCTTTACCATTACAGTAACCCCTCTTAAATCATCACCCGCTTTACATAAATATTTTTTTTAACATTAAAAGATCAAAATTTCATATGTTCATCTTAGTTTCCTCCAATAGTTGAAAGGTTATTTACCTTTTTATATATATATATATATATATATATATATATATATATATATATATATATATATATATATATATATATATATATATATATATTTGTCAATCTAATTAATATATATAGGTTTGGTTAGTGTGAGAAACTCCTACGGTCAGGGTTGGGTATCTCATCCCACCATGTCCTCTCATAAGGAAGAGATTTTGGTTTATCAATAAGAAATATATAGGTTTGGTTAGTGTGAGAAACTCCTACAGGGTTGGGTATCTCATCCCACCATGTCCTCTCATAAGGAAGAGATTTGGGTTTATCAATAAGAAATTTATCACACGCCGTGATTTAAACTTTAAACCTACCAAATAAGAGCTAAAGCCCAAATCATTACACCTTCGTTACGATGTCCCCTCAGGACTCGTTACTTACCTTATGTTACCACTAGGCTAAAGATATTAGGCCTTGCCTCTCGTACAACATTGGAGGCGTGCTTCCCATGAATTGAACTTGAATCTATGTAAGGAGAGTCCAATGCCTTTATCATTGTGACAACCCTTTTTACAATCATCAACCATTTTACATAAATATTTTTTGAAAACATTTGGGCACCATTCCTGTAAATTGAACTTAGATCTATGCTAGAAGAGCCCAATGCCTCTACCATTATGGCAATCCCTCTTAAATCATCACCCATTTTACATAAATATTTTTTAACATTAAAATGTCAAAATTTCATATATTTATTTTAGTTTCATCCAAGAGTTGAAAGGTTACTTACCTTATATATACTTTTGGGATCCATAAGGTAGTTGGTTACATTCACAGTCCTTTTCTATTATCAAGGAGGGTTCAAATATTGGGGTTTCTCCTAACAACACCTATTCCACTTTGTTGTTATTTAACCCGGCATGAGGAAAGCATTCGAGAATCGGGATTGGTACCACCATTATCGAGCTGGTGCACACTTAATAGATAAACACATGTCAAACTACTACTTTGCACAAATAGGGCATACTCGTTATTTAACTTGGCACGAGGAGAGCATCCGAGACTCAGGATTGGTACCACCATTATCGGGCTAGTGCACACTTAGTAGATAAACACAGGTCAAACTACTACTTTGCACAAATAGGCATGCCCTAGGTTGCTTACCTTATATTACCACTAGACTAAAGATATTAGGCCTCGATCCCGAGGGACAACGCAAAGGTTGGCTTTGGCTTTTCTTTGGGAGGTTCAAGGTTCAAATTGTGGCATGGGCGAGTGTGTGAGGGGATGGATGTGTGTTTGACCTTTATTGATAAGCTCAACCCTAGGGAGAGTTGAGCTTATCAATAGGTAATTTAACACACAATCTCACACACATCAGGGTTGGGCATCCCCATCCCACCATGACCTCGTACAAGGACGAGAGTTGAGTTTATTAATAGGGAATTTAACACACAACCCCACACACATCAGTTTGAATTTAAACCTTCCAAAAAAGAGCCATAACATTAAAACATCAATATTTTATATGTCCATTTTAGTTTCCTCCAAGAGTTGAAAGGTTATGTTTTTTTTTAAATTTGCTTAGTGTGAGAAACCCTTACAACCGACGCTTAGGGCTGGGCATCTCCATCCCACCAAGACCTCCCATAAGGAGAAAGTTGAGCTTATCAGTAGGGAATTTAACACACAATCACACATATATGTCTTGATTTGAACTTTGGACTTTTTGAAGAAAATAGTTGTCTTGTCCCTCCAAGACTAAATTTTTTATTTTTTCAAAAAAAGCCAAAGTTTAAACCATTGGACACCATTGAGTTGTCCTCCAAGACTTTTTTTTATTTTTATTTTTGGGGGGTTTGGATTTGGTTAGTGTGAGAAACTCCTACATTGTCCCTCTAAGACTATATTTTTTATTTTTTTGAGAAGAGCCAAAGTCTAAACCTTTGAGTTATCCTCTAAAAAAAAATTTTGGGATTAGATTTGGTTAGTGTGAGAAACCCTTACGACCGACGCTCAGGGATGAGCATTCTCATCCCACCATGACCTCTTATAAGAGGGATATTTGAGCTTGTCAGTAGAAAATTTAACACACAACCCTATACACACACCGCAGTTTGAACTTTAAACCTCTCGAAGAAGAGCCAAAGCCCGAACCACCTCTCATAAGAGGGAAGTTGAGCTTATCAATAGGGAATTTAACACACAACCCCACACACGCCGCGATTTGAACTTTAAACCTCCCAAAGAAGAGCCAAAGCCCAAACCACCTCTTATAAAAAGGAGAGCTGAGCATATCAATAGGGAATTTAACACAGTGCCACACACATGTCACAGTTTGAACTTTGAACCTTTCGAAAAATAACCAAAGCCCAAATCATTATGTTGTTCCCTTGAGACTCTTACCTTATATTACCATTAGGCTAAGGATATTAGGCCTTGCCTCTTTACAACATTGGGGCACTCTTCCCATGAATTGAATTTAGGGCACTCTTTCCATGAATTGAATTTGGATCTATGTAAGGAAAGCCCAATGCCTTTACCATTGCAACAACGCCTCTTACACTTAGTATCCATTTTACATAAATAAATTTTTAACAGCGGGATACCCTTCCCATGAATTGAACTTGGATCTAAACTAAAAGAGCCCAATGCCCTTACCATTATGACAACATCTCTTAAGCCATCATCCATTTTATATAAATATTTTAACAACATCAAGATATCTTCCAATAAATTGAACTTGAATCTATATTAAAAAAGTCCAATACTTTTACCAGTATAACAACCCTCTTAAATCATCACCCATTTTACATAAATATTTTTTTAACGTTAAAACATCAAAATTTCATATGTTTATCTTAGTTTCCTCAAAGAGTTGAAAGGTTACTTATCTTATATTACCACTAGGATAAAGATATTATGCCTCGCCTCTTGTACAACATCGAGGCACCCTTCATATGTCCATCTTAGTTTCCTTCAAGAGTTGAAAGGTTACTTACCTTATATTACCACTAGGCTAAAGATATTAGGCCCTGCCTTTTGTATAACATCGGAATATTCTTCTCATAAATAGAATTTGGAATATTCTTTTCATAAATGGAATTTGGAAAATTCTTCTCATAAATGGAATTTGGAAAATTCTTCTTATGAATTGAATTTGGATCTATGCAAGGAGAACCGACAATCCCTTTTACGGTCATCACCTATTTTACATATATATATATTTTTTTTAACATCGGAGCACCCTTTGTGTAAATTAAACTTGGATCTATGCTAGAAGAACCCAATGCCTTTACCATTACTACAACCCCTCTTAAGTCATCACCCATTTTACATAAATATTTTTTTAACATTAAAATATCAAAATTGTATACATCCATCTTAGTTTCTAGTACGAGTTGAAAGGTTAATTACCTTATATTACCACAAGGCTAAAGATATTAGGCCTTGCTTCTCGTACAATATGGGATACCCTTCTCGTGAATTGAACTTAGATCTATGCAAAGAGAGCCCAATACCTTTACCACTACGACAACCTATTTTATAGTCGGCACTCATTTTACTTAAATATTTTTTAACAACATCGAGCACCCTTCCCATGAATTGAATTTGGATCCATGTGAGAAGAGCCTAATACCTTTACCATTACAACAACCCCTCTTAAATCATCACCCATTTTACATAAATAGTTTTTAAACATTAAAACATCAAAAATTCATATGTCCATCTTAATTTCCTGCAAGAGTTGAAAGGTTACTTACCTTATATTACCACTAGGCTAAAGATATTTGACCTCACCTCTCATACAACATTAAGGCACCCTTCATATGTCTATCTTAGTTTCTTCCAAGAGTTGAAAGGTTACTTACCTTATATTACCATTAGGCTAAAGATTAGGTCTAGCCTCTCATACAACATCGAGGCATCCTTTCCATGAATTGAACTTGAATTTATGCAAGGAGAGTCCAATGCCTTTACCATTGTGGCAACCCCTCTTACAGTCATCACTCATTTCACATAAATATTTTTTTAACAACATGAGGACACCCTTTTAGTAAATTAAACAATCATCACCCATTTTACATGAATATTTTTTTAACAATATGAAGACATCTTTCTCGTAAATTGAACTTAGATCTATGTTAGAAGAGCCCAATACCTTCACCATTATGACAACCCCTTTTAAATCATCACCTATTTTACATAAATATTTTCTTAACATTAAGACATCGAAATTTTATATGTCCATCTTAATTTCCTCGAGTTGAAAGGTTACTTACAACATCTCAACACCCTTACTACCAACGCTCAGGTTGGATATCCCTATCCCAACCATAATCTTTTGTAAGGGTGAGAGTTGATAAGTTGGTATCCCTATCCCAACCATGACCTTTTATAAGGGTGAGAAGGGTGACAACTGAACTTATCAATAGATACCAAACACACAATCATACACACACCCACCCCCTCACACTCGTCTAGGCCACGGTTTGAACCTTGGACCTCCCAAAGAAAAGCCAAAGCTTTCATCGTTGTGTTGTCCCCCAGATGGGTTACTTACCTTATATTATCACTAGGTTAAAGATATTAGGCCTTGCTCCCAAGGGCTAGGTGGATTGGTAGTTGCTTGTTTGGCGAGGCACTTACCAAGAAAAGACTTGGGTTCAAACCTTGGGGATGCCAATTTGCAAAGGTAGTAGCCTGCTTTGAATCCTCTGAATGCGCATCAGATCGATGACGATTCCGAGCGAGCGCATCAGATCGATGACGATTCCGAGCGACCGATGGTCTCCCTCTCATGCCGGGTCAACAACAAGATGGAATAGGCTTGTTGGGAGCCGATGGTCTCCCTCTCAGCCCCCGTGGGTCAACAACAACAAGGTGGAATAGGCTTGTTGGGAGCCGATGGTCTCCCTCTCAGCCCCTGTGGGTCAACAACAACAAGGTGGAATAGGTTTGTTGGGAGCAACCTCTTTGGTTTGAACCCTACACTTGGCAATTACTAAAAATAGTGTGGTTGTAACCAACTCCCCTTATGTATTTATATAATAAAAACAGATATTAGACCTTGCCTCTCTAGAATATTGGTACATCATTCGTGTGAATTGAACTTAGGTTTATGTTATGAGAGCTCAATGTCTTAAATGTTCCATCAATCGTTTTTGTATAAAGAAGTAATAAGTTAAAATCTTTTAACATTTTTAAATCATAGATCTTATCTTTTATATATATATATATATATATATATATATATATATATATATAAAGTATAGTATAGTATAGTAGGGTAGAGAAACCTCTATAAACCCTAGTTCATTGGATAAAAATAAAATTAACAAACCTAACCATAAAAAAAAATCCAAATAAAAACCTTTCCACTATTATGTATTTCTTATTATCTTATATAATAAATTTCTCAAGTATTATGTATTTCTTATTATCTTATATAATAATAAGTTTTTGTATATGTCCGTAGGATAGAAAAAAAAAAAATTGCAACCAAAGCCTGTAAACAACAAAATCAAAATATAGCTAGTACTTGTCTGCTATCATCCTCCCTATAATATTTCTAAGATAATATAATAATAAGTTTCTGTATATGTGCGTAAGATAGTTAAAAAAAAATTGCAACGAAAGCCTGTAAACGACAACAAAATCATAATATCGCTATCCGAACTAAAATTTATGGATAAAAAATTTGCAACGAAGGCCTGTAAGCGACAACAAAATCAAAAATCGCCACCCAAACTAAAATTCATGGATAATAAAGCCCACCCGAGATTCGAAACACGGATAAGCAAGGATAGCGAGCCAAATCCCACCCGTCCGATAGATTTCCTCCCCCGAATCGACGGCCACCAGCGCACCAAACCCACGCTCCCATGCGGCTCGAACAACACAAGATAACATTTCCCGCATCGTTACGCCCACAGACCAGCGAGAGCAAAGGAAAGGCAAACCAAAACAAAAAAGAAGAGAAACCGCCATGGCTTCCTCTCTGGCCTCGCCCTCAGCCTGGCTAAATTCGTTCCACTCCTCAGCCGCCGGACACGGGCGCCGAAATTTCAGAGTATACGCCCGCTTCGGCTTCGGAAAATCCCGCACCAAGAAGTCGCCACCGCCGAAGCCCAAGGGCGGCTCCGGCTCCGACCGGCCCCTCTGGTTTCCCGGCGCAAAGGCCCCCGCATGGCTCGACGGATCCCTCGTCGGCGACTACGGGTTCGATCCCCTGGGCCTCGGAAAGCCCGCCGAATACCTGCAATACGACCTGGACTCCCTGGACCAGAACCTCGCCAAGAACGACCCCGGCGACGTCATCGGCACCGTCAGCTACGATGGCTCCGAGGTGAACCCCACCCCCTTCAAACCCTACAGCGAAGCCTTCGGCCTCCAGCGCTTCCGCGAGTGCGAGCTCATCCACGGCCGCTGGGCCATGCTCGCAACCCTCGGCGCCCTCGCCTCCGAAACCTTCACCGGCGTCTCCTGGCAAGACGCCGGAAAAGTAAGTTAAACCCTTCAAACCCTAAGTTAAAACCCTTGAAACCCTTATTAACCTCGAGTTTTAGTAAAATAACTACAAGCTATTGTTTCCAGTAGTACTGATGATGTGGGGTTTTGGTGTGAAAGGTGGAATTGGTGGAGGGGTCGTCTTACCTGGGGCAGCCGCTGCCGTTCGACATGACGGCGTTGATCTGGATCGAGGCGCTGCTGGTGGGGTATATCGAGTTTGCGAGGAATGCCGAGCTTGATCCGGAGAAGAGGCTGTACCCGGGGGGGAATTTTGATCCGCTGGGATTGGCGTCGGACCCGGAGAAGAAGCAGCGGCTGAAGCTGGCGGAGATAAAGCATGCGAGGCTGGCGATGGTGGCGTTTCTGGGGTTTGCTGTGCAGGCGGCGGTGACGGGGAAGGGCCCGCTCAATAATTGGGTTACCCACCTCAGCGACCCGCTTCACACGACTATTCTTGACACCCTTCTTTAGAGAACTTAAGTTTTAGGTTCTCGTCTGTGTATTTATTCATGGCAAGTGTTTGTCAGAATGTGTGAACTCAGAGGTTTGTCAATGGTAGGTGTAACGTTACAAATTAGTCGAAAATTCGAGATCCAGCCGTAGAAATTTTTAGCAGATTTAAGGTTACAGTTTTATTGAGGTTGGAATGGTGTATTTTATTTGCAGGGCGTTTTATGTATGTCTGTGGCGAGATTACTAACTCAGTGTCACTGTGTAAACAACAACCAACCTGCATCCATGCACGCACGCACGCGAATGAAGTAAAGTAAATTTGCTCGCTCCTTAAAATATATATATATATATATAAAAGATGATGAGACTTAACCTTTTATTATTCATTTTTATTTTTTCAATTTGAAATGGACTCATCTCATCCCCTTATCACACAGTGGTATTACAAACCTTAAATATTATAAGATTAATATTATTATTACAAAAGAGCTAGATATTATTCATGTATTGTTTGGCCAGTGATATTATAAAGTTAGATATTAGCCATGTATTGCTTGGCAAGATTCTGGGTCTCTTCCTTCAATCTTAAAGAATTTAAGGAGTTGAGCTTATTGTCATTTGATTTACAATTGGTTATGTGAAATTGAAACATCAGATATAGTGGTATTATTACAGTGTAGATATTATTTAGGTATAATGTGACAAGATTTAAACTTGGGTTTCTTCATATAATGATATTACAATAGTCTGGATATTATTTAGGCACCAGTTATCAAGATTTAAAGTTGGGGTTGGATATCTCTTTGAATATTAAAGAATCTAACCTATTTAATAATTTTGTCTTTATTATAATTATAATATATATTTTTTATATTTTATTTTACATATACTAAAGAAATCTTGGTGGAATTTTATTTTATTTTAATTTTACCTCTAGTTACTTTGGGTAAGCTTTTTAATATAGTTGGCAATCTTCTTGTAACATGCCCTCCCCTCTGGTTTCACGGCGCTTGAGGGATTCAAATCATAGTGTTCACCTTTTTCAAAGGAGTGCTTTGACCAACAGATAATATTTTTTATAAGGTAAAAAAATTAATATAAGCTGGGTTCGAGGGATTCAAACAGTAGTTTTCAGGGGCTTGAGGGATTCAATTCTTAGTCTCCACCCTTTCCAAGGAGCGCAACAACAGATAATATTTTTTATAGGGTAAAAAAATGAATATAAACTGGTTTTGAGGGATTCAAACCGAGGAGCGCTTTGACTAACGGACAATATTTTTTATAGGTACAAAAATTAATATCTATTAAAATAATTTTAAGAAAATTAATATTTATTTAATTTTATTAAATTTTATAATATTTTTAAAAAAATATTTGTAGATTTAAGGATTTGTTGGCTCTAAATAAAAAATCATTGAATGTTTAGAAGTAGAAAAGTAGAAATATGATTATATATAAATGATATCATGGTGCAGGTAACGTAAATAGATGATATTACTATAATTATATAGTAAAAAGAAGTAAAAAAATAAATAATTATGCTTAGAGGACTTATAATCCTTTAATAGGATAAGAGGTTCAATGATTTAATTGTTAAGAGTAAGTGTTATTAATAAAATTTGAGGGTTAGTGGATTGGTAAGTGCTTGTTTAGTTAGGTATTTTTAAACTTGGGGGCAGCCTGTTTATAAAGGTAGTAATCTAATCTGAATCTTTTGAGTGTGTCCACAAGGATAGTACGAGCGAATAGCTTTGGTCCGCTTTGGTCCTTCAAGCCGGGTCAACAATAACAAGAGAGAATAAGTTTGGTGGGAACAGCCCATGTAGTTTGAACCTTGTGCTTGTTAATTACTAAAAATAATGTAGTTGTGACCAACTCTCTTACATAACCAAAAAAATAAAAATAAATACCTATGAAATGTAATATTTTATATTACAATTACGACAAGTTAAATTGAAGAAAAATAATTAATTTATTAGTCGTTGAATGCTGAGATATAAAACTATTACAATTTATAAACAATTATAGCATGGTAGATCACTAGTAGTAGAATGATGTTGCTTACGACCATGTAGCCATAAAAAATATATATATAATAAAACATTTATGCTTGGAGGGCTTCTAATTTATTGTTTGTGATGATAAAAGGTTGATTATTGTTGTGTCAAATGCAATTATCACTAACAAAATGCAATGTATGCTACGTAGGGTAATTTCAAATGTAACATTTTAAACTATAATTACTACCGAGAAATATCTTTCTTTATTTTCCTCCTGTAGTATAGATTACATTATTTGTCCTCCTGTAGTATAGATTACATTATTTGTCTCTATGTATTTCTGTCATCTTTTTGTATATACATGTTCTTGGCAATTGTGTTGGAGTTACATGATTGGGGAAGAGAGCATTGAAGCATAATAGAAGCTCACTTTATTAGTTATTGTGAAAGATTACACTAATACCCATTTTTGATGCCCATGTATTTGTGAGAGTTATTGTGAAAAGTTACACTTACTATTTATCCGGATCACATCTAATCCTTGGAAACCAACCCAAAAAAATAAAAACTTAAAATCATATTGTATAGAGTTGTTTACATTTTTTTTTTTTTTTAATTTATGTTCATATTCCAACATAACCCAAGAGATATATGTGATATTATTTTTAATAATATCAATCTAACTTCTTGCTTTAAGACCTTTAAGTATAATTTTGGTGACCAACATAACGCAAGAGATATATCTTATTTTATTTTTAATAAGATCAATCTAACTTCTTGCTTTAACCAAAAGGGGTCATGAGACCTTTAAGTATAATTTTAGTGACACTTGCTTAGAGCAGTCCTCATGCTTTGGAAGTTTGGGGGTAATAAGCCCTTTTTGGTCCCTATGTTAAACGTTATACTAAACGTTATTTATTACTCTGGATGGTAATTATGAAATTATATATGTAGCTGTATAGATATGTGTAGTACTTCATGAGAGCCCCCTGAGGATGAAAAGGAAAAAATAAAAATTAAATTAAATAAATAAGCTTTTTCTTTTTTGTTCGTAAAGATCTTAGCTACAATTCATTTCAATACTATTGCTACGTTAATTCACAAAAGTTGTGTTGTGTTTATCATGCGATGTTTTAAAACAACCTTGAGATATCCACCTATTTTTGTAGATGCTTGTATATAATGTTCAAGTCATCGCTTGTAACAAGTGCTCTTTCTTAGATGTTGGTATGTAGAAAATATTATATTTTACATTTTTAAGCTGCAACTTCTCCCTGCTAGTAGACAAATGTGCTCTTCTTAATTAATCTGTTTCCCGTCTTATTTAGTTGTACCAATTATATCAAAACAATTTCCCTATGACTCAATTGCATTTCAAAGTTTAGTAAGGCAATTAAAAAATTCATCAATTGAAGGTATAAAGACATATATCATTAATGATATAACATTAATAATCAAAACTTAAATTCTTATTATCTTATATAATAAGTTTTTCAAGTATTTCTTAATATCTTATATAATAATTTACTGTTCACACCATACTTACAAATATTCGTCTAAAACATTAATAATCAAAACTTAAATTTTTATTATCTTATATAATAAATTTCCCAAATATTATGTATTTCTTAATATCTTATATAATAATTTACTGTTCACACCGATACTTACAAATATTCGTCTGCTACCATCTACCCAGTATTATAGTATTTCAGTTTTGTATATGTGCGTAAGATAGGAAAAAAAATGTTTGGAACGAAAGGCTTGTCAACGACAACAAAATCAAAATATCGCCACCCAAACTAAAATTTATGGATAACCCGAGATTTGAAACACGGATGAGCAAGGATAGCGAGCCAAATCCCACCCGTCCGATAGATTTCTTCCCCCGAATCGACGACCACTAGCGCACCAAAACCATGCCCTCATGCGACTCGAACAACACAAGATAATATTTTCCCATAATTACGCCCACAGACCAGCGTGACCAAAGGAAAGGCAAACCAAAAAAAAAAAAACGCCATGGCTTCCTCTCTGGCCTCGCCCTCGGCCTGCCTAAATTCATTCCACTCCTCAGCCGCCGGAATTTCAAGGTATACGCCCGCTTCGGATTCGGAAAATCCGGCACCAAGAAGTCGCCACCGCCAAAGCCCAGGGCTGGCTCCGGCTCCGACCGGCCCCTCTGGTTTCCCGGCGCAAAGGCCCCCGCATGGCTCGACGGATCCCTCGTCGGCGACTACGGGTTCGATCCCCTGGGCCTCGGAAAGCCCGCCGAATACCTGCAATACGATCTGGACTCCCTGGACCAGAACCTCGCCAAGAACGATCCCGGCGACGTCATCGGCACCGTCAGCTACGACGGCTCCGAGGTGAACCCCACGCCCTTCAAACCCTACAGCGAAGCCTTCGGCCTCCAGCGCTTCCGCGAGTGTGAGCTCATCCACGGCCGCTGGGCCATGCTCGCAAGCCTCGGCGCCCACGCCTCCGAAATCTTCACCGGCGTCAACTGGCAAGACGACGGAAAAGTAAGTTAAACCCTTCAAACCCTAATTAACCTCCAGTTTTTGCAGAATTAGTTCTCTTGATCTTAGTTATAAGACCTTAAAACCTTTTAACATCGAGTTACAACATATGTATTTGTACAAGCTATTGTTACTGATGATGTGGGGTTGGTGTGAAAGGTGGAGTTGTTGGAGGGGTCGTCTTAACTGGGGCAGCCGCTGCCGTTCGACATGACGGCGTTGATCTGGATCGAGGCGCTGCTGGTGGGGTATATCGAGTTTGCGAGGAATGCCGAGCTGGACCCGGAGAAGAGGCTGTTGTACCCGGGGGGAAGTTTGACCCGCTGGGTTTGGCGTCGGACCCGGAGAAGAAGCAGCGGCTGAAGCTGGCGGAGATAAAGCATGCGAGGCTGGCGATGGTGGCGTTCCTGGGGTTTGCTGTACAGGCGGCGGCGACGGTGAAGGGCCCGCTCAATAATTGGGTTACCCACCTCAGCGACCCGCTTCACACGACTATTTTTGACACCATTCAGTCGTGTATTCCTATCCCAGTCTAAGGACGAAAGTTGATAAGCTGGGTATCCCTATCCCCATGTTAATTGGATATTGCTACGTTTTGTTTGTGTTTATTATGTGATGTTCTAACAACCTTGAGATATCCATCTATTGTGATGTTCTAAACAACCTTGAGATATCCATCCATTTTGTAGATGCTTGTATATAATGTTCATGTAACAAGTGATTTTTCTTAGATGTTGGTATGTAAGACAGTATTACATTTTACATGTTTAAGCTGCAACTTCTCCTTGCTACTTAGTAACAGTGTGCAGAAGACAACAGGATTCCCCGACTTATCATTTCATTCTTCCAGCCTCCAAAGGCCACGACCAGGATGCGCCAGGGTGATCACAGAGGTACAACAAGATCAACTCGTCGTCATCGACTCCAACAAAGAACGTCTACGACGACATCCAACTCTTATATTACTCACTTCTCTTCACCCTTGAATGTTGGGAATGTTGGGAGTAATCCTTGTTCCAGAGATCTTGTATATCATATGTCATTATGTTTACTGTTTTTCTTACTTGTAAAGTAGACAAATGTGCTTTTCGAAATTAATTTTTTCCTGTCTTGTTTAGTTATACCAATTATATCAAAACAATTTCCCTATGACTCAATTGCAATTCTAAGTTTAATAAGTCAAAGGCAATTAAAAAATTCATCAAATGAAGGTATAAAGACATATTATTAATGATATAACATTAATAATCAAAACTTAAATTTTTATTCTAACTATTGAATGCTTTTAAGCAATCAACATTATCAATATAACATTAAAATTTCCAAACACAAGTAAAAAGTAAAAGGATACACAATATTGATAATATCAACAATTATAAATTATGATTATGACATTATTGACTAGTGTTATGAATTTTGGAGATGTTATTTGGGTCATTCCTCTTAAGTATGATAAAGAATGTCTATGCCTTTGCCTTGAATGACCTATTGAAGAAAATCCAAAGGCTTATTGCACCTTAGGCTTATTGCACCTTATGCTTATTTAACATAATATATACCTTGATCAAAACAAGTAAATACAATTGATATAAAAATATTATCTATACTTCAATCAAAATCAATGCTCCATTTTTACCTTCAAATATTCGATTTCAAGTATTTGATTTCAATTTGGTTTTAAATTTATTGTACGGTGTTTTAAAATTATCTCCATATATCCATGAATGACATAGTATTGATTCTATTTATAACATCATAGACCATAGGTTATACTCTTCCCCAAGTCTACTTCTCAAATGACTATCTATGAGACAACCAAAGTAACCAAGATCATGGCCACCTTAAAAGCCTCTATTATAAGCTGCAAACTGGCTTTCACTTCTCTCATGCACGTGTTTGTAATGATACAAAGCTTAAAATAAGTCCTACCCTAAAGATAAAAGAGGGTTAATCATATGTTTCGCTTAACTAGTATCTATGATGTTTTATCTCTTCGTCTTGTTGCTTCTTATCTTACTTGTCCATTCATACTTCATCCCCTAGATATAAGATTCATTTAATGGAATTTGAATAGCATGTTGGCGTAAACCTTTTGATATATTTTCTAATATTATACATAAAAATTTGCTTCTTTTGTAACATAATCTTTAGTCTCTCAGTACATGCTAAAGAAACTCATCCATCGAGATTCTATTTTTTATGAAATCTTGAAATTGCCCAATTTTGTATTTGTTTAGCTACATAAAATAGAATAACTAAACAATAAGAAAACAATAAATAGAAATAAAAAACTACATGCAATAAACGATTGTCTAAATGTCTTAGAAAATAATCAAAACAAAGGATATTAATTAGGGCCTCATGTATTAAATGGCATGAGCTCAACCAGTTAAACTCCTTGGCTTTCAAGAAGTATATATATGATTGCTAAGATGTTGTAATACCACTACTTGGTCATGATGTAATATGAGTAGGGTTTTTCTCAATCCCATAGGACCAATTTAAAAAATTATAGGTCCTCATATCAATAATATAATAAAGGTGACCCAAGTTGCACTATTAGTTCATTAGAAATTATTTTCTAGGGATGATATTGTTCTCACAAAATCCCCATCTAGTGGAGTTGTTGACATAATGAGACATTGGATAAATTGCAAAAGCAATATGAACTATTGTATCTAGTCCTCATATACAAAACCTTGTTAATTGGTATTTCCTTCCTATACTTCATATAAAAAAGACAAATATATAACATGTATAGACAAACAAATTTGTAAACATTAAATTCATATTCTCTTGAGACTTGTACCAAGCTCAACCCATACAAGACTTTTTGATAAATGAGGATTTCATGATGAACAAAGAACTCGTCCCACATACTTTCTAGAAGTTATCTATGCATCACAATACAAATTAATGAAATATTTATTGGTATTTTGAATAAAATGTGAACAAATACCCATATCAATAATGACATCATGTTCTTAAACAACAAATATGTAAGAGGAACACTATTTGGTCCAATGTTGTCTTTTAATTTTCTAGAAACAAATATGTTAGTGCACATAATGAAAGAATGCTAGCAATTGTCCTAGGAAATGTGACTACTATTAAATTATTGGTGATGACGTAGATAAGCACAACCATACAACATGCCACACCAACATTGTAACATTATCTTCTACAATTATTCTCAAACCAACAATGCTCATCAGGCTTTATGTTGACAAATATAATACATAAGTTGGACCAATGAATTGTAATGGATTTGATATAGCCATATTGACTATATGTGTTATTGGCTTAGGCCCTAGGTTAGGATAATTGGTCCTTGAGCATTAGAATTAGGTTTTGTACTTTGTTAGAATATAAATAGGAGAGTTTTTATGTAGTTGGATCATCATTCATTTTGTCTATCTTTTTTTTTTATTATTTGTGGAAAACATCCCAAAAGGGATGCCACTTTCGGGTAAGACCCAAGGAGGCAGGGGTATATCATTTTGTCTATATTTTATTGCCTCTAGTGTGCATATGATAATTTTACCTTTCTAAGTCGCTAAGAGACTTTACCCTCTCCATGTGGATTGCATTAAGACTTGAAATCAAGATTTGATAGACTCATTTGGATTTGGTTGTTCTAGAATCTAATTTTATTGCTCCTATTCTAGTGCATCTTATTTTGTTGCTATATTTCTAGAATTTATTATTGTAATTTTTGTTTCCAGTTGTTACGTTACAATTGGTACTAAAGCAACAATTTTGGCTCCCTATGGCAACAAAAAAGAGCAACAAAGTGGTGAACAAGCTACTTTGGAATATCTTTTGACATGATTTGCATTATCCAACTGAGTAAATTTTGGCCATTTTTTTGCTACCAGTCTATAATTTTCTTCTATAATATTGTGAATTAGGTAGAACCATTTAGATTTTCTAAACCCCAAAAAATAGTATCGAGTGTTCCAAGACCCTTGTGGAAGACCTATATCATTTTGATTGTCTCATCAAGCTAATAAAAAAGATATATCTTTGGTAAAACCTTTTTATATAATTTATCATTTGATTAGCGGTGTAAATTTTATCCTTTAGCTTCTAATGGTTGGGCATGAGTAAGAAAGCATATCTATTGATCAAATATAATTTAATATGTTTGTATGAGCTAAAATAAATGCTAACCAAGGAATCAAGACAAACACCATAACTCCTAAGAAGCATCAATAACTTTGACCTTCTCATTTGCTCCATTGACATCCTCATGAGTTCCTCCTCTCCCTTTTCCACTAAACAGTAGACTTATTTGAACCTCTCCTAAACCTAGAACTTAAGGTTCATCAATACTATTAAGCTCTAGAAAGAAGACAAAATGGTAGGATTACTCGAGTCAATAATAACCAATGATATTGCTTTGATACTCTAGCTTGCATTGATGAATAATTGTAGGAACTTTTATTCCATGTCATGGAGGGTAAGAGGATAGGGACCTTCCAAAAATAAAGTGAGCACTTTAAATCAAATTCTAGTAGGATCACCTTGACAAACATCAAGATTCATAGAAAGGACCCTATATTCCTAAGGACAACCCTTCGCTCATCAAATATTTCCAATGTTAGGATCTAAGTTACTTACAACAATTGACCTATGGGTAGGACCTAAGGAATTTCTAACATTTGTATCTAGGGATTTTTCAATGAATGACCTTCAAGAAATCTCTAGGGTACTTTTAGCGATTGACTTTTGGGTAAGATCCTAGTTGTTCCTAGTTTGCCCAAATGAATACCCAACTATTTAAGGGAACTCTTATGGGCATGGGTGATATTATTTTGAATTTTGCTATTTATTTAGATTGCACATTCATTGGTGCTATGTACTACTTGATTTGCCTTATGTTGTTTTAAATTGTCAAATTGATATCCCTACTTTTAAGGGCAAAAACCCTTGAGAATTGATTTCCAAGATGGATTACCTCATACACTTATGTGGTAAGGTTAATGTAGACAAAGCAAATGAGAATGGTAGATGAGTACTATAAAGAATTCATTATCCTCCTCTCATACACATATTATCTAGATCTTATAATAGTGGATTCTATAATCTAGAATGGGCTCAAGGAGGAAACCTCATACAAAGTAGATATGCACCATTTTTACATCCTATGTGATATTGAGTAGGTGGTTCAAGTAACTAAAAAGAAGCTCTAATTTCCTATATTTCATCAATTACATTATTTGAATTCCCATAGGGCTTACTTTAATAACCACAATGAGGAATTAACATTAGGATTATTCTATTACAAAATTCAATCATGACATCCACATCATCAATCATGTGAGGAGCAATGTAACTTCCATATGAATACTGAAGATGAAGATGCTAAAGAGGGAGGTCATCATCTCTCCATAGTAAGAGGAACCAATAAAACCTAATGATCTTGAATATGATAGATGCATTGTGGCCCTATCAACATTTGTTCTGATAGAAATGCAATCCTATCACAATATCAAGTTATAGGTACTCATATAAAGGTTGTATCACTCACAATTTCATCGACCATGATACAATTATGGTTGTATATCAATAATTTTGATAAGAATACATTACATTTATTGATTATAAATGGTGATAAGGCTTAATGTGTGGGTCATATTGCTAATGTCAATACCCATACGGGTACCTATACTTAGATGAACAACCTATATGTGATGGATTCGTGTGGTATGAACATTATCCTTAGAGCTTAATGGTTATCTCAATTGTTAGATTTTACATTAAACTATAATAGTTGTATGTATAGTGGATAAAAAAATCCCAAAGGTCATCTATCTCCAAGGTTTACAATGACCACCATCCAAGGCTATCAACTTCTACTAAATGAAAAAAAAATTCAATAAAGGTAACAAGGGTATATTCACCCAAATTTGTTGCATGCAATACATGGCCACTAAGTAAACACCTCTTGTTCTTCCTTCCAATATGTAATATCTTCTTGACAAATATGCACTAGTATTTGTAGAACCTAAATAGATACATGATCATTATGTTCATTTTCTTATGGGAATCCAACCACCTAATGTTTATCATTATCATTATCCCTATCCCTAAAATTAAAAAATCAAAAGATATTGGAACAAGGTATTATTTATCCTAACACTAGTCCCTGTTCATCTCTAGTTGTCATGGTTAGGAGTAAGGACAATTCTTGGTAGATATATCCCAATTTCTACTTCCTCAATAGTTGTACCATAAATGATAAGTTTCCTATTCCTGTTATTGATATTTGCTAGATGAATTTGATGGTGCAAAGTAGTTTTTACTAAGCTTGATTTGCATTCTAGGTTTTATCAAATTAGGGCTAAAGAGGAGGTTTTTCTAAAACTGATTTTCATACACATGAAGGTCATTATGAGTTCTTGTTCATACCTTTCATTATTACTCATGACCCTTCCACTTTGTAGAGTTTAATAATAAAAAAAATCCTCTTCTTTGCAAAAATTATTGGTCTTTTTTATTACATCTTGTCTATAGTAAGTCTTGGAAATTCCACCATGTCAAACAAGTGCTCCACATTTTATAACAAGAATAATTGTATGTCAAGTAGTCTAAATATTACTTTGGTATATCTGAAGTGGAGTACTTGGGCCACATTATATCTTGTGAAGGTGTCAATATGGAACCTAACAAAGATCAAGTCCATGCAAGATTGGCCCATGCCAAAATATCTTAAGAGCCTTTAGTAATTTTTAGGTCTTATAGAGTATTACATAAAAATTGTTAGCAACTATGTGAAGATGTAAACTACCTCAAATTCTCACCAGAAAGTTTTCTCTTGTCTAAAGAGGGTATAAGAGCCTTTAATGTCTTAAAGGATTCTATGTGCACCACCCATGTTCTATCTATTGGGAATTTATGAAGCCTTTGGTCATGTAGACACCAACTTTTGAGCTCATCGTTAAGCTTCAAATTAATAACATCTTTCTCAATTAGCCAATCAAGAATTCAAAGTGAATAAATCATATTCAAGCCCAAATTAGGAGCATTTACTACTCCAAAAGCAAAAGCATCAAAGCATAACCAAAAGCATTGGCAATGATTTTATTCCTTTTTAGCACTTTTACAAAATTTGATGTTTTAATCTTTTCCCACCCAATTTGACTAGCAATGGTCATATTGATAAAAAACATTGGAGCACTAGTGTTGTCAGTGTTATCATCCTCAAATGCTACTAATTTTCAAAGACCAAAAAGGTAAAGTTTGCTAGTTAGTACCCTTTAAGGCACCCATCCAAAATGGACTTAATGACATTAGTTTGATCTATAGTCCCAGCAGAAATCCAAAGCCCAAAATTCTTTATTTTTAATCTTTTATAATTAAATTAATCTTAATCCAAATTCAAATTCTTGCCTTTGATAATCCTATCATCTTCAATGCAACCTTACCCAAAGGATCAATGGATTCCTATAAAGCCAACACTTAGGGAGCTCAATTCCTATGATCTTTTATACTAACACGACTCTATTAAAATTCATAGCAATCAATATTCAAGCATGAGAAGACTATGCCAAAATAATTTTATGATCTTGTGAAATATCTTAAGCATTCAAGCTTTCATGGTCTCAAACATTCAAACACTCAATCTTTCAATCTCTCAAGCATTCAATAACTCAAGCTCCCAAGTTCTCAAGCCCTCAATTGTCCTCAAGCAACAATCTAGATCATCAACCTTCCTCAACACAAAGGGGAAATCAACCTTGGCATCTTGGAGATATGATTTTGCTTGGGTTATGTTCTTTGCCCTCACTGGTTTCTATCATTATCTTCATTTTGTGGGCCTTTAATCTTTGGTTATAGCTTACTAACTTTGTTTTTATCACATGTATCTAGTTTTCATCTGGTCTTTTCATCATTACTAGTTTACATTTTGCATAAGTAATATTTTTCTCATATTGCATCCATCAAAGCCCCTACACCTCCTAGTTAAGGACCCTCATTGCATCAATCATAAAAATCTTAAATTTATCATATAAGTATCATTATGTTACATACATAAGCGAAAGCAATCACAAAATAT
This sequence comes from Wollemia nobilis, assembly GCA_028583015.1. Classification (NCBI taxonomy): domain Eukaryota; kingdom Viridiplantae; phylum Streptophyta; class Pinopsida; order Araucariales; family Araucariaceae; genus Wollemia; species Wollemia nobilis. The sequence continues at coordinate 362,294 of JAQPPZ010003624.1, forward strand.
AGGTTTAGTGGTATTATCACTTTGTTTTAATTATAGTCACAAAGTATAAAAGCATTGTTAGATGAAAAAATCATTTCCAATGCTATTGCTCACCTAGTGGTGTTTTTTCCACTTAGCATAGTCACTATTTTATCATTTATAAATTTTTAATATAATATATAAATAAGGGTCTAATGCTAGCCAAGGTAGCCACATACTCTCCTACATCTTAGGTATACCCTTTACCATCGATCCATCCTTTTTCTACCTATTTTTTAGGTGATAAAGAAGTAGTAATGCAAGTGATACTTCTATAAGACCAACAATACTTTGTCAATGTTGCTTTCGTAAAAATATAACACTTTTACATTTGTGGTAGAAAATTAGGTTTATCTAATCTAATCTCTTCACTTGTAATATTTAGGTCTTAGGATTGCATGTTGATTGCTCTGCACCTATTTTTGTTTATCCATTAAGAATAAAAAGGAAAGGAAAGAAACTAGCTAGCATTAATAATTAGGGGACCATATTTAATCTTATCATCATTGAGAGAAAAATTGCATATAGTTGTATTATACTTATTCGCTACATTACCCTTGGACCCTTACTCTTGAAAAGAAAAATTATCTCACTTATCATCAAAATCAAAAGGTGTTTTAGTTATTAGGCCTTATTTATTGCATTACGCGATGCATTTGTAGCCAACTAGGACTAGATTAAGGTTGAGTTTTGTCAAGAAAAATCTTAGGAGAAATATAAGTGTTTTCTAACTAATCTATTAAACCCTAGACATTAAGCTCACAAAATATCCCTATCTTTGATGTGAGAAAGGGAAAGATGTGGTGGATCCCCTAAGAGGCCCTTAAAATATATTTTTTATCCCATATTTTTGTGAAACGTGAACACCATCATGGATCCCAAGATTCTTCTTGACCAAGCTAAACCTTAATCAAACTAAAATTTGTTAAAAAAACTTTAAGCAAGACCATTATTAATCTCGTTTAATGATATTAGATCATATTAAATCTAGATAATAAGAACATAACCAATTGTTAGTCCTACTAAGTAACTTTAAGGTCCTTTGAGAAAATATATTATGAGCTACTAGGCTATATTGGGTATATATCAAACCCAGGCTACCAGTCACCCACATAGGGTCTCATGTGTAATTACACCTTGTAACGAGTATCTTGTAGTGAGGTAGTGAAAATCATAAGGTAGTATACTATTACCCCTCTCACACTACCTTGGCCATGCATCCAGGATGTCACTTCTATGTATTATTGGCATCCCACATATCGATTTTCTCTCATATATCGATGAGTATATAAAGAGGAGTTAGGTACATTGGGACCTTCGATATATAGGGAGGCTCCTGAGGTATATAATTAGATTTGGTATATCAAGGGAAAGGGATACATGGTTGCTAAAATATATTATATTTCTTCTTTAATCAACTTTATAAGTATTAAACTTAATAAATCCTTTTTATTTTTCCTAAACCTATGGTTGAGAAATGCTAACTAATCCATAGTGCCATTCACCAATTGGTCATTAACCCTAATAATCCTATTTAGGGTCATGATCACCAACACACCTTTGATAACCCTACCTCGACCAAGAAGATGAGGTTTCTACACGTTCACGTTCTTTAAACCCTACCCATGATGAAGATGGAAGAGAGGTCTTCTAATCTAGAGCTTAGATGGGTTATTTATTGTAGAAGCACAGGGAAACCATAGAGGAATTCCTTAGGGAAGACCATGAAAATTTAGGTATTTCTATAGGGGAGGGCTCACTCATGGACTCTCCCCATTAACACAATTTGAATTTGTTGCTATTAAATATATTGGATCCATCCTTTGGGTCTATAAGTGTAAAATTTAATGTATCAACATCTTATTTCATTGATTCAAATCCTCCTATTATCACCACATCCTTGGATTTTAGGAGACAATCCCTCCTACATTCATTAGAGCATCATTCATATATGTCTACACTTGAGGAATTATGGCAGGGCAATGCTAGTTTCCCTATATTCCAATTGCCAGGCACAAGATACACTCCTAATAAAAGTGTACCATCGAGTATCCTCATTTCTCATCTCACAAGCATGGATATGGGGTTCACACAAAACCCTAACATTGTATATGCTCATACTTCATCTTATAATACTTTTATCTTAAGTTCCCTAGGGTTAAACCATATGATGATGATGACTTCAACATTAAATGCCTAGGTGTACCAACCTCCTTTTGTTAATCATTAGCAAATCCTCTCTATATCATAGCACATACCTTTTGTACCATCAAATCCTATTTCTCCTAGAATTCAAGCTTGAACTTCTCAATTGGAGTAATTAAAACAATTTATGGTCATAATCCACTCACAAGTACTCATATGATGACTTGTGTAACCAAACCCTAGATCCTTTTGTAGCTAGTTGTTCTTTTCCTCCTAAATTTGAAACCCCTAAGTTTCAAGTATAAAGGGAAGGAGGATCCCTACTATGATACCTAGGAATATGTATATGGGATATGATATTTTATTGTATATGGGTACTATGTATAGTTGGCATGGGCCACATATAACTAAGGGTTGATTATATTATTATATTATATTATATTATAATAATGAGTGTAATGAGGGTTTATAAAATGGGTATATAAAAAAGGGATATGGTTATTGTAATCATCATCAATCATATGAAGCATTATGTGTAATTGTGTTTGCCCATGAAGTGGCTTATGAGACTTTACCCTCTCTAAGTGGCAATCTTGTGGAGTTTTCCTTAAGGATTATTATTGGTATTGTCCTACCCTAAGGATATTATCTTTGTCTCATTGTGTAAAATATTATTGTGGATGAAGGATTTGATATTTATGCATATTGGCAAATGATTCTTGTTAATGAAAATAAAGTTTTATAATAAGTGGTATCAAAGCGACGATTCTAGCAAAGGTGGGGTTTGTGTTTTTTGGTGGATTGTAGAACTAGGGCAAATATTTTTTTCTAGAAAAGGTCTTTTATTGTGGAGGCCATATATTTGTGAAAGTTTATTTGATTCAAATAATTCTTGTGTTAAATTATGCAAAATTTGAAGAGTTTTGGAATGAGTGGTCATACAAAACGATTTAAGCAATATTGAGCGAGATATGACAATGTGAAGAAAGCCATTTGAAACAAGGGAAGCATTAGGGAATATTTTTATAGAAATATTATCTCATATTTGAGTCGTATCTTTGTGAAGGGTTGTTCGATTCAGATGATTTTTGGACCATTTTGTGCAGAATTTGAAGAGATAAAAAATGAGTGGTTATATAAAAGAATCTAATCAGTATTAAGGGAGATAAAACCTTGTGAAATAAGCCATCTAAAATAAGGGTAGTGACATTTTTTCAAATCGTGTTTTTTCTATAAAATTGAAATTTGATATATCTTTCAATTACGGGTAATCAAATCATATATTGTTGTGTTTGAAGGAGACTTTTTAGTTTCTAATTTTAGCTTCAAATTAGTAGGGAAACATATATTTTTATGAAATCCTAGTTCATAAATCCCTAGTTTGCATTATATTTTTGTTGTGGCATGAATTTATGGAGCTATAATTATTTTTTGGAGAAGATGATATTAATGTTAGAGACTCATGGAAATATTTTAATCCTTGTATTCTACTATTCCTTATTGGAACCTTATTCTTACTTGTTATATTAAAGGAGAATCTCTCTATTGTTTTTATATTTTTTATGGGGTCCATAATTATGAACTGACTTGGGAAAAACTAGAGAAAGCATTTTTTAGTCGATGGGAACCATATAAAAATATATCTAGTTTTAAGGATACACTCAAGGGATATGCAAAAGAAATAAATATGTTTCAAAAAGAACATAAGGAATTAAAAAGAGAGCTAGAAAATTTCAAAGAAGTGGTAGAAGGAAAAAAATATGCCAGTGTGTAGACAGAGGGAACCATGCCTTTGGTGGCAAATAAGCTAAAAAGTGGACAAAGGAATTTGTTTGAATATAAAAATTCTATTATGCAGGTTCATGGTTGCATTCAAAAGAAAAATATTACTATTTTCATTAACCCTAGAAGTAGATATAATTTCATTAATAGTGTTTTGGATAAGAGGTTGTAGGTTCAAGCAACAAAAACTAAGGGCATACAACTTGAAGGTGAGAATTTTTTGAAAATTTGAAGATCACCATGGATAAATATGTTTTACATTTAGATTTTTATGCTATCGAGGTGGATAATGTGGATATTGTTCTTGGTTTATCCTTGTTTGGATTCTTTGGGTACTGTTAACATTAATGTGCAAAAAAATTATGAAGTTATGGTATAGGAAGAAGAAAATACTATAGGATATTTTTCAACTTAAGAAGCAAGGATTCAAGGAGAAGCAAGAAGCAGTTATGGTAAAGGAACAAGTTAAAGTACCAATAGAAGAATAAAAAATCTACAATAGCAAAAATTGCAGTCTATGGAAGAAGTGCACAAGGACACACCAAAAGAAGGAAACAAGAGAGAAGAGCATGAGGATGAATTTAAAATAGAAAAACAAAATTTCAAAGAATCAAAGGAAACAAAATGTTAGGTTAAGGTTGCAGCATATAGCCACCCACACCACCCTAACTGACAACAATCTTGGAGGTATGGCTCAAGGTATCAATATTATTATAGATATATGGAGTCATAAAGGCATCAAGTATGGCAATGTTTGGTAGAAAAAACATAGTGGTTTTGGATCTTAAAGGAGTGCAACAACATCAAACAATAATGGGACCAATAATTCAAATATCATAGTAAGAAACAAAAGCATAGATCCAACAAAGCAATTAGATATTTAAGTGGCACAATGCCAACTTAGCATCATCAAAAGCCACCACCAATCAAGATTGGACTTGGATGGATGGGTGATCAAGATCGATACTAATTGTTAGCACTTTTTAGAAGATCATATTATTTAGTTTCTTCTCATATTTTGAGAATGAAACATTTGTAACGAGGGTGGGATGTTATGGTATCTAGGAATAGGTATATGGGGATATGATATTATATTGTATATGGGCATTATGGATAGTTGGCATGGGTCACACATAACCTAAGGTTGATTATATTATTATATTATATTATAGTAATGAGTGGGGAGGGTTTATAAGATGGGTATATAAAGAAGGAATATTATCATTGTAATCATCATCAATCATATGAAGGATTACTTGTAATTGTCTTTGCCCATGAAGTGGCTTATGAGACTTTACCCTCTCGAAGTGACACTCTCATCTTGGAAGATATTATGCGATTTTCCTTTCTTAAGGATTATTATTGGTGTTGCCCTACCTTGAGGGTATTATTTTTCTTTGTCTCACTATGTGGAATATTAGCAGATGAATGATTTGATTTTTCTACATACCGTTGAATAATTTTTTTAATAAAAATAAAGTTTTATAACAACCTTATCAACCACCTTAGTATGTTTATACAACTTGTAACAATAGTTTTTATGATGAAAAATTACTATTTAAAATATTTCTTAAGAGATTTAATGGCCCTTCTTTGGGATAGTACTACAAAATACCAAGGCACTATTTGAAAAGCCTTAGAGACCTTGCCAAAATATTTTTCAAACAATTCTCTATCTACATTGAGAAAAAGGACACCATTAGTGACCTATACCAACTCAAACAATCAAAAGACAATAATTCTTCCAACTTCTTAGTAAGATGGTGAACCCTAGTAGGGAGACTGCAATATGTCCCTCCACCTAGAGACATGTTAGACATCTTCATAGAAAACCTCAATAATCAATTGGCCTTCTACTTAAATATGGCCAATGTATCTTTCTTCAAAGATATAATTTATTTAGCCAAGAGAGTAGATATATCCCTTGTCAAAATAAGGAAACTAAAGACTATGTTCCACAAAGAGGAATATTACTTCTCTAACCCGAAGAGGTAATACAAGAACAAACATGTTATAGGTAATGTATTCATAGACTCACACTAGACCACCAACATTACTGCTACTACAAACCTTCAAAAGTTTATCTTAAGGAAGTCCCAATAGCAAAAAACCAAAATGAGGTACTTCTAACTAGATGAACCTCTTTTAACCATCCTAGATCAACTCTTAAAAGTAAAAAAAAGAGCTTTTATCTATTAAACCTAGTGAGCCTAAATGGGAAAGGCTCATTGTTTTCGTCCTAATGGGTAATGTGCCTTCCATCACATCAATGGTCATGCGACCAATAGATGCACAAGCCTTAGAAAAATGATACAAGACCCAATTGAAAATCATCATATTATTCTCAAAGGATCTAACTCTTAATATTCTTCCAAGATCTAGGAATCTTCTAGAATATGCTACCCAATCACAAAAAAATAAAAAAGTAGTAAATTACATTCACTACAAGAATATACCACTCCAAACCAAGGTATGATTAGGATGCTCCATTCTCCTAATCATGTTTCTCACATTTATGTTGCAACTAGACAACAACACAAAAATATATCATTTGATCAACCTTCAAAACCTCCCTTGGTCCTTCATACAAAAAAGAATTTCTCCACTTGAAGGACATCCTTTAATCATTACGGAATAAGTATAAGGGTAATTTTAATTTGCTTTAGCAACTTGAAGGTACCCCACCCAAAATCCCCGTTCTTGAAATTCTCATCTTTTTTGGCTCATAGAGATAACTTAAAATTTTGAGTGAACAAGTTGTTCTCAAGATATCAACCCAAATGGTTTCACTTTTGTAGTAGGATCCATTGGGGTTAATCATACAACCATATCATTCCATGAGGAGGATATCCCTCAATCCTCTATGGTTGGAGATTTGCCCTTATACATCATGGGCCATATTTAAACTGTTGCACTCTCATTGCTACACTATTGCCTTGGTAAAATGACTACATGGTCTAAACTATACCATATAGTTACCTACATTATTGGTGTCTTTCAAGTATTTTTTCTTGTAAAATTAAGAACCTAGTATGCCTTATATGTGGAATAACATAGCTTTGAGAGGAAATGAATTTAGAAGATAAATTGATTGAAGGTGAAGGTTGCAGGATAGGAATGAAGACTCTGGCTATCAAAAATAAAATAATTTTAGAATAAAAATGAGAATTCATGTAGAGAACGAGAGAGGTGAAGGTTGTAAGAAGAAAGAAAAATGATCGAAGTGAAGGATGCGAATGTTGGATTTTAGTGGAGAGACATTTAGACAGACATGATGAGAAGATGACTATGGAGGTAAATAATGTGAAGATACAAAAAGAATATATAGGAAGAGGAGGAAAATATTGGTAAGGCAAGAGAGGAAAGGAATCAAAGATACCTAAATATAGGCACCTCCTATAAAACCAAAATTTTCATGAGCATATTATGTTGCAATTGAACATTATTTTAGATCCTTATCTATAGCTTTAGGTGAATGTTCACTCGTGCAAGAAGCATTAGATAAATATTCCAAGTGTTTAAAATCTTCATCTCCTTTTCTATTTTATTCTTTGCAAAATTGTGCAAGTAGGCCCCCTTTGTGTTGGTGAACTTAATATGACTCTTCATTGGCTTGAAAAAATGTATGGTGTCTAAAAATGATCATGAAACTATATGCATTAAGTGGCTTCATACATGGGAGAGCTAGGGTTTCAAAAGTTTGGAGGTGCTTCAGAGGAGATCCGAGGAATCAAACTGGGGTTTCGAAGCTAGGGTAGAGGTTTGTCAATAGTAAGGATCACGGCCAAGAATGGGGGACATAGGTACTCGGTACCAAATCCTCCAAACGAAGGAATTTCATTTCGGGATAAGCTATGTGGAACCCAAGATAGTTTCAACGACTGTCAAACACAAGCAAAGAAAATCATAAACACCATGGGGAAGCAACAAAAGGAGGATTCTCTGCCTGGGAGGGTGAACGGATGTCTACCACAAGCAAAAGAAATACCGATGTTGGAAATAGCTGAGGACTGGGTAGCTGAGGATATTGTTTATAAGTCAAAACACAACCTGATAGGTAAATTTGTGGGTTTCAAACCATCTGTGCACTTCCTCCACACATGGATAAGGAAACAATGGCATCTGGAAGGAGAATATGAAATTCTAACTCTCGCAAATGGGTATTTTTCTGTGGAGTTCACATCGGTGGCAGATCGACAAAAAGTATTTGATGGAGGACCATATCATCATGGACCAACGAGACTATTCTTGCAGCCATGGAAGATGGGATTTTACCCGAGGGTGGAACCGACAGTAGTACCAATATGGGTAAGATTATTTGCCCTTCCCCTTGAATTTTGGAAAGAGGAGATACTTGAGGCAATAGGCAACTTATTAGGGCATTATCAAGGTAGATCAAGAGAAACAGTTTTAGGAGGATCGGCAATGTTTGCTAGGGTTTGTGTAGAAATGGACCTCAGCAAACCTCTTCCAACAGAGATAGACCTAAAAATAGGGTATTTTGTCTGGCGCCAACAACTGGATTATGAGGCTATTCCATTCAGATGTTGGGTGTGCCACGCTCTTGGACATCTTGCTAGAATGTGCCCAATAGTTAAGGATCATCAATCTGAACAAGAGGGGACAAAAGAAAATTTTAACATGGCAGGTCAATCTCTTCAGCAAAAGGGAAATCAAAAGGAAGGGAAAGGCCCAATAGATTCCGAGGGTTTTCAAAAAGTAATGAGAAGGCCAAACAAAAAAAATTAGCACAGTAACCAGAGACAAGGAGAAAGAGTTGTAAGAACAACCAATAGATATGAGATATTCAAACAACTGGGAAACTTGGAAACCGAAGGATATTTTCAAATGGAAGGGTTAGAGGAGGATACTCAACAAGTCACAACATTTTATCAGGAACAATATTCCAATCTAGTGTTAGGGAACAAGCAAGGAGCAAGACCAGACACAACCTCTCTCATGGAAGAGGAGATTCAACCCACAAGAGAGACCATAGGAGGGGAAATAGAGCAGAGGATGTTTTTGACATAGGAAATAGAGATGAAAGAAGGAAATAAGAACAAAGAAAGCCCTACTCTAGGAATTCATCAAGTGGAGAAGAAACAAAAACCAAACCAATCTGCAGGGAGGAAGTCAAACAAGGAAAATATGGAGGAACGGGGAAGAGATTTGAGCCAGAACGAAAAGGTAAAATCGATGGCTGATTTTTTCTCTCCTAATTCTCAATGATATTAATCACTTGGAATGTGAGGGGTTTAGGCGATCGCCCCAGACAAAAGGCGATCAAAAATATTATCATAGATATGAGTCCGGATATAATTTTGTTACGGAAACCAAAATGCAAGGAGAAGACTTACAAAAAATAAATAGGAGGATATGGCAAAAAGAGAGATCCTTACTCAATCGTCACAAGGGAAATCAGGTGGATTGGCCACTATGTGGAATCACCAACTGTTCCTAGAGATAGGGGGGCCTCTACGAGAGGGGTGTTGATGGTCCGGTTACAAAATAGGGAAACTGGAAAAATTTGGACTATAGTGAATTTTTATGGAGCACAAACAGTTAGATTACAGAGGGATCAATGGGTAGCCATCCAGACTTTCAGAGAAAACTACCCGGAGGACCAATGGATTGTGGGAGGAGACTTCAATGCAAAGCTTAGAATAGAGGATCAACAAGGATGCAGAGCCATGCTTGAGGAAAAGGACAGGTTTTTTTCAGCAATAACATGTCAAATGAATCTAATAGATATCCCAACTGTGGATAGCTCCATGACTTGGACTAACAGAAGAAAGGAAGGTGAGATGGTCAAATATTGCTTGGATCGTTTCTTCATGGGGGAGGAATTATATTTGCATACCAAGCATCAAGCAAGGGTCATGGATAGGCTTTCTTCAGATCATTTTCCGATAAGCTTAACCATAGAAGAAGATAATCATAAAGTTGTGGGAACTTTTAAATTTGAGCTATGGTGGCTGAAAGATGAGGAGCTAGGGGACCGTATAAAGGAATGGTGGAAATCAGGGAAACCAAGATTTGGGACAGCCCAATTCAAACTCCACAAACAACTAAAATATGTAAGGACCCAACTAAAGGAGTGGAGTAAACAGAAGAAGGAAATAACTAGAATCCAAAAGAATGAAATCAAGGATCAAAAGGAGAAGATTGCTCAAGAGATAAGACAAGGAACTATCATAGAAGAACTATTACAACGTGAGGCATAAATTATTAGAAAAGAGGAAGCTTTGGAGGAACAAGAAGAAATCTATTGGAGGCAAAGAGCCAGAATCACATGGTTAAAGGAGGGGGACCAAAATACAACTTTCTTCCATAAGACAACAACAGCCAGGAGACAACAAAATAGAATTATGGGTCTTACAGATATGATGGGTCAGGTAAAAACCAGTGGAAGTGAAATGAAAAGTATAGCAAATCAGTACTTCCATACACTTTTTAGCAGTAATGAAAATTTGAATGCAATATGGCAGGAGAAGATACTAGAGGCAATTCCACAATTAGTCAAACCTGAACACAATAAATTATTAATGGAGGAAATTTCTTTGGAAGAAACCTCGCAGATCATACAAAAAATGCAAACAAGAAAGACTCCAGGACCAAACGGATTCCCCATTGAATTTTATCAAATTTTTTGGGAAATTGTGGGCCAAGAAGTGGTGGAGGCACTCTGGAGGAAATCGAGACAGAGTAAGCAAATGTTAAAAGCCTTGAATCATTCTTTTATCACTTTGGTTCCTAAGGGCCCATCTAGTGAGATAATTGATAATTATAGGCCTATTTCACTATGTAATGTAGTATACAAGATATTAACAAAGCTTATGGCAGAAAGGTTGAAACAGTTTTTACCAAATCTGATTTCAAGTGAGCAAGGTGGTTTTGTTGAAGGCAGACAAATTCTAGATGGAATAGTAGTGGCCCAGGAGGTGATACACACAATGTCAAAACAAAAGGACCCAGGTATGTTTATTAAATTAGATCTTTCTAAAGCCTATGACAGAGTAGACTGGTCCTTTATGCAAAATATTTTAGAAAAAATGGGCTTTGCAGAGGGGTGGAGAGATTGGGTAAGAGCCTGTACACAAACTACATCATTCTCAATTTTGGTAAATGGCAGTCCCTCTCCCATGTTCACAGCAAGAAGGGGGCTGAGGCAAGGGGACCCTCTCTCCCCTTACCTTTTTATCCTTTATGCAGAGGGTCTCGGGAGACTATTAAAAAAAGGGAGACAAGAGGGGAGGTTAAAGGGCTTGAAAATAAGTTCTCAAATTGAGATAAATCACCTCTAGTTTGTGGATGATATTGCTCTTATTAGTCAAGCCAATCTCATAGTAGCAAGAAACATAAAAGAATATTTAGTTGGGTATACTCAAGCTATTGGGCAAACTTTTAATGAAAAAAAATCTCAAATTGTTTTTTTTAATACAACGAAGAGGGTGAGAGATAAAATTATATAATTGTTGAAATTCATGGAAACTCCTTTACCCATACAGTATTTAGGAGTACCTTTATCTGCAAAGAAAACAAAAAGTAAAGAGTGGAAAGGGTTGATGGATAGACTTCAAGCTAAGCTGAGCAACTGGACTCATAAATGGCTAAGCTTAGGAGGAAGGCCTGACAATGATTAAAGTCGTGCTACAAGCTCTTCTAGTTTATAAATTTTCCGTACTTCAGGCTCCAAAGAGAATTCTAAAATATATTGACAAACACACAAGAAAGTTTTTGTGGTCAGGTGCAAGGGAAGAACAAAAAATAGCACTAGTGGGTTGGGAGAACATATGCCAACCAAAAAAACAAGGAGGACTGGGGATAAGATCAACATTTCAGAACATCAAGGTACTAGCTGGGAAGCTATATTGGAGATGGATTACAGCTACTGGGGGTTTATGGAGTAGACTCTTACAAGCTAAATATTACCCAGGAGTGGATGAGAAAAACATTCCAAGATACAAAGTGGAAGGAGAGGGATCTACCATATGGAGGACAATGTTAGTAGGCCAAGAGTTAATAAAGCCATACCTATATTTGCAGTTAGGCGATGGAAAGGATGCTTTATTTTGGGAGGATTCATGGAATCAATCACAACCAATTATTCATACATTCCCAGAGATGGAGAGCTGGAAATCAGAGCTCCAAAAAGCAGGGTGGTGGAAAGCCTCTTACTATATGAAATCATGGAATCAACATGTGCTAGATTTATTACAGTGGAAACATCCCCAAGAATGGCCAGTGAGGGGTACAGAGGAACTAATGGAAAAACTGTGGAGATATCTTCAAAGACACCCAATTCAGGATGGTTCTAAGAGGGATATACTTGGATGGGGAGGAAGTAAGTTGGGAATTTATAAGGCAAAGGAGGGATACAAGGTAGTTTGTGGATACGAGATTACCCCATCACCCTTTCCATGGACATTTGTCTGGCAAAAGGAATGATGGCCAAAAATTAACATTTTCTCTTGGTTGATTAACCACAAAAAGTGCTTGACTTTTGATAATTTGATAAAAAGAGGTTTCTTTGGGCCCTCTAAATGTGTTTTGTGTGGAAAGGCAGAGGAGACCTTGAATCACATCTTTTTTGGGTGTTCTTTTGCTAAAGACATATGGATCAATTGGTGGAGACAAATGAGACAACATTGGGAAGTTTTTGAGAGCCAGGAAAGCTTTTATGAGAAATGGAAACAGTGCAACTTTAAGACTAAAACAATGAAAATTGCATGGAAACTAGGACCTAGCTTCATATGGTGGCAGTTATGGCTAGAATGAAATGCACGCATATTTAGATCAGAGCACAGAACAAGGGAGCAAGTATGGGAGAGTATTATGAGCAAGGTAACATAAACACTATTTATCAGATTACAGGAGGAAACAAATATAAAAATGGAGGAAGTGATTATTCTACGGAGCCTTGGAATAACTGTAATAGAGAAACAACTTAAGGATGGGTACACAGGTGAGATCCCCTTGAATAACATAGAGTGGAGGCCACCTCCTAAAGAGTGGGTGAAGGCAAACACAGATGGGGCTTCTACTAAAAATCTTGGGAAAGCTGGTTTTGGTATTATCATGCGAAATTGGAAAGGAGAACAGGTGTATTGGAGAGCAGAAGGCATGGGGGAGGCAACAAATAATGAAGTGGAAGGACAGGCGATCTTGTCAACATCAGTGATAGCTACAAATCTATAGTTACAAAAGTTGTGGATAGAGACAGACTCTCAGGTATGGGCTGGAATATTAGATCCGATAAGGCCCTTTCAGGTGCTAGGAATTGGAGAGAGAAGGAAGGTGGAAGCAGTCCAGAAGATCTGGAAAGTTTTTCAAGATGTTTTTATTACACATATAAAGAGAGAGGGAAATAGGGTGGCAGACTATTTAGCAAAATGGGGAAAAGATCTGGAGAAAGGGCAATATGTGGACTCTCGGATGGAAAATCGGATAAGCTTGTGCCAAAGAATCCAAGGGATGCAGGAGGTGATACAAGCAGATAGTAGAACAAGAAGAGTAGACAGTGAGTCTAATGAATCTATCACAGTTAGGCCACAGAGCAACACAACATGAAGATAAATGGATAGTTTACGGAATTCAGATAAATTGGATAAACTAGAATTCAGCTATGGTAGTGCTGAGGGTTTGGATATCTGCATTATGTAAGGTAATGTTTTATGGGTAATTTTTGAGCTAAGAGGGATTGGAGGAGGATTTTCTTTCTCCCTTGATGCCTATCCAGTTCATTTTACCTTGTAATACAGCTTCTATAAATATATCATATTTTTCATTTTTTTCAAAAAAAAGTGGCTTCATACATCCTCTTATAGTTGCTTGTCGTAGTTTATGACAACTAGATCCTTAATTGAATTGGCTTTTGTCAAAGCTAGCACTGATTTCTTAGATCTCATTGCCCATGTGATCACCTAATTCCTTTATTTTTATCTTTTACTTAGCCAATAGACACTTTGTATAAGATATGTGTGTCTTCATTGTTTTTGTACCATAGAACATGGATATCAACTTAGTATGATGATTACATTTTCAGATTTTGTTGCCTAACGTCATGCGTTCAACTTACACATGCCAAGACATCAACTTGATGGCTTGTTACACTTACCTTCATTATGAGGATATAAGAGCGTCCACTCTGCGCATCACCATACTCATGAGAAATTACTACAATTACTTGTGAAGGTACAATTTGAGCTAGTTTTTCCATTGGGTTATGGAGTCAAAAATATAGGGGAAGGAAAAAAAGGAAAGTAGAATGTTTTGAGGAAGGAATATAATGGGGAGGATATGGGTGAGCAAAAAATGAATATGGAGGGAAGTGAAGAAGAAAAGGAGTGATACAAGGTTCATACCTGAGGGAAAATAAATATTTTCCTTGCTCTAGTTCTGGATCCTTCAGTAGTTTTGCTTTCTTTCCTTCCTATCATTTTGGTCCATGTCCTAGGGTTTGGATTTGTTAGAAATAGATTATATTACATCATTTGGGTCATGTAAATGTACCTTCCTAGGTACATACTTAGGACATTAGATTACTTTAGGGGGAAGTTATCTAGTTACTTCATGCAATGTAATAAATGCACAAGTGTCAATGTGCAAGTTGTATATGTGCAAGGTGTCCCTTGCACAACTAGGTAGAGTGTTGGCCAAGGAACCTATCTTCCTATATAAAAAGGGCCTCATTGTAACAAGTTGAATATAGAAGCTTAGAGCATATTCATAGGTAGTAGCATAGTGTTGTGTAGATCACCATATATTGGTGATGGGTGCAATGTAGTCCAGTAGCTTTGTTCATGGAGTGTCCATTTCCTCCATAGCTACATTGTATTCATTTCTATCATTTCTATTTATAGCATATTTCAGTCATCTCATAGATTTACTTTCTTTCATATTATTCTGCATCTTGTGATTGCTATCTCCCATTGCATACTTGCATCAAAAGCTAATAGTGGTATCAGAGCCATGGTAGATCTAGCCATAGTAGATCAATAGGAAAACCACCATTATCATTGAGCCTAAGTTTTTTGTCAACTTGATGCACTTGTTGGACCAACCACTATCAAAAACTCTTAGAAGAGTCTAGGTGGTAGAATTAGGGAGAGCCACAAGTGAGGATTGAAAGAAATCTTAGTTCCAGAAATACTGAGATTACATTTGGCTAGAGTCTTTCCACAGAGTTGTAGAAAAAACTCGTGAAGACTAGGACTCAACATTCAATCCACTAGATTGATAAATCAACTAGTGAAGATCATTCAAGATATCTAGAATTTGTTAACTATTACCCAAAGTTTCTTTTGTTGTAGAAAATTAATTCTCAGATGATTAGGACACCTCCTACAATAGAAATCTAGGAGACTTCAACTTTGTTGCCCGAAGGTCGACATGCCTTCATAGTGCAAATATTAGTTCCTTGTGCAAGAAAATAATACTATGAAAGAAGACTTCTAGAGAAGAGTCATGGTGAAGTTAGGAGACTAGAGATCTCCATTGCTAGATTGAGAACTTCACAGAAGAAGAAAAGGCCACAAAAGCCTTGATATAGAAGAAAAGGCCATAGAAGCCTTGTCCTAGAAAAAAGGCCATAGAAGCCTTGATACTGAAGAAAAGGCCACATAAGCCTTGATACTGAAGAAAAGGCCACAAAAGCCTTGATACTAAAAAAAGGCCACAAAAGCCTTGATCCTGAAGAAGACTCCAGAAGAGAGTATCTGATTTAGAAGCAGATTAATATTTTAGTACTAATACTTTGTTGCAGGGAAAGGAGATTCAATGAGTTGGGAAACTTCCTACAAGAAAGTTAGGAAGAGTATCTTCTTTAGAATCAATCCAACACCTGAAGAAAAATTGAAGGTAAAGAGATCATGAGAAGATCTCATTGAAGAACTTCCAATCTTGGAAGAAGAAGGACTAGGAGAGTCCTGCTCGAATCTAGAAGTAACAGAATCAGATATCCAGAAGAAGATCTCACCACCAACACTTCCAGGAGAAGAAGGTTGAAGAAAAGGTCTCAAGGAAGACCAGAAGAAGCTACAAGATCAAAGACCTTGGGGAGGTCTCAATGAGCATCCAGTAAAAGGCTTGGAGAGCCTTACTGAAGAAATCATCAAAGGAGAACTCATTGGAGAAATTCACTACAGAAGATAGTGAAATATTTGGGATAATTGTCGCCATTCGAAAACAAGCCCAAAAGAAGAAGAAGAATTTGGCAAGGAGTGCCAAATATCAGAAGACCTCAAGACATTCAGAATCTTGAGAAGAAGATCCTACTTGAAGTCAGAATTTGACAAGAAGACTTGAAGATAAGAGAAGCCTACCAAATCCAAGAGATTTGAAGATTACCTCTCACAGCAAGAAGGCATCATTTTAGAGACAAAGACTTCTCCAAATCTATAGCAAAAGGAGAATATTGCTTAAAGGATCAAATCATCAAAACCTAGGCTCATAAAAGAAAGTTTGAGACCACTTTTTGGTGAAGAAGAAACTAAGCAACAAGATCCTACTCAAAGCAGCAACTTGGTGATCTTAGACACCAAGATCTACATCCTCTACAAAAGCTACAAAAGAGCTACAAAATCTTTCAAAAAGGTAAGCAACTATTGGTGCAAGTAGATTCATTAATTGGATTACTTATCAGATTTGTTAAAGCACCTTAATTTGGATTAGAGTTGCAAAAGAGAAAATTGAATTACAGTATTCAAAAGTGCAAAAGGGAAAATTTCCTTTTAAGGTTCATTTGCACATTAGATTTGGAGTTGATTAGATTACAAAATTACAACTATCTATCAACTACCAAATATCTACTTTGGAAAGAAAAAGAAGACTAGTTCCTACAACTTTATTTGTAGTGAAATTGCAGAATAACTCTTGAAGATTCATTTCAGATTATTCTTGATTAGTTGCAGTAAATTGATTAAGTGCACTTATAAGTTATTTTGAGAGTTTATTGGAGTGATAAGGTGTGATTTTTAGTGCATTAAAAGTGAAATATTAGTAGGTTCATTTGCACTACTATATTACTCTCAAAAATCTTAGTGTTTGTGTTCTTGAGAAAGGTACAAAATCAGAATTTGTCAAAGTGTCTAAAGACACTATTAGTGCACAAAAATATGAAACATATAGTGGCCAAGAGAAGCCACCAAAATAGGTTATAATCCTCCAAAAATTGGAGAAGAAGACAACTAACCAAAATCAAAAATAGAAGCTTCAAATATTGAGACTTGGTGAGTCTCAAATCCAAAGCATTACAAGGTTTTTGGTACAAGGAGAAAAGTGCAGAAAATTGCATCAAATAAGGAGCTTCTATCTACTTCTATATAAGCTTGGATTTATCATAAAAGTATCCAAGCAAAAATGGGAAGGTGTCTAATCAAAGAGACAACCTCAAAACCCTTACATTGCATTCAAAAATCTGCCACAAAACCAGAAAATCAGACCTGCAAAAGGAGTGCAAGATAGGATGCAATAAAAAGGTTTTTTAATACAAATATTATTTCATTGTATTGCACTATACTAATATGTTCTAAACAGGAAAGAGGGCAGATTTGAAGGTGCCTCAAAGGTACATTATTCTCAAGGTAAAGTAGCAAAGATAGCCAAATACTAGCACACTCCATGCAAGCTAAAGAGCCTCTCAAAAGGGCTCACATTACATACAGGTTGGACAGCCATAACCTGCAAGCAATCAAGGCACAAAATCTAAGAAGGAAGAAGCATTACTAAAGGTCTACAAAAGGAGCTTAACATGTTGAAGGAAAGCAAGCAAATTAGAATCATACATCCAATCAAGGAGCATTCAATACCATCATTGGAGCATCAAGAAGTCTCCACCAAAGTGCTGCCATTCAAACTCCATTCAAGAGCCACCAAAGCTCCTCCAAATCTCCACCAAAGCTCCACCATAAGCATTGCTTGGCTGGAAACATCTCAGCACCAATGAAGTACAAAAAAGAACAAGGTGGAAAAATACGTTGAAGGGCTTGCAAGAAGGTATTGATAAGACAAGGGCATGCAAAGGAAAGAAGGTGCCACTTGTCATTCTCCAAAAGAACCCTAAAACACCCACAAAGGAACGTTGAATTTCACACATGTGAAAGGAGATGTTACAACATTATTTTGGTGCCCATATTCCATGTGGAAGAGGAGTTACTTTCAGCCAGAAGTGTTACAGTAAGAGGCCTCACATACGTTGAAGCAGAGAAGCCACTTGGACAGTGCACAAAGAGGGAATAAAAATGTTCCAAGCAAAGGTGACACTTGTAACAGGCGTTAGAACAGAGTTGGTGACTCCACCAAGTGTCCAAAGCATCCTTGGAGCGTTGAATGAAACCGCTGTGACACTTGTCACTCATCAAAATATTGACCACCTATTAAAGGTGCCTTGGACCAGGGAGAACGTAGCATTCAAAAGCAACAAAGAGAAGTGTAAGAACTCTCAGTCAAATAGGTCAAGGGAAGCATTAAAGAAGGGCATTGAAGCCAAGGAGCACATTGAAGAATCTATCATTACTCACAATACCCAAGAAGGATAGATTACAACCATACACATCTGATTTCATAAAGGTGCAAAGCTTTATTAAGGTAAAATTTCCCCTATCTAATTTGCTTTCATTAAAAAGGGAGTTATAAGGTTATATTCTAAGGTTGAAGTATTAAAGGAAAATCAATATTTATTTGAAAGCAAAACTTAGGGAAATTAAATATCAAAGTAGTCTAATATTTGCAAAACACAACCTAGGAGAAATAAGGGATACTACTTGGAATTAATCCATTGATATTTGCAAATATTATTGTGTTCTAATTTTCCAAATTTGGGAGTTATAAGGGTTACAACACCAAACTAGGTTATTGAAAATTAGAAACACTAAAATCAAATCCTAAGGGATATTAAAAGAGGTTATTAAGGTTTTTTCTAAGGTTGGAAATTTATAATATTCTTGTCTCAAAATTTCTCAAAAGGGACAAAAGAAATCCAACATTAAAACCTCTTCAAAATTGGAAAAGTGCTTAGTTCAATAGGAGTAATAAGGTGTTAGAAAAGTTGATTTTTGATATTTACAAAACTTTACAAAATCAACCAAAAATTGAACTACATTTTACAAGAGCACTATATCATATTCCAAAATCACTAGGGAGTCATAAGGCATTCTACAAAACTTGATAATAATAGCATCTACCAAATATTATCAAGTTCTATATAATTGGGAAGATATAAGCTTTCTACAAAACCTAAAATTCCATTAGGTGTATATACTCTCATTACTAGGGAGACATAAGGAAGCCTACAAACCTAAGGATTAATAAAGGTTTTATCAAATCAAGCTTATATACTTCAATTAGGGATCATATATCCTAATATAGGGAGTCATAAGGTAGACTACAAAGAAAATCCTATCTCATTTCTTCAATTCTACTTCTTCAAATGGGAAAAGGAATGTCATACAATGAATGTAAAATTTGCTCCAACAGGAACCAGTCTACAAAACATGAAAACATGTGGTACATTGACTCAGGAGCTAGTCATCATATGATAGGAAATATACAATGGTTTGACTGCCTTGAAGTTGTTAAAGGCTACAGACTAAGAATTGCAGATAGCCAAACTTATCCTATACATGGATATGGATGTGTAACACCTAGCAAATCATTTCCAAATCTTCTACTACAAAAAGTATTGTATGTTCCTGGATTAACATTCAATCTCATTTCAATAAGCAAGTTAGTAGAAAACAACTATATGATCAACTTTGGATATATGGATGGAATCAATACATGTCTCATCATGAATCAAGGTGAAATAAAAGCAACAGGATCAATCCATGGAAATACATATATCCTAGACTCAATGGAAATCTCACAAGATATTATGGTGTTTCAAAATGATGCTAACATATTTTCAGAGGAACAAGTTGGAGAAAATGAAGAACCAGTACACCACAAAGGTAAGCATAGAAGAATAAAAATCAAGAAGATGAGAGGACAATTGCACCATGCTCTACTCAATCATCAACAATCAGAACCAAATGAAGATACTCACAAAGAGAACAATAGAGGTGGTTGGATAGAAGATAAGGATGATGAACCTGAACAAGCCAAAGATCATTCAATGGAAGAAGATCCACATTGAAGACTAAAGTCTTCAATACCCAAATAATGTAATACAAAGGGGTGTTAGAAATAGATTATATTACATCATTTGGGTCATGTAAATGTACCTTCCTAGGTACATACTTAGGACATTAGATTACTTTAGGGGGAAGTTATCTAGTTACTTCATGCAATGTAATAAATGCACAAGTATCAATGTGCAAGTTGTATATGTGCAAGGTGTCCCTTGCATAGCTAGGTAGAGTGTTGGCCAAGGAACCTATCTTCCTATATAAAAAGGGCCTCATTGTAACAAGCAGAATATAGAAGCTTAGAGCATATTCATAGGTAGTAGCATAGTGTTGTGTAGATCACCATATATTGGTGATGGGTGCAATGTAGTCCAGTAGCTTTGTTCATGGAGTGTCCATTTCCTCCATAGCTACATTGTATTCATTTTTATCATTTCTATTTATAGCATATTTTAGTCATCTCACAGATTTACTTTCTTTCATATTATTCTGCATCTTGTGATTGCTATCTCCCATTGCATATTGCATCAAAATCTATCACGATTTTCTCTAAGATAAGGGCTCAAAAATGAAAGTAAGGGAAAAAAAATGCTATGTTTCTTAAGCCATCATGATCCAAGCCTAAGAGAAGAGATTTCTTTCTAAACTCCTGGGATTTGCCTTCTTACCTTCCTATCTTTTGGCCCATGTCCTCGAATTTGGATTTTCCCTAGAATAAGGGCTCAAAATAAAGTAAGGGGAAAACAATACAATGCATGCTTGAGCCATTTCAATATTTGGCTTCTATTTCACCCTTCATATTTTGATAGCTTTGCATAGCATTGGGATACAAAAGTGAAGGACTTGCACCCTTATATAGGCCTATTGGTTGTGAAGAAGTCATCCCTTGGATAATATTATCACCCTTAAATTTGTAAAAAGTTTTATTTCTTATGATATCTCATAATCATGTAGTATGCTCTGTTCAAACTTTGATTCGAAGGCTTTTTCAATATCCCTTTATTACCATTTCTTGCTACTACAAAAATTTATTTAAAAATTGACATATATACATAAAAATTTGGCATATCCTTATACGTCAACTGTGCTTGTTTATTCATCCTTTGCATCTGAATCTACAATAATCAGACCATATGATATTAAAATTATGTTTCTCTCTATAGCATTCATTTAAAGAAATTGTTAGGGTATATTACATCATTTGGGTCATGTAAATGTACCACCTTTGGTACATATCTAGAGTAGGAGTTTACTTTAGAGTAAAATTAGTTAGTTACTTCAAGTATTATAATAAATGCACAAGTGTCAATGTGTAAGTTGTAAATGTGCATGTAGTCCACATGTACATGAGTCCTAGGTAGAGTAAAGGCCAAGCAATCTATCTTTATATATAAAGGCCTCATAGGTGTAGTAGTAGGAGAGAGAGAGTGATATAGTAAGTATATAGTGTGTAGTAGATGTAGTATGGTACAATATAGTTCTTTAATATATTTTTATGGAGTGTTCATGTCCTCCATTATATAGCATTATACTATTTTCGTCATTCTCATTAATGGCATATTTCTGAGTTATTTGCAGATGTTCATTTTTTATTTTCTTGCATAATATTGTGCCATTAGATTTATAGTTATCTTAGATTAGTTATCCTACATATTGTGGTTGTACTACCTCCCATAAAAATATAACAATGGTATCAAAGCACATGGTAGATCAATAGGAATAAAGAGAACCACAAGGAACTATGCTACATATTTGCAAACCGGATCTATCGATGTGCATTGATGCATGCAAACACTACCACAAGAGAGGTTGAGAGAAGAGAAGCAAATCTCAAAACCAAAAATTCTAATATTGCATTTGGATAGAGTCTTTCCATAGAGTTGCAAAAAAACTTGTGAAGACTAGGACTCAACATTCATCCCACTAGATTGACAAATCAACTAGTGAAGAGTCATCATCTCTAGATTTTATAGTTTCCACCATTTCAATTTCTAACATCTTGTTGCAGGAAAAGGAGATTCAAAAAATGTTGGGAAGCTTCCTACAATAAATTTAGGAATAATATCTTCTTAGAATCATTCCAGCACTTGTAGCAATAAGTAGAATACTGGAGATTTTAGAGACCTAAGGAGAGGTCTCATTACTAGATATTGTAAACCTACAAGAGTGCATAAGAAGAAAATTCCATAGTAGCCTTAATACCGATTCAAGAGACTCTAGAGATTATTCAAGAAGAATATTTGAGGTTGGTGATCTCCATCAAATAATACAGACAGTAGATTGAAGAAATCAACCAAACAAAGATTAAGAGACCCTTAGAAGGTATAGTTATAAAACTTCTAATTTTGGAAGATTAGAGGTTGGTGATCTCCATTAACGTCTGCATATTGCAAAAGTAAATAAGGACCAGCAAAGCTCATATTCTATATTTCATAGATCCATGAGAAATATTTTATTACCAACACTTCGATAGTATAAGGTTGAGGGAAAGGTCTCATTCGAAAGACCAAAGAAGCTACAATACTAAAGACCTTGAAGAGGTCTCAAGTAGAAACAAGGATAAGGCTTGGACAACCTTATTATTAGAATTTAGAGAAGGCCATTAAAGGAGTTCTTAGAACTCATTGGAGAAATATACCAGCAAGGAGGAGTTACTAACAGAGCAAAATTTGGGACAATTACCACCATATGACAAGAAGCCCAAAAGGAGAAGAATTTGGCAAGGAGTTCCAAATCCTGAAGTAGAATACTAAATACTTGAAGAAATGTATACTCTTAAGAAGGATACCAAGATCAAAGTTAGAATTAGACAAATATAAAGGATCCAAATATTACTACCAAACCAAAAAAGTTTGAACATTACCTTTGGAGGCTAGAAGGATCATTCGAAGATAGGGGTTTTATGAATCTACAACCAAATACTGAAAGGGTCCTTGAAGGAAAAATAGGCTACAATTTGGGAGAGCTCCCTAAAAAATTTATGAGTTTCAAGAACAAAATTTCAGTGCATAAATTTACTGTGAAAGAGCAACAATTAAGACAACATTACTAGTTGCAAAACTTTAGGAGTTTCAGAGTTCATCCTGAAGGCTAATAGGAGTCACCTACTATAGATTAAAGGGCAACAAGATAGAGGAGTTACTAAGCTATAAATTGGTGAGTTAAGGAGCTATTTAGGACAGCCAAGAATAGTTGCACATTCATTTAGTTTCAAGGCAGCAATAAGGTGAATTGAATCACCTTGCAATCCTTCATGTATAGATAAGTAAGGTAAGCAACTTGGGTGTAAATAGGTTTATTAGTTGAACTATAATTTAGATTATTTTTTAGTTCTATTAAAACACCTTGTTGTAGGTGAGTTGGAGAGGAGAGGGCAATCCTCCAAGGGAGGTCCCAGGTTCAAATCTCCACCCTACCAAAAAGTTGAATTGGGTATCCAAAATCCAATTGATAATATTGGTACAGGCAGGGTCGGGTGCGACTCCCAGGTGACTTTGACGGTGTATAACCCCCTATTCATGGTATATCAGACCAAGGCGGCCCCAAAAGGGGTTTTTTTCTTTAAAAAAAAAAAACCTTATTAGAATTTAAAAGTTGCAAAGAGAAGATTGCATTTTATAGTCTTCAATGAGTGCAAAAAAAAGTTACTTTTAAGGCTATTACCTGCACATTAAATAGGAGTTAGATATATTTTGATAAAAAGGAAAATATCATCTACCTATTGTCTATCTCAGAATCAATAAGACTAAATCCTACAACATTTATTGTAGTACATATTACAAATTACTTTTAAGGGTTATTTATAATTACTCTTAAGAGAGTTGTAGAAATTATTAGTGCATTTGAGAGTTCTTTAAGAGTTTATTTTAGTGCATTAAAGGAGCAATAATGTAAGTCTACTATAGCACTATTCTATATTGTCTAACTTATTTACTCTTAAATATTAGTATGTGCATTATTTTATTAAGTTAAGGTAATAAACCAAAGTGCACAAAGCTCAAAATATAAAAGTGTTTAGAGAAACTATTCAGTGCATAAAATATACAATCTATTGTGGCCTAGAGAAGCCACCAAACAAATTCATATTCCTCCAAGGAGTGGAGAATAAAACCACCATTAAAATAATTGAAATAAGCTACAAATCGAGACTTGGAGAGTCTCAAATTTAAGGTGCACTAAGGGTTTCATTAAAGGTGAAAGTTAGTGTAGGAATAAGTCTTTCGAAAGCATATTATTTGCACGATTATTAGCTTGAATTTATTGTTACTAAACTATCCAAGTGAATGAGTTAGTGTTGTATGATTAGAAAGGTAATAATACATTTCTCTCAAGGAATAGAGCAAGTAGTGGTCATATCCAATAAGAAAGGTAAGAGCTTCAATTTATATAAATTTGTCCTCAAGTGATACAACAAGGAGCATATCTATCTACACAACAAGAAGTCATCATATCAAAGGAGAAAATATCATCAAAAGGAGACAAGGAGCTCACTAAAATTTGATGCAAAATAAATTTTCTTATTCATTCTACATTGGTGCACCGTATTCCTCATAAGGAGGATAGAATATTAAGTGTCTTAAAGATACTAACACAATAGGTATTCTACGTCTACTATTGGTGAAGCAATGAAGGTAGAAGGAGAACCAATCCAGGGTTCACAAGCATCGATTTTAGGTGTCTAGAAACACCATTCCAATCACCAAAGCAAGCATCTACAAATGACATCAACCTGCAGCCACATTGGAAGTCTTGCAACCATTACATTTCTATTAAAAAGCAAGGTAGAATAGCAGTGAGAAAATCTGTGTAGAAGCAAAGTGAAGGCCATGTAATATTACCTCAATCTAGCATCATATTGTCAACTAGGATGGGAGCCATTGAAGCATCCAAGGATAGCACTTTGAAATCACTAAAGGAGCACCATAAGACCATCTCTAAAGCACCTAGGACCTCCATCAAACCAAAAGCAAAAATCTTGAGAAGAATAGCTCTTTCGAAGAAGCATTGAGAGCAAGAAACCAACTAGATTTACATTAGCAAGAGGAGTATATAGGTTAAAGAAGGTATTGGAGGAAATATTTCATGCAAACCGTCACTTGTCACATATGATAGAGCATTCAATAACACTCACAAAGAAAATGCTCAATATAATGTCTAAGTTTCGAACGTTGAAAGGCATCATTGAGAGCATCATCATCACCATTCATCAATTGAAAAAATAAATAAGTGTTACTCAAAGGTCAAAGCATTATAATAATGCCTCACTAGCTAGTAGTAACATGTGGGTGCAAGTCTATGGAAAGAATAAGCTACATAAGCATCCAATTCCAAACAATTACAATGAAGTCCAAGCAAGTGTAAGCGTAGTTCGAGCAGAGAATAAAAGCAAGTTTACAACGAAGACACATTGAAAGAAAAGGACATCCACTAAAAGCCTATCATAAATCAATGATTCCAGCATGTGTTAAATGTTTGGTAGAAAAAATAATACCAACATCTAGTGAAATCTTACATCATCGCCATCAAAAGAGAGCTAAACCACTTAAATCACTGTGTTTAAGGGAGAGAAAAATCGCCTACATCACTGTCGTCAAGGGAGAACAAACTAATTTTATTACCGACATACAGTGAGAGCATCCTATACTCACTGTCAACCAAGTCACCTATGATGAAGGAAGATAAGTATATTATTAAGGTATTTGCTTTCTAAAATTTGGAGTTATAAGGTGTTAAGCATAAGATTGATTATTATTATTAAAATAAAAATCTTAGAAAGCAAGGAAGCCATCCTAACAAAATTAGAAGTAATTATAGATATTTGCAAATCACCAAATAGGAGATATAAGGTTGTCAACCTTAGTAAACCAAAAATATTAAATTTGCAAATACTATTATTATTATTTTCTAATATTCCAAAAGTAGGGAGTTATAAGGCATACTACATCAAATCTTAGTATTTGTGGAATTTAGAAAATTAAAGATCAAATTATTGAAGGTAGAAGAAGGAAGTTTATTAAAGCATCATATAGAGTTGGAATTAATTAAATTTATCTCATACTCACATTAAAGGGACAAAAGGAATCCAACCTAAAGGAACTTCAAATTGATAAGTGCATAAGTTCAATAGGAGAAATAAGGTAAAATAGAAGTTGATTATTGTTACTTACAAAACATTACAAAATCAACTCAAAAGTGAACTATTATTTACTAAGCACTTTATTAAGCTTATAGCTTACTCTAATCACTAGGGAGACAAGAAATTCTACAAAACATAAGACTAGAAAGGGTTTTGACAATTTGATCATATACTCAATTTACTTGAGAAATATATAGTATTCTACAAATCCTTAATCTAAGTTTTAAGGAAACAAAAAGAATACTACATGTCAAAAATTTCATAGCTTGTAGTTTGATCATAAACTTAATCTACTAGGGAGTCATAAGGTAGTCTACTACAAAGGATCTAACAAAAGTGTTCTTAAAATAGAAAAATATAAAACTAAGAGAGATGTCTACCTCAAGGAACACAATGAACAATGATATGAATAACACTATTAGAAAGGAAAGAGCAAGTGTCATAAAAAGTGGAATCAAGAATTTACTTATAAAGTTTGAAGGAGACTTAGACCTTACTTCAAAAAGGATTCATAGTGAAGCTTTAAAGGATAACTTTGAAACCATGGAACATTATCTACATGTTCAACTCACTAAAGTAATTGATAATGGAAAGAATGAAATTCAAATTCCTTTAGAATATGGAAGCATATTATATATGGCACTAGTACATTCAAATCTTATAAGGATGAAAATGTAATATAGAGAGGATTGATATAATTACTTAAACTAAAAACATAAATGGATGAATCATCCCTAGCAAATATATTTCAATCCTCATGTAGTATTGGTACTTCAAGTTCTACTAACACAAAATCTTATCATGATTCTCTAAGTGTATGTTCAAAAACTTCTATACAGGACCTACAAAATGATAAAAAGGATAAATTCAAAGAAAAGAGACTCTTGCAAGAATCGGGTGATAGTACGTCCACCCATGAAAGTACTAACTCCAAAGATGAGAATAAATAAGAAGAATAAGAGGAACCAAATCAAGGAGGCATACAATGCAATGTGAACTAAAGATATTACAAAGGATCAGATCAAGCTTCAAATTTAGACAAAGAAGACAATGAAGGAACCTGGAGAAAAGAGCTCAAATTTCAAGACCAGATAAAAGATCCATATTGAAGACTAAAGTCTTCAATACCCAAATAATGTAATACAGGGGGTGTTAGAGTATATTACATCATTTAGGTCATGTAAATGTACCACCTTTAGTACATATCTAGAGTAGGATTTTACTTCAGAGTAAAGTTAGTTACTTCAAGTATTATAATAAATGCACAAGTGTCAATGTGCATGTAGTCCACATGTACATGAGTCCTAGGTAGAGTAAAGGTCAAACAATCTATCTTTCTATATAAAGGCCTCATAGGTGTAGTAGTAGGAGATAGGGAGAGTGATATAGTAAGTATACAGTGTGTAGTAGATGTAGTATGGTACAATGTAGTTCTTTCATATATTTTCATGGAGTGTTCATGTCCTCCATTATATAGCATTGTACTATTTTTATCATTCTCATTAATGGCATATTTATGAGTTATTTGCAGATGTTCATTTCTTTGCTTTCCTACATATTATTGTGCCATTAGATTTGTAGTTATATCAGATTAGTTATCCTACATCTTGTTAGGATTAAATAATAAAACATGAGCAATAAATAAATGCGAAAATAAAACATAGAAGAATAAAGCAATACACGAGACACAGATTTACGTGGTTCACCCAATGTGGGCTACATCCATGAATAAAATAACCAGGCCTTATTATTCCATCCAATAAATCTTGAAGGGATATAGCCTACAACAAATCCATCGCACTTCCTCTTTGATCTCACAATTACAGTCTCTCTTCCTTCTTCACTTCCTTCACACCCTTCACACTACTTCACACACTGATATCCATCTCGTACAACATTCTCTTATAAAATGAGGGTTACAATTTTAAGGTAAATTATTAAGACCCAAAAATAAAAAATAATTACTATTTAGGTAAATTATCTTTTCAGTCATAATTTACCATTTTTAGTAATTACTATTTTTGGAAAATTATTTTTCGTCAAAACAATTTTCATTTTTAATAATTACTATTTTCGAAAAATTATTTTTCGTTAAAAAAATTTTCGTTTTTAATAATTACTATTTTCGAAAAATTATTTTTCGTCAAAAAATTTCCGTTTTTAGTAATTACTATTTTCGAAAAATTATTTTTCGTCAAAAAATTTCCTAAAATAGTAATTCACAAAAAAACTAGGATTAACATGCAATTTGACACCCAATTACATAATGTCCATATCCTTTCGTAGAGTGGGTCCAAACATAGCTAAAATAGGACCTCTAAATTAGAATCAGGCTCCACAACCAACACATCTCGTGGTTGTACTACCTCCCATCAAAAGCTAATAGAAATGAGACAAGATTGGTCAAGAATTTGCCATAATTTTGATTTTGCACTTAGCTTTGTTTTTGAGCTTTCTTGAAAATGGCATATAGAACTAGTAACAAAGGCTATTATTGATCATGTGAGATATCAAATGTTAATTTTATGCACATTTTTCTATGCACTAGCTCATTGACTAGAAAATAAAGACAATTGTTATACTCAAAGCTCCTTGATTGGCCATATAGTACAAAATTTTCCTTTGTTTTTTTTTTTTTGATAGTTAACGAAATATATACAGCGGGTTTTTTTTAAAAGGATCCCAAAACCTTATTTACAATATAAGCCGAAGCAGAGTAAGCCGTACAACCAGACTTGATTTCCCCAAACTGGGGCCCGTAAAATAGACAACAACAAAAAGGGCCTTGCCACGGGGCCCTGGAGCCTACAAACAACAAAAACCCCAACAAAACCGGGCGCAGCCGCGAACCTCCACAAAACCAAACCCAAGAAACAAAGCAAAAACCGCGAAGACCGGGGTCTAGTTGTCCGGGCCCCGCCCGTCTTCGACCTCGCTCGGATTGCCGCTGCCCCTTTGCAACGCTTTCCTCCAGCCCTACGGCGGAGCTCAGACAGCGCCTTGGCGGCATGAGACGCTGCGAGGGCAGCCGTATTGAGAGAGCTCACCGCAATGTCCAGGAGACCGTGAAGCGCCGTCTTCTGTAGCACGTCGTCTGTCTCGGAGCTTATCACCGTGGGCTTCGGGTCCTCTGCTTTGACGAACTTGGGGCTTTCGAAGCCCGGCTGGGACCAGGGGAGGCCCTCTTGCGGCCAGAGCTAGGGGGAAGGGCCCCATCCGGGCCTTTGCTCGACGTCCTACACTTGCGTGTAGGCCTGCGACGCTTCAGGGAGGGAGTAACATCAGGGGCGGGGGAGTCTTTGGGGGACTCCGGGGGAGAAACACCTGACTCGGGGGCCGGGGCAGAGGACAGGGGGGGATGGAGTGGAACTGAGGCTGGTTGGCCAAGGCATGGCGGTAAAGGACCGCCATGAGCCCCTGGTGCAGGGGCCGTGAATGGCTTTTGCGGGCTCGCTCGATGGTCAGGCCCAGCGAGTAAAGGAGGAAACGGGGGGTGCTAATGAGGGTGGCGCCGCGAAGGTGATTAAAAAAGCTGATGTGGAAGCTGAAGAGGCGCTGCTCGGGGTCGTCGCAGGTTATGTACTGCATAACCGGGACAATGGCGTCATCGAATGGCACCGGCAGGTGAGATCGAAGCAAGTTCCCCTTATCCCACTGATGATCTGGAAACCGGGAAAGCTCCTCCTCCCAGTTATGCTTATCGCGTCGAACAACTCGGCCCTTCTCCTCGTGGTGCAGCCCGGTGACTTCTGTGAGGAAGTCCTTAGAAATTTTAAAATGCACGCCCTTAACAGTGACTTCTCCGTCGTTCCAAGAATCCAGAAAGGCCTGGGTAATCTCGTCATCGTGGCCGAAAAACTTGCTGAAGAAAGCAGTATATTTCTTGGCGTCGACGAAAAGGCGGGCAGGGCCGCTCAGCTCGAGAATAGAGGGCTCCAAAAAAATAGTTTTGGACGCCATGAGGGATGAACTGGCAGGGTGGGGACACGGGGGCCAGAAAATGCCAGACCGGGGACGCAAGCACAAGGGAGGGGGAATGTGACAGCAGGATGGGACAGCGGGGGGATTAAAAAGACCTGGCGGGGGCTTGGGGAGGGGAAGCGCCGCCAACTTTGGGAAGTAGCGCACGCGTTGATGATCGACACGACGGGGAGGAGGGTGAGGGAGCGGATCAAGGTTCTGACACGCGGGGGTGGGGCAGGCCCACAGCCGAGGCGCCATCTGGCGGATGCTGAGCGGAGGATCGCCGGGGAAGAGCTGAGTCGGAGATAACTTCGAACGGATGGCCGTGGCACGGGGAACGAGCGATTTTGAGATCACCACGAGAAAAGCGGGGAATTCCGACATGCGCGAACAGGAAAGACTGTCGGGGCTGCCAGCTGGCCGGCGAGGGTAGCTGACGAGACCGGTGACGTGGGCCGCTGCGGGGAGGAAAAGGGTCCTAGCGCTGTCGGGGCCGCTATGCCTGGCACGGGGGCGGGAAGTACTGAACGGCGGAGGCCCAGACCGGGAGGACAACGTCGCCCAGCCGTGGAGGAGATTAGACACCTGGACGAATGACAGGATCGGGGTGGTCCTGGAGCGCAATTTGAACTAGGCCTGCAGGGAAGTGCGAGGTCCAGTTGGTGAATTCTCCAACGGTGATGCCAAGGTTCGCCATGAAGTCAGCCGCCCTGTTGCCTTCCCTGAGAACATGTTGGAAGGTGTGATCAGGAAAACCCTGTAGCAGAAAGAGGGCCTCCCGGATGGAGTTCTGAAATCGCCAGGAGCAGGACTCGGGCTGCTTGGCACCTCTAATAATGACTTGAGAGTCCCCTTCGATAATAATTGGGGAGGGGCCCCTGAGAGCCGTCAGGCCATTGAGCATGCCAGCAGCTTCAGCAACGTTGTTAGTTTGTCTGCCTAGCGGGACCGCAAAGGCAGAGACTAGATTCCCGGAGCTGTCTCTGATAACCCCGCCGGCCCCAGAGGGACCGGGGTTGCCTTTGGAAGCACCGTCGAAGTTGAGCTTGAGCCACCCGGGGGGGGGAGTCCATCTGATCAGGGATCGGGGGGAAGGGGCGGGAGGGGAAACGGGGGGGGAGATCTGGAAGCCGAGGGAGGAGAGGAGGGAGGCTTCGCTCGGGCGCCTGGGCTCCGCAGAAAAGGGAAGGAAGCGGGAATTCTCGGAGGCGAAGGAAACCGCTTTGATTGCCAACCTCTGGGGGGAGCAGGCCGGGGCGGAAAAGGCACGCCGGTTGCGCTCAAGCCAAAGCTGCCAGAGCAAGTGGGGAAGGCAGGCCTTCCAGAGGAAGCGGAGGAGGGGATGGGCAAAGGGGGTGGGCCATTGGGACAGCAGGTCGGAGATGGAATTGGGGGCCACCCACTGAACGAAAAACTGGGAAAGGATGAGGCCCAAAGCTTCGGAAGAGAAGGCGCAGTTTAGGAAGAGGTGGTTGGTAGACTCCCACGCGGCGCAAGCAGAGGAAACATCTCGTTGGGGATTTGGAAGCCACGCTTGATCAGATTTTTGAGCGTGAGGATTTTGTTTTGGGCGGCCGCCCAGACGAAATGGCTGATTTTGGGGATCAATTTCTTGGCCCAGACCATCTGGGTCGGGAAGGTGGTAGCCCCGGGGGTTCTCTGAATATGGTAGGCAGACTTGACAGAGAAGATGCCGCTAGGAGAGCCATGCCACACGATTCTGTCGCTGGCGCCAAAAGAAGGAATGACTGTCGCACTGAGGATGCGTTGGAGTCTGGCAGCTTGAAGCGGGAACCTGGGGTCCAGGATGGGTTTCCAGGTGATCTGCCCCTGGCACAGGGCCATGTAATCAGACACTCTGGGCCCGCGGCCCGCTAGCCCATGCTTGAGAAGAAGGAGATCTCTGTCGGAGCTCAAGGCCTCGTCGAGGATCCATCTCGTCCTCCCAAAAGTCGATCTTGGCACCGTCCCCAAGGAGCCATCTGGTCCCAAGCTGAACGATGTCCCTGGTGGAGAGCAGGGCCTTCCAGAAGGCAGATCCGTCACGGGGCTGGGAATCCCTGAGGAAGGGGTGACTGTGACAGTATTTCCTCTTAACAATGTCGACCCATTCGTCATGGGTATTGGTATGGACCTTCCATGCATGTTTGGACAGAAGGGCCTGATTCATGGGAACCACCCGTCTGAGCCCGATTCCTCCCTCAGCCTTGGGGCGGCAGACTAGGGGCCAGGAGACCAGGGGAATCCTTTTTTTGTCTTCGCCTCCCGACCAGAGAAACCGTTTCTGGATTTGCTCGATGAGATTAGCAATGGAGGCCGAAATTTTGAAGACCGACATGAAGTATATAGGAATGCTTTGGAGAACGGAAGCCAAGAGAGTGGCTCTGCCGGCCTGAGAAAGGAGGTGGCCTTTCCAGGGGGCAAGTTTCCTTTGGATCCGCTCGATCAACCCACTCCACAGCCCTTTGGAAGACGCCCCTGTGAACAGAGGAAGCCCGAGGTAGGAGGAAGGGAGGGAGCCGGGGAGCAGCCAAGGATCCGCCCGATTTTGAGTTGCCTGGCCACGTGGGTGTTGATGAAGTAAATCTTGCTCTTGCGCAGGTTGATCTTTTGTCCACCCGCCTCCTCATACAAAGCAAGGATTCTCTTGAGGGCCTTAGCTTGAGGGACCGAGGCCGCGGAGGCCGTAATGGTGTCATCCACAAATTGCCGATGGGACACGGGGGGGAGATCCTGCGTCGGCCTGATGCCCGAGATAAGACCGCGGGTTACAGTGTTCAAAATGGTGCGGCCCAGGGCCTCGGCCAGGATAATGAAGAGGATCGGGGATAGGGGATCACCTTGGCGGAGACCTCTGGAGCTGGGAAAGAACCCGGTCGGAGACCCATTGACCAGGATAGAGAACCAGGGGGAGGACACGCACTTGCTGATGAGATGGACCCAGGAGGGATGAAACCCAAATTTGAGGAGGACTTTGGACAGGAAGCTCCAGTCGACCCTGTCAAAGGCTTTATTCATATCAAGCTTGAGCAGGAAGTGGGCCTTTCTGGATAGGACAACTGAGTGGATAGCCTCATGCATGATGATGACCCCGTCGGTGATCAGCCTGCCTTTGACGGAGCTTCCCTGACAGGGGGAAATGATCAGGGGAAGGATGTCTTTGAGGCGGGTTGTCATGGCTTTGGTCAGAATTTTATAGAGGACGTTGCACAGGCTGATGGGGCGGAAGTCTGACAGGGACCTGGCGGCCTGGGTCTTTGGGATCGTGGCTATGAATGTAGAGTTGATGCCTCCGGGGATGGATCTCGGCAAACTGCAGGTCCCGGATGGCAGCGCAAACGTCAAGGCCTACTATATCCTAGAAAGTCTGGAAAAAGTGGGGAGGAAACCCGTCCGGGCCCGGAGCCGCCTCAGCCTTCATGGAAAAGGTGGCAGCATGGATTTCCGAGTCCGACAGGGCCTGGACCAGTTTAGAATTAGCCGCGACTGGGACGGACGCCGGGATGTGGGCCAAGAGGGAGTCGGCCGCCTCAGGGGACATAGGAGGACCATCGCCTAGGAGCTCTTGGAAGAAGCGGACTGCCTCGGCTTGGATGTCCGCTTCCTTGTTGATGATGCTGCCATTGAAGTCGACCAGCTCGGCAATTCTGTTGGAGCCCCTGTTGCGAAGGGTCGAAGCATGAAAGAACTTGGTGTTAGCATCACCATCTTGGATCCAAAGAGCACGGGACTTTTGCCTCCAAAATGTTTCTTCCCTGGCTAGGACATTGTGGTACTCGGAAAGGGCAGTGCGTTCCTCCTCCCTGAGGCCATGCTCTTGAGAACCAGCTTGGAATCTGGATTCAATGTCCTCAAGTTTATTTTTGATAGCCGCTTTGCTTTCGAAGATATTGCCGAACACTTCTTTGTTCCAAGTCTTGAGGTGCTCCTTGAGGCGTCTCAGCTTATGGGAGACCCGCTCGGCGGGGCGGCCAGGGGCAGGGGGAGCCCACCAGCAGCCGACCTGGGCCCGGAGGTCAGGGTGGTGAAGCCACATGGACTCAAACCGGAAGGGTCTCTTGGGGGGGGTCGATGATCAGTCTCGAGGAGGAGGGGGCAGTGATCGGACCCGATTTTGGGGAGGGCCAAGAGGGAGGCATCAGCAAAGGTGGGGAGGGCTTCCTTGGACAAGAACACTCTATCCAACCTAACCTGGATGTGATTGGGACCTGCTCTCTTGTTGGACCACGTGAATCGGGCTCCCTTCAGACTGACATCCATGAGCTCGTTGTGGGCAGTGAAGGCCCCAAAATCATCCATGCTTTTGGTTCTGGCCTCTGTGCCCCCGCATTTGTCAGAGGAAAACAGGGGGCTGTTGAAATCCCCGGCCAGGATCCAGGGCAGGGGAGCGAAAGCATCTCTCATCGAACTGATCTCCTGCCAGAGCCTTGCTTTCTCAACGGGACTGTTGGGAGCGTAGACGTTGGAAAGGATCCACGAACGCTTAGAGTTGAGGCAATGGATCAGGATGTTCATGATTCTGGGCGAAGAAGAAATGAGCCTTCCCTCGAAAGATCGGGGATCCCACATGCACATGAGGCCCCCGACTGAACCAGCCGCGGGGGTGGAGAGAAGTTCGCAGTCGCGCCAGGTAGAATGGGCTATTCGCCGAGCAACGGCGTCATCAATCTTGGTCTCCTGGAGGAGGATGAAGGACGGACGGTGATCCCTTCGGAGTTGGCCGAGGATCCTTTTCTTGGGGACTCCATTGAGTCCCCTAATGTTCCAGGAGATTAGCTTCATTTGGCACCCTTTTGGGGTCGCCTGCCCCCCTTTCCAGCCTGGGTGGGAGGTTTGGATCGGGTGTCATCCGCCTTGCGAAAGTTCGAGGCAGCATCAGGGAGCGTAGTCTGGGAACCGCTAGCGATATCATCCTCGGTGATCCTTGATCGTTGCTCGCACCGGGTGGGCCGTCCTCGTTTACCTTTGGAACCAAAATCTGTGGCAAAGGATCTGCTCCGGGTCCTCTTGGGGCTGACTTCATCTGACTCAGACGGAGAGCTGCCGTCGGTCTCATCATTAGATAGTTCGGACCCACAAACCAAAGGGGTAGGCTCCGGGAAGGGCTCGGGGGCCGGGGTCCGAAGGGGTTGGGGGGGAAGGTTGGATCTCGGAAGGAGCCGGGGCTTGCGGAGCCAGAATGACCTGCGGGGGAGGATCGGGGATCGGGGCCCCGAAAGGGTTGCTAGGGATCTCCGAGCTGGGCCCGAGGGCCTGGGGGCCCGAAGGGGAGACCTCCTTGGGGGGAGTGCTAGGGGTGGGACGGGAAGGATCCTGGGAGGGGGCCCGACCAAAACTGGGTTGGGGGTTGGGAATAGGGCCCGCCGTCTTCCCTGGAAGCCGGCACCGATGAGGGAGGTGGCCTTGAGAGCCGCAAGAGGTGCAAAAGGCAGGTTTGTTTTTGTAGATCAAGGTTTGGCGCCAGAAGAAGGACCCGTAAGAGATGGTCACCGAGGAGGGGAGCTCAGATTCGAGGTTGGCGTTGGCACAGAACCTTGCATGCACCATGCGAGAACCGGCCTTGGTCGCAGGATCAAAAGCCACCAGATCTCCAACCGACTGGGCGATGAGCTTGAGGACGTCTTCACGCCACAGATGGAAGGGGAGGTCCGGGAGGCGGACCCAGATCGGGGCGAAGTTGATGCTTTGGGTGCTGGGGTGGAAGTCTGCACCGTAACGTCTGAGAAAGAGGCTTTTGCGACCCAAGAACCAGGGCCCGCCCGACAGGATCTTCTCAGCATCCTCGTTGTTATTAAGTTTGATAATGAAAAAGCCTCTGGACAGGGCGACCAGCTGGATATGACCAGAGACCTTCCATCTGGTGGCCGCCCATCTGCGGATCGTCTCCATGTCTGGGCGCCCGCCCAGGAACTTCCCAACCAGAGATGATGAAGAATCGAAAACCAGGGAAGAGTAAACCTCCTCCTAGATGGAAATGTGAGTACCTTGGAGGGAAAGCCCGACTCCCAGGGCCCGACCAGGAGATCTTTTGCCCGCCAAAACTTGTTGATAAGAGGGTTTATGCCCGCCCGGGGCTCGCCCTTGACCAGGGGCGGGGGGGGCCTTCCCAAAGCCTTCCGAGACGGGATCGCTGGATAAGGGCCGCGGGCCCAAAATCCCGACCCCACCGAACCCATCGCACCCTAGACCCTCGGCCGACCATGCCGCCGATCCGCCTGGGCCCGGGCGTACCTGAGCCCCCAGGATCCGGGCCCGCCCAGAAACCAGCGCTCTGCGCTAGATCCGAATCCAGCCTTGCATCGGCATCTGCGCCTGCTGCCGTGCCTGCTGCCGCTCCTGCTGCTCCTATTGCCGCTCCTGCTGCTCTCACCATCATCCCTATAGCATCCCTTTGTTACCATATAGTCTTCTACTTTATTTCCTAGATATTTTAGAAATATTTATTAAAATTTTCTCCCAACTTGAACTTGTGTGGTCTCATAACTGACTACTAATCCATATTTATTTTTTGAAACTGACTGCAACATGTGATCACAATTTGGGGAGGTTGAAGGATTACAAGTTGACCTTTAGGCATCTTCTATCTAGTTGATGATCTCAATTTTGGCCAACTTATGAACCTCTTAAGATATATTTGTGATTTATTCTTCATATTTCTATATGTGAAAGGGTTTGATGTCCTAAATGTGAATTCAAACCAATTTCTTGACACACAGTACAACTATATGTGCGTCATCATGCCCCGTGTGACCACCTATTTGCATCAATAAATTTCTTGTTAAGACCATCCTAAATGTTGGAGGCACCTCCACCACTAAGATATCCTTAATTATTGCTAAATATAGTTTTCTTTACAATAGCACTAGCACTTTCTTAGAATATCTCTATTTCTTTGTCTTGAATTTTATTAAATTGGATAACTCGAGGTTGCACGTCAGGGTATTTTAGGTTCATAGTATCATAAATTTCCTTTGGCATGAAAGCAAATTTAGCTTCCTGATCTATTAGGTAGTTGTATAATATCCACACCTCCAAGCATACCGATAGATAACATGGAGAAGAATTATATTTCCTTATACTACAGGGTGATGGTTTAGATTCTAATGAAGGTGTGGTGCTTGCCATCGAACTTTCTTGGGTTACTTTAGCCAAATCAAATTTTGTAGAAACCATAAGATTTTCCTTCAAATTTCCTTTTTTTGGAGCATCAATTATTGAATCATACCCTATTTTTATTGTTCTCTGCTAAAAGTTCCTATAAATATTGACTATGTCTGCCCACTATTCTCTTAATATGGATGGGTAATACAATGCTTGATGGGTTTTTATTTTTTGGTAATGTCAACATAAAGCTCCTGGATGACATGTCTTTGACCCTAGCTTCTTCTCACAATCTTCTTTTGGATTTAAGTTGCTCTTTGTTCTATCTTCATCTGATACATCCTCTTTTTGCTCTGCCTTATTCAAAGTTGCATTTGGGTTGACCAGGTCAATTACAGAGTATTTCTCCATTATCAAGGAATGGTCCTTTGGTCCATGATGAGAGCTACAACATCCTATGATTCATGGTTTCTTATTGGAGAAGATATTAGTTCATTGTCATAACCATTAGATATTGAACCCTTGAACCAATCTGGATAGGAGTTTTCCTTCTAGTTTCAATTTATACAAGCTCCTTGGTAATATGTTGGATGATATTTTTTATCTCTTGAGTTGTTCGAGGATTCAATATGATATACATCTTATCATTTGAGTATTGAACTGAGGGTATTGCATTCACTAGAGTAACCAATTGAGGCAATAATGGGTAAGGGGAATGTGAATCTGTTTGATAAGATAATGGAGCATTAAACTCATTTGACTTGGAATGAAGCTTTCCTACTAAAAAAAAAAATATCCTTCAAAGCTATTTGAAACACCTATGGAAACCTTTTCTCTTGATAATATTGGATCTATAGAGCCAAATCTAAATTTATAGCCTAGACATAGTAGATATAGTCCCATGCTTTAGATGGCTTAATTTCCCAAGGGATTATATCCCATAATATTTTGAATTTGATGTTATAATCTAGGAGAGCTTCATGAGGACCTCTTTTAATATAGGAAAACTGCATAAACAATGCAAAGAGATCCCTTGGATCATCAAATACCCATATTAATGGTGTAGCTAGGTCATCCCAAGTCTTAATGCTTTTGCCTTCTAAAGATATGTACTATTGCAATGCCTTACCCTATAAGAACTGAGCAAGCAGCCTTATCAAGACATCTTCAAAGATAATATTGTAGAATATGACCAAACCTAAGACATCTTAATAATCATAGATGATTTTCTCATTGGCATCATAGATGGGTAATAGCTTTAGTGTAGCCTATGGGATTTTATAAGAGGTTTAGTGGCATGGCATTATTCTAAGTCAAATATATTTTTCCAACCATAACTCTGAGGATTTTATGTTTGTAGGGCCATATGATTGGTTCTTAGTGTAGTGTTTAGGCTTTTCGGTGCTTCTATCATTTGATAATGAGTATTCTTTCTAGAGGAGTTGTTATTTATTCTGGATTTTTGCTTTCAATGGAATCACCAAGTGAATATACAATCTTCATAAGTGAGGTCAAGACTATTCATTAAAATCTTGACTCCTCTAAGTGATTGAAATAGGATTTATAAAATCTTTTCCCACTGGGCATGCTAGAAATACTCTTGGTAGCACAATGAGTAGATGCTTGAAATCTTGAATCCTCTAAGTGATTAAAATAGGATGTATGAAATCTTATCCCACTAGGCATGCTAGAAATACTCTTGGTAGCACAATGAGTAGATGCTTTTATGAAGTTGAACCCTTGGGTCCCATTGGGTATGCCAAAAATACTCTTGGTTATGAAATCCACCTAAGTGAATGAGATGAGTTCTCAAGACCTCATCCAAGATATTGGATGACTTAGAAACATGGGTTTATGAGTCAAACTTTAGAGAAGGTTGGTTCCTATGCCTAGCTAATATAAATGGGTGGTTATAGACTAAAGTAAGAAATACAAAGGGTTATAAAGATGAGCTAAAAGTGGTACATATTTGACAACATCAAGAGACACAATGCAAAGAGTCTTGCAATCTGAATTTAAATTAAACCACCAAATATAATAACATACTTTTCTTATGCATTTAAAACATTAATTATTAAGAACTCTAAGAAATTCTAAGTCATTCTAGAACTATAATGACAAATCTAGGTAGAAATCTAAAATGTAGAATAATTGAAATAATTTTTTTTTATTTCTAGCTTTAACAAAAAATTCTTAGCTACTCAGTAAGACATACATACATGTTTTGCACAAGAAGTTAGCAAGAGTCTAGACAACAATCCAATCTTCATTCAAGAAGGTGTATAGCCTCAATAAATACAATTATGCTAATTATAAACGCCAAATATTTAATAATTAGATGGTTTAAATTATATTATATAGAGAGATTTACAATGTATTTAGTTATCTAATAATGATTGTTGTTAGAGAATATTATATGCCTTAGGTTAGGCACAAAGAGTGGTAGTCACATTTAGCTTAGTTGTGCTTAGTTGCTTCAAGCATGCTCCACTAACATGTGTGATGTATATTTCATTGTGAGGTTGACCTTCATGTTGCATCATTGGATTGTAACCATTAGGTGATAATCCACTTTTTTTTTGTAGTGCATAGCTAGCTAATATGGGGCAGATGTGGGGTGGATAAGGCTTTGATCATTAAGATATTCAAACAATATTGATATTTGGTGGTTTATCGACACACATACTCCTATTTATGTGGACTATTTCGGATCACTTGTGTAAGTGGTTTATGGTGTGAAAGCATACTTCTTATTATTGGGTGGTTATCATAATCAAGTATAGCTTCCTTTGGTTTTCTCCTCATATCAAGTTTTTGAACTTCTTCTTACTGAATTTTGGATAACTTATTCACTTCAGATGATGTCAGTGTGAAGATTCTAGTAGTCGTATTTGCTCGTATATGATATCAAATGTTTAGATTTTGCTTTGAGACTTGATGATTTAATTTTGGGATGTCTGAATTAGATTTATTTTACATCCAAAATTACATTTAGTTTATCGAGTAGTTAATCTCTAATGATAACATCACCATCTTCTAAAATTCAAAGCCTTTGAAGCCATAATGTCAAACACCAAGTCTCAAACTCAATGCCTTGGAATATTTCTTGCTTGGCATTTTTATTCATTGTGTCAGACATTTTATGCCATCCTATTGATATAAGCATTATATTCCATTTGACTAGCTTTATTCATTTGGTTTCAATGCTAGATTACGAGATATCAAGCGACAGATGTTAGGTCTTGTGCCTTTGATTTTCCCATTCAAAGAATGTCAAATATTGGGTTATTATTGTCTTATTGTTGATATTAGCTTCTAAAATTTTTGGCTATATTTCTTTACTTATATAAATTTCCTTTCATTTTGCTCTGCTTTGTTGGATGTTGGGTTTCATGCCTTAGCACAAAATATTATCTGGTAGTTTCCTACTTGATGTCTTATCATCTTCCTTGTTCCATAATGTATCCGACCATGCTATTTTGCACTCTATATCTTTCTATAATATTTTGACCTACTTTGAACCACCCTTTCCTCTTTGAATCTGCTACATTGGCCTCCTCTAGTGCCCCTCTAATTTATTTTTGAACTCTCGCATTCATTGTTGCACTATTGCCTTGGCAAAATGACTACATGGTCTAAATTGTACCACATAGTGGATATAGGTGATGAAAATTACCTACACATTGGTACTACCAATGAAGAGAAAATTTGTGGTAGTAACCCTTACTTGGTTGAATGCTAGTATACTTTTTGCTTCTTATCGAACTCATACCCCATTCTTATGTAGATGCCTTCCAACATGGGATATCGAGGTAAAGGACTTGACCTACATGAGTAAGTCATTAAAGAGACCTTATATACCAAAACCTAGTTGGGATACTATGGGATAGGTTATATTACCAATGATAGATAACCTTTACCCTCTTCTTCTTCCATCAACAAAGAGAAATTCAACCATGTTGATACGATGTCCCATGATGACACCATTTTTATATAAAATAAACTAAAATGAGGAATATGATGATGGGTCATCATTCCTTATAGATTCTAGCTTCTTTAAATTTAATCAATTTGCCAAGGTAAATATTCTAACCCTAGCCTATCCCAAAATGATTGCCTATAAAAATAGTTGTGAATCAGAGGACATCTCAAATGGTCCTCATTGTTAGAAATAGAGTATATTAAATTATTTGGGTCATGTAAATGTACCTTCCTTGGTACATACTTAGAAAATTAGGTTACTTCAAGGGGAATTTATCTAGTTACTTCATCCAATGTAATAAATGCACAAGTGTCAATGTGCAAGGTGTCTACTTGTACAACTAGATAGAGTGTTGGCCAAGGAACTTATCTTCCTATATAATTGCCATAGATTTAGAAGATATATATAGAAGTCATAGTATCACATTCAGTGTGTGGTAGATAAGCAGTAGGGTAGTGTGTGTAAGCTATAAGCTCAAAGCTCATTCATGAAGAAGTAGCTTATATTATAGAGTGTCCATTTCCTTTATAGCTACTATTGTAATATTTCTCATAATTTCTATTTATAGCATATTTCAATCATCTCGCAGATTTACTTTATTTCTTTCTGCATCTTGTGATTGATATCTCCCATTGTATGTGGTATCAAAATCTAATAGTGGTATTAGAGCTATGGTAGATCAAGCCATAGTAGGTCTATAGGAAAACCACCATTATTATTGATCCTGAGTTTTTTGAGAACCTAACGTGCCATTGGACCAATCACTGTCAAAATTTATCAAAAGAGTCTAGGTGGTAGAATTAGGGAGAGTTACAATTGAGGACTAAAATATCAGTTTCAAAAATACTGAGATTGCATAGGGCTAGTGTCTTTCCACAGAGTTAAAGGAAAAATTGTGAAGACTAGGACTCAACATTTGATCCACTACGTTGATGAATCAACTAGTGAAGCTCAGATATCTAGAAATACTTACCTAAAAAAAAATTTTATTACAAGGAATTAATACTCAGATGATTTGGACACATCCTACAACAGAAATCTAGGAGACCTCAACTTTGTTACTTGAAGTTTGGAGTGTCTTCATAGTGTAGAGATTAGTTGTTGTAGAGTGGAGAATACTTCAAAAGAATCTTCTAGAAAAAAATTATGGTTAAGTCTGGAGATAGGAGATATCCATTGATATATTGAAGAACTTCACAAGAAAAAAAGGCCATAGAAGCATTTATATAGAAAAAATGCCATAGAAGCCTTGATCTAAATAAAATTCCATAGAAGCCTTGATCTAGAAGAAAATGCCATAGAAGCCTTGATATTGAAGAACAAGCCATAGAAGCCTTGATATTGAAGAACAATCCATAGAAGCCTTGATATTGAAGAATAGACCATAGAAGCCTTGATATTGAAGAACAAGCCACAAAAGCCTTGATACTGAAACAGGCCACAAATGTCTTTTATCTTGAAGAAGATTCCAAAGGAGAGGATCTAATTTAGAAGCAAATTTTAGTACTAATATTTTTTGTTGTAGGTAAAGGA
The DNA here is from genome assembly GCA_028583015.1 of Wollemia nobilis. NCBI lineage: Eukaryota > Viridiplantae > Streptophyta > Pinopsida > Araucariales > Araucariaceae > Wollemia > Wollemia nobilis. The sequence goes on from JAQPPZ010003624.1 coordinate 405,078, forward strand.
GATCTAGTAAGTTGAGAAAGCTTCCTACAATAAAGTTAGGAAGAAAAACCTCTTTAGAATTGATCTAGTACCTAAAGCAAAAGAGATCAGGATGGTATCTCATTGAAGAACTTTCAGGCTAGGAAGAAGAAGAAGGACTAGGAGATTCTTGCTCGAATCTAGAAGTAGTGGAATCAGATATCCAAGAGAATATCTCAACACCAACACTTCCAAAAGTAGAAGGTTGAATATAAGGTATCTAGGAATACTAGAAGAAGTTGTAAGATCAAATACCTTGATAAGGTCTTGACGAGCATCCAGTAAAAGGCTAGGAGAGCCTTACTGAATAAATCATCAAAAAAGAACTCACTGGAGAAATCCACTACCAAAGAGAAGCTCTTGATATTGAAGGACTTGGGACAATTGTCACCATTTGACAACAAGAGCAAGAGAAGGATAATTTGGCAAGGAGTGCCAAATCTGAGCAGAAGAAGAATCCAGTGAAGACCTCAAGACATTCAAAATATTGAGAAGAATATCATGCTTGAAGTCAAAATTCAACAAGAAGAATTGAAGGCAGAAGAATCTTATCAAATCCAAGATATTTGAAGATTACCTCCTACAACAAGAGGTCACTGCTTCAGAGATACTAACTTATCCAAATCTACAAAAGAAGGAGATTACAAGAGGATATGAAAGTCACCAAACCCTAGGCTCATGAAAGAAAGTTTGAGACCATGAATTTGATGAATAAGGAGTTATTCAAAATAATATACAAAGAGCTGCAAGATTCTACTCAAGGCAACAACTTGGTGATCTTAGGCACCAATATCTACATCCTCTACAGAAGCAGAAAAGGATCTACAAAAGCATTCAAAAAAAGGTAAGCAACTATCGATGCAAGTAGATTCATTAGTTGTATTACTTATCAGATTTATTAAAGCACCTTCATCCTGATTAAAGTTACAAAAAGGAGATTTGTATTATAGTCTTCACGTGTTCAAAAAGAAAGGTTCTTTTTAAGGTTCATTTGCACATTAGGAGTTGATTAGATTTTAGAATTTTAATAATCTATCAACTAGCCTATTATCTACTTTGGAAAGCAAAAGAAGACTATCTCCTAATATCTTGCTTATAAGAAATTTACAAAATAAATCTTGAAGGTTCATTTTAGATTATTCTTGATTAGTTGTAGTGAATTAATTAATTGCATTTCTTGTGAGTCTCAAATCCAAAGCACTTAGGGTTAGTGCAACTAAAAGAAAGCTTTTATTCTACAACATTTACAAGGCTTGGATTCACCATAAATCATCCAAAAAAAAGGGTAAGGATTCTAGCCAAAGAGACATCCTTAAAATCCTAAATTTACACTCATTAATTTGCTACAGAAAATAAGAATTTTAGACCTACAAAAGAGTGCAAGAAAAGGTGCAATAAAAAGGTTCTATATACATGTAAAGGTTACATGGTGTTGCACTTCTATAATACATCAAACGTAGGTAAAGGAGTATATTTAAAGGTGCCACAATAGGCACAACAGGTACATGGAAAAAGGTAACCAAAGGAAGGGCCAAAGGATCAAGCGTTATCCAACACCGAAAGGGCATTCTCTCCAAGAAAGGACCTACAAACAAAGGAAGCTTTTACATAAATAACAACAAGTCTACCAAGGTTATTTACATAAGTCAAAGAAAATCTATCATAAAAATTTATATAAACCATAACAAGGAGAAGAAGCTATCTACACAAAAAAAAGGATAGAGCACATCCAGCATTCAGATGCATCAAGATTCACCTCTATCAACGTGAACATGGAGCACAATGAATGTATAAGTACAAAGAAGAAAAGTGGATGCTATTTTGGGAATAACATCAACAAAGGGTAGCAAGAGAGCTACCTCATCCTTGTTTAAAGCTCCAAGGCGGCTCATGAATTACCTGTAGAAGAAAATATGTTGCTTGCTATTCAAGAAACCAAAGCAAGCTAAGGAGGAAGACAATCGAAGGAGTTATAATCTCCTTCTTGAAATTGTTATGTAGAAATACCATGCAAGAGGGCTGAGTGCCACTTGGTATATTATTCCCTAATAGTTATCATATCTCTAATGCTCAAGAGACAAATATTGAGAGCGCTCAAAGCAAGGAGAATACATTACAAAGGAGTAATAGTTGGTGTAGCAGCATTACAAGAAGAAGTGGTAGCACTCCTAAGAAATGCAAGTGTCACTTGTACATCAATGATTGCCCTTATATACAATGTAGAGAGAGTGAAATAGTAGCATTCACGCTCGAGGTCTATAGTGTGAAGTGGAGAGCAAAGCGCAGTCCAGTCGATTTGTTTCTAAGTGCAGCGTGGAAGAAGGAAAACATAGGAGTATTTAAGACTCCATTGAATAAGGTCAGCATCTACTCTCCAAGCGTCAAAGAGGAATCCTGACAACCATACCACACTTGGTCATACAGACTCATCAAGTCAAGCACCGCATAAATGGTACTTAAATAACTATTTTATTTCAGTCAAAACCAATTCCATTCAAGTGTGAAGTCAAGGGGCTAAGGTAAGAAAAATATCTCATAAATATTTCTTTTAAACATAGGATATATAAGGTTATAAATTTAAGATTGATAAAGTAAAAGACATAGGAGATAACTTACCAAAAATTTAAATACTATTTGCAAACTAACCTAGGAGATATAAGGCCTTCTACTTAGGTTGAGCTATTTAATACTTTGCAAATATTGTTATCTTTTCTAATTTTCCCAATTTAAGATTCATAAGGTCTACTTCTACAAATTGATTTATTGTAAATTAGAAAAATTAAAATCAAATCTCAAAGGGCCATTGTAAGAGGTTTATCAAAAAAATATAAAGGTTGGCAATTATAATATTTACTTGTCTCAAATATTCTCAAATAGAGATAAAGTATCCAACATTGAAACGTCTTGAAACATAGAAAAAGTGCTTAGTTCAATAGGAGCAATAAGAATAAAAGAAGTTGATTTTAGCATTTACAAAACTTTACAAAATCAACCAAATATTGAACTATAACTTACAAAATCACTTTATATCTTGTCCAAAACATACACAAAACATACTAGGGAGTCATAAGGTATTCTACAATACCTAAGAATTTATATTAAGGAATTCAAATGGCTTCAAACAAATTCTTCTTAGTAGAATCTCAGCTACTTAAGGGTCGTAATTATTTCTCCTAGAAGAATAAAGTGAAAGCTATTTTGGCATATGAAAAAATTCGGGATACTGTCAAAGGGAAAACACAAATACCTACTACAGATGATATTGAGATGCTAAAGTTTGTAGAAAATGATTCAAAGGTTCTAATGATAATAACCTTTGCTATCACTGATGAGATACAACCCTATATCAATTTAGCAAAATCATCCTCAAATGCATGGTCAAGCCTAGAGAAAATTTTTGAAGGAAAGAATAAGGTAACTATTCTCCATCTTCAAAGTCAACTTCATTCATTAAAAATGAAAAATGGAGAAAGTATAGAACTGTTCCTAAGAAAGGTAGAAGATATTAAAGGAAAATTATTTACCTTAGGAGAAACAGTTAAGGATGAACTTATTACTCAAGTAACCATGAGAGAACTTCCAAACAACTATAAACATTTGGTAACATCTTTACAAGTTCTAAGTAAAGATACTTTTTTTGATGACTTAGTCAATATTCTATAGGAATATGAAGTGGAAAATATAGTTAAAGATGATATATCTAACACTACATTGACATCTAAATATAATCCATAGGGAAACATTACCTCTTCATAAAAAGTATTAAGACCATGGTACAACAGGTATTGTAAGATATGCAAGAGAAAAAGCCATAGTACCAGCTACTGCAAGTTCAACCCCAAGAATCAGAATCAAGAAAATGAGATGAAAAATGGGAGCCAATTTCAGCCACAACAATATCAAAATCCTCATCAGCAACAATTTCAGCATTCATCCAATTATCCCCAATTGGAGCATCAAAAAAGAAATCAAAAGGACATCTAGGTCAAAGGATAGAAGAAATTGAAGAAAGGGAAGAACCTAATGATGATTATGAGATCAAATCTCTTTCAGCAAGAATGACAACTTCTAAAGACACTAACATCTTGCGTGAATAGGTTACAAAAATCAGAGAAGAATTAAAATTCTAGATCAAAGAAGAAGATCCAATTCAAAGCCATCATATGGAATAAGATCCACATTGAAGACTAAAGTCTTCAATACCCAAATATTGTAATACATGGGGATGTTAGAAATAGAGTATATTACATTATTTGGATCATGTAAATGTACCTTGGTACATACTTAGGACATTAGGTTACTTTAGGGGGAATTTATCTAGTTACTTCATGCAATGTAATAAATGCACAAGTGTCAATGTGCAAGATGTAATGTGCAAGGTTTCCACTTGTACAACTAGATAGAGTGTTTGCCAAGGAACTTATCTTCCTATATAATGGCCATAGATGTAGAAGATAGATATAGAAGTCATAGTATCACAGTCTGTGTGTGGTAGATAGGTAGTAGGGTAGTGTGTGCATGAGCTATAAGCTCAGATTTCATTCATGGAGCAGTATTTTATATTATGGAGTGTCCATTTCCTCCATAGCTACTATTGTAATATTTTCATCATTTCTATTTATAGCATATTTTAGTCATCTCGTGGATTTAATTTTTTCTTTTTGCTTCTTGTGATTGGTATCTCCTGTTGTATGTGGCATCAAAAGCTAACACTCATCAATATGGTCCTTCTGACTATATAGTGCAAAATAACTTTTATTTTGATGGATCCTTTTCCCAAATCACCAATGTCATTATCTCATAGCCAATAGACAATAGTCAACCAACCTTAGACCTTGTAGATCTCAAAATATTAGGAATACTTCTAGATCTTCTTAATTGAAAGAAAAGTCTTGTATTCTAATCAAAGAAATCATGGACATCAATATTAGGGCTCTACAAGATCCCAAGATCCTTAAGCTAGGCAAGGTCTTAACCCAGATTGAATGTGAGAAATACACCAAGATCCTTATGAAATTCATTGATATATTTGCTTGGTCCTACAATGATATTCTAGGCCTTGATTTTTCCCTTATTATCCACCATCTAGTCATCACTCCTGGTGCAAAACCTATAAAATAAAAATTATGAAAAATGCATTTGAGAGATGCATTGCTAGTCAAAGAGGAGCTCCAAAATCTTCTCAATGTTAGGTTTGTCAAATCCATTGACTACTCTAATTGGATTTCTAATTTTTTTTTTACTGCTAAGAAATGAGAAATGTCAGAGTGAGCATCAATTTTTGGGATATCAATAAAATATGTCCCAAATATGACTTCCTTTTTCCCAACATCAACATGATTGTTGATTTCACTATAGGATGTGAAATGTTTTCTTTAATAGATAGAGTGTTAGGCTATAACCAGATCAAGATCACCCCTAAGGACAAATCCAAAATATCTCTCACCACCCCATGGAAAACCTTCTGCTATCAAGTCATGCCCTTTGGGCTAAATAATGTAGGGGCTACCTACTAGAAATCCATGACATGCATCTTTCATGACATGATGTATGACATCATAGAAGACTCTGATGATGACCTTATTAAACCACAAAGATCATATTTAATATTTAAGACAGATCCTCAAGCAACTAAGAGATTGCAATATGTGCCTAAAGCCTTATAAATACATCTTTATGGTTATATCTAGAAAACTATTGGGATTCATTGTATTCTAACATGGCATCAAAGTTAAACCTAATAAGATATTGTCTATAGTTAATATTCCATCCTCTCAAACTCTAACCCATATTAAGAGTCTCCAAGGAAAAATCCAAGCTAGCTAACAAGTGACAATCCTACACCAAGTTTTTAAGGAAAGATATGATCTTCAAATAGGATGTTGAATATTAAGCAACCTTCAATGCTATAAAATCCTACCTCTTATCCTAGCCTATCCTTATTGCATCTAATCCTCATAGGCTCCTATTACTATACATAGTAGCCACCAACTGTGCCTTAGGATAAATATTAGAGCAATACAACGATGAACATAGAGAAATGGCTATATTTTATATTTGTAGAAATTTGGTCGATTATGAAGTCTAATACACCCCTTTATGAAAGCTTTTCCTAGTCATAGATTTTTTCTCTCATAAGCTAAGATACTATATGCTTAGTCCTAAGATCATTATCATCATAAGGGTCGATCTCTTATGCTACCTCATGTCCAAACCTCACCTATTGGGATGACCCACTAATTGGATCATTCCACTTAGTGAATTTAGTCTTGATTTTCTCAACTAGAAGTCTATGAAGGTCAAGTCATTACTATCCTACTAGTAGCTACACATTTAGAAGCTAGTCATCACTTAGTAAGTTAGTCTTTAGCCTACAACCAAATCAACTCGACTCTTGGACTATATACTTTGATGGTACCAAACATGTCAAAGGAGAAGAGGCAAGTGTCATCTTGGTCACTCCTCAATCACAATTGTTTCCTTTATCCTTTACACTTAAGTTTTTTTATGCTAATAATATTGTTGAGTATGAATCCCTCATCTTAGATCTACATGTGGCACTAGCTCTCCAAGTGAGAATCATTTATGTCTTTAGAGATTCCTAGATAGTATTCAACCAAACCAGTGGTGTATATTAAACTAAAGATGATAATCTCAAGCTATATAAATATATTTTTTATAAACTAACAATTGTTTTTAACAAGATCATCATTGACACTATCCTTAGATCTAGTAACCACCATGCCAATGATATGGCCTCGACTACATCCTTTACCTTCTTAGAGCCCAATGAAAAATTTGGTAAGATAATCATTAAAAAATTAGGGAACCTTCAACCTTAGAATCTAGTCAACTTCATCTAGAAGTCCTTTTTGTATAAGCAACTTCATACTTTGATCCTTGGTACATGGATATCTTTGCCTACCTTAATGATGATATGTTACATGATTTTTTGAATTACAATGAGTGCAAGAACCTCAAACAATGATCTTGCAGGTATGTCTTTACTAACAATATCTTATAGCATCATACCCTTTATGACATTCTACTTAGATGCTTAGACTTATCCAAAGCCTAAGAAATCAACAAAGAGGCCCATGATGGATCATGTGATGGACACTTAAATGATGTTTCCATCACCAAGAAACTTTTATAGATGGATTATTATTAGCTTTCAATGGAAAAGGAATATTATAACTATGTTAAGGGGTGTGATAAGTGTTAAAAGCATCATAACCTTGTTCATGCTTTATCTCATGTCATCCAATACTTAACCTCACCATGGCCTTTTTCCATTTAGTCATTGGACATCATTTGGAATATAAGCCCCCTGTCATTTGATGAACTTAAATTTATCATCATGACTATTAAGTACTTCAAGAAGTGGGTAAAATCCATGTCTTTAGCCTCAATCATTGGATTCCAAGTCTTCAAGTCCATCCTCAATCAGATCCTTAGTCATTATAGAATTCCTATTGTGCTAATATCTAACAATAGAATAACATTTAAAACAAGGATGTACAAAAACTTGTGCTAAATACAAAATTCAACACAAATGGTCTATGCCTTAATATCCTCAAGGCAACGGCCAAAATAACGCTTCTAATAAAATTCTTGTTAAAATCCTCAATAATTTCATCAACAACACTAGTAGGGATTGGTATCTCCAATTTTATCTTACCTTATGGGCCTATCACATTAATGTTAGAAATTCCAATAGAATAATACCCTATGTTTTGGTCTACAAGCAATATTTCCTACACATCTTGTTGCAAGAAACTTTTGTAGGGGATGAATATTGTCTTGCCTATCTTAGATAAGCAAAATTGCTTTAAAAAATATATATCCATTCCTTTGAAAACCTATTGGTCCACCAACAAAAACTTAAACATACCTATAGCAAAAAGGTACAATCCTGATCCTTTGAAGTTGGTGATCTTGTTTTCAAAGAGAACAAAAAAAACAATACCAAAATTGAGCTCAAAGGTAAATTTGAGCCCAACTGGATAGGTCTATACATCATAATTATCTATTATGATTCAAGTGCTTATCACCTCACCACAATTTATAGAAAAGAACTAAAATAACCAATGAATATAATGCATCTTAAATGGTATTACATCTAAGTTTGCATCAATTGCTTGTTTGCTTTTAGTTGTGTCATTTCTTGCTTGTATCTACTAGATTTCATATCCACCTACATGCACATGCCTATATTTATTTAGAATTCCTATTTCATTTTGAGTCAGGGACTTGCAATAGCATAAAAATGATGATCCTCATAGGATAGTTTGTATATATTTTACTAAGAGACTAGTGTGATTGGATCCTCCCAATCCCAACTTGTGAATCAATCATGATTCACACAACATACTCCATATCCAAATTTTTCTTATATATTTTGCCTTAAGTGTTACCTTCATCTATTATTATCTCTCTTATCGTATGATAGATACTATGAGGTTTGTAGGTGTTGATGGTAAGATCCATATCTTTATCTTCAATCTCTTCTCCCATTAATCTCTTACTGGATGATGAATATTGCAAAGTTTGTAGGTGTTTATGGAAAGATATATCATCTCATATATTGTATCTTATACACCACCATGTGTTGGGGTAACTTGTTCATAATAAATTATTCCTCCCAATTTGGGGTATAATTTGTTGTCATATTAATCTCTAATCAAAAGTCCTCTATGAAAATTTTATATGAGGCAAATCAACCTACGTAAAATTTCTTTAAACATTTGTTTGAAGGTAAATATATAAAGCTAAATTAGAATTCCTCCAGGTCAAGTAGAAGACCTTTAGAAATTTATTTAAATTCAAATATATTTATAACTTTAAATAAATTCCAAAAGTTATTCTTAGGCATTTGCCTGGGGGCACCAAAAATAATATATTTATATCTACGCTAAATACCTCCTTAGGGAAAATTATTTCTCTACTATTTGTATATATTTGTATATATTTGTACATATTTTATATCATAGCAAGCTAACTAAAGTCACCCTAGGCAAATATCAAATTAAACTAAAGTATCCCTAGGCAAATATCAAATTAAACTAAAGTATCCCTAGGCAAGCTAACTGAAGTCCCCTTGGTCAATCTCAAAGCTAACTAAAGTCTCCTTAGACAATTTTTGTACAAAACTATATTATAAAAATACCTCTTAGTGTTATCTAAAAGTCCTTTTAGGTGCATCATTTGTTAATCATATATTTATCTTCTATCTGTCATCATAAACCCTTAAGAGCTAATCATCTATTTTCAATCATAGAAATCATTATCATCATATTCAATCAATAACATCTACGTCTATTCATCTAATCCACATTGCATTTAATGATAAATTATGCATCAATAATCTAAATTAAATATAACATAATTTAATCTAATTATCATAAAATTTAATTATCATCCCATCATTCATCAAATGAACCATTCATCATAACATAATTTATATCATCTAACCTAACCATCATTACGTACATCAAACACAACATAAAGCAATTAAACACATGATCATCACATCACAAGACATCACATACATAAAATTCATTATAAAAATTATGAGTCAAGAAATATTGATATACATACATACATATATATACATTGAGTATCTTATATAATACATCCTCTAGTATAATTATGTACATAAAAAATGGTATAGACAGTTGCTAAAATCAACACTCATAGATGCAACTAGCTCTATGAGCCCTTGTCAGGCACTACTACTCCTCTTCCTTTATGGGTGGTGACATCCTAATCAACCTCCAAGACTAATGTGTCATGAATTGTGAGTGAATTTATGTCCATGCATGTTTCTATGAAGATGAAGATAAGTGATCATCCATTGGAACTATTGCATGGTATGCAGTCTAATAGTGAGTCATGTGCTTGATATCCACCTCTAAGTCTCCATGTACTCGAGCCAACTTTTTCATGTGTCTCTATTGGAAAACCACCATTTGATCTATTAGAGTATGAACAAACTAGCTATTGTCAGCCCCTCCTATTTCTACGACCAATGCCATTGTAGCATCATGCTCCATCAATAGACCCTAGATGGTCTATTGAATCATCATGACTAGTCCTACTAGCTAGTCTTGCTCTTCCATCTGCATTGCTAGTACAACCTACAACCTTTCCACCTACCCTACCAGGGCATCCCTCTTTGCCTTTATGATAGATGAGGTGACCTATTGGGACCCACCTTGCCTATCATAATCATCGACAATAATGATGTTGTTGCTACTTGATGGGGGTTAAAATCATACTATTTAGGCTTTTGTATTGATACCCCCCATCATGGTTTTGTATATGGATGTCCTATAAATATGTATTAATGGTATAAAATATATAATATATATATATATATATATATATATATATATATATATATATATATATATATATATATATGTTGCTTAATCTAGTTTTTTTTCTAATTTATTAATATTTATGGATGAGAAGAGGTTTTTTTGGACCACTTTTGATATTTGAGTTTACTAACAAATATATTGGGTAGACCTCTTCTATTTATTATATTAATGTAGGGGACATACAAGAAAAGGAAGAAATTCAAAAAGAAGTTGCAACTACTAAGAAAGGACTATACTAATTGTAGATAGTCATTTTTGTAACATCGACATAGAACACAATAATCTATAAGTTTGTTGTACAAAGTTACAACCATACAAAGTGAAACAACTTTAGAAACATTGTAGAAATAGTTCCAAAATAGTCAAAAGCATGATAATAGTCTACAAACCCCTCAAGAATATTCTATTGATTGTTAGATGTTTCACACACTTGGTCAAAATGGAAGATTTGATTCTTGGGAATTAGCCTGTTGCATTTTATAAAAAAGAGACAATCTATTTTAATATATTTTGAAGGATCAAAACATAGTTGTTGGTATATGACACTATTTAAGGGATGAAATATAAATAGTTGTAAATATACCAAAAACTCATGACCACTTTCAAGTATAGCCAAGAAAGGAGCTGGATAGTTTTGTCATGTTATTTTGGTTGTAACAAAAATTAGTTTTTTTCTCCCCCTATATAAGGAGGAGGACAACTTCAAAAAAAAGGGAGAAGAAGGGAAAAATATAGTCAAGAATTAAGTTAATATTCAGTAGCTATCATTGGTTAATCCATAATTAATTTATGCATGTAGCAATATAAGGAAGGATAATAAAATCGTTACTGTAAAGTAAAAATGAACATCACCTATATAATAATAACATATCAACAACAAGAAAATGGAAGAATGCTATTATATTAATTTCAAGGAGCCTAGATCTCCACTATTACAACATTAATGTGCCCCAAAATCAGGGGTCACAATATACAACTTGTTGTGATACAATGATTTTACAATAAGAGGGTTTAAAACCCTCGTTCAAATGAATGTTGGTGTCTCTGGATTGTCTTCACTCCAAACAAGTGTGAGTGGGCTTGTGTATCCCTGCGAGACCACTCAAAGCTACAATAGTCATCAATAGAAAATATTTCATGTAAACTATACACAAACATATCAGAATAAAGTTAGTAACACCTACAGGGCCTCCACAGTGTGAGGTCCACTAAAACATAAAAGTGTAAAATACTAACCCTAACTGAAATACTTGCTAAATGAAATGTAAAAATATAAAAAACATAATTAAATCAATAAAACTTGATACCTTGTCAAAATATGCCTGATTTTTTGGATCTGCACTCATGATGGTTCGATCTGATGTCCCGTGAACGAACGATGGATATGACTTTTTTTAATTTTTGAATCCTTATTCATCAAAATGAATAACCTTTTATAATTTACCCTTAAAACATGTTAGGATCTCGACAACACCAACAGGCGGTTGAGATTAAAACATAATGAAGGGTTGTGATTGTGATTTGATAAGTGACATGGATCATGTTAAAGGAGTGGTCAGGATTAAGACGTGATGGGCAACTGAGATTCGTTTATACATATATATAAATAAATGATGAATGGCTATGATTTAATGATGAGGAATGGATTATGAATGACTAGGATATATATATAGATATATATATATATATATATATAACTAATGATGGATGGTTGTGATTTGACAATGATGAATGGATAATGAGTGGCTAGGATTTGGTGTCTACAGTTACAATCTATAGCACCCTAAAATTGGCGCAGTTAAACCCTTAGTAAAAGATAAAAGATAAAAATTTAAATTTTAACCCCAAAACCGCCCCAAAACCGCTTGTTACCCGCTTCCCTTCTTTTTCATGCCATTTTTAGGATTTGTTTTGACCGTTGGACGATATCGTCGCATATCAGACGAAATCATCCCCGATCTGACGAATTCGTCTGGAACAGAGCGTCCAGACGATTTCGTCCTAAAACCGAATTTTCATAATTAGCTTCTATTTCAATAGCCTCTCCAACTTTGGCAGAAGCGCGTCTACGTAGTTGGAGATTCCCCCGTTGGAGATCTCCCATATTGGGATGATCTCCAACCTCCTAGCCTCCCCCTAATCCTATATAAACTAGGATTTTTCTAGTTTATCCCCCTGACTCCCCTGAACCCCCTAGCTGACGGATTTCCTTGCATCCTCGCACTATTGTCTGCATTCTGTATTTCACATTTTCTTGCAGGAACTCTACTATTTTTCAGTCGAAGCAAGATCGGATCGTCGCAAGCGATTTCAGATTATTTCGGACGATCTTGTCGAGGAGCGCAGACGATCTCGTACGATTGGAGGCGATCCTGACTGTAGTCTAGATTGGGGGCAATCAGAGCCTAGAGTTTGCATTTTCTTAAACTGTTTCTGTATTTTCCCATTGTAATTCTGCATTATCTTAAGTTATTATGTTTATGCATCTTGGAGTTCACCTCATTTAGCATAACCGCATGATAAAGTTAAAATCAAACATTAAATCTACTGCATTTCTTCTTTGATTTTTATTTGAATCCATCATTTAGGCACGTTTACTATTATTGCTATCATTTTCCCTTGTTTTGGCACTCGTATATTTGGTATTTTGTATCTATTTTTGTGATTGCAGGTTTCTGACGAATTCGTTAGATCCACGATGATCTCGTTTGATCTCAGATGACCGACTATGATTTGAGATGATTATGTGAAATATCAGATGATTACGTATGAGTTTGAGATGATCTGGACTGCTACAAAACTTAGAATCTTCATCAGACATCCGAAATCAGGTATGTACTATTCTAATTAGCATATTCTCTATGTTTAGCACTCATTTCTATTTTTGTATCCATTTAAATCAGTATTGGCATATAGAATAGTTTAGATTCATCTTGGCCAAACCTAGGAGTTGAATGATTAAAGTATAAAAATAAACACATTAAACCCATTCTCAACCTAGGCGTGGAAACTGCCACTCAAAAGTTTCTTGGTGAACCCACCATCCATCAAAAATTCACCTTTATACTCCTCCCCCGAGAGGCGGGACCTTCAAAGGGCCTCTCAATCCGAGGTATTGTCCCATCCTTCTCGCATCCCCCTTTCGGGCGTGGATCCTATAGCCTCGAGGGTAAGGATGCAAAAAATTTGGAGCGATACATTTTGGTGAACCCGACGTGAAAACTAAAAACCTTTTGAAAACAATCCAAAAAAACAAAACATAAATGCATTTAGAATCAAAGATTGCATATCATATTTAGATGGTAGATTATAATAAAAGACGAGTTGTCACCATTAATGTTGAGAATCAATTAACAGCTATAGAGATTACTTATGTGCTTAGAGTACCTCAAACAAATAGGGTTCAACCTTTGTGGGATGAACTTGATAGGAGATTGGGTATCATTGGATCTAGGGCAACAGAACTTAGGCAAATTAAGAGGTTTGTCCTAGATAGAATCCTTGGATCCTGATCAAGTGACCTTATATCATGAACTTGAGAGAGCTTGCCATAGGTGGTTAGTAGATAAAAGAGCCCATGTGTCTTCTGAGTTATACACCTTTGAGGAATACCTCGAGAATGCAGTTGTAGTACATAAATTTCTATCTCATATAGAGGATCAAGAGGTTGTTTTTACGGATAGAAAAATATGGTATAGAGTTCCTAGAGCTGTGTTATATCGAGAGTATTGCCATGAAATTTATTTCTACAAATCAGAGTCAGAAGTAGATAATATCACTATAGCACATTTTATCAAGTTCTTGAAAAATCATTTCCAATTTGAAGAGGAGCATTTCATGACTCCTGATGAACTTGATCCTATCAATGACATCTATAAACTATTTATAGAAAACTAAGCCATTCATTTATTATTGTTATTTCTTGCATTCAGTGTGCTGTTTGTTGTCTTTGTAAACATAAAACAAATATAATATATATAAATATATATATATATATATATATATATATATATATATAATAAAAATAAAAACAAAACAAAGTCATAACAAAAATCAAAACATTTTCTTTTAAGCATTATAGTAGGTATATAATTAAAATATATACCTCCCAAATTTGTTGCAAATATATTAATATATATATTTGCTAAAATCTAAATTTAGACATAATGACTAAACTCAGGAATGGAAAACAAATTGAAGTAGAAGAAGATTGGTTAAGGAAAACAGAAAATAACCCAGATGTCCTTCCTGAAGACCCAATTCAGGAAGAAGGAACTCTAGACCAACAAGAAGAAGAGTATGTTGATGCAAATGAACAAAGAGAAATTGTTAGAGAGGAAGAATCCTCATCTCCTAAAATATCTCCGGAAGGAGTTGTTACTTTTGAGAACATGGAACATTTCTGGAAGTTCCTCCATAATAATATGGGCACTCTTAATAGAGCAATCCATATGGACAAAGATCAAATTAGTGACACTCAAGCAACCCTAGAAGACATATATCACACACGCACTAATCCTTTATCCTTTGTTGATCAAGAAAGTGATCAAGCTGGACCATCCAATTTGGATATGGCCGCTATGATCCAGAACATGCAACAACAACAGGTTACCCAACCACCTAGAGTGCCTGTTATCAAGCCTAGGGTTATTCCCACACAAAAGAAACCTTCATTCACTGCTCTATTTCGCCAAGCTATTGATCAATATACCTCAAATCAACAAAAGCCTAAAACAAAACCAAATACCAATTTCCAACAATCTGGGATACAACATAATGCTACAACAAATCTTCTTCATAATACTCTTCCTACCAACCATTTACATAACAACAATATAGCATCTAATCCTTATGTCCCGCCTTCCTACGCTCACAAATCCCATACTCATGTACCACCAAACCAATATGGTGGACAAACTGGTAATCTGGAAGCCATGGTGAAATAGTTAGCCTCTCGCATGGACCAAATAGATCCCTACCATCCCTCGTACAATTATCGAGAGATGTGTAGTCAACCTCTAGATCCTATAGTTGTAGCACAACCATATCCTAAACACTTTCCCATGCCTGTCCTACCTATATATAAAGGAACTGAAGATCCCATAGAGCATCTTCGTATGTTTAGGATAGCATGTCATGATATATCACATGATGACTTGTTATTACTAAAGATGTTCCCAAAAAGTTTAGGAGGGATGGCATTGGAGTGGTATTATCAATTGCCCACTCATTCTTTGAGAAATTTTGAAGAGACCGCTGAGTCTTTTGTGCATCAATTTAGTGCCTATATTGAAAGGCATGTAACCATTAAAGATTTGTACAACCTAAAACAAGACAAAGATGAGTGTTTTGCTGACTTCTTAGCTCGATGGAGGCAGTTGATAGGAAAATTACACTTTGTGTTACCTTATCGAGAAATGTTGGATATTTTTATCAATAATTTACAAGAACAACTATCCTATGAATTATCAATCGCTACCTTGACCACCTTCGATCAAGCTATAGACTTAGCCCGAAGAGTGGAAGACGCTCTCATTAGAAGAGGTCAGCTCAAAAAGAAAGATGATGAGAAAACATCCAGAAATCAATATAAAAATAAACAAGTTGTGGGTGATGGAGTCACTGATAGCAGAAACATTGCCAATGTTAATACTATGAAAACAACAGAGAAGTTCATATTGAAACCTCCTGATAAACCACCCCGAGAATTTACTAGGTTAAATCAACCTTTATCAACCATTCTCCCGCAATTACTAGCACGAGGATTGATCCAATTACCAAATATCCGGGAACCTGATCCAACTATACCCGGATATAGAGCTGATTTACATTGTGATTTCCATAGAGGACCTGGACATGCTACCAACTCTTGTAAAAGGTTAAAACATAAAATACAAGATTTAATTGATAACAATGAGATGGAGGTGCAAGCCTTTCAACCTAAACAAAATCCTCCTAATAATGCTCAAAAGAACATCCCTCAAAGTCAGAATCAGAATGCCAATCAATCATTGGACATATTTCAACATCCTTTACCAAAGCATGGTAAAGAGGTGGCTAATCAAATTGAACATCATAATGTTCCCCCTCCTACCCGATATGTAGGAGCCATTAGTGGGCATTTACCTATTCATGATTTAGAAATATTTGACACAACTTTATCCATGGTTACGTCCAGCACCTCTATATAATATTCGAACACCTGATCTTAGTGATGTAGAATATGATACTGAAAGTGACATGGAAATCACCTCAAATCAATCGAATAGTTCTGAAGATGAATCAGATCCTATTCAACCCATCACAAATTCTATGGTTCCGGAAGAACCATTTCCTAGAAGAGTCACTACTCGACCATCTTCTCATCAATTACTTTCTAATGAACAAGCCATAAACGCTAGACCGAGACCAATTCATCATCCTCAAAATAATATTGTAGGTACCATCGGAGTCGTTACTCGACAACAGGCTCAAAACTCTCAACAGGATCAAACTCAGAATGATGGATCAGCTCCATTTGTTTTGAAAAATCCCAATAAAGGGAATCATGCGCCTAATGTTCAACCTAAGCCTCCTTATAATATTAATGAACAATTATCCAATACTACAGCTAGAATTTCCCTTTTGGACCTTTTAAGATCTTCTCCTACCCATAGGGATGAATTAATGCTCACATTAAGCCAAATGATGGTACCACAAAATATTCAACCTGAAGCCATGTCCAATACTATCATAACTCGAGAAGTCGATTGTATTGACTTTCGAGATAGAGATATACCACAACATAGTTTACATAAGGATAACCCCTTATATATTACTGCCCTAATTGGGGATGTAGCCGTTAAACGAGTCTTGATTGATAATGGTTCATCTTTAAACATATGCACTTTTGACTTCTACCAAATATTTGGCTTTAGAAGTGATGAAATGAAAAGAACTGATATGATCATAAAAGCCTTTAATGACGAAACACAAGAAACATGTGGAGTTATTACTATTCCATTGCAAGTTGGTCCTAGAACCTTAGACACGACCGTGTTTATTGTACATTGCCCTGCATCATACAATATACTTTTGGGTCACCCTTGGATCAACGCAATGCGAGCTGTTCCCTCAACTTTACATCAGTGTGTTAAATTCGAATTTAAAAATCAGTTGGTTACCATTCATGGTGACCCTAGACCCTTTGATATGTGTGCTTTGGCAGAACCGGTTGGAGTTCAATTTTGCCCGGCTCTGTCATCCACACATCCTAATTCTCATCAACCATCTAAACGTGTGAAACACTCACCCATAACATCATCTACTTTTCCCCCATCAACTTCACCTCTACATATAGCTCAACCATCTTTCGAACAAACCACATTAGGACCTCAAAAGGATCCTAAACCCACAACCAATGCTTCTTGTTTTACTCCTATAACTTCCATACCTTTAGATCCTTCCATCGACATCTCTACAACGTCTACACCTATCAAAGACATGATTTCTGCATCCAAAAACATAGGAAATGATCCTTCTACCTCTTACGCTCTTACTGATGAGCTCTTACCCGATTTATCTAAAATTCTTATATCAAAAAAAACAAACACTGCCATGCAAGATGCCCTTATTTTAAATAAACTCCCACCCTCTCCTCGTACCTTGGGCCTCCCACAGCCTATGGGAAGTATTTACCAAGTCGGGAGTTGTGCTTTTATTTATAAGGGATATGACTAGGGAAGAATACCTAGAAACATCAAGACACATTGTGATGGATATGCTAGATGCTATTTTGCTAATGAGTATATTAAAGCTAAACCTATAATGCTTAAATTGGGCTATAAAGGGAAAGGTTTGGGACCTTCCCAAAATGGTATGAAAGAACCTTTTGAGGTTGAACCATGGCCTGCCCGATGCGGTGTGGGCCTATTTCCTAGTAAAGGTCAACCCTTCCCATTTGAGGAGGATGACCATCTTACATGTTACCAAGATTATCTGGATAAACAAGATTCTTTGCGTTCAAAGAATAATCCCTTTACCTGTAATATGCTATCCATCGCCTACCCTGAGATGATTGCCGAATCCGACGATGAGTTGGAAGGGGATATCTTCCATGATGTCTCCATTGATGAATTGTTACATAACGGATTTTATTTTGATGGCTCTATACCTAGTATAGCCCAGCTTGAGGCCTCGACTCCTCAAGACGAATTATCCAAGCTAACCTTGGAAGAATTACAAGAATTAGGTGTTTCACCCGCCCCACCTAATTTTGAGAGAGATTTACATATGGAAGTTGAAAACGTTATAAAAATTAACATTGGAACCGAAGATAACCCTCACATAATCAATATTGGATCAGAATTAAGTCAAGAAAAACAAGATAAATACATTTCATTTCTTAAAGACTATGAAGATGTCTTTGCTTGGACATATGAAGACATGCCAGGTTTGGACCCTTCTGTAGTTATGCATCATCTAGTAGTCCATCCAGATGCTAAACCCGTTAAACAGAAACTTAGAAAAATGCATCCTAAAGTGGCCTTACTAGTCAAAGGAGAACTAGAAAAACTGTTGAAGGTTATTTTTATACAAGCCATTGATTATGCTGAATGGATCTCAAATGTAGTTCCAATAACTAAGAAAGAAGCTACCAAAGTTAGGGTTTGTACTGACTTTAGAGATATTAATGTTGCATGCCCTAAAGATGATTTTCCTCTTCCCAACATGGATCAAATCATTGATTTTACTGCTGGGAGCGGAATGATATCCTTAATGGATGGATTCTCTGGTTATAATCAGATCAGGATAGCTCCTGAAGATCAGGCTAAGACAACCTTTATTACCCCTTGGGGAACCTTTTGTTGGAAAGTGATGCCATTCGGTTTAAAGAATGCAGGTGCAACATATCAACGAGCCATGACTTATATCTTTCACGATATGATGCATGATATTCTACATGATTATGTAGATGATATTATAGCTCGTTCCATCAAAGAAGATGATCATTTAAATGACTTGAGAAAAGTATTTGATCGGTTAAGGGAGTATCTTATCCGATTGAATCCAACCAAATGTATATTCGGAGTTAAGTCCGATAAATTATTGGGGGTTATCGTTTCTTTACGTGGCATTGAAATTGACCCTCTCAAGATCACGGCTATCACTGATATGCCCGCACCCACAAATATATCTGAATTACGAAGTTTACAAGGTAAGCTTCAAGCTATTCGCCGCTTCATTGATAAGTTGGCAGACAAAACCGGACCCTTTCTTAAGCTTCTTAAGAAAGATGTCTCTTTTCATTGGGATGATGAATGCCAGGAAGCATTTGACCTCCTTAAACAATATCTCCTTAAACCACCAGTACTTTCACCACCTAGATCTGATCGTCCATTTATCTTGTACATTTTTGCTTTCGATTTTGCCTTAGGAGCTATGTTAGCTCAACTTGACGATGAGAAGAAAGAACGTGCTAATTATTACATCAGTAGAACCTTAATCAGTTATGAAACTCGCTATACCATATTAGAGAAGTTATGTCTAGCAGTTGTATTTTCTACACAGAAACTATGACATTATATGCTCAGTCAAAAAACGTATGTTATTGCCAAATTTGACCCTTTGCGATATCTCATGAGTCGACCGTACTTATCTGGTCGCACAACCAAGTGGGTTCTTGCGCTAAGCGAGTTTGAACTCATGTTTATAGGACAGAAGTCTGTTAAGGGTCAAATCATAGCAGATCAATTAGTTGCTGCACCCTTAGAGTCTACCCATCCCCTCATCATTGAGTTTCCCGATGAATGCCTTAAATTAGAGGTAGACCATCCTAAACAATGGTCCCTATACTTTGACGGAGCCCGATGCATGAGTGGGGCTGGTGCGGGTATTATTTTAATATCTCCGCAAAAACATCTTATACCTCTGTCCTTTAAATTAACGTTTGCTTGCACCAATAATATTGTTGAATATGAGGCTCTAATCCTTGGATTACGAGCTGCTTTGGCCCTAAAAATTAAAAATTTATTAGTTTTCGATGATTCTCAACTTGTCATAAATCAAATCAATGATGTTTATCAGACCAGGAGATGATAAATTACGCCCATATAAAACATATGTTTTGCAATTATTATCTTTATTTGATCAAGTTACTTTGGAAGCTATTCCTCGAACTAGCAATCGTGCGGCTGACGCTATGGCTATAGCTGCATCTCTTTTACCCTTGGAGTTAGATGATGAATATGCTACCATCATTATTCATCGACTCCAGGAACCCGCTTCAAGCAAATCATGCTTAGAACCTTTGGATGTGTTTCTAATCAACGAAACTACTCCTGAACCATGGTACACTGATATATTTAATTTTTTGCAAAAAGGAACCTTCCCTGAAGGTTGTCATAGTAACCAATGCAGGTTATTACGTAGACGAGCAAGTCGCTTCATGATTATTGGTAATACCTTGTATAGGAGATCTTTTGAAGGCATATTATTGAGATGTTTGAATCTAGACGAATCTAGATCAGCTTTGAGTGAAGCCCACGATGGATCTTGTGGAGGACACTTTAGTGGTAACGCCATTGCTAAGAAGCTCCTTCGGATAGGATATTTTTGGCCTACCATGGAGAATGATGCACATGATTATGTGCGCCATTGCGACAAGTGCCAGAAACATGCTGACCTTGTCCATGCGCTTGCACAAGAACTACAAGCTATTTCATCTCCTTGGCCCTTTTCAAAATGGGGCTTAGATATCATTGGAAAAATCAACCCTGTGTCATCTGATGGACACAAATTCATCATAACCGCTATCGAGTATTTTACAAAATGGGTTGAAGCTATGCCTTTAGCTTCTTGTACTGGAACCCAAGTTTCCAAGTTTATCTTTAATCAAATTATTTGTAGGTTCGGAATTCTTGCAAATCTCATCTCAGATAATGGAACTTGTTTCAAAAATAAAGATGTCAAAAAATTATGTCAAAAATATAAAATTCAACATCGTTGGTCCACTCCCTATTATCCTCAGGGTAATGGCCAAGCAGAAGCATCTAATAAAACATTAATCAAAATTCTCAAAAGACTGGTCAATAAATCTGGTCGAGATTGGCACATCCAATTATATCTCGCTTTGTGGGCCTATCGAACTAGTGTTCGCACCCCCACCGGAACTTCACCTTTCGTTTTGGTTTATGGCGCTGAAGCTGTTTTTCCCTTTGAATTAGAAGTTCCTTCTTTGGCTCTACTACTTCAAGATACTGAAGTAGGGGATGAATATCGTGTTGGCAGATTTAGTCAGTTGGAACTCTTAGATGAAAAGTGCATCAATGCTTTGGAGCATCTTCGTGCCTACCAAAACAAGCTTAAGAGAGCATATCTCAAGAAAGTTCATCATCGATCCTTTGAGATCGACGACCTTGTTTTAAAAGAAAATAAAAAAATACTAATGCAACTAAAGACCTTAAAGGTAAATTCGAGCCCAACTGGCTTGGACCGTATATTATTACTTGCTAAATTTGGATCGGGAGCATACAAATTATCTACCTTAGATGGTAAAGAACTTAAAGAACCTATGAACATTATGCATCTCAAACGCTACTATGCATAAAATTTGGTCATTTCATCATTGTATATATTTGTTTTGCATATTATTTCCTTTTAGTCACTTATATAAAAAGTTTCAAAAACAATCACATTGTATTTCTTTCAATTCATCAATTAAAATCAAAATACAAAAACATCAAAATCGTCAAAATCTTCAAAAACATATTTTATTTTGTGCTTGTCAATTCTTGAAGTTTGTAGTTATATTTTCAATTATTTTGGATAAATGAGCATTTATTTGGAATCCCGCACTTTCACACTCACATGAATAAATATCTTGATTTTATTTGGTATGATTATTAATCTCTCTTATATCAAAGTCCACATTGGCATTAAATAAAGTTTTGAGCATAGAGAACTGATCTTGTTATTTACTTGAACCAAGTATATCTTTTCACATTAAAATGATTTCATTGCAAATTCGATATGATGCTACATAGTAGAAGTGGTTTCCTGAGCGAAAAGTTTCCCCTGCTATCCTATCATGCACATGGTCTAGAATCTTTGAGAATTGACAAAAGGACAAGCTCACCCCTACCCGGAATAAAAATCCCTTGCTCTACAGACTAATCCGAGCAAGTATCCCTAGTATAGGAAGAAAAAGAAAAGTCAAAGAAAATGAGAAAAAGAAAAATATTATTTTGTACCATCGCAAGAATATTTCAGCATTATCTCAATTCCAAGCAAAAATACAAAAAAAAAAAAGAGAGAAAGAAAAGCAAAAGTGAAAAGAAAAAGCAAAAAGCAATAAAATCCCTTTCCCTACCCCTTGAAAAGAAAAGAAGGGTGAATGAGCTTGAATCCTTGGAATTCTCAATTATTCGAAAACTGTGAGGTAAGCCCCATAACAGGTGGTTTGTGCCCAACCCGCTTGGCCTTGGGTAATTCCTAGCGTGGTGATATGTCTGTCACATTAGCGACCTTCTTTTGTATAGACCTATGTCAGCTTATGGATTAGCTAGCTCTTGATAACCCGACTTACATAGTAGTCTGCAGTACGGTTACATGCATATAAATCATGGTTAAGGAACACTCATTTGGTTAAGGCAAATTACTTGTATCAAATTATCTTGCTCAAAATTGGTGAATGAACAATACAATCGCACACACATTTGTATTTGAGAGATTTTGTATCATTATGATAAATCAAGATCGGTAATGAACTCACATTTGCACATGAGGATCCCTTATAAACCTACATTTGTCTTTGAGATAATTTAAAATATTTCTGTAATTCTTTTTGGAATAGTTTTATCCTCTTATTTCAGAATTTTTGTTTTGTATAAAAACAATTATATACATTGTTTCACAAAATCACAAAATGATTTCAAACAACATGTTCATATTATTATTTTTCTGTTTATTAAAAGTCAAAAATTAATCTTGCAATAAAACTAAAATATCCATTTCTTCTTTGGATTTCGTGATGATGGTATAAGTCTATACCTATAAGTCTATGCCTAGCGCAAACCATTGTTCTAATTTTATTTTCCCATTCATTTTAATAAAAACACATATGGCTTACATCATTATGTTACATAACTAAGCTTTAAAATGAACGCACACTTATCTTATTTCAGGTCATTATGTCAACATTCAATTTTGCAATGATGGTATAGTTCCTAGGAACTTATGCAAAATTTTTATCACACTTAGGAATTTATGCCTAGCAAAAATCATATTTCTTTTATATGTCATGCATAATATTTTTATGAAAATCTGAAAACAAATCATCACCATCATCATTTTCATCATCACAACATAAAGTCTTAAGACAGTCTCTTAAGCACTCTTTTACTTTTAACAATATTTCTATCCTGGGATTAGCTTGATGACCTAGTGAGCGGCGACTCCATGAAATGGTCTATAACAACGACAATGTCCTTTGAAATTATTGTTAGAAGTCCCTTTTATTTTTCATCAAATTACACCAAAACAACCAATTTATTTACATCAGATTATTTCATTTACAATTTTATGCCATGATATCAAAAATATAATATTTCAAAATGACATAATTACATGAATATTCAATCACAAATTAAAGCATCATACAACATATACACAAGTCATATCATCAAAAACAAGACCATATATATATATATATATATATATCAAATTATGTACATCATATCAAAACTGGATTGGTATGCCACAATCTATACCCTGGCATACTCAATCCTCTCAAAAATCTATACAATCTCTATGCAGTCTATAGCCAGCTATCCTCGAGAAGCCCTCGAGCTCTCAGCCTCATCTCCTCCCCCGCCCTGACGTGGAGGAGGTGGTCCCATAGAGGTCCAGGCTGTGTCTCGGGTCCTCACTGTCGATCGTGAGGATGTCCTCGATGATCCCATCATGATTGGTTCCGCAATGTTGGTCGGCAGTGGTACCCTCTAACCCTCTGGAGCCATGTGAAAGTATACCCCCTGGTAGAATGTGGTCCGCATCATAGACCGCACTAGCTCATCCCTAGTCGCTCCCTCCGCTCCATGCCCCGAGCTGTAGTCTCATCTCCTCGAGCCCTAGTAGCCTCATCCTACAGTGACTGCACCTGAGCTCGAAGGTGGGCAACCTCAGCCCGGAGAGCCATCGTCTCACTGCTCTCCCCTACATCGACACCCTTGCCCTTATCAGGCGATGGTGGTCTCTCCCCTTGCTACGAAGGGAGTCTCTCCTCCCTCCGCCCTATCTCCCATGGCCTCTATGGAGCCTGACCCATCCACTGGCATCTCTCCTATGGGGACCATCGCTGCTCTCTCTCGCCATGACCCCACGCTGCCTCAATGGTAGCCTGGCACCGCCTCCCCATCCGTCGCACCACGACATGCATCGGACCCTATGCCCTCATCATCCGAGGAGGGTGGATGCCTACATACCAGGCATCATAGCCATCGATCACCCCAGCATCATCACCATCCACTGGCTAGATGGGGGCATCATCCACATCTTGACTCTAGAACCGCTGCATGTCTAGAGCCCCGCTCAGTGTAGTACTATCCCAAATAGTCCGAGAGTACTCATAATCCCTGAGAGAAGGGATCCCCTACTATAGACCGAACTATCATAGTACCCGGTCGTAGCGGTGGAGCTCTACCTCTCCTCGCTCCATCCTTAGCCAACAGACTCGCCTGATGTGAGCCAGCTCCTGCCCATCCTCTGCCCACCGGGGGTGCTCTCGCCATGGCCTCTAGGTGATCTGGTCTGGGATGAGGTCATCCAGCAACCTCCGTGACATCGATAGATCTATCCACCATTGTGACCCTCTCTGTAGCCACCAATAGTAAACCCGGGGCCTCTCTCGGTCAACCCCTATCAATGGGAGCCCTATCGGCCTCCGCACCGTGATGTGCTCCCAGCACCAAATCTATAGTAGTGATGTCAAGACCAGACATCGACCTCCCTTGTATACGACCCCATGCAGGATCCTATACAAGTGACATAGTACAAAGCTACCCCATGTAAATCTATAGCCATGGTCTCTCATGTCGTAGACCACATCTGACAGGAACCAGGGTAATCTGCACCCGCTCTGGTGGCACAACAATAAGCCACCTACTACTCCTGCCAAAACTTGAGTCAACCTAGATGCCCTAGGCATTTGCCTCAGAGACTCGATGTTCACCTCGCCCTTCTCTAGGGTGAAGCTCGGGTCTCCGATCAGTCTCATCATCGCCTGGCCCTGATTGGCCGTAGGCATCATGAGCCATCCTTGTATGGGGATCCTCATGATCCTCCATACGTCCTCTAGTGTGGGAGCCATCTCCCCTATCGGTAACCGAAAATAGGATGACCCCGGATACCATCTCTCTGCTAGGGTTGTCAGAAGCCCTATGTCCATCGGTACTTGTGGCATCTCTGCCACATGTCGTAGCTCGACCTGTGCTAGTCGATCGCGCTTTGCCTGGTCGAGAGCGGCCAAGTCGTCTCTCAGCCCACCGTATTTCCATTCTCGGCTCTTTAGTAATCCTCTCTACAAAACAAACAATAAAACAAAAAATTCATTAATCAACCAATCATTAAAATAAAATTAAAAACATTTTAATCAAGCTTAATTTCTTAAAAGCGATGATATCGTCCACCATTGGATGATATCATCCCAAATTGGGCAAAATCATCCTTTGTAGGATGAATTCATCTCTGATTTCGCAACTTGGGGATCGCCCCTTGTTGAACGGGATCGCCCCTAGTTCGTTGATTTTGCCCTCCGACGAAATCGACGATCTAGGGACGATTTCGTCCCGACGTCGTCGACGGCCTAAAAATGGCCGCGATGCCCCAAACAATCAAAATTTAAAACAAAAAATTGCACAAAGTAAAATCAAACCTAATCTACTAGGATTAGATCCTTACCCGTAGCCCGCGTCGGACCTCTGTCGCTCTGTGCACTGTCTCCACCATTGTTTCTCTCTGCAGAGCTCTGGAACAGTAAAAATGAATAGTAAAAAAAATGAATTAGGGTTTTCCCTATTTTTCTTAATTTTATTCAAAAACAACAACATTTTTAATTTTTGCTTTTTCATGTTTTTACCTCAAACGTTCGATTTGGGTAAAAACACGGAGGGGGCACCATAGTCGAAAGTCGTACGATTCGACCAAGAATCATCATCTAAAAAATTGAGTAAATTTTTGCTTTCTCATAAAACGGGAAAAACTCGTCTTTAACGCATTTTCTTCAAAAAATTCGCTAAAGAGGGGGCAAAATGTAGCACCCTAAAATTGGCGTAGTTAAACCCTTAGTAAAAGATAAAAGATAAAAATTTAAATTTTAACCCCAAAACTGCCCCAAAACCGCTTGTTACCCGCTTCCCTTCTTTTCCATGCCATTTTTAGGATTTGTTTTGACCGTTGGACGATATCGTCGCATATCAGATGAAATCATCCCCGATCTGACGAATTCATCTGGAACAGAGCGTCCAGACGATTTCATCCTAAAACTGAATGTTCATAATTAGCTTCTATTTCAATAACCTCTCCAACTTGGGCAGAAGCGCATCTGCATAGTTGGAGATTCCCCGTTGGAGATCTCCAGATTGGGATGATCTCTAACCTCCTAACCTCCCCTAATCCTATATAAACTAGGATTTTTCTAGTTTATCCCTCTGACTCCCCTGAACCCCCTAGCTGACGAATTTCCCTGCATCCTCGCACTACTGTCTGCATTCTGTATTTCATATTTTCTTGCAGGAACTCTACTATTTTTTAGTCGGAGCAAGATCGGATCGTCGCAAGCGATTTCAGATTATTTCGGACGATCTTGTCAAGGAGCGCAGATGATCTCGTACGATTGGAGGCGATCCTGACTGTAGTCCAGATTGGGGGCAATCAGAGCCCAGAGTTTGCATTTTCTTAACTTTTTATGCATTTTCCCATTGTAATTCTGCATTATCTTAAGTTATTATGTTTATGCATCTTGGAGTTCACCTCATTTAGCATAAACGCATGATAAAGTTAAAATAAAACATTAAATCTACTGCATTTCTTCTTTGTTTTCTATTTGAATCCATTATTTAGGCACGTTTACTATTATTGCTATCATTTCCTCGTGTTTTTGCACTTGTATATTTGGTATTTTGTATCTGTTTTTGTGATTGCAGGTTTTTGACGAATTCGTCTGACGAATTCGTCAGATCTCAGATGATCTCGTCTGATCTCAGATGATCGACTATGATTTGAGATGATTATGTGTAATTTCAGATGATTACGTATGAGTTGAGATGATTTGGACTGCTACAAAACTCAGAATCTTCATCAGACATCCGAAATCAGGTATGTACTATTCTAATTAGCATATTCTCTGTGTTTAGCACTCATTTCTATTTTTGTATCCATTTAAATCAGTATTGGCATATAGAATAGTTTAGATTCATCTTGGCCAAACCTAGGAGTTGAATGATTAAAGTATAAAAATAAACACATTAAACCCATTCCCAACCTAGGCGTGGAAACCGCCACTCAAAAGTTTCCTGGTGAACCCACCATCCATCGAAAATTCACCTTTATACTCCTCCCCCGAGAGGCGGGACCTTCAAAGGGCCTCTCAGTCCGAGGTATTGTCCCATCCTTCTCGCATCCCCCTTCCGGGCGTGGATCCTATAGCCTGAGGGTAAGGATGCAAAAAATTTGGAGCGATACACAATCCTACAAGCATTGCTACAATGGTGTGTAATTAGGATAGAGTATTGTAGTACCTTCTTCTACTGTAGTATTGCTACCTTATGTTTGTATTTCCTATTCATTCATGAAATATAGTGAGTTGATTAAAGTTTCAAAGCATCTTCTTAAGGGGAAGTCACATCTTAGTTGCTCAAAACAAGGGCCTATTCTAAGTAATTATAGGTAGTTGTTTCCCTCTTCTTTCTTTCCAATATTTATGTTGAGTGTGTTATTAATCAACTTGATTGTTATAATTGTTAAGTTTCACTTAGTTAGTGGAACTCCTTTATTGTTTTCTATTTATTTTAACAATTACTTTCAAATTTTCCTTTAAATTTTTACTTTCAAGTTATTAGTAGGACTCCCAAGTACCTGTAATGATAAGGATCTACACAATACCTCCTGATAATGAACTTGACTGAGCACTAAAGGATAAGGTTGTGGAGTATAATTTATGACTAGAATTAGGATCCCTAACACCCTAGCATGAATTCCTAAGTTAGAAGGTGTAGGCTTATAGTTCAGGATTAATAGGTACTTGAGTCGTACTAGGACTGCATATAGGCTTCATAACCTAGAAAGGAGATTATCCATACATATAGTGTACGATACCTTGTAAGTATCTATGATCCTCTATTAACAATATTAAAATGACCCATCACTTTTTGGTACCATTGTTAGGGAGGTGTCAAGATAATCTACCCCATGATAGTTGATCTCCTTTTAAGTTCATCCATTTCATGTAGTGTGAGAGAGATAGCAAATGAAGGTATCTTCCCAAGAAACCAATCAAACACAAGGGAAGGCTAGAGCACCTACACTTACACCAGGTAAAAAAAAGTCTACAAAGTGTGTAGGGACATTATATAATGCATCCAAGGGAACAAAATGAGGAGAAATAAAATCTAGAGGTCTAATGCAAAAACTAGTACATGTAGTCATAATAGGAAGGCCTCAACCAACTACCGAAGCCAATATCCCTCAGAAGAAAATATCAAGAGATATGGTTGATCTAGAGGTTTTTATGTAGGGATGTCTTAATACAAATTTTGAATACAACACACCTAGGTCAACATCCTAGGAACTACTACAAAAACTATAGGAGCACACTTAGTAGGAGTTAAACCTTTCACTTATGCATTAGAAACTCAGAGCAACAATGAAGTAAAACACATCTAAGAAGGAGAAGATATATTTAACAATCCTAAAGTAATTATATTTTGGACTCCTTGGGCTAAACATCTACTCAAAATAGAATAAGGAAGATCAAGTGTGATAACTACCACTTTTGACTTTCCCATATCCACTTTTGAAGGGATTGTACCTATGAAGAATTTATAATCTTCAATGTTGCCTTGTTTCCATGGTCTTGCATGTAAGTATTCTAACACTTTATTATTTGAGTTTTATGTCCTTTGCAAAAGCTATGATTACCAAAGTGATGTAGAGAAATTAATTTTTTTCCTAGGCACTCTATGGATGTTGCACTCTGATGGTTTATGAGGTTGGAAAAAATACTATATCTACTTGGGCACATATGTATGAGCAATCATAAATAATACTAGGATTATTTCAATGCAAGGGACTCTAGAGATAAATTATTTTGTATATTCTAGAGGGAGGATAAATCACTTAAGGACTACATGGAGAGATTCCATTTTAGCCTACAAAGTTCTAAAGAATATGGAATGGATCATGAGGTTTTCAAACTAATTTTTCCAAGAGGCATCCAAGAGGACTTCATTTAAGTGTTAAACCTCATGGGTGTAGTATATGTA
Organism: Wollemia nobilis; assembly: GCA_028583015.1. Lineage (NCBI taxonomy): Eukaryota > Viridiplantae > Streptophyta > Pinopsida > Araucariales > Araucariaceae > Wollemia > Wollemia nobilis. The sequence goes on from JAQPPZ010003624.1 coordinate 434,998, forward strand.
TTACAATTACCTTTTAAATAAATCTATGACCTATGCAAAAACTACTTAAGGTAAAAAACAAGGAGGAACAAGAACATGAAAACTATCATAGCACAAAAGGTAGTAGATGGGTTGGCCAAGGTTGATATAGAGAATATCTTAGAATACTTGAAGACTAATATCCTATATTGCATGGCCACATAGGTGGAAACTCTATAAGTCAAGAATAAGAAGAGAAGACCCTCACTATCTTCTATCCCAAGTGTACCAAGAAACACCCTCTCCATGAGTGTACCCTCAACAAGACCAAAATATATAGCACCTACAAAGCCCAACATAATACCAATGATTATCCATCATTACCTAAGTTGAAAGTGGCCTACCAAGGGAAGGAGGAAGACATGGAGAATGTAAAAGTCATTGCACAATGAAGGCCATGATAGCCTAAGGTACAACTACAAGGTATACCTAATAACCCTAGTATGTTAAATTTATATTTGATAATGATTAATATGATTCCTTCTAATTGGTACTTCTAGGGAATGTCAACCTCAACCTAATCGATGGCCCAACCAGTAGAGAGTATACAAGCCAAGACCTAACTAGCAACTATGATTGAACCAGAAACCATGGCCGATCCAACAACCTTGGCCAAATAAGCAAAATTGGTAGAACCTTCAACCCTCACAATATAACTTGTTACCTCAACCACCCAATACACCTAGGACTTCATCTATACATTGTGTACCCAAGAAGTAGATACCATTGAGGTCCTCTTCCAAGATGATAGATAGACCTGATAAAAAAGTTAAAATGAAAAAGGAAAAAAAAGGATTAAAATTCTAGGTAGTGAAAACCCTCAAGCACACTGGGACATAGGATCCTTAAAAACCAAACAAACTAGCAAGACTCTTGTAGTTCAAAAAAGGGAGAATAAGAGTCCTAGTAGTAAAAACCTAAGCCCTCGAGAACTATCAAGACGTAGGAGCCTTGAAAATAGAAAATTTTGTAGGAATATTGTAATTTCAAAAAAATAGGGGAACCTAAAAACTAGGCAATTGGTAGGGCCCTAACACCTACATAATAGAAATAGAAGTGCTACAAGACTCAATACAATATGCTAAAGATAGGTAAAATAGTTTAAAAAGGAGAAGCTATAGTCGACCATGATTAAAAATCCCAATATGTAGCAACCATCACCTTCCATAGAAGACCAAATCCATGCTTGGTGAATGCTTGATTACAAAGGTATGCCAAGTGAGATCTGTCTTTTCCACATTATAAAAATTAGACATTGGATTAGATAATAGGATTTTTATATTAATTTAGATTTTTAAAAAGGAGGACATTCCATGGTAGGATAGTGAAAATATGCCAATGGACACTAATTTTCATAAACAACCATCAACCAACATCAACCCTAGTATTTGTTAGTTTTTAGCAACAAATTTTAATTGTACTAAAAATAGCACCTAAAACAACTTAGAAAATCACCCCGCTAAATCGGTCATCACATCAACAACAAACAGTGCCTTAGGATTTGTATTCTAGGACATTCTGACATTATGATATTGAGAATGGAATAAATAATTGTGTAGGGGTAATTAATATGACTTAAGATATGGCCATCCAATTATGACCAATGGTAGCCCATGCATGTTGGATGGTGTTACCACGATCAAATCAGGATGTTCTCACATGCCTCCTATATTCGAGATAAGATAATGATAAATGTGGTGGCCATAATTTGAAAATTTCCAATCTAGTTGAATAGTTCAAATACATTCCAAAACAAATGAATCTTCTAAAACTACCAACTACTAAAGAAATCTTATAAAAATGGGGTGGATATCTCAATCATCAAGATCCAACCAACATAGCGAAGATCAAGAAAATTTTGGAAGTGGCAAAAATATTCTAAGAATCTAGTTAGATGTAGTTCTTCAAGAGGTTCCAAGGATATGATGATGATGTAGCCAAATAATTCATGATCTATTTTCATGATGATTCAACAAGAATAAGAGGGATTAGAGTTATTGTGTATGAAGAATCAATTGCTAGTATGACTAGTTTACCTGTAATTAGGGAGAGATGGTTCCAACATCACAACAAGATGGAAGATAAAAAGAGGGAATTCTTAGATAATGTAGAAACCATCACAAACATAAGAAATGTGGTGTGTAGATAGTATTTGTTGACCCCATGGCCCAAATTTACCCTTGCAATCTAGAAGTACATCATATGTGAGGTCAGGTTTGGCCTTCTCTTTACCTTTCATTTCAAAATTATAGAACTAAACTTTAAGATAAAAAGGAAATAATTTTAAAGCCAGATCGTAGGATTTAGGAGTTTTGTGAGGTAGTACCTAAACTCCTCACTAGAAAATCACCTTCCAAAGTCTACACTCTATACTTAAAATTGTAATGGTTGAAATTCAATATATATAGTATCACTTCAAGAAAAATAACTGATATCTCAATATGTAGACTCTTTACCATCACTTTCTTCTCTAGCCTAGTAAGAAAAAAGAATCTCCTGTGTGAATTTTATTTTCTTAACTATATTATACCTTTTGATTTGATTTGGAATCCTAATACCTATGTTGGGGATATCATTTTAAGGGCCTTAATGCCATTTACTTAGAATGATATTCAAAGATATTAGGAGTTGTTATAATATGAGGTAAAGGAGCATAGGACATCATTATGGATAAGGGAAAAACACCTTAGGCTGTAGGATATCAAGATACCTCTTAACAAAATTTTGGATAATACACAAGTAGTTGATCGGATAGGTCATATTATGATAGATACCTTGGATGTACTTGAAGGTTTCTTGCAAAGTTATATTAAATCATTTCTCCAAGCCTATAACATAAGGTGGAATGAGTTTCCTGTGTCACTACAACAAAGAGAGCCACATTCTATTTATAGTTATAGAAATGTCTTAAAAAATTTAGAGACGTATGAACACTATCTCATAATGAGACAAACACAATGGATAAGGCTTTGGTTCAAATTTCTATTATTGAGGTCGCCAATCCTAGATTGTCAAGGTAGAGGATCCATTTGTGAAATTGACGAGGATGTTGAGTGGTCCTACTTGAGGCAAGTGGATAGATATTATCATATGATATTTTGGACTTATTTAGACCCTTATAACCTTAGGATTTTATGGGGAGCAATTCTAATAGAACCTAGAGATCTAATAATTGGATGAGGACATGCAATAACTTCAATAAAGGAATAATGACAGGGGTTTAAATAGTACTATTTTGGCCTTTGTATTAACACCCCCATCATAGTTTTTCACATAAATATGTATTTAAGATATTAAAGAGTTAATATAATTATTTTTGTTGCTTAATCCATTTTTTTCTATTTTTTATTATTTATGGATGAGTAGATGTCTTTTTGGACCACTTTTGATATTTGAGTTTGCTAACCAATCTACTAGGTAGACAACGTTTGCTCAAATTTGTTGATGTAAGGGACATCCAAGATAAGGAAAAATATCAAAAAGAAGTTATACCTACCAAGGAAGGATTGTACCAGTTGTAAATAGTCATTTCTATAGCACCATTGTATTAACTAATAGTCTATAGGTTTGTTATAGAAAGTTACAACCATACAAAGTGTAGAAACTACAAAAAGTTTGCAAACATAGCTCCAAAATGGTCAAAGCATGAAAATAATCTACAAACCACTTAGGAACATTCTATTGATTGTTAGAAGATGTTCCACACTCTGATTTTGTCAAAATAAAATATTTGATTCTTAGGAATCAATATGCTACATTTTCTAGAAAATAAACAAAATTTGTTTTAATAGATTTTAAAGTAATAAAATAAATATATTGGTATATGGAACTATTTTTGGGATGAGACATAAATAGTTACAACTATACCAACAACTCAAGACCACTGTCAAGTATATCCAAGAAAGGAGTTGGATAATTTTGTCTTGTCTTATTTTGGTTGTAATAAAAATTAGTTGTTACTCCCCCTAAATAAGGATAAGAAGGAGAATTATGGAATAAAAAACGGAGTAATAGATTAACTTTGGTGGTTTAGCGGTAGGAGGGACTTTTTTCACAGGACTGCCCAAACTGTTGAACTCGTTTTGGCCATATCTCACTCATCCGGACTCGGATTGAGCTAAAATTTTGAGGGTAGATGCCTGAAAAACCCTAGAACGTCTCCACCAATTTTCATATCATTTGGAGCAACACAGATCCTAGCGCATCCCTATGTGTGAACGAGATATTTGGCAAGCGGCTATGCGAGGGTTTCATCTGGGTTGAGTGCAAGCAGCTCCAGAGGTTGGTTTTTAGGGCCTTCGGGCCCTAGCGGCCAATATTTTTGTGGTTTATGCTCAATATTTTAGCAGGAAATGTTGCAGGGGATCCAATATGGGTTAGAAATTTGTCTTTCAATAGATCATACTATGAACTTGAGTGACAACGGCTTCCAATTTGCTGCACAAAAGAAAAGTGAAAACCATACCTTTCCATGACATCTAGGGCAAGGATTAAAGAGATCACGAAACAAGTTTCAAGTAGTTGATCAAAAAATGGCTCATATCTCAAGTGAATCTGGTGCTAAGGTGCACCCACAAAATAATTCTACTATGAAAACCCCTGTCAAGGGTAAGAATTTCGAAGACTCGGCCCCAAAAATGAATTTTAGGGATGCCCTCCATGGTGGACAGCCTCAGCCCAATGCTAATATCAATCTTAGGGCTTCCCATAAACCTCTAAGAATGCCTAAGATTGATCCCAAGAAAATGGAGTCAGGATGTCTTAAAGCAGCTGATGGAACTCCTATTGTTAAGCTTGATATGGGTAACATTCAGGCTGGCATTGAAGATTTGGAAAAAAGAGGACTAATTTGTCGGTTCGTGGGTTTTCGTCCGAGTCTATCTACTTTCAAAGTCTGGGCTGCAAAAAGCTGGAAAACTAAAGGTGAGTTACAAATCTCTATTTATCCAAATGGTTATTTTCTTGTTTTATTTGCTAATAATGAAGATAGAGAGAAAAATTTTCAAGGGGGTCCTTGGTTTTTTGGAAGGGCAGGGCTTTTCATGAAGCCCTGGCATACTAAATTTAAAGCCGAAGAAGAGATGCCTTCTATAGCTCCCGTGTGGGTTAGACTCTTTGGCCTCCCTATTGAATTTTGGAATCCTACTATTTTTTCTTCAATTGGAAACTCTTTAGGAACTTTTATGATGACTCGTTGATTGTACTCAAAATTTTGAACATATTATTTATGCTCGAATTTGTGTTTTAATGGATTTTGACAAACCCCTACCTAAAAATATCACATTACAATTTGGGGAAGACACTTGGGAGCAAGTAGTGGACTATGAGAACATTCCTTTTCGTTGTAGAATTTGCCATGAATATGGTCATTTGGCTAGTGCTTGCCCAAATAAAATTCCTGATCAAAAGAAAGAAGATATAAACTCAACAGGTTTCCAAATACCTAAGAAGAAGAACACTCAGAAAAAACCAGTTATGAAGGATCAATCAAAGTCATCTGCTAATATGTTTGAAATCCTTTCCACAAATGATGTCCCAAGTGAGGAAGAGGAAATAATGGAAACTGAAATCTTAGAAACACAATTTAAATATGAAGGGAAGAACTCAGAGACAAACCAACAAATCAAAGGTTTTCAACAAAAAGAAAAAGGAGAAAATTTACACAAGAAAAACAATCTTTCAAATGTCAAAACTTCAAATAATGCAGGTCCCAATATAGACTCCGTTGAACCATCTAGTAAAATTTTGGCTGTGTACGAGCATTCTTCAAGGTTAGAAGCCATCTCAGATTCAATTGGAATAAGTCAAGAAACAGGGAAAAAAAATTGAAGATGGATTCTAATCAAAAAGCAGGTCGCAAGACCAATCAATATCATATGGTAAAAGAAGGTGAAAAGCTTGTAGAGGAAGGTAAGATTAATGCCCTTCCCAACTTTTTTAGCCCTGGTATTAATGAAGATCATCACTTGGAATATTAGAGGACTCAAAGGGAGTCTTTCAAAACAAAATGAAATTAGAAGAATGATTCAGATAAATCATCCACATCTTGTTTTCCTTCAAGAAACAAAGATGTCAATGGAGGATATGGACTCAATTGCCAGTAAAATTTGGCCAACTGGAAAAGTGGTTTCCCTCGGTTCCCAAGGGACTTCCGGTGGCATTGCTTGTCTTTGGGACCCAAAAGAGGTAGTTATTCACCATATGGTTGGCAGTTGGGGTTTGTTGGCTATAGCTATTCAAAGTAGACATTCCAACCAAATTATGCTCTGCATTACTGTTTATGCTCCGACTTCTTTGGAGGAAAAAAGAAGACAGTGGAAGGATATTACTCATATTATCTCTCATTTTCCTGAAGCTTGGATCTTGATCGGAGGAGATTTCAATACCATCCTCTCTCTGGATGAGAAAAGGGGGGGAAATAGAAATTTGGACAAAAGCACTGACCTCATGAGCGAATATATTGCAAACCTCCATCTTGTGGATATCCAACCAGATAATGGCCTTATGACTTGGTCTAACAGAAGGCAAGGCTTAGCTTGTATAATGGAGAGATTGGATAGGTTTTTGCTCTCTAAAAATTTCTTAATCCATGGTCACATTCCTAAAGTGAAGACTCTTAATAATGTTGGTTCGGATCATTGGCCAGTCATGGTGGAAATGTGGAAAACCAATGTGAGTTTCTCTCCTTTTCGTTTTCAATTAATGTGGCTTAGAGACATTTCCTTCAGACCTCGTGTGCAACAATGGTGGAAGGAAGGTAAACCTAGGCATGGGACTAAGATGTTCTGTTTTGCCAAAATACTGCAATACATTAAATCCAAAATCAAGACTTGGAACTGGAAAGAGTTTGGGGATGTTCATAAAAAAAAACATGAAGTTATTGCTCATCTTGAAAATTTGAATAAGAAAATCCGTTTAGATGGCCTCACAGAGAAGAGAAGTGCAGATGAAATTAAACTCACAACTCAGTTAGAGGAATGGGAAAAAGAGAAGAAATCTTATGGAAGCAAAAATCTAGAATTCAATGGCTCAAAGAAGGAGATCGAAACACAAATTTCTTCCACAAATCTCTTCTAGCTCGAAGATCTCACAACTTTATTTCTTCCTTAAAATCAGATTCTGGAGATGTTGTTTATACTTGGGATGGCATGAACTCTATTGTTGTTGATTACTTTTCCAATATTTTTGCTGCTACTCCTCTTGACTCAGCTTCACAACAAAATGTTCTTCAAGCAATCCCTTCTCTTATCACTTTCGAGGAGAACTCTATTTTGACTGCTCTCGTTACTATCAATGAGCTTCAACAAGTAGTTTTTAAAATGCAAAAAGGGAAAACCCCAAGTCCTGATGGTTTTCCCATTGAGTTCTACCAAGAGTTCTGGGATATCCTTCATGTTGATTTATTAGAGGTGGTGGAAGAAGCCAGGAAAGCCAAAGAAATTTTGAAGGTTATCAATAAAACTTATATTACTCTTGTTCCAAAAGCTCAAGAGGTTGATCATATCTCAGCTTTTAGACCTATTGCTTTATGTAATGTTCTTCTCAAAATCATTACTAAAATCATGGCAAAAAGGTTGAAGCCTCTTTTGCATAAGATTATTTCCCCAGAGCAAGGGGGTTATGTGGAAGGACGTCAAATAGTAGATGAGATAGTTCTTGCTCAGGAAGCCATCCATTCCATGGATATGCAAAAATATCCTTCCATGTTCATTCGGTTAGACTTATCCAAAGCTTATGACAGAGTGGATTGGCACTTCCTTATCAAAGTTTTGAGGCAATTTGGTTTCTCTAAGGATTGGATGGATTGGATTATGGGATGTATCTCTTCGGTTTCCTACTTAGTTCTTATCAATGGCAGGCCTTCTCAGTCATTCCCAGCTTCCAGAGGTATTAGGCAAGGTGACCCGCTATCCCCTTATTTATTCATCATTCTTGTTGAATGCTTGGGTAGGACTATAACCAAAAAGAGGGAAAACAAAACCCTTGAGGGAGTTACCATTGCTCATGGAGCTAGACCTATCTCTCATCTTCAATTTGTGGATGACTCTACTCTTTTAGGTAAAGCTACAGTTAAGGAAGCTTCTAATATTAAGCAAATCATTAGCTATTTTTCTAAGGCTATTGGGCAGTTGATCAATGAAGACAAATCTAAAGTTATTTTCTTTCACTGCTTTGCTAGAAAGGAATCCATGGTCTTGGATAAATTAAGATATAAGAAGACCTCCCTTCCAATCACTTATTTAGGTATTCCCATAAATATTCAAAGGCAGAAAAATAAATATTGGAATTGGTTGTTGGACAAAGTCAAGAAGAAAATTGGAAAGTGGACCAACAAGTGGCTTTCTTCCGGGGGTAGAATCACCTTGGTAAAATCAGTCCTTCAAGCTATTCCTATTTATGTTTCTTCCATTTTGAATATCCCAAAGGTTGTTCTTCGAGAATTGGATCAAATCAGTCATCGTTTCCTTTGGAGTGGTACTAAGGAGAAAAGAAAATGGGCCTTGGTGAAATGGGATACTTTATGTCTTCCTAAGAGTGAAGGGGGGTTAGGATTCTGGTCTTCTATTAATAACAACAAAGCTTTAGCTGCTAAATTATATTGGAGGATGTTGCATAACCCCAATGCTCTTTGGGCCAATAATCTCCGTGCTAAATATGTTGAGAACAAAAGTCCTGAAGACCTTGTTCGCTATCAACTTCCTACCAAAGGTTCTCCCATTTTAGCAGTTCTTAAGACTGGTGAGGATTTGATAAAGAAAAATTTATTTTGGATCATTCATAATGGTCAACATGCAAATTTTTGGATAGATTCTTGGGATGGTCACAAGCCTTTGATAACTCAGTTTCCCGATTGGAGGCCTTGGATGGAGGAGCTTCACCGAGCTAATTGGATAAAGGTGGCTAATTACTATCGGTACCATACTGGTAATTCAAAGGTTGGTAGATATTGGATCCCTATTGAGGACTGGCCTATTCAAATCCCAGAAAGGCAAAGACAAGATATCCAAGGCATCCTTCATATGAGATCCCTCTCTTGGTCCCATGAAAAAGATTGTTTTGGATGGAACAACACTACTAAGGGTGAGTATTCAGTTGCTCAAGGTTATTTGACCTTATGCCATAATAATCCCAACCATTCTTCTGACATATTTTCTCGATTGTGGGCTCAAAAGATCTGGCCTAAGGTGAGGTTCTTTAATTGGCTTTTATTGCATCGTAGGGTGCTTACTGGTGAGCAACTTATGAAGCATGGTTTTCATGGCCCTTTTAGATGTGAAATGTGTGAAGAGAATGTAGAAACTCTCAACCATATTTTTATTGAGTGTACTTTAGCCTCTGAGCTATGGAGGAGAATGGCCACTTTACTTGGCTTACAAGTGGTCCAATTTTTTTACTTTTGAACAACTTTGGAGGGATTGGCCTAATCAAGAGGGTGTTGATCATTTTATTAGGCAGTTAGTTTGGATGGGTTCTACCATTCTTCTTTGGAATATTTGGAATGAAAGGAACAACCAAATTTTTAATCAAGATAGGAAGGATATTCACTATATTTGGCAAAATACCATAGCCAACTTAGTTGAATCAGTCCATCAACTCCTTAATCACCCCCAAAACTCCCACCAAAGATGGGATCAAGTGATGCAAATATTGAAGATTAAATCTTCTAAGGGCAACCAACTTAAAGGGAATGTGAGTATTAGTAAGATGGATAGGACTAGAAATTGGCAACCTCCTCCTAAGGATTTTGGAAAAGTCAATACCGATGGAGCCTCTAGAGGGAACCCTGGAAAAGCCAGTGTGGGAGGAATTGGTAGACTTTCGAGATGGCTCCCTAGTTTTTACTTTTGCTGAGAATTTGGGTATTCTTTCCAATAACCTTGCTGAGGGGTATGGTATCCTCAGAGGCCTTCAGGAGGCTACTAAGGTTGGATGGGAAAAGGTGTTAGTTGAGTCTCGACTCTCAACTTATGATTAATCTCTTGAAGACTCCTTCTAAGAATCATAAGGTGGATTGGAGAATAAAAAGAATTATTGAGAAGATTCAATTAATCCAGATGGGATTTTTGAAAGTTGATTACAATCATGTGGTCAGAGATCAAAACAAGAGTGTTGATGCTTTAGCTAATTGGGCTTTGGACAAAGGTGATCTTACTTGTTATGGCCACCCTCCTAGATGGTGGGCTTCTCAAATTAGGGAAGCTCTTCTTTCTATCATTTCTTTGGATGGCTCCAGATCTGAAGGTACCTAGTTTCTTCTTGTTTTTTTTTTTTTGCTTCTCTTTGGTTCATTCAGTTTTTTTAGTTCCCTAGCTCATTCTATTCTTTATTTTGTTTCCTCTGTTGATTCTTGCCTTAATAGTCTTCTGGTCTAGATAGGTCATTGTTATGTTCAATTTTTTTTTTTTTTTTTTTTTTTGTTTAGTTTTTTAAGGTGGGTGGGTTCTTTTGTTTTGTTTTGTTTTTGTGTTCTTTGTGTTGTTTTTTGTTGTTCTTGTGTTTTTGTTGTTTTGTGTTTTTTTTTTTATGTTTTTTGTTATTGTTCTTGTGTTTTTTTCGTTCTTGTTCTTGGGTTTCTCTTTGTTTGTGTTAATTCGTGTTTTTATGTGTGAGTGTTTTCTATGTTTTTTGTTTTTGTTTATTGTCTGTTGTTGGTTGTTTTTTATTTTTATTTTTTTAATTTTTTAGGTTTTGGTTGTGTTTATTTTTCATGTTTTTTTTGGGTTATGTCTTTGTAGTGTTCTGTTGTTTTTGTCTTGTTTGTGTTTTGTTATGTGGTTCTTGTGTTTTTCTATGTGGTTTGTGTTGTGGTTTCTTTTATCTTATTGTGTGTGTTTGGTTGTGCTTTTGTTTTTGACACACTCAAGGAGCATGTTTTTTATTTTATTTTATTATTTTTGTTGTTATTTACTTATTTTTAAATTGGTTTTGTGTGTTTGTTTGCTCCTTGAGTATGTCAAAGGTGGTAGGCCAGGTCCGAGTCCTGGGCATTTTTGGCGGAATGGATACCCCTGCCTCCTTGGGTCTTACCCGAAAGTGGCATCCCTTTTGGGATGTTTTCCACAAATAAAAAAAAAAAAAAAGAATTTAGAAAAAATAAAAATAAATTTATATTTTTTTTGTGGAAAACATCCCAAAAGGGATGCCACTTTCGGGTAAGACCCAAGGAGGCAGAGGTATCTATTCCACAAAAACACCAAGGCTCACACCGCCTACCACCTTTGACATACTCAAGGAGCAAACCTAAAACAACAAAAAAAAAACACAAACACAAACACACAAAAAAAAAAACATGCTCCTTAGTGTTAAAAATAAAGCACAACCAAACACACACAATAAGATAAAAATATAACACATTACAAACCACCAAGAAAATAACATAAAAACAACATAACAAAACACAAACAAAAAAACAAAAACTACAAAACACAACAACAAAAACTATAAAAAAAACAACCAACAAAACAACAAACAAAAACAAAAACATAAAAACACTCACACAAAAAAAAAAAAACACAAACATAAAACACAAGAACAATAACAACAAAAACACAAAACAAAACACAAAACAACAAAAACAACAACAAAAAACAAAAAACAAAACAAAACAAAAACACACACACACACCTCAAAAAACTAAACAAAAAAAAAAAAAAAAATGAACACAACAATGACCTTTCTAGACCAAAAGACTTTTAAGGCAAGAATCAACAGAGGAAACAAAAGAAATATTAGTTTGAGCTAGGGAACTAAAATACCCTGACCGAACCAAAGAGAAGCAAAAATAAAGCAAGAAGAAACTAGGTACCTCCAGAACTAGAGCCATCCAAAGAAATGATAGAAAGAAGAGCTTCCCTTATTTGTGAAGCCCACCATCTAGGAGGGTGGCCATAGCAAGTAAGATCACCTTTGTCCAAAGCCCAATTAGCTAAAGCATCAACACTCTTGTTCTGATCTCTGACCACATGATTGTAATCAACTTTCAAAAATCCCATCTGGATTAACTGAATCTTCTCAATAATTCTTTTTATTCTCCAATCAACCTTATGATTCTTAGAAGGAGTCTTCAAAATATTAATCATGAGTTGAGAGTCAGACTCAACTAGCACCTTTTCCCATCCAACCTTAGTAGCCTCTTGAAGGCCTCTAAGGATACCATACCCCTCAACAAGGTTATTGGATAGAATACCCAAATTCTCAGCAAAAGTAAAAACCAGGGAGCCATCTGAAAGTCTACCAATTCCTCCCACACTAGCTTTTCCAGGGTTCCCTCTAGAGGCTCCATCAATATTGAATTTTCCAAAATCCTTAGGAGGAGGTTGCCAATTCCTTGTTCTATCCATCTTGCAATTACTCACATTCCCTTTAAGTTGGTTGCCCTTAGAAGAGTTAATCTTCAATATTTGCATCACTTGATCCCATATTTGGTGGGAGTTTTGGGGGTGATTAAGGAGTTGTTGGACTGATTCAACTAAGTTGGCAATGGTATTTTGCCAGATATAGTGAATATCCTTCCTATCTTGATTAAAAATTTGGTTGTTCCTTTCATTCCAAATATTCCAAAGAAGAATGGTAGAACCCATCCAAACTAACTGCCTAATAAAATGATCAACACCCTCTTGTTTAGGCCAATCCCTCCAAAGTTGTTCAAAAGTAAAAAAATTGGACCACTGTAAGCCAAGTAAAGTGGCCATTCTCCTCCATAGCTCAGAGGCTAAAGTACACTCAATAAAAATATGGCTGAGAGTTTCCACATTCTCTCCACACATTTCACATCTAAAAGGGCCATGAAAACCATGCTTCATAAGTTGCTCACCAAGTAAGCACCCTACGATGCAATAAAAGCCAAGTAAAGAACCTCACCTTAGGCCAGAGCTTTTGAGCCCACAACTGAGAAAATATGTCAGATGATTGGTTGGGATTATTATGGCATAAGGCCAAATAACCTTGAGCAACTGAATACTCACCCTTAGTAGTGTTGTTCCATCCAAAACAATCTTTTTCATGGGACCAAGAGAGAGATCTCATATGAAGGATGCATTGGATATCTTGTCTTTGCCTTTCTAGGATTTGAATAGGCCAATCCTCAATAGGGATCCAATATCTACCAACATCTGAATTACCAGTATGGTACCGATAGTAATTAGCCACCTTTATCCAATTAGCTCGATGAAGCTCCTCCATCCAAGGCCTCCAATCGAGAAACTGAGTTATCAAAGGCTTGTGACCATCCCAAGAATCTATCCAAAAATTTACCTATTGACCATTATGAATGATCCAAAATAATTTTTTCTTTATCAAATCCTCACCAGTCTTAAGAACTGCTAAAATGGGAGAACCTTTGGTAGGCAATTGATAGCGAACAAGGTCTTCAAGACTTTTGTTCTCAACATATTTAGCATGGAGATTATTGGCCCAAAGAGCATTGGGGTTATGCAAAATCCTCCAATATAATTTAGTAGCTAAAGCTTTGTTGTTATTAATAGCAGACCAGAATCCTAACCCCCTTCATTCTTAGGAAGACATAAAGTGTCCCATTTCACCAAGGCCCATTTTCTTTTCTCCTTAGTACCACTCCAGAGGAACCGATGACTGATTTGATCCAGTTCTCGAAGAACAACCTTTGGGATATTCAACATGGTAGAAACATAAATAGGAATAGCTTGAAGGACTGATTTTACCAAGGTGATTCTACCCCCAGAAGAAAGCCACCTATTGGTCCACTTTCCAATTTTCTTCTTGACTTTGTCCAACAACCAATTCCAATATTTTTTTTGTCTTTGAATATTGATGGGAATACCTAAATAAGTGATCGGAAGGGAGGTCTTATTATATCTTAATTTATCCAAGACCATGGATTCCTATCTAGAAGAGTAGTGAAAGAAAATGACTTTAGATTTGTCTTCATTGATCAATTGCCCGGTAGCCTTAGAAAAATAGCTAATGATTTGCTTAATATTAGAAGCTTCCTTAACTGTAGCTTTACCTAAAAGAGTAGAGTCATCAACAAATTGAAGATGAGAGATAGGTCTAGCTCCATGAGCAATGGTAACTCCCTCAAGGGTTTTGTTTTCTCTCTTTTTGGTTATAGTCCTACCCAAGCATTCAACAAGAATGATGAATAAATAAGGGGATAGGGGGTCACCTTGCCTAATACCTCTGGAAGCTGGGAACAACTGAGAAGGCCTACCATTGATAAGAACTAAGTAGGAAACTGAAGAGATACATCCCATAATCCAATCCATCCAATCCTGAGAGAAACCAAATTGCCTCAAAACTTTGATAAGGAAGTGCCAATCCACTCTATCATAAGCTTTGGATAAGTCTAACCGAATGAACATGGAAGGAGATTTTTGCATATCCATGGAATGGATGGCTTCCTGAGCAAGAACTATCTCATCCACTATTTGATGCCCTTCCACATAACCCCCTTGTTCAGGGGAAATAATCTTATGCAAAAGAGGCTTCAACCTTTCTGCCATGATCTTAGTAATGATTTTGAGAAGAACATTACATAAAGCAATAGGTCTAAAAGTTGAGATATGTTCAACCTCTTGAGCTTTTGGAACAAGAGTAATATAAGTTTTATTGATAACCTTCAAAATTTCTTTGGCTTTCCTGGCTTCTTCCACCACCTCTAATAAATCAAGCATGAAGGATATCCCAGAACTCTTGGTAGAACTCAATGGGAAAACCATCAGGACCTAGGGTTTTCCTTTTTGCATTTTAAAAACTACCTGTTGAAGCTCATTGATAGTAATAGGAGCAGTCAAAATAGAGTTCTCCTCAGAAGTGATAAGAGAAGGGATTGCTTGAAGAACATTTTGTTGAGAAGTCGAGTCAAGAGGAGTAGCAACAAAAATATTGGAAAAGTAATTGACAACAATAGAGTTCATGCCATCCCAAGTGTAGACAACATCTCCAGAATCTGATTTTAGGGAAGAAATAAAGTTGTGAGATCTTCGAGCTAGAAGAGATTTGTGGAAGAAATTTGTGTTTCGATCTCCTTCTTTGAGCCATTGAATTCTAGATTTTTGCTTCCATAAGAGTTCTTCTCTTTTTTCCCATTCCTCTAACTGAGTTGTGAGATTAATTTCATCTGCACTTCTACTCTCTATGAGGCCATCTAAATGGATTTTCTTATTCAAATTTTCAAGTTGAGCAATAACTTCATATTTTTTTATGAACATCCCCAAACTCCTTCCAGTTCCAAGTCTTGATTTTGGATTTAATATATTGCAATATTTTGGAAAAATAGAACATCTTAGTCCCATACCTAGGTTTACCTTCCTTCCACCATTGTTGCACTCGAGGTCTAAAGGAACTGTCTCTAAGCCACATTAACTAAAATTAAAAAGGAGAGAAACTCACATTGGTTTTCCACATTTCCACCATGACTGGCCAGTGATCCGAACCAACATTGTTAAGAGTCTTCACTTTAGGAATGTGACCATGGATTAAGAAATTGTCAGAGAGCAAGAACCTATCCAATCTCTCCATTATACAAGCTAAGCCTTGCCTTCTGTTAGACCAAGTCATAAGGCCATTATCTAGTTGGATGTCCACAAGATGGAGGTTTGCAATATATTCGCTCATGAGGTCAGTGCTCCTATCCAAATTTCTATTTCCCCCCATTTTCTCATCCAGAGAGAGGATGGTATTGAAATCTCCTCCGATCAAGATCCAAGCTTCAAGAAAATGAGAGATAATATAAGTTATATCCTTCCACTATCTTCTTTTTTCCTCCAAAGTAGTCGGAGCATAAACAGTAATGTAGAGCATAATTTGGTTGGAATGTCTACTTTGAATAGCTATAGCCAAAAGACCCCAAATGCCAACCATATGGTGAATAACTACCTCTTTTGGGTCCCAAAGGCAAGCAATGCCACCAGAAGTCCCTTGAGAACTGAGGGAAACCACTTTTCCAACTAGCCAAATTTTACTAGCAATTGATTCCATATCCTCTATTGACATCTTCATTTCTTGAAGGAAAACAAGATGTGGATGATTTATCTGAATCATTCTTCTAATTTCATTTTGTTTTGAAAGACTCCCTTTGAGTCCTCTAATATTCCAAGTGATGATCTTCATTAATACTAGGGCTAAAAATGTTGGGAAGGGCATTAATCTTACCTTCCTCTACAAGCTTTTCACCTTCTTTTACCATATGATGTTGATTGGTCTTGCGACCTACCTTTTGATTAGAATCCATCTTCAATTTTTTTCCTTATTTCTTGACTTACTCCAATTGAATCTGAGATGGCTTCTAACCTTGAAGAATGCATGTACACAGCCAAAGTGTTACCAGAAGGTTCAACAGAGTCTATATTGGGACCTGTATTATTTGAAGTTTTAACATTTAAAAGATTGTTTTTCTTGTGTATATTTTCTCCTTTTTTTTGTTGAAAACCTTTGATTTGTTGGTTTATCTCTGAGTTCTTCCCTTCATATTTAAATTGTGTTTCTAAGATTTTTGTTTCCATTATTTCCTCTTCCTCACTTGGGACATCATTTGTGGAAATAATTTCAAACATATTAGCAGATAACTTAGATTGATCCTTCATAACTAGTTTTTTTTGAGTGTTCTTCTTCTTAGGCATTTGGAAACCTATTGAGTTTATATCTTCTTTCTTTTGATCTAGAATTTTATTTGGGCAAACACTAGCCAAATGACCATATTCATGGCAAATTCTACAATGAAAAGGAATGTTCTCATAGTCCACTACTTGCTCCCAAGTGTCCTCCCCAAATTGTAATGTGATATTTTTAGGTAGGGGTTTGTCAAAATCCATTAAAACACAAATCCGAGCATAAATAATATGTTCAAATTTTTTAGTACAATCAACAATCATCATAAAAGTTCCTAAAGAGTTTCCAATTGAAGAAAAAATAGTCGGATTCCAGAATTCAATTGGGAGGCCAAAGAGTCTAACCCACACGGGACCTGTAGAAGGCATCTCTTCTTCGACTTTAAATTTAGTATGCCAAGGCTTCATGAAAAGCCCTGCCCTTCCAAAGAACCAGGGACCCCCTTGAAATGTTTTCTCTCTATCTTCATTATTAGCAAATAAAACAAGAAAATAACCATTTGGATAAATAGATATTTGTAACTCACCTTTAGTTTTCCAGATTTTTGTAGCCCAGAATTTGAAAGTAGATAGGCTCGGATGAAAACCCATGAAATGACAAATTAGTCCTCTTTTTTCTAGATCTTCAATGCTAGTCTGAATGTTACCCATATCAAGCTTAACAATAGGAGTTCCATCAGCTGCTTTAAGACATCCTGACTCCATTTTCCTAGGATCAATCTTAGGCATTCTTAGAGGTTTACGAGAAGCCCTAAGATTAATATTAGCATTAGGTTGAGGTTGTCCACCATGGAGGGCATCCCTAAAATTCATTTTTGGGGCTGAGTCTTGGAAATTCTTACCCTTGACAAGGGTTTCCACAGTGGATTTATTTTGTGGGTGCACCTTAGCACCAGATTCACTTGAGATCTGAGCCATTTTTTGATCAACTACTTGAAACTTGTTTTGTGATCTCTTTAATCCATGCCCTAGACGTCGTGGAAAGGTATGATTTTCACTTTTCTTTTGTGCAACAAATTGGAAGCCATTGTCAATCAAGTTCACAGCATGAAGATCTATTGAAAGATAGATTTCTAACCCATCTTGGATCCCCTGCAACATATCCTGCTAAAATATTGAGTAGAAACCACAAAAATATTGGCCGCTAGGGCCCGAAGGCCCCGAAAACCAACCTCTAGAGCTGCTTGCACTCAACCCAGATGAAACCCTTGCACAGTCGCTTGCCAAAAATATTGTTCACACATAGGGATGCGCTAGGATCTGTGTTGCTCCAAATGATCTAAAAATTGGTGGAGATATTCTAGGGTTTTTCAGGCATCTACCCTCAAAATTTTAGCTCAATCCGAGTCCGGATGAGTGAAATATGGCCAAAACAAGTTTGATAGTTTGGGCAGTCCTACGAAAAACGTCCTCTCATTTCTAAATGGTTCTTTTCAATATCATTCTAAGTAATTGTAGGTAGTTTATTCCCTCCTATTTCTTTCCAATATTTATGTTGAATATGTTTTTAATTAACTTGATGTTTTACATGTTAAATTTTATTTAGTTAGTAGTGATCCTTTATTGCTTTCTATATATTTTAGCAATTACTTTTAAATTTTTCTTTGAATACTTACTTTCAAGCAATTAGTAGGACTGCCAAGTACCTACAATAGTAAGGATCTACACAATACCTTCTAATAGTTAATTTGACTAAGCACTAAAGGATAAGGTTGTATATTATGTTTTATGGTTGGACTTAGGCTCCCTGATACCCTTGCATGTGTGCCTAAGTTAAAAGGTGTAGGCTCAAAGTTCTAGAATAATAGGTAGTTGAGTCATACTAAGATTGCATATAGGCTTCACAACCTAGAAAGGAGATTATCCATAAAAATTTTGACACCTCATAAGTCTCTATGACCCTGGATTGACAATATTAAAGTGATCCATCACTATCATTGGTGCTATTGCCAATGTTGTCATGGTTGTTGCCTACCCTTACTTTTGTTGATAGTACTCTCTGTATTACCTCACTAGGGGTGTCATTTCTTGTTTTCCCCTCTTGTCCTACCACTTTTTTCTCAATCACTCCCTTGTTTGTAGACCAATTATGGTTATTCTTAAATATTAGATGTTTTGGTACCATCTCCAATAACCATCACTCATCCCAAGTTCATTGTTACCTAGATCTAATATTATCATATTGTTGATATCTGGATCTTGGTAGGTGTCCAATTACTATTGTGGTTTGACCCCCCTCTCTCAAATGGTTATTTGATAATACATAGGTCCCCCTAGGATCCCTTCCTACATGTTGAACTAATGGACCATGCAATTAAAACTAAATATCTCTCACTCTATTCATTGTCCCACCAACCACCTCACTTGCCTAACACAAGCCTGCTAGAAGGTATCATTCTGCCATATGGGTGTTACTTGTAGGGTCACTAGATGAATTTCTCTAGAAAATCATTAATGGTTCTCCTCACCACACCAAAAATACCCCTATGGGCCCTCCCATACCTTTTCTTAAAATGGTGGCCCCATCTACATGTCGCTAGAGCCTTGAGATCTACTACTTACCTTAGAAACCCTGGTGGCCTCACAATAATGATGTGCTTTCAAGCCTATACCTAGAGTAGAATGTAGTGTGTCAAGATTGTCCCTCCTCTATAATCCACCTAATGTAATAAATGGTCCAACTACGTTAGAAAAATTGAGTCCTAAGTGAACATTGTCTAAAACTGCAACATGCCCACCACCACCTCCCTCCATCCCTAGCACACCATCCTCCTACTAGTTTTCCCAATTAGAAATCCTAATACTAGGGTACATAGTAATGTGGTATACCTATCAAAGTGGCCCCATGCATAGGTGATATTGATATAAATGATAAACCTTACCACAAGGAAGTTTGCACCCTCATCAATTATTGTAAGCTCCTTGTCTAGTGCTAATTGATCTAGATCGATGCCCCTATGATAATAATCAAAATAATCCACCACATATCCTCAAGTGTGATGTTAATATTTGTGTAAAAATGGAAGGTATTCACCTTCAAATAACATCTCTTGGCTAGGTTTGTAAGGAGCACCCAGTAAAATTGGTATTTCCCTATACTGCTAGTAGTGCATGATAAATAGACAATAAAAATCCTTGAATTATCTCTAGTGCATGTGGTTGTGTCTTCCTATAGTTCAAGGTCTATAGTCTCTTTTGCAATTATGTTAGACCAACCTATTAACCTTGATGCTTGTATAATTAGCTAAAAACAAATTCAAAATTTAGAGGAAACAAAAGTATCACTTAATAAAATTTCCATCAAGTGGTGAAAGCACCACTCAAATGGCAAAAGCATCACCAAGGTATAAGAGCACCATCAGAAGCAAAAGCACTGGCACAAAAGCACTTGTAGTGCATAGAAGCATTACCTATTTTTTGAGTACAAATTTTGAAATTAAAATTAAAATTTTGTTATAGTTTTTAGGTTCTTACCTAGATGTGTGGTCCCTCTCTTGATGTTGAACTCAAACGTGAAGCTAGGATTTCCATTATGCATACTGAATATATAATACATGAAAGAGAATCAAGGAGGTTACAAGGGTTATAACAACCTGCAACAACATGCTAAGTAGGGATAACCAACTATAACCACATGGATGCAAATAAACCAACAAACTGCTAGAAGACAAGGAGATCTCTAACAACATAACCATGCATCCTAACAACTAACCAAAACATATCCAACGTTGACCTACTATACCTCACATAATACAATGCAAGAAATAATAAATAATATCTTAGGCTTATGTAGACACCTAAAACACGTCATGTTGAGGCGACTACTCATATGGGACATGATAGAAGACCATATGGAAGACCTTGGACATATTCCAAGGTATAGCAGTGGTTTTTACCACTCATTTGGGCACATTTACCTAGTTAGTACTAGTCGTTGTTGATACCCACGGTTAGCAAAGCTGACCACACTTGTCAGTCTCGGTCAGGACTCAAAGTCAGTTGGCCTTCATCCGACCCAAAATCGGTTGCAACGGCCAATTGGTTACGGATTGGAGCAGTTTGAGTGAGGAAGGTTTCGGATCCTTCCATCCAACAAGCTCAACTACCTAATATTGTTCTTGGCTTCCTCATGAAGCCACACATAGCCCTTGGCAAATGTTATAAAATCCCCCTCCAAATGGGAGAAAGAGAGAGACAAATCTTGAGTCGAAACACAGTGAAGCCCTGTCGAATTGCATACTCACTTACATGAATTGAGAGGAACACTTTTGCTGCCCAATTGGAGATCACATGCCATGGAGGTCCTAGGAGGCTAGGAGATTCAAGAAACATGAATTCATGCAATCCGTACACCAACTGAGCAATTCAACTACCAAATCTATCAAAGGACATTGTGGTGACCCTTGATCATCAATTCCTCAAGGATAATTGAAGATTGGATACCAAATTATGAGGGCAAGAACATTTCAAGCTTAACCATGGCTATCAACCACGACAAAAAGTGCTCACCACGCATCAGACCCGCGATCAGGTTGTCATCTTCAATTTCCTTATTTTCTAGCCATAGGATTTATTTAATTGTATTAGATTAGACATATATCATGTTAATTTTCTTTAGTAGAGACTTTGACCAATGCAATTAGAGTTTTTAGTCATTTTCCTCCACTTTTGTAATTATGGCATTAATGGTTCTTTTCATGCTTCCATGCTTTCAATTTCGTAATTAATTCAATAGATAGCTAGATCTACTTTTGCTTATATGTTTGCAGCAATCTTTTTAGGTTTAATATAAGTTTAGTATTTTTCTTGCAATTTATTGATTTCATGCTAGTTATGCTATCTTTTATGCAAATACCTCCTAAAAGCCTCATCAAGAGAGGCCTCTTTTATTGCTAATTTATTCTTGTTGTTTATTGCACGCGGGACTAATAGGATTTTGAGATATAAGGCAGCAAATGCCTCTAATCGTGGATAAGAAGGTCATCGACACCTTGGAGCAGTGTGTGTCCATTTAGAAAGTCTATGTATTGCACCTACCCCGTTGGGGTTTTCAAATTGTATTAATTGTATCAAAATTTGGGTGACCCTAAGAGGGGCATGATTGTAATCGAGATTTGATTCAAGATTAATAAAAGAAACATTCACTTTCTTGTTATGTGCAATCTTGTCTTTCATTTCTTGCTTTAATAATTGATTTAAATTAATGTATTACTAGGTGTATGCTTTTTAGATCGATACAGTAGGCGACCACGATGGAACCTCCATATTTCATGCCATTGAAAATTGATTTTATTGGTTTTCTGATGATAGGTGCTCACCACGGTTGACAACCATGGTCAAAAGTTGTCACCGTGGTTGACACCCATGGGCAATAGTGGCTATCGTGTTACAAAGACACAATAAAAGTCTAACATACCAAACAGTAGAGAAGTAAAGCTCAATCAGATGTGGACCTGAGGTAGATTCCACTATCACCTTTTGTTTCTATTTTTACTCTCTATAAATTTCTAGAATACAAAAATGTTAGACTAATTAGGGAAGACAACAAAATTAGCAATATGCATATGAGTCCTTAGGTCTTTCTCTTTTTAGGTCTTTACTAGGCGCTTCTAGGAACAACGGACCTCTAAGTGCAGTCTGCCCTAGTCTCTAGCGTTCTAGAACATCTTTTGTATTCTATTTGCTTGGTTGAGTCCCTATCAGTGGCCATACCATCGTTAGTATGCATTGTCAAAATATCATGTAGAACTAATCATGCATACTTTCTTAATTTGAAATGTTCCTTTTTCTACATTGCATATAGAAAAGAATCATTTGAATGTTGTATTATGCATCTTTCTTTTGTGCAAATTAAAAGGAACCACACACACCATGATTCACATTAAACGCTAGTGAGTTGGAAGTCACATCCAACCACTAGTAGGGTTTCAACAACGGTGGCAGTGATTTCCATCCGTTGGCCCAACTCCCTTGATCCTTTTGTTACTAGACCAATATCGGATCCAAGATGTCATCATAGCCCATGCAAAATAGCACGCATTCCTCCTCGGAGGGGTGTATCGCTACGCACGGGTGAACTGGGTGAGGACCGGGAGGACCTATGCTCCCTGCCCGAGTGTGGGTTTCATCTCCACATTTTGAGGGGTTTACGTGACTGTGACTTTCATTGTCGATTGTCGAGCTACGAGTATACAGGTGAAAGCCCTTTAAAAACTGAGTATATCATCAACACATTGAAAACATGATGAGAGTTACATACTGATACAACACATTTGCAAAACACATCAAACAGTTTAGGGTTCACAAGCAAAACTTAAAAGATATAATCACCATTGTTTACTTTTTTTTAAAACTTACATAAGAGATAACACAATGATGCAAAAATGGAGGGGTCGATCTAGACAGAGACCTGAGATCAAAGCCCAAGCTCCACCTAATGCACAACACGATGTAGAACACCCTCAATACCAAAATCCTCCTGGACATCGTTCAATGAGTATTAGAGGGGATAATTCTACATGAGGGGATTTCGTTGAGAATACCCCGATTAGAGGAAGTACTAGACACTCCTCTAGACATAGATTAGAGCATGGGACTTACCAGCACAGGAGTTTTGCACATAATAGTGTTTACCATGACCGCATTCCTCGTGCATCTACAGGTTCCACTAAAGAATATGTCATTGAGGATCCAAATTGGTACCCCTTCAACCTATAGCTAAGGGAGGCTCATGACCTCCACCATCCAAGTATAGACAGGCTCAAGATTCACCCATTCAGGGGTAAGTATATGGGACTGTTTTTGAGCGTAGGCCCATTCAGACTCCTTATAGGGATGAACCTTGTAAGTTCACCATATATATGTCAAAAATGGGAGCTAGAGGAACGCCACCTCATGAGCCATGGCATAGTAGTCAGTTAGACGGTCTAGACAAAGTCCTAGGGTAGCTAGGATATAATCCTACGCCTGCACCCTTTTTGACCTGTGAGTGAGTGTAGTGAAAGCACCATTAGGACCGCCCGAGAACATGGAGAGTACTCCAAGCATTCTCATGATATAAGTGCTCCTACATCTCATGTAGACATAGAGTATAGGATACAGTCTGACACAAATGTCATCTTTACAGATAAAGGCAAGAGTGTGGTAAATAAGTCCATTGGGGGACATACCCATAAAGCCACTCAAGCAGAGCGCACACACAAAATACCTTAGACGACTGACCATGTTGATAGATCTCATAGACTGATGTCAGAACAGAGATGGTATATTATCCAAGACCAATTGGAGGATGTTCACGCAGAGATATCAAGAGGCTTGCCTCAAGCAAATAGAGGACACTCAAGAGGCGAGAGGTTCATAAGACAAAAATTATATGATCAAGTGCATGCATGAATAACGCATCCTTGATCGGGAGTGTGCCTTGAGAGAGGGGATAAGGGGAAAAACGATTAGGCTAGCATCGGTTAACCTCCTCAAAAAAGAGGAAAAAAGGAACAGTGAGCCCACCTCGCATATTCACTTAGTTATCGTAGTCGTTGGCTTTTATTTTTCATCAATTATGTGAGGCGAAGGCTATACACTTACCCGAGGTCAAGTTAATAGACCCTAATAAGCCTAAGCCTAAGGGCTACAAGTACAATCAATATTGCATCTTTCATTGATCGAAAGGCCATGCCATTAAGGTATGTTGGTCTTTCAAACATCTTATGCAAAATATGATCAAAAGAGGTACGCTTATTATCAACAACCCACAAGCGCTTGATAATAAAAATATGGGGATTTTTAAAAATCCTCTACCAAATCATGAGGCGCCAAGGAATAATGTTGGCCAAGTCAACCAAGTATGCATCGAACCACCAACCCATGGGTTCATCGAAATGGTCAACGTTGTCACAAGACACGCGAAGTATGAATGACCAAATCAACCTCCAACACCCATTAGAGTCCAAGTTGTGCCTCCTCCAAGGCCAACCCAGAATATGCCAAGCCCACCAACTAGATCGGTGGTGACAATCAGGAGTAGGTTGGTCCAAAACCTACAGACGACTCCAACGAAGTTATCAATTTATGAACTAATTCAGCAGTCTCCCAAGCAAAAGGAGATACTTATGGACATCCTAAGGTCCATAGAAGTGCAGCCTCAGGATCTTGAAGCATTTACACACTTTGTGGGGCATGTGCAATAGTGTCAGGAATAGATCATATAATTTCATGATCATGAAGTCAAGATGGTTTCCACTGTTATAGCAGACCCGCCACTACATATTATTGTGTGTGTGAATCACAAACCATTCAAGCAAGTTTCTATTGACATAGGGTCGTCAATCAATATCATAACTACTAAGACATTAACTCACTTGAAGTTGCCCAAGACACATGTCATCCCTTCTACCTTCATGTTGAGAGCTTTCAATGATGCATTATGCTCAACGGTCGGTACTATAGTTTTACCTATCCAGGTAGGACTGAATACCACTCGATGATGTGTCATGTAATTGAAGGTGCTATACAATATAACATACTTCTAGGGAGACCTTAGATCAAAGAAATGTGTTGCGTCCCTTCTATTCTACATCAATGTATCAAATATGTTCATGAGGGATAGGTTCATGTGGTGCCTTCAGATGAAGAACCCTTTAAATACATGAATCTAGTAGATTTTCCAGGGGACTTTGTGCTCCCATCAATGCACCTGGATGTGTGGCCAATATCATCGCCAATCAAAGAGCCAGGAGGCAAAATCAAAGAAGTGTGTGCTAAACCTGCAATGTCCACATCTCAATGATCGGAGCACACGACAACTACTTCTACTAGACCATCTGCATCTATGATGCATCGGGATGATAGGAAGTTGAAAGTAAATATGGGAAAAAGAGAGATAAAGAAAACACCCAAGCCAACTATCATTGAAGCCCCTACTCCCATGGAAGTAGAGGAAATTCAAGGAGAAGTCAAAGAGGCACCTCAACCTGCTTCACCTGCGTCTTTAGCAGGGTCATCTACACCGCAAGTGATCGTCCATTTGGTTAATCCCGGATTAGGGGAATATATCATGCAAAATGTGATGTTCACACCGATTATCAAGACTACACAGGACATGGGTCGACCGTGAGCCCATCGCCTTCCCGTAGGGATGGTGGCACCATTAGGAGTGTTGCCTAACCAAACCAACTTCATCTATGGAGGGCTAGACCATCTTGCATCTCCCACGCCCATGGATGAGGATGATAATGAACCATTCACTATTCCTTATCTCTCTAACCCAGAATATGCCATGCGATACTTATAGTGTTACCATTGGCATGGTTATAGTCTTGGTCTATTCTAGAAAGGGCATAGGAGGCCATATGAACCGTAGTATCAGTTACCAACTAACAAGTTTGGGTTAGGATACTATATTCAAGGACAGGATGAACTTCTCACGGTATCTTTAGACTACCTGTATCTCAGTCTAGGGGGTGAAGTTGACTTCAATCCTTATCATCCTAATCCTTCCATGTTTTGAAGGGATAATCGGTTGGTGACCTACGTCACTATAGAGCCACTCGAGATATACCATGAAAACATCTTGGAGCAAATCGGCCCAAAATATATTCTAGGAGTCGACTTAGACAATAAAAGTTGTGAAGCTAGCGATGATATTGGTATGCACATCCAGAGTCTAGACACAACTATAGACACCGAATCAAAAGTTACTTCTGAGGATGTGCATGTAGTATCCATCATAGAAAGTGATGGACCAGACTATGATTTTGGAATAGATGACATTGAGTTATCCTCAAACAACGAGCAATTCTAGGATGAAATCGAGTTGGCCTACTTGGTCCCTACACTCTTATGTCATATGCTACCCATGGAATAAATGGATGAGATCGAAGAGCGCTTCATGGTTGACAGTGATGATGAAGATAAAATAGAGAGAGCATATTTAGGACCTCCCTACTTGTGTCATCGTAATGCGCCATATACTATTGAGGAGATGTACAAAGAGATCAATCTCCATCCTCTCCTTAGGGGAAGACCACCGAATCTCAATGTGATTTATCACATGGTGTTTCTTGATCCACCAACATACATGGAGCTCCTTGAGCCCAATGATCCCATCCGACAGTCTGTTCATGGACCGGATCTGGAGATCCCCATACCCCCAGAACCACATCTCAGGATGGAAGTTTTGCTAATATTGAGTCACATGCACATGGTCCTGGAGACATGATCCATTCCATCAATATGATCTCCATTGATTTGACCACTCCACTTCATAATCCAGTTGATCCTTCCAAGCCATTGTGTCTTAATGTAGACACTATTGATTGGGATCACGTTGATTCACCTTTGGAGCCTGAAGATTTCTTCCCTAATGAGGAAATGTTGCAACCTTTCCATTTTGCACTAGGCTATGCACATGATGTTTATCATGTTGAGGATATTTCCAATGAGGAACCTATAAACCCAACAGATGACATCCACTTGATCCCTACACCTCATCATCTTGAGGAGGGATCCCACATGTCAGTAGAGGAAACCTTTGAAGTGGATATCAGTAATGATCCCACTAATCCTAAGAAGGTTAAATTTGGAGAAATTTTATCTCTTGATGAGCATGCCAACCTCATCCCTCTACTGAAAGAGAGACCTGATCTCTTTGCTTGGAATTATAAGGACATGTCGGGTCTAGATCCAAAATTGGTTACTCATAACCTTTCGCTAGATCTATCAAAGAATCCAGTCAAGCAGAAACTCAGGAAGATGCATCCAATAGTAGCCTTAATGGTTAAGGATGAGTTGTAAAAGCTACTGGATGTAGAGTTTGTCATTTCCATCGACTATCCAGAATGGGTATCAAACATGGTGCCTGTAGGAAAACCTAATGGAAGGATATGTATCTGTATGGATTTCAGAGACCTAAATAGGGCAACACCAAAGGATTCATTTACATTGTCAAACATATATGCTCTCATAGATGCAACTACAGGTCATGAGA
This sequence comes from Wollemia nobilis, assembly GCA_028583015.1. Lineage (NCBI taxonomy): Eukaryota > Viridiplantae > Streptophyta > Pinopsida > Araucariales > Araucariaceae > Wollemia > Wollemia nobilis. The sequence goes on from JAQPPZ010003624.1 coordinate 462,586, forward strand.
TGCTCTCCTTAATGGATGGTTTTTTTGGTTACAACCAAATTTGGATTAAGCCCAAAGACCAGCATAAAACCGCATTCATAATGCCATGGGGGACATTCTGTTACAAGGTTATGCCATTCGACCTGAAGAATGTTGGTGCTACATATCAGTGGGCTATGACATATATATTTCATGACTACATGCATAAGATCTTAGAATATTATATCGATGACTTGTTGGCAAAGTCATTTCTACGTGAAGAGCATGTTGAGGTCCTGAGAAAATTCTTCGATCACCTGATAGAGCATAATGTCAGGTTGAATCCTAAGAAGTGTGTATTTGGCGTAACTTTAGGGAAGCTCTTAGGATTCATAATTTTAAAGTGAGGGATCGAAGTCGACCCAAAAAAGGTCAAGGCTATTTTAGAAATGCGTCCCCCCATGAATATCAAGGAATTAAGAAGCCTACAGGGCAAAGTAGCATTCATAAAGCGATTTATCGCATAATTATCGGATAAATATTGACCCATGAATCGATTGCTACACAAGGGGGTCCCATTCAACTGGGACGAGGACTATCAAGCAACCTTTGCTAATATTAAGCAATACCTTGGCAATGTCATCAGTGCTAGCTCCACCAAGACAAGATGTACCATTCTTGTTGTATATATTGGCGATGGAATTTGCACTAGGGACCATGTTAGCCCAAAAGAATGTGCAAGACAAAGAGCAAGCCATATATTACATTAGCCAAACCTTGGTGAGTTACGAGCTAGGATATGCATACGTAGAAAAGCTGTGTTTAGCGGTAGTGTTCGCTACAAAGAAATTATGGCACTATATTTTAAGTCATACGACGTATGTCATATCAAAACAAAATCCTTTGCAGTATATGATGAGCAATGCATATCATAATACACATACTGCGAAGTGGATCATGCTATTGATAGAATTCAATTTGGAATTCATAAGCCAAAAGTCTATTAAGGGACAAGTCATAGCTAATCAACTGGTTGAGGTGCCTCTCAATAATAGTAGGCCCCTCACCATAGAGCTTCCTGATGATGCAATATTTGCCTTATCAGAAGCACCTAAACCCGAGGAACTGGATAACAAAGTCGATATGACCTTATTCTTTGATGGTTCGAAGTGTGAGCAAGGGGGTGGTGCAAGAATAGTGTTGTTCACACCACAAGGAGCTCCCATGCCCTTGTCATTCAAGTTAGAATTTCCTTGCACTAACATAATGTTGAATACAAAGCCCTAATTTTGGGCCTCCAAATAGCTATCACCATGAAGATCAAAAGGCTAAATATCTTTGGTGATTCCCTTCTCATTGTTAACCAAGTCAAGGGATTATTTCAATATCGATGTCCAGTATTGAAATCTTATAAGGATCTTGTTGACATTTATCTAGCTCGACTAGAATGGTATGACATCGAGGCAATCCCTCATTCATCCAATATATTTGTAGACACAATGGCATCTTTGGGATCTTTAATCCCTCAGAATCCATCTATTGATTTCACTACCATCCATGTAAAAATGTTGTCATATTCTGCTGTCCAACGTGAAGCAATGGATAACAAAGAGTCAATCAACATGATTCATGTAGAACCAAACCATGAATGGTTTTACAAAGCCAGATACTTTCTCAAGAGAGCATCCTGGGGGTCTTTGATCTCATAGGATCCGACGGGGAGTGGTACTACCATTCACCACAAGGTCATTTCTCAGTCTGCATTTGCAAATGTGGAACCGTAGGGGGAACATGTTGTCTTCTTAGTCAAAGTTGAAGCTTATCATAATTGGACATCACAGATACATGAATTCCTTAGACTTGGTGTAATCCCTTAGGGATTTTCGCGTGCCATGAAATGCACATTTAAATAAAAAGTGAGAAAGTATGTATTGTTAGCATACATTCTATACCGTAGAAGCTACGATGGAGTTCTCCTTCGTTGTCTTGAGTCCCAAGAGTCATCTTGGGAAATTTTGCAAGCTCAAGATGGTACATGCGGTGGCCATTTCAGTGACATGGATATCATCAAGCGCATCCTTCGCATGGGTTATTATTGGCCCACTATGGAGAAGGATTGCAATGTGTATGTTAGAAAATATATTTAAATGCCAGCATCATGCTAATATTACACACCTTCCATCACAAGCCTTACAACCCATTCAAGTATCTTGGCCATTTTCTCAGTGGGGTTTGGATCTCATCGGTAAGATCTCTCCTCCATCATTAGGCCGACATACATTCATTATTATGACTACTGAGTATTTTACAAAGTGGGTGGAAGCCATTCCCTTAACAATGACAACTAGAGCACGTATTGCTGAGTTCATACTCACTAATATCATAAGTCATTTTGGGATACCATCCAAGATAATTTTGAATAATGGAACGTCATTCAAAAATAAAACTATGAGGGCTTTGACGTCCAAATATAGGATCAAACATAGTTTTGCGACTCCATATTATCCACAAGAAAATGGGAAAGCTGAGGTTTCAAATAAGATAGTGATCTCCATCTTGAAAAATATGGTACAAGAGCACCACAAATATTGGCACATCCAGCTGCCCCTTGCATTATGGGCTTATAAGACTAGTATTCAGACACCCACTGGGGCAACTCCATTTTCACTAGTATATGGCATTGAGGCCATTATGCCCTTAGAGTTGGAGATTCCAATGTTGCGTATCGCATTGAAAGAGTTCATCGATGATGACACTATGCGTAGCAAGCTCACCTAGATCAACTGATGCTACTTGATGAACATCGTGTGAATGCCCTTGAGCACCTATGCATTTATCAAGAGCATTTAAAACGAGCTTAAAATAACAAAGTCCATCTGAGAGACTTTGAGGTTGGTGATCTTGTGCTGAAAGAGAACCAACAGAAATCAAATTTACCGCAAGAACTGTGAGACAAATTTGTGGCTAATTGGTTAGGTCCTTATATCATCTTTGGGAATATTGAACCTGGGACATATCACTTGACATCGCTCGAAGGATTTTAAGAGCATGAACCTCTCAATATCCTTCATCTTAAAGCGTTATATGCCTAAAACTATAAAAGGCTCCAAAGTCATCTATAAGCCCTTTGGTCAATTTCAAAAAGCTCCAAACTAAAAGCCTTTCAAAAAAGGCCCAAAGGCAAAAAAAAAAAAAAAAAAAAAAAAAAAAAAAAAAAAAAAATAAAAAATTTCTAAAACATCATCAACAAATAAAAATTAAAAAAACACCATCAATCATGCATCATGCATTATCTTTTTCATCCATTTATCACCCTTGTGAGTAATTGTGTTTTTCAACACAACCCCTCTTGTTTCTATGAAGAATATACTAGGGTTTTCGGTCATTCAACCATACCTAGTGGTCTTCTCAAGAGTTTGGTAGAAAGCTTGCTTTGCTTTTGTAGATGAGGTCTAGTTTGTATAGCCCTTAGCATATCAAAATCCTATCACTAATCAACAAATTAAACAATCCTAATAAGGACTAGGGGAAGATGAAAGCTACAAAGCGGGACCAGGTATCCTAAGGTGAAAAGTTTATTCTTGCTTATCCCCCTATGCGGATGGTTCGAGAAATATTGACAGTTGGCAAAAGGACAAGCTTACCCCTTACCCGAATAAATCCCTTGCTTACAAATGAAGGAGCAATATCCCAGAATGATATCCCTAAAAGATATCCCAAAGTGAAACTCCCAAAGTTAAATATCAAATCAAATCAAATCAAGATCAAGTTTTATCAAAGAAATCAAATCAGTATCAAATCCCTTGCTCAAAAAAAGAAAAGTACAAAATAAACTATGATTTTTATCACTATAGTACAAAAATAAACAATGATTCTTATCACTTTACATGAGCAAGTATCCCAAAAAATTGAAGAAAAGAAGGGGGTGAGCTTGAATCCCTAGAACTATCAGTACTATTGTACCTTACGCATGACGATATGTTTGATACATTAGCATTTCACTTTTGTGTAGACCAATGTTTGAATGTGGAAGAGCTAGCTTCAGGTGTCCTGTATCGCCTAGTGGTCTAGTCCAACTAAAATCTAAACCTAGGATTGGATAGACATTTGAGGATCCCCAATATTAGCAATGGGCTGAAATAATCTCGCTTGACATCGGGGTATGCTTATGCCTTATCTACATATACTCATTTGCACACACAGGGATAATGAATAGTTAGGGCCTATCCTAGCGAAAGCCTTATGTTTCAAAAGTCTAGTATGGTTAGTATACAACTTTTGATAAGTCAACTAGGGTGTTTGAGTCTCATGGAAAACCTCAAAAATTCCCAAATAGCAACAACCAATTTTCAATGCAATCATCAAAACATCAATTTCTTTTATGAGAGTTTGTTTATTAGAAATATTTGTAATATAGGTTAGATACCGGATGGATGTCAGAAATGATATTTAAATGGCCACTGACTATGTTATTCATATTCTTTTAATTTACAAAAGCTCATGAATAGAAACCATTCATCATTGCATCTCACATATGGGTGTACTATCTTCCACAAAAATAAAAAGCAACTGCAATCCATGATTGTTATACATTCGGTGGTGTCATCCATTAGATTTTTAAATCCATATTACATTCATACATTATGTTTTAATGATTAAAGCATACATGTTCATTTACATAGCATTCATCATAGAAAAATTATGCAATACATACATGGCATAAACTATGTCATAACAACATAAATTAAATGCATACAAGTGAAGCAAAGTATACATGCATTTAACATCAAAATATGGCATTCATATGCATCCATCATAAGTACTCCATCTACATACATAACTCATAGCATCTAATCATCTATCACATAGCTATCTAGTGCATGTCATCCATACATCACATCATATAGCATTAAATCAATATAAGCATTGCATCCATGTGCATAACATAAAAATAAAATACCAAATTAAAAATACCCACCAGACCAGATAATTCAAAAACAAATACAAAAATACAAAAAAATCAGATAATAATACAAAATCCAAATGCACCTCATATCTAGTTATTTACCCTATACACTTGGCGGTTGCAGTGACTTGCGCTCCATGCAAACCGGAAAGATGAGTAAATTACCATAAGGACATTTGGGGCAAATTAGTCATCGTTGAATTGTATGCTTCATTTCAATCCCTAAGAAGGCCCAGACGGTTGGACTGCTCCAAGGGAATGAGATATTCATGTCAATTCTCCTATGATATTTTTAGTAGATCATCGACAATATGATTCAACATAAGCCTAATTAGAATTGTCCTCATTTTGATTCCCTAAGAAGGCCTTCATGGCTGGACCACTCCATGGGATAGAAATATACAATTATTATTAATAGTTGCAATCATAGCTGATTAGGCCTTACCAATAATTCAAATGCTAAATATTTAAATTTGTTCAAGATCATTCATAGTGGTCAAGTGACCTCGTCGCTTCATTTAATTGTCATTACCCTCATCGACTCATCGCTTGAGGGGGTAGTCATAATATCAAATCATAATCAAAGTCAATAGAAGATCCCTTGATCGTAGATCCCTAGATATTATCAAAATTGCATTCATCTTATGAATCATTGCCAATGACTATCATAAGCTTACCCTCTACTAGGGCAAAAATAAAATATGACAGTAAGTTAGTAGCTCTCCTCCTTTTGGAATCTATATGGTGTAGAAGCCTATAGTAGCCCTGAGCTGACCGATCAACGCTGGAGCTTGCCAAAGCTTTTTCAAATTTAAGCCTTCCATCCAGTTGGAAGCAATGATTCTAGGATGCGCGTCTTCTTTGCAAGACTTGGGCATCTAATATTGATCAGACCAATGATCATCATCCAACCTATGACATCATTTTAGGAGGTCTATTTTTGCTCAGCGTTGTTCGATCTCACAATGCATCTCAAAAGGGGCATCTGTAGACACCTAAAATGCATCATGTCGAGGCGACTACTCATATGGGACATGCTAGAAGACCATATGGAAGACCTTGGATAGATTCCAAGGTATAGCAATGGTTTTTACCACTCATTTGGGTACCTTTGCCTAGTCAGTGCTAGCCATTGTTGACACCCATGGTTAGCAGAGCTGACCATGCTTGTTAGCCGCGGTCAGGCCTCAAAATCAGTTGGCCTTCATCCGACCCAAAATCGGTTGCAATGGCCAATTGGTTACGGATTGGAGCGGTTTGAGTGAGGAAGGTTTTGGATCCTTCCATCCAACAAGCTCAACTACCCAATCTTGTTCTTGGCTTCCTCATGAAGCCACCCCTAGCCCTTGGAAAATGCTATAAAACCCCCTCCAAATGGGAGAAAGATATAGATGAATCTCGAGTTGAAAAGCAATGAAGCCCTATCAAATTGCATACTCACTTACATGCATTGAGAGGAACACTTTTTCTGCCCAATTGGAGATCACATGCCATGGAGGTCCTAGGAGGCTAGGAGATTCAAGAAACATGAATTCATGCAATCCGTGCACCAAATGAGCAATTCAACCACCAAATCTATCAGAGGACACAGTGGTGACCCTTGATCATCAATTCCTCAAGGAGAATTGAATATTGGACACCAAATTAGGAGGGCAAGAACATTTCAAGCTTAGCCATGGCTATCAGCCACGATGGATAGTGCTCACCACGCATCAGACCCGCGGTCAAGTTGTCATCTTCAATTTCCTTGTTTTCTAGTCATAGGATTTGCTTAATTGTATTAGATTAGACATATATCATGTTAATTTGCTTTAATAGAGACTTTGACCGGTGCAATTAGAGTTTTTAGTCATTTTCCTTCACTTTTGCAATTATGGCATTAATGGTTCTTTTCATACTTCCATGCTTTCAATTTGAATTAGGCAATAGATAGCTAGATCTGCTTTTGCTTATATGTTTGTAGCAATATTTTTAGGTTTAATATAAGTTTAGTATGTTTCTTGCACTTTCTTGATTTCATGCTAGTTATGCTACCTTTTATGCAAATACCTCCTAAAAGCCTCATCAAGAGAGGCCTCTTTTGTTTCTAATTGCTTCTTGTTGTTTATTGCACGCAGGACTAACAGGGTTTTGAGATGCAAGGTAGAAAATGCCTCTAATCATGGAGAAGAAGGTCATTGACACCTTGGAGTAGTTCATGTCCATTTAGAAAGTTTGCGTATTGCACCTACCCCGTTGGGGATTTCAAATTGTGTTAATTGTATCAACATTTGGGTGACCCTAAGAGGGGCATGATTGTAACCAAGATTTGATTCAAGATTAATAAAAGAAACATTCACTTTCTTGTCATATGCAATCTTGTCTTTCATTTCTTGCTTTAATGATTGATTTCAATTAATGTATTACTAGGTGTATACTTTTTAGATCGGTATAGCTTATAATTAATCCTAAGGTACAATAATATCCTCAACACTCCTCCAAACCATAGAAGCATTAGACCCCAATGCTCTCAAAAAATTTGGAAAGTCACGATCCATTTTATGGTGAGAGATCTAGTGAGCCTGGTGTGGAAGCTGACTGCAATGGGCAACAAGGTAAGAAGTGAAAGAACCCTATCAAGTGTGATAAGTCTTTGTATCAAAAACTTTATCTGTAGTGAGCGGAAGTTGAAAGTCATGTACCACATCTACTAGATGGCTACTAACAGGTTCAGTCTCCAAAGTAGAGTCCTGATATGGCTTCTTTGAAAAGTATAATTTGTCCAAGGGATGTCAAACTCTGTCTCTAACCTAAAATGGATGAGGATTATGATGTTTGTCCATTGCTCTCTTCTGCTCCTATCGAGTCTTCTGCAAGATTTGTATTACCTTGGCCTGAAGGCTTTGTTGGTGCTACATGAAGGAAGTTACCTTGGCTTACTCCTTCTCTATATGTGCAATGGTGGGAGAGGGCAAGGCTAAAGGTAACTCTTATGGAGCAAGTGGTTGTTTGTTCATAGGTGCTTTTGGAAGAGATGCACCCAAAATGATGTCAATGGTATGATTGATATCTCTCTCAAGAGTGATGGGTTCCTTAACCACAAGCTCATGTGATTGTACAATATTTTGAAGTGAAGCTTCTTTGTCATGGATCTTTGGAGGTGTTTATTATTTATCATGTGCTTGACTTGTAACCTTGGGAGTTTACCTACAACTTAGCATCAAATTTGATGTGGGTGTAGTGTTTTGTACTAAATATGTTTGATTGTGCAACTCCAAGGTGTATGTGTTCTTTTTAGCATGATATATCACATTCCTATCAAATTGATAGGGCTTACCAAGCAACATTCCACAAAAATCCATATTAGTGACATCACATTTCACCTTATCCATAAATTTACCACCAAAAGAGAAAGACATGGTGCAAGTGTGTGTGATGTTGGATGTAGACCCTATATCCTTCCACCCAAGTGCATAGGGTTGAGGATGTGGCTTCAAGGGAAGCTTCAACTTCTTAACAATGGTCCTTGCAATTAGGTTTTTCTGCAAGTTTTTATCTAGAATATAATCTACATAGAAATTATATGTAAGGTGGGCTCAAGTGAAAAATAAATGGTCATGACCCTCTTGTGCAGAAACATTTGTCATGAGGGTAACTTTATTGAGTTTACCCTTAAAAGCAATATATTATTCTTTTGTCCTTGTAGCCACAATGGGACCATCATGGGTCCTCATTTGTAGGTTGTACAAGTAGGGACTTCTTCATTATTTCAAATGTATAACATCTAGATTTTATATGACCATTATTTTTACAAAAATCACAATACAGTGTTGAAGAAAAAGAATTTTTAGAATTAGAAGAAGAATGAGATTTAGGTGAAGTGGTAGGAGTAGAAGAATTAGGGGAAGAATAATGAGAAAAGTTCTTTGCCTTTTTTTGATGTTGATTCATGCCTTTAGAAGTGCTTTCCTATGAAGATCAAGATCTATGAGAGGCATCAACTTTCTCCTCCACTAAAATGGCATATTTGAATGCCACATCCAAAGTAAGAAAGGAAATGAATTTGATCTCCCTAAAAATCTGATCTTGCAACCCACTCATTAATTTATTAATCAAATCATCTTTTTAATATTTTACACCAAGAAGAACCCTTAGCCTATTGAATTAATAAATATAGTCTTAAACTGACATGTTGTAGGCTTGCGTCAACCTAAACCATTTGGTCATGAGGTCACTTTGGTAATTCGGTGGAAAAAAGGTGTTCTTAAAAAATTAATGAAGTTCCTTCCAAGTCATAGTAAAATTTTAGCTTTGTCTTTAGATAATAAAAACTTTTGCTAAACATGTGAGTTTTACTGTGGCAAAAGCAACTTGTTCATCCGCAAGGACTTCTGCATAGGAGAACCAAGTCTCCAAATCTAGAATCCAAGTAGACAAAACATCTGGATTCCTTGATCTATCATATAATTTAACCTTACATTTTGCCTTGTTGTAAGTTTTGTTGTTATATATCTTGACATTATAATGGGACAATTGTATAGTTATTTGGTTCACTTTATCTGCCAATGCGTCTACCATAACGGTAATATTTTCCACGTTTGATTGGAGGTCAAAAGCCATTTGATATCTTGTATATGCCAGACTAGGAGAGCTAATGTGGTTGCAAGAACTATCTAAGCACTTTATTAGGACTAATTTTTGAAATACCTAAGACAAAAATGGGCCTAATTGACAATTTTGGCCTTAAAATTTACAAAAGGGTAAATTCTAGTACTTTTTACAAAATTACAAAAATTGAGCAATTATAATTTTTTCCCTTCAATTTGAGGTAACAAAGTCAAAATAGCACTAAAATTTGACCAATTAACTCTTAATGCAAAAAAAATTTTGATTGTAGGGGGCAAAAATTGTTAATTTTGGCAAAAAAATATTGCCGAATATTTGCAAAAATTGCCAAAATTTGTAATAAAATTAATCACCTTGCAAAACATTGGTAGGTAAACATGCCAAGTCAATTGCGCACTCAAATATCAACTATTTAAACTGTCAAAGGGGCATTCAAATTAGTTTGCAATGGTCCACAAGAGCGATCAATGACTATAAACGGTCCACGGGTGCGGTCAACTCGATTTTTAGAGGTCAAATGACCAATCGACCTGGAGGTAACCTTTGCCTCCCTCTCGTGTATGAGCGCGATTGATTGTGACCACCAAGAGGTGGTCACCTCAATATATGCATGGAGGTGCTTTTAAACCCTTTAAATCACCCCACACAATGTATGTGGGATAACTCCCACTGAACAAAAGAAAACTTCCAACTGGATTCTCACCGAAAGAAACCTACGATGGTCAAAAAACCAAAACAACTATCATAAACTAGGAAATGGTCACTGAAAATAATGAAACCTATGGGACGATCACTAAAAATATTGAAACCCACTAAACATTCACCAAAAATGTGAAAAACTCACTAAAAATTGGTCATACTACCAAAAACTTGGAAAAAGTCATCAAAAATGTGAAAATACATCAAAAATTGGTTGAAAACACCTAAATTTTTTGGAAATCAAATTTTCATGCTAGGAGCCCAATTTTCTCATCGAAAACGATCAAAATGAACAAAATGCCACATATCATCCTCTAATTAGATGTACATATTCTCTCAGATGTCGAAAATAATGCAACATGGCATGTTTCTATTGGGAGACAATTTAGGGTTCAAATCTAGTGGTTGATTGGTTGATTTATCAACCTTAGGAATGATATCAATTTTTCTTGCTCTATAATTTTTTGTGACCTCGCCTATAATTTTATTTGAATGGCACCTACGATTGGTCTTCTAAGACATGTATGCATTGATGAGGGGTGGAGGGTGCCTCCATCTACGCTATAGATGTGTCAAGGTGGGGAGTTTCACTTGGGTGGGGTGATGTTGGGTCGAAAGATATCGACACGTCCTCGATTATGATATGGCCGCATATAACTGGTCAAACAATGGCTAGAAAAATGGATGAGCTTGAATAAATAAGGAGGGAATGATGGAGGAATAAGGATTATAGATGGAGGATGATAGGGTGGGGAATCGAGGAGTGAGCCCAGGTTATCTCCACCAGTTGGCATCATGGTCAATCTGGTCCGATGGCTGGTTTGCAAATCGATCGAATGAAAGAAATATGATGGGAAATTTTGAAAAATTGAGGGGTAAGGATCAGGATGCCTGATAAAACCCTATTCTTCCTCTAAGGCCTTCACAAACGTGAATTGACACCTTCAATCTTTGCATCCTTCAGCAACCTAGTGTTCTCTTGGCAAAGAGTGTTGATGGCTTCTCTTGACCAAAAATTGGCCTTGATCTTGGTGCAGTTTGATTTAAACAAGCAATATTAGATCCTCCATTCCTCTATTTAATCTCCAATCAAGATAAATTCTTCTTGCCTTTCAAAAGGAAATCAGGTTACCCTTTGATGCTTCTCTCAGGGTTATTTAGTGCAGGGGTAATCTTCCAACTCTCTATCACCTCAGGAGCCTCACAATGATGCTACGGGCTGGTCCAAGTCAAATCCTTGCAGCAACTAGCCTAGGAACTAATACAAAGAAGTTGGTACCTTGCCTCCCTTCTTGCTCAAAAATTTCCTGTAGCTTTGATTACCAATGATGTATAACTCAAACATGAAGCTAGGATTTCCATTATGCATACTAAATATATAATACATGAAAGAGAATCAAGGAGGTTACAAGGGTTATAACAACCTAAAACAACATGCTAAGTAGGGATAACCAATTGTAACCACATGGATGCAAATAAACCAACAAATTGCTAGAAGACAAGGAGATCTCTAACATCATAACCATTCATCCTAACAACCAACCAAAACATATCCAATAGGGGTATACTATACCTCACGTAATACAATGCAAGAAATAAGAAATAATATCTTAGGCTTATAATTAAGCCTAAGGTACAATAATATCCTTAAAACCTCTAACCGTGGGTGGTCTCATCTCGTCTGCTTAATGTGTCAGTCACACATGGTGATTCATTACAAATTGTTGTGATATCACTACTCTAGATTCCCTTTCTCTTCTCCTCTAGAGCCCCTTTCTCTTCTCCATTATATTAAAATGATTTGGTTTTACCTCCCTAACCATTTTACCCCCAACCCTTCCTATCTAATTTTTGTTGTTTTCTACCATTCTTCATCACAACACTGGTTTGAATCATAGTCAAGTTGAGTTTCCTCAATCCAACTTAATTTTCCCTTTGAAACTCGAGGAGCATACCAGGGCATGACAATATTTAATGCTATCAAAAATATAAAATTTAACATCTCCTTTAGTCAAACAATCAAAAGCATTAGTAACTAGCATTACTAATCCTAAGCAACAATAAATATGTGTGACTCAAAATGGGAGCATTAATTTTAGTTTCTAACACATTCATAATTCAATAAATGTACTAAAAAGGGGATAAATGTAGATACCCAATTTTGAGAGTCTCATCAATCTTGAACTTATTAACATCTTCCTATATCAACCAATCAAGTATCCAAGCATCTTCCAATTTAAATCAAGGGCATTTATTGCTTCAAAAGTAAAATCACTAGGGCATGTGATGCTTTTGCTTAATGCTTTTATAAAATTTACCTTTTTGACCTTTTCCTACCTAATTTGACTAGCAATGGTCATCTTGGCAAAAGTGTTGAAGCATTAGCACCACCAATGATATCTTGCTCTGGTGGCACTAATTCTTAGAGATCAAAAAGGTAAATTTTCATAGTTAGTACCCTTCAAACCACCCACAAAAAATGAATTGGGTCATATTAGTATGATTCACAACCCCAATAGGAACCCAAAGCCTAAACTTTGTCATTTTTAATCTCCAGTCCATTAATTACATCTTGATCCAAATTTAAATTTTGCCTTTGCCAATCCTATCATCTTCAATGTAAACTTCCTCCAAGGATCCATGGCTTTTGTTAAAGCTGACACTTGGGGAGATCAATTCATATGATTTTTTGTGTTAGCAAGATTCTATCAAAATTTATAGCAATCAATCTTCAAGCATGGCAAGACTATGCCAAAATCATGTCATGATCTTGTGACTATGGCCTTTTGCTCTTCTTTCCTTCATTTCTTCAGGGCTAATGCATTTAATTGGCATGACTTTAGTTAGTTTTTGGTTGGTGGAAGTATTTTGGAAGTCTGTTGTACATACTTTTTCGAGTCGACATTGGTTGTTGATTTTGTCTTCAGCTAATTTGGCCAATCCAATGGTCTGTATCATGGTAGTGGGGTAAAACATTTGTACTTCTAGTCGGATATCTTCCTTTAATCCACTGATGAAACAATACTAAAAAAATGAGGCATCTAGCCCTGTTGTGCGGTTTGCCAATCTCTCAAATTCTACTTGATATTCACGTATCGACGTGGTTTGACACAGTTTGGTGAGGGCTCCAGTGAAATTTTTGAGCTTGCTAGGACCAAATCGTACTAATAGGTTTTGTGTGAAGTCTCACCAAGTAGGGGTGTCGTTGGATTTTTTGAACCACTGGTACCATTGGATAGCCTCATTTTCTAAGTGAAATGATGCAATATGTACTTTTTGTACTTCCAAAATTTGATTTAAGGAAAAATATTATTTTGCCCAATAAATCCAGTTATTGGGGTCACCCCCTTCAAATTTTGGAAAATCTAACTTGGTAGTCCTGGGAAGAATAGACGTTTGTGGCCCCCCAATGTTGTCGGGTGCATCGATCCTCCAATAGTTTGGTTAGCTTGAATTAGTGTCGTATTCTGATTGAAGGTGTCTATTTTTAAGTCAATCGCTAATATTATTTGCTCTAATTATTGTCTTGTAGATACGCTCTCCTCTTTGCATTGCCGTAGTTCTTGGTAAATTTTCTCGAGTGTGATATCCTACGATCTTTTGCCACCTATCATCGTAGGATTTTGCAAAATTTGATTTCCACAATTTAACAAATTTTTTGGGTTTCGATTATCAAAATTTTTCATAATTTGAAAATAATTGGTAGGGGCTTCAATTTTTCAATTTTTCAAATTTGCCAATTTTTTTTTTTTTTTTTTCAAAAAAAAAACAATATTGTTGACAAAATGTTTTTGGTTTACCAAAAATTTGTTGACAACTTTTAGGTTTCACAATATTGGAGCAGGCGGGGTGAGCGGTGGCAGTGGGCGCAGGCGGGGCTAAGCAATGGTAACGAGTGCAAGCGGGTAGGGTTGAGCGATGGTGAAAACCTAAGCGAAGGGCGACATGAATATCTAAGCAGACAAAAGGGTTGCATGCATCTCTAGGCAAGAAAAAACTAAGCGAAAGGTAGCGTGAGCGAAGGGTAGCGTGAGGTGGGTCTACGGAGGCACGAGCGTACACGCGGGTGAGTCATGAGTGCCTAGCAAAGCTACGCACTTACTTAAGTGCCTTATTTCCCTTTTAAACCATAGTGAACTCTCTACCACATATGATGTGGGATATTTGATTATCCCTTAAAATTTTTACCCGTCGATTTCTTTGATGCCGATGACCTTAAATTGTCGATAATTTTTTTAACCTTAGGTTTTAATAAAAAAATCTCCATCGTAAAATGTTTCGCTCATCATAAATGATAATAGTCATCGAAAAAAATAGCAAAACATCATTTTCTTGCTGGAATTAGAATTTTTGCCCAATTTTTTTGGATTTTACGTTCTCTCAGTGTTTGAATTTGATTTGACCTCTCCCGGTTGTGAATTTCTCGATTTGATCTACCAAAATTCGTTATATGTATATTTTTTGTTGCTTTTGCTACGTCTAGTGACACTATATATTATCACAAATTTTGACTACGTGTAAAGTGGGGTGCCTCCGTGATTGATCTCTGACTTATGCTACTATGTATAGCACTAGATGGGCACTTCAGTTCTGGTGCATTACAGTGGGGCAAAGGCGGCATCGTTCAAGCTGTTTTTCCACTACTTGATGAGTAATATGAAAATTTCAATGTTTGGAAGCGCAGGATTATGTCTGCTTTGACAAGATGAAATATAGCTCTAGTCCTATTCGTGTTCTTGGTGGTAATACTCCTACAAATTTTCTAAATAGTTGCAAATGGAAGAATCATAGTTAAGAATCACTTTGAATATTGTTGGAATCCAAACAATATGAATAAATTGAAATGTATTTGATTTGATGCATTATGACACCAAATATATTAACTATAAATATATGTGAAGTGTTGTAAACGAAAGGACACGTTGGTCCTTTACAATGAATTAATGAAATAATATACTGTGTTAGGAACATGATCCTAACAAAGTGCTACTGAATTACAAGTTTAATGGTGTTGTTGTGGCTGATCCACAACACACCCCAAAATTGGGGACCCACCTTTTTTGCAGGCTTGCAGAGAAAAATCTCAGTGACCTAGATGCTAAAGATGAGGAAAATAGGAAAAAAAATGCACAAGTGAGGAAAGTGTCATGAAATCGCGACCTATCATGCCATCGCTGCCGGAAAACAGAAAAATGTCGCGATATCGCGACATGTCGCTCCGTCGCTGAAAAAAATGAAAAGTTGTCACGATATCGCGACATGTCGCTCCATCGCTGCCAGAATGAAAAAGTGTCGCAAAATCGCGACATGTTGCTCCATCGCGGCCCAGGCAGGAGAGAGAAAGACAAAATGAAAAGGTGTCGCGAAATCGTGACATGTTGCTGCAGAAGTTGTACGGATGAAAATAGCGTAGCGAAATCGTGACAAGAAGCAGCCAGGGCGTACGGAGAAGAGAAACGTCGCGAAATCGTGACAGCATGAGCAAAGAGGTGTCGAGTGAAAAGACGTCGCAAAATCACGACAGATTGCAGGTGGAAGGCATGAAACGAGAAATCATCGTGATATCGTGACATGTCACATTTTTGCGACTCCAAGCAGCCAAAGGTATACGGAAGAGTAAAACATCGCGAAATCACGACAGAATCGAGTGAGAAGGCCTAAAGTGCAAAAACGTCACGAAATCGCGACAGGTTGCAGCCCAAATGTACGAAATGAAAAATCATCATGATTTCACGATAGATTGCAGCCCAAGCGTACGAAACAGAAAGGCATCGCGAAATCGTGACAGGTTGCGATTTTGTTGCTCCGAAGCAGCGAAGTAGTACGGACAGAGGTAGCGTAGCGATTTCGTGACAAAAAATTGGCAAGGGTACGGAAGAGTAAAATGGTAGCGAAATCATGACAAAATTAGCAAAGATGCATGAAGCACGAAAATGGTCGCGAAATCACGACAGAATCTACCGGAAGGCATGAAAAGCAAAAATGGTTGCGAAATCGTGACAGCATGCAGCAAAGGTGCCCGAAGCAGAAAAGCGTTGCGAAATCACGACAGGTTGCAGTGAAGGAGCAAGAAGCAAGAAATGTCACGATTTCGCGACAGGTTGTGGGCAAATGGTATGGAAAAGAAAAGTGTCGCGACAAGAAATATCACGATTTCGCGACAGGTTGTGGGCAAATGGTATGGAAAAGAAAAGTGTCGCGATTTCGCGACAGAAAGCCGTAGGATACCCCAAGTGAAAAATCATCGCGATTTCGCGACAAGAAGTTGCCGAAGGCGTACGGACAGGGAAAGCGTCATGAAATCGTGACATGTCGCATTTTTGCTGGGCGCGATGGCGAGAAAGGCTGCTGGTAGGAAAACGTCACGATATCGCGACATGTCGCGTTTTCGCGGCCAGGAAGGCGGACAAGGCTGCATGCTATTTTTTGGTCGCGATTTTCATGGAACCATTACAGAACGTGTAGAAAAGTGCGGGACACGTGGCGTACAGGCTACAGAAGCGTTATAGAGAAGATCAAACGTCTTAATGTCAAGCATAAAGCCAAAACACATGCAGTCAAAGAAAGGTGAAACGAGCAGCCACTGGAAGATGAAACGAACCATCGTGGAAGGGGAATCAATTCAACAACAAGTATAAATGCAGATGCACAGATTGGCACAAGGGGTCGGAAACCGCTGGAGCAGAGTTGCAGTGCTAGAGGCCAGAGGGCCATTCTGGGCCTCGCTTGGGGCTATTTTTTGCCTTTTGCTTGGTTTTGAGAAAACCAGAAGATCTACTATTGTAACATGATTCATTTTTAATGCAGAGTGTTCAAAAATTTGCATCTTGTTGGCAAGAAAGAAGGAGTTATTTTCTGCATGCATGTTTTAATGTTTATCTTTCCCTTTTTTAGATTTCTAGGCTTATAGATGAAGTTTAATGCAAGTTCTCTTGGTTGCTTCATGCGAATGTCTAAATCTAAAAAATAACAAGAACCCCAGAGACCAGCACTTAACTTACCTGGATTGTGCATGTTTGCAGGTTCAATAAGTTAGGTTGCATGCATGGAAACCTCACATCTTCGGTTTTGCCAGGACGGGATGGCATCAAACTGAATGCAATTTTAAATTTCTTTTCTTTTGCATTTTATTTTTCTTCTTGTTGCATTTTATTTTCAGAAGCTCCAATTTTATTTTCAAGCATTAAAATAAAATAAAAATTAAAAAAACTTCAAAATCCATAAATAATTCCTTCATGCTATTGCATTTCATCAATTTACATTTTGAAGTTACAACATGGTCATTTGAGGATCAAATCACATTTACTTTATCAGGGTTCAATGAACAATCACTAAATTTCACAGTAAAATAAACCACAGTGCCCCTTGTTTTCAGTTACTTGCAATCACTAAGGTGTTCCAAGCATTTTAATTTAATATCTTTATTTGAGATTATTAATACACAGATGCAGAATGCTCACATAACAGAACCTTGGAGAAGTTACATGTTTAATTTCTTTGCAAGCAGAGGATTTAGAACCCAAATCCTATCGGAGAGTGTGTTTTCACAATCGGGTGAAAATACCACTCAACAGATTGGCGCTAGAAGGAGGGCATGTTAAAGTTTATTTTATCGTGATTCTAGATGCTACGGGTTTATAATTGTTTAAGAATTTTAAATTGCTAAATATTTCAAGTCCATTTGATTAGCATCTTCGGCCTCTAACACCACTCAACGGATTGGTGCTAGGAGGGCCGTACGGGTTTATTTTTAGTGTAATATAATTTTAAATTTTTGTATGCATTAGTCCTCTAACATTCAGCAGATTGTAAAAAGGACGGTCTGAATTTATTTACCTATTCTATTTTAAGCAATTCAGGTATGTTGTATATTTTTCTGATTGTTCATACAGAATTAAAGTGATTTGATTTAATTTTTCAGAATTTTGGTCTCATGCAATTACTTTTCATTTGATTTTAATGAATACATCTCTTAGTTGATGCTAACTTGATTTCTGTTTTATATTGCAGGGTTGAATATTCAATGATTTGGTTCTAAAATTACATTTTAAGTTCACTAATGGCAACACTTGAGGAGCAAAGGATATCCCTGAGAGCTGAAATAACATCTCTAAGAGAGAGAATGGTATCTATGATAGAGGATCATTATGAGGGTTTATCTATACCTGTGGTACCCTATCAAATTCCTAAAATGTTATTGGATTTTTTACGGTGTTTTAATCAAGAGGTGCCACTAGGATACTTGCAAAAACTGCATGTCTACAAGGATGCATTATGTCAATTCCAGATTTTCTATGAGGAGGTGGCTTGTAAGTTATTTGCATACATTTTGGATGATAGACCATTCTTTTGGTATAGCCAACTACCCATGGAGGTTAGGACTTCTTGGATACAACTAGAAGCAGACTTATCTTTATCATTTTGGTAATCAAAGTTGACTTAGAAATCTTGAAAAATCAGTTTACCTCCGTATGTAAAGAGCCTAATGAATCCTTGAGTCAATTCAATGGAAGATTTCGTGAGTTGCACTCCCAAATGTGGGAAAATTTTAACACATTAGAAGAGGAAGCCATGGAAGTATACCTAGGAGCCATACACCCCACACTTGCTTCACTCATTGAGGAAAAACTGAGTGGTTTGTCCCTAGAGAAAATCCATGAGGTCTTAGAAGAGATAGAACGACAAGGTCTTGAAGAAGAAAAGGCACAACATATTCACATGAGAGATTGTTCTTTTGATGCCAACCTACACCAACCATCAAACATAGTACCCTCCACTCCAATGATATCTAAGGTAAATGATCAAGGGGATGAATTTGAATATCCAAATCTTACAACCACCTTAGATGTAGTCCAAGAGGAGGTGCAAATTGCTAAGACAACATCCACTAGTGAGGATCATGTAGAGATACACGATTATCTAGATGAAGGGGTTCTAAATTCAACAATGTTGGATATATGTGATAAGATGAAACCTGCCATGGAATTAAATAAAGTGGTTGAAAGTGAAATTGGGAGTAAACCAATAAATGAATTTGAAAACATGATAGGATTTCACCACTTGTTCTTGGAAGATACTATTGATGAGATGTGTAAAATTAAGGATCAAGAAATTCTTCACCCTCCAAATTGTGATAATGAATCATGGGTTACTAATTTGGACAATGATAGCCTTATAAATTTGAATTCAAGAAATATCCCACTTTTGGAAATAATTGAACCATCTAGGGAAGGTGAAGATGAATTTGATGAGAAGCACATTGATGAATTGGAAAATCTTGAAGAAATAGTTGAACGTCACCGCTTGATTTTGGAAGATGATTATTATGATGCTTGGAAGAAGTGGGAAGACCACACTCAATCCAAAGCTACTAATGAAACTTGTGTGCCAATTGATATGCAGGATGACATAATTGCCTACTCAAAGGAAGATATTACAACTCCTGTACGATTTGAGGATGTTTTGGAAGAGGGTTTCAAATCTCATCAAATTTTGGAAGATTATAATGATCCTATCGCCAAGGACAAAGAAGAAAAAGAATTTATGAATGAATCAAGAGATCATGTCACAAACATCATGGATTTTCATTCTATGGATTTGGATGACGATTTTTACAATGGTTGGGGGAGATATGATGATGCATTCTTTTCTCACATCCCTATAGATAAAACTCATATTTTACTTGATATGCAGGATGTTGAGCCTTCTACATCATACGAAGATCTCATATTCACAAGATTTGAAAAGGTGACAAAATTTGATCATGTTGAATATAAATTCATTGAAAGTGTGGATGCAAGTTTGCATGATGATTTTGAGGATTCAAATGAAGAGATACCATGGATAGTGAACAAAGAATTAGAACCAAATGACAGAGAGATTGATCAATTGGAAGCAACTCAAATGAAGGATCATCAAGACGAGTCATGGGACATACGCTTTGACCAAGAATGTTTGAGAATTGAAAATGATGACCATATTTTGAATTTAAATAATTTGAGTGATGAAATGTCATTAAAGGTAAATGAAAAACAAGGTATAATTTTTAATCACACCTTTAATAACATTGTTTTAATGAATGGAAAAGAAGTTGATGCACTTGAGTTGTTAAACCAAATTCATCAACAATTACTAATTGAATCTAGGATAAAAACTTTTAATGATCCTAATTTAGTAAATATCCTAGATGCTTGTAAATTGTTACATAAATTTGATTGGCCTACAAATTTGGAAAATAATTTGGCTTTAAAATTTGTAGAAATAGGCTCTTACTTACAAAATTGCATATTTGAAAAGGATAGCCTAATTCTAAATCAAGGAGGGAATTATGAAGTTCACATTTTAAAGAATAGACAAGATAAAATTGAAAATCATTTATTGTCTAATCATTTTAGTAATTTGATGCTCACCTATGGGAGTATTATTGGAACTAAATCAAATTGGTATGGTGAGCATGGCAAGTGGAAATTTGTTGCATTGTTTGGCTTAGTCTTGTTTGTGTTGGATTCCCACAACATTTGGCATGCATATCATGTCATATTTTTGTTGAAATGTTCTAATCATGTGTGGGATCCAGGAAAGTGATAATCCAAGCTTTGCATCATTTTGTATTATAGTGTACATTTGTATATAGATTTTGGTTTCTGGTTTTGGGTTTGTGTTTTCAAGTTTCATTTTGGGATTGCTATTTGGATTTGGATTTAAAGTTGTGTGTTTATTTGACATGTTTTGTTTGTCTATAAAAAAAAAAAAATGATGATGAAAAAGTTGCCTTGAGATGCTAACTTATGTTCTAGATCGGGAGAATATGAAACATTGGAATTGTCTTGTAAAAGCTCCACAAGTAACACAAACAATTTAATAATATCGTTTGAAACTTGTGATGCATGAAGTAGTCGGCTTTATATGGCAATATTTCATCTGCAATTCAAAAGACAATGCATTCATATTACATCTCACTTTACACATACATGCCATCTTAGTTGCAAATGCATTTCAAATACAAATCATTAAAGTATGTCAAATCCTCTTAGGGTTGTGTTATAACATAAATATAAGAAAAATCCTAAGGTTGGAAACTGGGTCTTGAGATATCTAGAACCAAGCACGTCTTATACATTAAAAAGGATCTTGAGCAAAATGATCAAAACCTAACTTGGAAGGAAAGGTTGGGCGAAAGAAGTATTTCAGGTCTATCCTATTATGCAACATGATCCTTAAAACAGTGGTTTTGACCACTTCCATAGAGCTTAAAGCCTAAAATTAGAGTAGTAAGGATAGGGTTAAATCCTCATCGAACTTAGGTTGAGGATCCAATTCCCCAAAGCTTTGATTTGACCTACATGGAGTAGTAAGGATAGGGCATAAATTCTCATCTCGCTTAGGTTGAGAATCTAATTCCCCAAAGCTCCTATGTCTCATTTCATAATAAATCTTGGATTGGAAGGATCGTACTACTTGTCCCTAGCAAGGATGGGTAGTCATCCCCAAGGTCTAAGCAATAAAATTAATATTTTCCATTTACATCTAAAGTTTGGATTGGAAGGATCGTACTACATGTCCCTAGCAAGGATGGGTAGTCATCCCTAAGGTCCAAGAAGTAAAAAATAAATTTTTCCCATCTCATCTTTATATTGGATTGGAAGGATCGTACTACTTGTCCTCTCCAAAGGATGGGTAGTCATCCCCAAGGTCCAAAGAAATGAAGATAAGTTTTGGATTGTGGGGTTAGATATGCCCATGCATGGCAACATGTCTTGTCTAAAAAACAAGACCACTGATTGTCCAAAGGGTTAGACTAGCATGACCATTTCTTCCATAATTGGTTAAATTATTTTGCTCAAAGTGAGGTAATGAATTCTAAATTAGAATAGTAAGGATAGGGTTAAACTCCCATCTCGATTAGGTTGGGAGTCTGATTCCCCAAAGTTCTGATTTCACATCCACTTGCACATGGGTTCAAGATAGTAGGGACTCATAACCAACTTTGGGATATAATAAGCAATTCATTATACATATAGTTGATCCTAAGAGGGTTTGACAATCTTGAATGTTTGTGTATGATACTAGAAGAAAGACTATGCCTTTTATAAAAGCAAAATCTCCTAGCATATTTATTAGATTACACAAATCATTCACAGTCTCATATATGCATTCATGTAAAACCGACAATGGAATGTTGATCAATTTCAAACGATAGGGAATGAAAACACATTGCACACACTGAGCTAATACTTGATGATTCTGATGATTCATGTACTTCTGATCTTTGGGCATTTGTTTATATTGCTTATGTGCTAACGCATGTTTTCGAGTTTATATATGTTTCCAGGTTGGGTTCTCACTAAAATGCTCAAGAGCATTTGACAGCAGAGTCGCCATTTGTTGTGGCTGATCCACAACACACCCCAAAATTGGGGACCCACCTTTTTGCATGCTTTCAAAGAAGATCTCAGTGACCCAGATGCTAAAAATGAAGAAAAGAGGCAAAAATGCACAAGTGTAGAAAGTGTCGCGAAATCGCGACATGTCGCGAAATCGCGACCTGTCGCGCCATCGCTGCCGAAAAACAGAAAAGTGTCGCGAAATCGCGACATGTCGCTCCGTCGCTGGAAAAAATGAAAAAGTGTCGCGAAATCGCGACATGTCGCACCATCGCTGCCAAAATGAAAAAGTGTCACGAAATCGCGACATGTTGCTCCGTCGCGGCCAAGAGGAGAGAGAAAGACAAAATGAAAAGGTGTCGCGAAATCGCGACATGTTGCTACAAAAGTTGTACGGATGAAAATAGCATAGCGAAATCACGACAAGAAGCAGCCAGGGCGTACGGAGAAGAGAAACATCGTGAAATCATGATAGCATTGAGCAAAGAGGTGAGTGAAAAGACGTCACGAAATCACGACGAGGTGGAAGGCATGAAACGAAAGCGTCGTGATATCGTGACATGTCGCAATAATCGCGACTCCAACACCAAAGGTGTACGAAAGAGTAAAACGTCACGAAATCATGACAAACGAGTGAAAGGCAAGTGAAAACTCATGAAAACGTCATGAAATCACGACAAATGCACCAAAGTACGAATGAAAACCGTGATTTCGCAAGAACAACCAAGCATACGGAACAGAAAGGTGTCGTGAAATCGCGACATGTTGCGGTTTCGCGCCAAGCACAAAACACAACCTTCCGACAAAAAATTGGCAAGGGTACGAAAGAGTAAAATGGTAGCGAAATCGCAACAAAATCAGCAAAGATGCATGAAGCACGAAAATGGTCGTGAAATCGCGATAGAATCTATCGAAAGGCATGAAAAGCAAAAATGGTTGCGAAATCGCGACAGCATGCAGCAAAGGTGCCCGACGCAAAAAAGCATCACGAAATCGTGACAGGTTGCAGTGAAGGAGCAAGAAGCAAGAAACATCGCGATTTCACGACAGGTTGCGGGCAAATGGTATGGAAAAGAAAAGTGTCACGATTTCGCGACAGAAAGCCGCAGGATACCCCAAGTGAAAAATCGTCGCGATTTCGTGACAACAAGTTGTCGAAGGCGTACGGAAGAGAAAAGCATCACGAAATCGTGACATGTCACGTTTTCACTGGGTGCGATGGCGAGAAAGGCTGCTGGCAGGAAAACGTCGCGATATCGTGACATGTCACGATTTTGTGACATGTCGCATTTTCGCGGCCAGGAAGGCGGACAAGGCTGCATGCTATTTTTTGGTCACGATTTTCATGGAACCGTTACAGAACGTGCAGAAAAGTGCGGGACACATGGCGTACAGGCTGCAGAAGCGTTACAGAGAAGATCAAACGTCTTAATGTCAAGCATAAAGCCAAAACACACGCAGTCAAAGAAAGGTGAAACGAGCAGCCACTGGAAGATGAAACGAACCGTCGTGGAAGGGGAATCAATTCAACAGCAAGTATAAATGCAGATGCACAGATTGGCACAGGGGGGGAAACCGCTGGAGCAGAGTTGCAGTGCTAGAGGCCAGAGGGCCATTCTGGGCCTGCTTGGGGCTATTTTTTGCCTTTTGCTGGTTTTGAGAAAACCAGAAGATCTGCTATTGTAACATGATTCATTTTTAATGCAGAGTGTTCAAAAATTTGCATCTTGTTGGCAAGAAAGAAGGAGTTATTTTTTGCATGCATGTTTTAATGTTTATCTTTCCCTTTTTCAGATTTCTAGGCTTATAGATGAAGTTTAATGCAAGTTCTCTTGGTTGCTTCATGCGAATGTCTAAATCTGAAAAATAACAAGAAACCCCAGAGACCAAGCACTTAACTTACCCGGATTGTGCATGTTTGCGGGTTCAATAAGTTAGGTTGCATGCATGGAAACCTCACATCTTCGGTTTTTCCGAGACGGGATGGCATCAAACCGAATGCAATTTTAAATTTCTTTTCTTTTGCATTTTATTTTTCTTCTTACTCGCATTTTATTTTCAGAAGTTCCAATTTTAATTTTCAAGCTTTAAAATAAAAATTAAAAAATTAAAAAACTCCAAAATCCATAAATAATTCCTTCATGCTATTGCATTTCATCAATTTACATTTTGAAGTTACAACATGGTCATTTGAGGATCAAATCACATTTACTTTATCAGGGTTCAATGAACAATCACTAAATTATCACAGTAAAATAAACCACAGTGCCCCTTGTTTTCAGTTACTTGCAACCACTAAGGTGTTCCAAGCATTTTAATTAAATATCTTTATTTGAGATTATTAATACACAGATGCAGAATGCTAACATAACAGAAACCTTGGAGAAGTTACATGTTTAATTTCTTTGCAAGCAGAGGATTTAGAACCCAAATCCTATCGGAGAGTGTGTTTTCACAATCGGGTGAAAATACCACTCAACAGGTGTTATCACTCTTTATTTTAGTCATAGACATAGAGCGCAAATGTGTTGTCAGATGACAAAAGCTTCACCGAAACTATTTCTCAACCAATGGCGCTTTTGCCAATGAGTACACAATCCTTATTTTATCATTTATAACTATAAAGTAAAAACAACAACACCAAGATAACAATAAAAGATCCAACACAAAATATATTGCACAATGAAGAGATAATATTGTATTAATATGGTGGGAGCCTTGATCTCCAATGTTACAATGTAATATGTGTTGATACAATAGTTACAATCGAAGGGTTTGAAAACCCTCGTTCACAATGAATATTTTGGTGTCTTATGGTCCGTCTTCACTCCAAACAAGTTGTGGGTGGGCTTTGCGTATCCCTACGGGACCACCCGAGCTGCAACAACCATTAATAAATATGTCTCTTGTAACCTACACACAGATCACAACACAAAGAAGTTAGTAGCATATGCGAGGGCTCCACTGTGTGAGACCCTCTAAATAATCAAATCTACAAACCCTAGGTGTAATAATCATGAAATGCAAGTAAAACACAGAAAACATAAGTTGTAAAGCAATAATACTTTTTACCTTGTCGATGGATACCTGATTTGTCTGATCCATACTTTTGCTTCTACGATCTGATGGTGCACGAACACCCAAAAGCATTCGAGGGTTTGTCGATGGTAAACCGGAGGTTGGGAAATGCCCTAGAGCATTCTAGAAGGGCTATGAATGCCCTACAACATTCTTGGAATGCTCAGCAGTGTTCTGGGGATGCTCGACGATGATTCGAGGAGTGATGAGGGGTACTATACAGAACCAGATCTAGTTTCATAGGGGTTTCAATGATAGAAATGGAGGATGCAACGGTGATGAGGGGGAGAAGTGTTAGAAAAATGCTAGGGTTTTGGATGATGATGGATGCAAGGGCTCTGATAATATCTAACCTCAAGAATCCACAAATTAATTAACCAATCAACCTTCATTCACAAAAGTGAATGATATTTTATAACTTACCTTCAACATGTTAGGGTTTCGATGACACCAATGGGTGATCAAGATTAAAACATGATGAATGGCTAAGATTATAACTTTGATATGTGACATGGATCAAGTTAAATGGATGGTTGAGATTAAAACATGATGAATGGCTATGATTTATTCATATATATATATATATTAATATATATATATAAATATATATATTATATATATAAATATATATATATATAAATATAAATATATATAAATAAATAATGGATGGTTGTGATTGGATGATGATGGATGACAAGTGGCTAGGATTTGGTGTCTATAGATACCCCTTTTTGTATCACATTGCATGAAACACAATGCGGTGCAAAAACAAGAGACACCTAGTTTGGTGAAGCAACTTTCTTTCCTTGGAGTGCAAGAAGATCTTGAAGATAAAAATTGTTGGTGTAGCTTACCCCCTCAATTGGTGAATGAGTGAAGAATGAATCTCATGAGCCAATTGATAAAATTATGGGTGATAATGATGAATGATGTAATGTATGTGAATAGATATTATTCTATTTTTCCCCAATAGATGAAAGGGTTTTTGAAATGTGGATGATATGAATGATGTAAATAGGAAGATGATGATTATTCTATTTTCCCCAATAAAAAAGGGATTTTTTCCAATTGTGAATGATGTAAATGATGTATCCCGATGTGGGAAATCAAAATCAAATTTGGTTACCCCAAGTTTGGGGTGGTTCTATGTTATTGAAGAATATGCCTTTTGGCATCATTGAAATGCAAAGTGATGAAAATGCAAGATGACATGGGGGAATGTGACGTATAGTGACTATTGAGAAATTCCTTCAATCGAAACCAATCATCCTAATAGGCATGTATCCTCGATGACTATAAATGTAAAAGAGATGATGTAATGAAAGTTATCCATGTTTCAAGCCCCACGAACAAGGCCATCAATGATAACTTTTGAGAAAATTAATCTAAGCATAGTCTCACTCAAAAAATGAGGGACCAAATAGATTTTGATTTCAAACAAGAGGATTTTGGATGATGATATGAGCAAGTATCCTTATGGTGATCTACCCATCCTACCAAATTGCATGGATAACCAATCACTGCAATCACCAAGTTGAATAGAGTAAACCACTAGATACGAGGTTCACTTGAAAATGTGAGTGGAATTGGCAAATGTTGAATGGAAATGCAATGATAAATGTAATTGGTAAAGTGGAATGACAATGTATGATGTAGAATGGATATGGAGATGCATTGATGAGTGAATTGGATGATTTTGTGAAATTTGGAATTGTTTTGGAATATTTTGAAGCAATTTTGGATAATTTTATGACTTTTGGTCACAAACAAGATTTAACCACCCAAATCAATCCATGTTATCACAAAATGTGATGAAATGGTGTGATGAATGATTAGAATGATGAATGTGGTAATTTTGTGAAATTTTGGACCATTTTGAGGCATTTTGAAGATTGTTGAGCATTTTCATGACTTTTGGTCGCAAACAAAAATTAAGCATCCAAATCGATTTTGCTTTCACAAAACATGATGTGATGATGAAATGGATGCATGGATGAAATTTGAGATGATTTTATGGAGGTTTACTATATTTTGAGCTCTTTTGAGTCATTTTACAACATTCTAGGACCAAACATCGACCAACATCCACATCATGCACAAACGCGAGAGAGTGTTTACCACTTGTAGAAAAGGGAGCATTTGAGTATGCACTGAGATACCCATGGGCATTTGAGTGCATCAAAAATAGCTATAAAAGGTCTATAGAGGTAAAATTGGATTCATTATTGCATTCAAAAGTTCTAGAAGTAACATCTAAAGGAAAGTGAGTGAGTGAGTGGAGTGTGGAGGGGTGAAGTGATGGTGATGGAGGGAGTGGATGCGATAGTAGGCATGGAGGCACAGGTGGCTGAGGTAAGTGCCCTTGGCACTCTTGTTTGGAGTTTTATAATATTTTTTTTGCAATGAATGTGCTAGTAATGTATTTGCTATTGTGTTGTGTTGCAGTTGAGGATCTTGGAGGCTCAACATTGATTCTCACCTATCATACCAAGGGTGAGAAAGGCCTTGTAGAAGGCCCATTAGGATAAGTTGGAGGATATGGGATTGGTTAGGGTAGCACAGATAGAGGTGGTGAGGGTGGATGAGGGGTATCTCTCTACCTTAGTGGAGAGATGGGATCCAGATAGGGGGACCTTCTAGCTCTCAATAGGGGAGATGACAATGACACTGGAAGATGTATATCACATATTTCGAGTGCCAGTGGAGGGGTTGCATGTCCAAGTTGGGCATGATAAGGAGTATGAGATGAGGTAGATATTTGGAGATGGATGGAGGGATGTGAATATGAAGGTGGAGGGATAAGGTATTTGGCCATGTATGAGAAGGAGTTGGAGGTATTACCTACCTTAATCATGTTCTTATTGGCCAACATATTGGTGCCTAATAACATCGAATATCAATTCCCATGGAACATGATTAGGTTGGTGTATGATATGATCGATGAGCCTCAAGTATATGCATGGGCACCTACTCTACTAGCTTAGATGTATATGGAGTTGTATGAGGTGAGGAGGTAAGGGTGAAAGGGGTTGGGTTGTAGTGTATTACTATAGTGTTGGGGCTAGGAGCACTTTAGTGTGGCTCATCCTATGGGCCTACCTTGCAAGGAGTGGGATAGGGATCAACCCTATGTATTGAGATGGTGGGTAGCTAAGGAGGTTCAATCGAGTCATCCTAGTCATAGTGGCTAGGAGTACAGGGATCTATGGGTAGGGCTAACATCTGATTAGGTGTGTTGGAGGCCATGGTGGGAGGCTAGGTGGCCTAGTGATGGAGAGCAACTATGGAGACTTAGATAGGCTAGATGGGTGGTTGGGTGGCATGGGAGTGAGGTGGAGCTGATCTAATTCTCATGAGTATTATGATAGTTTAGGTTGAGGTAGGGAGTACCTAAGGCTCCTATGCTCTATAGGCATCGATCAGATGAGTCGAGCCTACCATGTGTGGAGGAGTGGTGAGTGGACTATAAGGATGATGAGGAGATAGATCTCCTAGATGTGGATGATGTCAAGACCATAATAGAGTATGATGTATGGTTTACTTCATAGCCACCATGGGTACCAAGTCAGGTGGTTGAGGAGGGTAATAGAGATGAGGAGACAATGGAGGAGGTAGATGAGGCTCCTCAATGTTAGAGACATCATCAGTCTAGCAAAGGGAGGAGTGAGGGATGCAGTAGAGCAACCTCTAGATATTAGAGGTGATGATGGTGGTAGGGATGATATGGAGGAGGTTCCAGAGAGACCTCCTAGTCAAAGTGAGGAGGAGTGGGTGAGGCTCGAGGTAGAGCGAGACCAACTTCATCAGATGGTGGTAGAGGGATGTAGAGATAGCTTAGCTATGAATAGAGTTGGATGCATGGGTGGTGATAAGTGGAGGTGAGGATATGATAGTGAGGCTCCAAGTAGAGCTAAGATAGAGGGACTCTCATCAGAGGTATGATGTACTATACCTTTGATCCTAAGAGAGGTATATCTAAGATTTAGAGGATCTACTCATGCAACACCACATTGGGCTGCCAGATCGACCTTCTTCCTCCATAGTAGGTTCTATTAGGCATAGTGACTCTAGGCATAGTGTCTCTAGGTCTAGGGCTCCTTCAAGGTCACAAGGGTCTACCTATGGGTATTAGCTAGTGCTTAGATGCACTTTTTGTATATGAGCCTTGGTGCTCCATTGTATATAGCCTTTGAGCATTCATTGTACATGTGATTATATATATATACATGGATTTTACTTTTGTGTTATGAATTTGTGTGGATGTTTGTGTGAATGCATATGTATATGTGATGGATGATAATGTAATGATGATGTGTATGAATGCAAATGAACTAATGCACTAATGATCATTCATAGTTTAGATTTTGCTTGACCATTATTTATCATTGTTGTTTAATCAGGGGCACCAAAATGGTGGTATGTGAAATGGAAGACTCATGTAATGATGTGATAATGATATGGATGGTGTTGTGGCTTATGGATGACTGATTTGGAATTGTTTTATAGAGACTCAAACATACTAGTGATTTCAAACAAACTCACTAAGTTCTATCTAATTTCTCTAAGACCAAATGTGTGTGTAGTGAAATGTTCATTTACCAAATCATGAGCATGGTAATGACTCAAGGCAATCAAGAACCAATGTGTGTGCAAGTGAGTTCATTAACCCATCTTGAGTAAATTGAGATGAAACCTATCATGGAGGAGACCAAGAAGCTAGCTTATCCTTATGTGTGGTCAGAGGTCTCTTCAAGAGAGATGTGTCACCATGCATGAGCGTACTCCACTACCAGTCAAGCATCTATAGCCCCGATGGAGATTAGCTCCATAGTCCAATGATATGATCTCTAAGCTTTGGGGATTCAGACTACCTAACCATATAGATGGAAATGTAGTTCTATCCTTACAACTTGAGGATCTGTGGTGTGTGATTTGTAAAAGAGTTAGAGCTTTGGGGAATCAGATTCTCAACCAAGGTATGATGAGAATTTTACCCTATCCTTACTACTCATTCTTTTATTTTGGAAGTGTGAGTAGTGGTGAAGACCACTATTTTTTATTTTGGACTATGTGCATAATGGGACAAGCAAAGATGACTTTTTTCACTTTGAGGTTCAACCCAATCATGGTGTTATCCCTCTTTGACACAAGATGTTTTTAATATGTGTGAAATGTGTTTGGTTCAAGAGTGTTAGAGTCAACTCCCAGAACTCAAGATTTTCCTTAGTGAAAATGTGACTTGGTCCTAGAGAAAACTTGACATGTATTGGAGTTTGCTTGAAACACTAGGAGTGGTTGAGTGACCAAAAACACCTAGGGGTAATGAAGTGATAGTGCAAATGGTAAATTGACTTGTGAAATGGTGTAATGAAATGGATGTGAACTTGGGGGTGCCCCTGATTAAGGCAACAAGATTTATTGGATCAATTATTATCTAAACTTAACAAATGACCCCTAATATGGTGGATGAAATGCATCGAAATGATAATGAATGTGTTTGTGCAATGTGGATGTGAAATGCAATGTTGTTTTTTATTAATGTATACATATATATATATATATATATATATATATATATATATATATATATATATATATATATATATATATATATATATATATATAAATCACATTAAGCATGAAATACTCTCAAGTGGATGATGTTAAGTGGTTTGGGCTCTTCTTCTCCCTCTAGACTGGCAAGTCTATATGTTCCTTGACCCACTTTTTGGGTGATAATGTATGGACCTAACCAATTAGCCATGAATTTATCATGAAGATGCGGTAATGCATTGGTGTTTTGTTGATTCTCTTTGAGGATAAGATCTCCTACTTGGAATTCATGTAGATGGACTTTGGCATTGTAAGCATGCTTGAGATGATCTTGGTATACTCGTAAATGCTCCAAGGCATTGATTCACCTTTCATCAAGGAGTGTAAGTTGGTCAAGATGTGCTTGTCTAGAAGTATCATCATCTATGAATTCTTGCAATGAAATTTGCAATGAGGGGATCTCAAGCTCAAGAGGTATGATTGCTTTGACACCATAGACCAATGAGAATGGTGTTGCCCCAATAGGCATGTGGATGCTTGTTCGATAAGCCCATAATGCCAAGGGGATTTGAGTGTGCCAATCTCGATGATTTTATTTGACTAGTTTCTTGAGAATAGCAATCAAGGTCTTATTGGTTGCCTCAACTTGTCCATTTATCTATGGGTAATAAGGAGTCGAGAAACTATGTTGGATATTATATTTCTTGCAAAGTGCTCGAACATCCTTGTTCTTGAAAGACTTACCATTATCAGAGATTATTTTTGAGGGGATACCAAAATGATAGATGATATGTTGAAGTATAAACTCCACAATTCTAGGTCCTATCATATTGGTTAGAGGAATTGCCTCAACCCACTTAGTGAAGTATTCAGTGGTTGTGATGATGAATGTATGTTATCCCGAGGAAGGAGGTGAGATTTTACCAATCAAGTCCAAACCCCATTGTGAAAATGGCCAAATACTTTGAATAGGTTGTAATGCTTGTGATGGTACATGAGTTAAATTAGCATGTTGTTGACATTGTTGATATTTCTTGATATAAGTGCAATAATCACGTTCCATGGTGGGCCAATAATAACCCATGCATAAAATACACTTTGTGATGGCCATTCCACTAAAATGACCACCACAAGTACCATCATGAGCTTCTGATATTGCTCTTTGGGCCTCTACAGGCTCGAGACAATGAAGGAGGACTCCATCATAACCATGTCTATACAACACGTCCCCCAAGAGAGTGAAATGAGCTACCTTTTGCTTGAAAGTTCATTTAGTAGTTCATGACATGTCAGATGGGAGTGTTCCAAACTTGAGGAAGGATTTTATTTGGCTAGACCAAGGCTCATATGACTCTGCATGGATAAAGCAAACATCCTTCTCATATTTAGACTCAACATGAGAAATTGTAGATTTAGAGATCATTGTGACAATTAATGGTTGTACCTCTCCTTCAGAGTTCTTTGGAATCAATGATCCTAGAGAGGCCATCACATCTACAAATCTATTAGTCGATCTAGGCAAGCTATCAATCTCATACCAATCAAATTTTGCAAGCAATTTCATTGCTACTTCATGATAAAGTTTTAAGACTAGTTCTTTGCATTGGTATTCTCCATTTACTTGATGAATGACAAGTTGAGAATCACCAAATATCTTGATACACTTTATGCTCATAGCTAAGGCTACTTGAAGTCCTAATATTAAGGCTTCATACTCTACATTATTGTTTGTGCATGGGAAATCGAGTTTGAATGATAAGGGAATAGGTACCCCCTATGGTGTATGAAATATGATTCCTACACCTTGTCCTTTTTGCACTTAGAACCATCAAAGAATAGTGTGATATCGACATCTTCCTCAAGAATGACATCTTCTTCTTGTTTAGTGATGGTAAATACCGAATCATCTGGGAGCTCAATAATCAAGGGTTGATCACTAGGAAGTGGAGCTTCCACAAGTTGATCGACTATTACCTGACCTTTAATGGATTTTTGGCTAATGAACTCAAGATCAAATTCAGTTAGAAGCATTATCCATTTTGTGGTGTGGGTGTTATTGTAAGTGTGAGACATCATGTAACGTAGAGGATTTTCTTGAGCTATGACATAGGTAGTGTGACTTAGCATGTAATGTCTGAGTTTCTTAGTGGTAAAAACCACTGCTAAGCATAATTTTTCTACATAAGCGTATCTAGTTTCATAGCTTACCAATGTTTGACTAATGTAGTAGACAACTTGCTCTCGATTATTTTCATTCTTTTGAGCAAGCATTGTCCCTAAAGCAAAGTTTATTGCTAAAACATAAATATGGAAGGGGACCCCTAGATGAGGAGTTAAGACTAGTGGAGAAGCCAAGTATTGCTTGATATCATCAAAATATTTTTGACATTCATCTATCCATGAAAATGTCACCCCCTTTTGTAGTAGGTGATTGAATGGCCTGCATTTGTCTGAGAGTTGTGCAATGAAATGATGGATCGATTGGATATTTCCTTGTAAACTATGCAACTCTTTCAAGTTTTTTGGGGGAGGCATCTCCATAATGGCCTTGACCTTGTTTGGGTCCACTTCAATGCCTCTTTTGGAGATAATGAATCCTAGTAGTTTGCCTGAGGTGACACCAAAGACACACTTTTTGGGGTTCAACCTTACATTATGCTCTAGAAGTCGATCAAAGACTTTTTCCAAGACACCAATGTGCTCTTGTCAAGTTTTAGATTTTTCCAAGAGATCATCCACATAATCTTCAATGATCTTATGCATGTAATCATGGAAGATGTATGTCATGGCATGTTGATAAGTAGCACCTACATTTTTAAGGCCAAAGGGCATCACCTTGTAACAAAAAGTCCCCCAAGGTGTAGTGAATGTTGTTTTGTGTTGGTCATCAGGATTGATTCGAATATGGTTATATCCTAAAAAACCATCCATTAAAGAAAGCATTTCATGGCCAACGCAAGTGTCGACAAGAGTATCGATGTTTGGTAGAGGAAATTCATCCTTAGGACACGCTTTGTTAAGATCTCGAAAGTTAGTGCAAATGTGTATCACCCCATTAGGCTTACAAATGGGTACCATGTTTGAAAGCCACTCAAGATAGTCAATGGGTATAATGAAACCCACATCTAATAGCTTTTGAAGCTCTTCTTTGACCATGAGGGCAATGGTAGGATGCATATTTCTTAGTTTTTTTTGATCGACTTAGCATCAGGATGCAAGGTTAAATTATGGACAACCAAGTTAGGGTCAAGACCAGGCATATCTTTATAGGACCATGCAAATATGTCCTTCTTCTTCTTGAGGAGAGCTATCAATTGCTCTTGTTCATCAATGGATAAATTTTTCCAAGTTTGACGATTTGTGGATTGTCCACATCTGAACTAAGGTTCACATCAATAGTATCTTCAATGGACATGTGAGAACCTTCCTCAAGCTGATGGGGCATTGGGATCAGATGAATGTCATCAATGACATTATCAAACTCTTCTGACTCAGTCTCTTCCATGTCTACCTAGAAAACCTTAGGATCCAAGGGTGAAGGTGAAGGTGAAGGTAGAGGTGAAGGTGAGGGTGATGGAGGAATGTAAGTGATGGAAGCTCTTAACAATTCCTCAAAAAGGATAAATTTGGAAAAGGATGGTGGTGATGAAATCTATTCCATATCAATGAGGCTAATGTCAATTGGAATTGGTTTTGCCAAATCATATGGATTATAGAGTGGGGTGAATAAGTCAATAGAATTCATGATGACTTAGTGGGGGAATGGTAGTTGGCAATGTGAAGGGTAGGTTGGTCCTATCTACTAGAATCGATGAAGGAACCTTGGAAACCTGAATAACAACAAGCAACACTTGTAAATGCAAATGACAAAGCCATGCAAATGCAATGCAAATATTTTTTGTTTTTTTTTAATTATGTACATATGTTACAAAATGTTATGGTGAAGTGGATGAGGTGGAGGTGGTGGTTCACCAATTGGTTCAGCTCACTCCCTTGGGAGAAGCAAATAAAAAATGGGTTGATGGATGGGGAACATTCTAAGATAATGCTCATCATATTCAATGAATGGAGTGATTGGGATTGATTCCTCTTTAGATTCATCTAAAGCTATCGACATGATATCATATTCTTCATAAAACTCCTCAAAGTCATCATTGTGATTGTTATCCTCTTCTAAATTTAAATGGAGTCTTTGAAAAGCTTGTTCAAAAGAGGAAGTGGAATATGAGTGGTATCCCAAACCTAAATGGTCATGCACTTCTCGATATGGAGTTTCAATGATTTCATGCATGCCCTTTTCATGTCATCCTAGGCCATATCCTTACCAATTGACTCGATGAAAGTATCATGAAGGAAAACATACATGTGCTCTATATTGGCAAGGACTGGTTGCTTAGGTTCATCTAGGGAAGGTGGATCGGATGATGAATCAACCCCCCATATATAAAATTAATTCTATTAGGTGTTGAACCCATATTATACACCACTCCTATGGATAAGGGTGGGTCACATGGATGACCATAATCCCTAATAATTTGGATGCTTAGCGGTGTAACTGTGACATCTTGGACCACATATTCACCAATGCTAAGATTGGTGAGGTGGACTACAACTTGTGAGGATGTGGAGGTGGATGGAGTGGATGTGGAAGTGGAAGGCTCATGGATGACTTGGTGACTCAGATAATGGGAGGGATGTATGCTAAAATGGCATCTCACAATCTATTAAATCGACTTGTGAGACATCAACTAGTGGAGATGAAGATGGATTTGGTTGAAAGGTTTGATGGATGGTTGATGATGTTGATGTGGATGGAATGGTAGTAGTTGTAGGTTGAATGGATGATGATGAATTAGTAGTGATAATGGGTGATGTTGATGTTGATGATGTGGATGGTGTGGATTGGGTTCGACCACATGTACATGTAGTCGATTATGATGAAGGTGGGGGTGTGGAAGTGGAAGCTTGATGTGGGGTAGTGATGGGAAGCTCCTCAAGAATAGGATATTTGGATGAAGAAGTGGTGGATGGTGTGGTTTATGGGGTTAGGAATAGGTGGGTGGATGGAAGTGTGGATTCATAGGGATTTGAAATGAAATTGCAATACTTAAATGGTTTGATATCCATTGGTATGCAATGGACTTATCCCTCATGTACATATTTTAAGCATTGATGTAGTATGGAAGGGACACATCTCATATCCCTAATCTAGGGGTATCCAAGGAGTACATTGTAAGCCATGGACCCCTCCAGGATGTGGAACATGGTATGCAATATTTTTACCCCCACTTCTATGGGTAAAATGATAGTGCCAACTATGGAACAAAGAGCATCATTGAATGCTCTTAAGGTGAATGTGGATTTGGTTATGTGTGATGGTGGAAGATTGAGATGTTGAAGGGTGGATGTGGTGATGATGTTGATGGAGGAGCCAATGTCAATTAATACTCATTTAAATGGCTTCCTATCAACTTGAGCCATAATATGTAGTGGAGGGTCCATCGATTCTGATGAAATTGATTTAATTTCAAAATCATAGAATGTGATGGAAGGCTCCATGCATGTTTGAATACTCCCCATAAAATTATTGAAGGTATTAGTGTCTTGGGATTGAAGTTCAATGGATTTTAAAATTTCCATTAATGCCTCATGGTGTGGGGGAGATTGTTGTATTAGCTCATAGATAGATAGTTTTGTTGAAGCCATTTTGAGGCTAGTTGTCAATCGACTACTTAGTGAGATGATGGGTCTTTATGGATGATTTGGAGGATGAATTGATTGAGATGGATGACTTGGAAGGTGAATTGGTTGGGATGAATTGGAGAAAAATGGATGGGTGATGATGAATTGGTAGGTTGTGGAGACACACTTGCTTGAGGTGCTATAGGAGGTTGAATTACCTATTATTGTTCATTTTATCTATTGGTGCTTCTTTGACCTTGGGTGACTACATGAATAGCCCCCACAAAACCTTGATACTATTGTACATGGTTGAATTGATTAGGAGGAGTCATAATATTTGATCCCCTATTGTCTATTGTTGTTCCTCATGATGAGGAAGTGGTATTTGGTATATACCAAGGTTTTGGTTTTGTTGAGCCAAAGGACTATCAAACTTGATGGCCCCTAGCTCTATCAAATCTTGCACCATGTGTTTAAATGACCAGCAAGTGTTAATGTCATACCCTTTATATCGATGGAAAGGATAAAATAAGTGCTCCTTATAGCTCTTGCCACATTTAACTTGATCTTCTAGTATGATTTTGGGTAAGGCAATAGCATTGGTGTCATACAACCTACAAAAGAGGGAGGTGTATGATTCAAGAAAAGGTGTGAAGATGTGGTCTTATCGAGCAGATTGTCGATGTTGGTGATTTTCCATAGTTGGCACTATGTTATGAAGTTGTTGAGGTGGGGGAACCACTTGATAGGATACTTTTTGTGGTTGTTGTTGCACTTTTGTTGTTGTTGTTGAGTACACTTGATTTACTTGACTTGGTTTTGATTGGCCAGAATAATTTCCTTTTGATTGGCCCTTATTTTACCATTATTTTTTCTTAGTTTTATCTCACCCTCTTGGATTTTTATCTCTTCAATGACACGAGCTTGAGCAAGAGCTTCATCGAATGTTCTATATTATTGTAGTTGTAATAACAAGGAGATGGGTTTTAAGCAACTCCTTGTAAACATTCAAGTCAATTCTTCCATTGGTAGGGAGAATGGCAACTTAGTGATAACTACCCTCCAATGATTTCCAAAATCATAGACTGACTCTTCTTCAAATTATCTAAGGTTGTATAGGTCAGTCAATGTGGTTTTCTTGTGAACATTGAGGGAAAATCTCTCCAAAAATTTATCTACCAATTGTTCAAATGTGTAAATGTTGTGGTGAGGTAGATGATTATACCAGTCTAAAGCATCTCCCCCCAATGTCTGAGGAAAATTTTGAGCATCAAAGCATCTTGATCTTGAATCCGAAAGCATGAGTGGATAAATGTGTTGATGTGCTCTCTAGGGTCCTCAGTCCCTTTAAATTTGTCAAATTTTGGTATTATGAAGTCTATCAGATATGGTGGTGATGGTACCAAAAAATGGATAGGTTGATTGATTAGTTATCTCAAGGTAGGCTTCTAGTACATCATACCAAGAGTATGTAAAATCAAGCTATCAATATATTATTGCATTGCTTGGATTTTAGGGTCTTCCCCATGTGTGTAGAAGCCCTAAATTATTTGATGATTATGTGGAGATGGGGTATATGGAGTGGTGAATTATTGAGATGGAATATGATGTTGATGGCTAGATGGATTGAAGGGTACTTGATGATGTTGGGTATGTTGTTGGACTTGGTGATGGAATGATTGTTGTTGATGAAATGGAGATGAGGTTTGGGGAATGTGAATGTGTTGGGTTATGGAAGTGGGGTTGATATGGGTGAATGGGGGTGTGGGTATAGAGAACTTAGAAGATTGTGATACCCAAGATGGATTTGAGGTGAAGAAATTATGTTGGCTTGGAATGGAATGGGGTTTAAAATATGCTATATATGTTTGTTGTTGGGGATAAGAATGAGCATCTTGTTAGCCCATGAGCAATTGGTTGAGGTGTTGCCATGCTTGTTGTATGGAAATTTCTGAAGTAGATTGTGTGGGTGTGATGGAGGTGGATGTGGGTGAAGTGTAGGTGTTTGCAATGTTGGTGGATGTTGGTGGAGGGTAAGTTGTGAAAGGAATCACAACTAGAATGAGGGGTGATTGATGGAATCTATGAAGTTGCATTGACATGTGCTTCATAGAGTGGATTGGTATAGGTAGTGGTATAGGTATATGGGATGGAGGTGATTTGGCTATGTTGTGGTGGAGACATGTGATGTGAAGGTGTAGATGATACCTCAAAAAGAGGGTTGGTGTAGACTTGGTTGAAGTTGGTGGGATGTGAGTGAGCAAGTTCCAATTGAGAAGAAGGAACTTGGTTGTGTGGGATGTTAAGTTGTTCTAAGATTGGTTTAGTTGGTCTTAAATAAGCTCCAACTTTATCCATGTCTATGTAGGTGATGTGATGGTCGGTTGGTGTAGAAGGCTCGATTTCTAGGATGGAGGTGTGAATGGCTCTATGCATCACATCAATATTCAAAGTGAATACTATATGAGAAGGTCCAACAGTTTGTGTCATACTTGTTGGGTTAGCCATAGAAGTGGTTAGGGAAGAAGTGGAACACTCCATGGATGAAGTGGTTGGTGCTTGACTCATGATTTTTGCTTAGCTTCGAGTTGAAACCATAAGCTAATGAGCCAAATGGGGTAGTGAATGTGAGGGATGTGTGTGAAAATGTGAAATGATAATGAAAAGCACACAAAATCAAACAAACAATTGAATCCTATGTCTTGCAACAATTTTTTGTTTGTGTGTTTTGATGTGTAGACTCTAAGCCTAGACTACTATGTAGGATGGATTCCTAAGGTGGATGGCAAATGAGGATTTTTCTAGTGATGAAATCCAAAAAAATCACTCACGAGTTACTAAGGTGTCTATGGGGTGAGACAATGGATGGAGATGAAGCCCACCATCACTGATCTCGATCAATGGTTGGTGATGAAGTCCAACTCACTAATGTTGAAAGTGAAATGTGCAATTGTGTGTGATTATTTTTAATTCTATTTATCTATGGTGTTCATACAATGCCAAGAAACCCTCTTTCACTCAACCAAGTTGGTGA
The DNA here is from genome assembly GCA_028583015.1 of Wollemia nobilis. Classification (NCBI taxonomy): domain Eukaryota; kingdom Viridiplantae; phylum Streptophyta; class Pinopsida; order Araucariales; family Araucariaceae; genus Wollemia; species Wollemia nobilis. The sequence goes on from JAQPPZ010003624.1 coordinate 502,544, forward strand.
CCAAGAACACTAATACCAAGTTCCTCAAAATAATCTAGGGTACACCTCTTAAGATCCACCCTGAATCATCAAGTGATTCCAATAATGGAGGGTTCACCTAGTTCTTCCACTCTGAATCATCAATGTGTTTCCAATAGTGGGAGTAAGCTTGAATACCAATGACTTGTTCCAACTTAAAAAAGTAAAAAGTGGGAGACTTTAGCCTAAAGTGCAGCTACTTATGCTTTTTTATTTTATTGCAAACAACACACAAGGTAAAAAGTAAAAACACCACAAAACAACAAAAACTTAAATCTAATGTAATGAATGTTCTAATGCAACTAAGATGAATGCACAAATGCAAATCTATCCTATGTGCAAACTATATGAAGAGATATTTGTAAATGCCTAAGATGCAAGATGTGTTGCTTTTTAAATAGAAAGTAGATATCTTCTTTTCAATCTCTCTTTAAAAAGCAAAGAAAAAATGGAGGTGGGGTTTGATCAAGACTTACTAGGAAGCCTACGTATTTCTTCCCAACTCTCTTGGATGCAATGTAGAGTCTCCTAGATATGATGAGGCATCTCCTAGATGTGGTGGGGCATCCCTCGAATGTGGTAGGGCATCCGTGCGACCACAGATCAAATCTTATTACTCCTAAAAACCCTAGTTTCATGATTTTTGTATGATCAAATCTTTAAAAACCTACAACAGAAACAAAAAATATAGATCATATTGACAAGGTATATTAAAATAAGAAACCCTTTTGGGGTCCCACCATGATCACCATTTTGTAAAGTAAAAATGAACAACACCAATATAACAATAAGATAATCAACACAAAATATATTGCACAATGAAGAGATAATATTTTATTAATATTGTAGGAGCCTTGATCTCCAATGTTACAATATAATTTGTATTGATACAATAGTTACAATAGAAGGGTTTGAAAACCCTCATTCACAAAGAATATTTGGTGTCTTCTTCATCATCTTTCACTCCAAACAAGTTGTGGGTGGGCTTGAGTATCCCTACGGGACCACCCTAGCTACAACAATCATTAATAAAGATATCTCCTATAACCTACAAATAGATCACAACACCAAAAAGTTAATAGCATATGTGAGGGCTCCACTATGTGAGACCCTCTAAATAATCAAATCTATAAACCCTAGGTGCAAAAATCATGAAATGCAAGTAAAATACAGAAAATGTAAGTTATAAATGCAATAATACCTTTTACCTTGTTAGAAGATACCTAATTTTCTTGATCTATACTTTTGCTTCTATGATCTGATGATGCACGAATACCCAAAAGCATTTGAGGGTTTATCGATAGTAAACTAAAGGATGGGAAACACCCTAGAGCATTCTAGAAGGGTTATGAATGCCTTACAACATTCTTGGAATGCTCAATAATATTTAGGGAATGCTCAACAATATTTAAGAGTGATGAGGAGTAATTTACAGAACTAGATCTAGTTCATAAGGGTTTCAATGATAGAAATAGAATATGGAACGAGAGGTGAGGGGGAAAATGTTAGTGAAATGCTAGGGTTTGGATGATGATGGATGCAAGGGCTCTAATGATATCTAACCTCAGGAATCCACAAATTAACCACTTAACCAATCAACCTTCATTCATAAAAGTGAATGATCTTTTATAACTTACCTTCAACATGTTAGGGTTTCGATGACACCAATGGGTAATCAAGATTAAAACATGATGAATGGCTAAGATTATAACTTTGATATGTGACATGGATCAAGTTAAATGGATGGCTGAGATTAAGATGTGATGGGTGGCTGTGATTTATTCATATATATATATATATTTATATATAAATATATAAAATATTTATATTTATATAAACATAGTTAAATAATGAACAATGCAGATAGATGACAAGTGGCTAGGATTTGGTGTCTACAATAACTTTTCAATCTCATGTCTAAATAGGAATTTGATGTTAGCCAAGGTTTTTTTTAGGTGAGGCAAACCAATTTCCCACTGATCCACCTTTTTAATCTATTTTATAGGTAAACAAAATCATCATCATGAAGCAGTCACATTGATGGTTTTTTTGTGGGACCAATATCAATTCTACTAGCAACGCTATCACAAAACTAAACTGCTTCTACCTTTTTTGGAAAAAAATAGTTTTTTCTTATTCGATCTCTTCACTTTTAGCATTTAGGTCTTATGATTGTCTACTAATGACCCTATACTTGTTTTTGTCTTTGTATTTTTGTTTATTCATTAAGGATAAAAGGGAAGGGGAAGAAACTAGTTAGCATTAATCATTTGGGGACCATATTTAATACTATTATTATTCAGAGCAAAATTGCATATAGTTGCATTGGACTTGTTCATTGCATTACCCTTGAACCCTTTATCTTAAAAAAAAATATCTTTCACTTATCATTAAAATGAAAAGGTATTTTAGTTATTATGTCTTGTTTGTTGCATTATGTGATGCATTTGTAAATAACTAATACTAGATTAAATTTAAACATTGTTAAGAAAAATCTTAGGAGCAACATAAGTGTTCTCTAACTAATCCACTAGACCCTAGAGATTAAGCTCACAAACTACCCCTATCCTCAAGGTGAGAAAGCGAAAGATGTGATGGATCCCTAAGAGGTTCTTTGTGATATTTTCCCAATCACATAGTCATTGAATGTGATGCTTTTAGAATAGGTGTTGGTGTTGGTTTGATGTAAAAATATCACCTCCGACATTTGAAAGCAAACAACTCTCTAGAAATAATATGGATAATTATATTTATGAGGAGATATTTTCCATATTGCAAACTATGGACAAATATAATTGGTCAACATCTTATTATTAAATAATAGTCTCAACACTACTTGGAACAATGCTTATCTTATTGGAAATGACATAAGTGGTTGACCAAACTTTTGGGCTATGGCTTTGCAATTGAATATAATAAAGGGAAGGAGAATGTGGTGGTGGATGCCCTTTCTTGCAAGTATGACAATTTTATTGTTAATACTATCTCCAACCCTATTCCTTAGTGGCTTTACCAACTTCATGATGAATGGAATTTAGATCCTGATACTATTCATTTAATTCATGACATGGATGTTGGTAACTTGCCTAATCCCTTATTCTATTAGTATGATAGGATTATTAGAAATAAGGATAGCATCCATCTCATTTAGTTTACCCCCTCAAGAATAATATCATTTAGGAATTGCATGCTTCACCCTTGGTAAAATATTTTACATTCTAAAAACTTATCAAATGGCTAAACAACCCTTTTCTTGGAGAGGAATAAAATATGATATCAAGAATTTTATGGATGATTGTGAAGTGTGTGAAAGTAATATGAGTGGAATAGTTAAGTCTTCAAGATTTTTCTAGCCCCTTTCTATTTTGGATCGCTAATGGGAATACATATACATGGATTTCATTGAAGGTCTTCCCAAGTTAGAGGGCAAAATAGTGATTTTTGTGGTGGTGGATCACCTTTTAAATCATGGTCATTTGTATGCCTTGTAGAATCAATTAATTGACAATAAGGTGGCCAAGGTATTCCTTAGTTTTATTTTCAACATATATGGTATGCTTGAGTCTATCATCTATGATTGTATTTCTATTTTTAATAGAAAATTTTGAAGGGAGTTGTCCACTCTTAATGTTAGTTAGCTTAATATGAGCTCTTCTTACCATTCATAGTTGGATGGCCAAATAAAAATTATGAACTAGTATCTGGTACATACCTTAGATGCTTTTACCAAGACATGTAGTATCAATGGGTTAAATGGCTTCCCTTAGTAGAATGTTGGTATAATAATTCTTATCATCTTTCCACCAAGATGTCACCGTTTGAAACAATGTATGGTCTAAATCCCTAATCCTTGGTGGACTATTTTCTAGGCTCCTCCCAAGTGGCTTAGGTAGACAATTTCCTCCAACAACATCTGACTGTCCTCTAACTTCTCAAGGATAAACTTTGTCAGGACCAAATTTATAGAAATCATCAATAGGATTATCATTGATCTAAATGGTAATCTAAGGTGGATTATATGTTCTTTTTGTGACTTCAAATATATATGCAATTTTCTCTAAATACCAAATCCAATCAAAAGTTAACACCCAAATTCTATGGTCCCTATAAGATGATTTCTTGAATTGAGGAGGTGGCATCTGAATTGGAGATTCCTACTACCTCCAAAATACACCTTGTTTTTCATAAAGATTTTCTTAAGCATGTACTTGGTTAGAAGATGTAGTCCCAAATGGTGCTTTTAGATTTGTACGAGGAAGGAAAGGTTGACTTACAACTAGAAGCAATGTTGTAGTTATGGGTCTGTAATCTATAGTCTTGTCAAGTGTATAGGCTCCTCATCAAGTGGTAATATCTTCTTGAAGAAAATACAAAGGGAAAGTAGTTTTAATGTCCATAAGACCATAGGCCACATGAGATGACCATCATAGATGACGTTATTTACCCAATATATGTTTATTTAACCTAACTCTGGTTACCAAAGTATGGTGTACAACTCTACAACCCTTTAGATTCAAACTTTGAACCTCCTATTTGGAGTTCCAAATTCTTGCCACTTAAGTTGTACATTTATAGTTCGAAGAAGATACGACGTGGAAACCAACAACTATTTTTTAGACATTTATAGATTTGAGGCCAAATATTTATGGGGGAAGCCATGTAACGATCCCATTATAGACATATTGGTTATCTTTATTATTTTATTAGGCCCCTTGGTTAGGATAGTCAACCCTTGACCATTAAGTTAGGTTTAGTTAATTAGACTATAAATAGAAGAGTTATGATCTAGTTGGATCATCATTCATTTGTCTATTGTCTTTGGTGCACATAAGAGACTTTTCACTCTCATAGTGGTTTGGAATTTTTTGAGACTTAGAATTTGAATATTTTATACTCATTTGGATTTAGCTATTCTAGAATCATATTTGATTGTGAATATTCTAGTGAATTTTATTTTTGTTCCTATATTATAGAATTTACTATTGTAATTGTTATTTTTGGAAGTTGTTTTATTATATGAACGATGCAAATGACATCTTCAAAGTATATACATTAATACATGAAGTTGACATAAATGGGATCAAGTTCAACAACATAAATAATAGGGGATGATAAGTGAAATAGATAGCATTCTTATACCTACATGATGCACCATACAATTAGATGTCAATTCTATGAGTGGTAAAACCAACACTAGCTAAAAATTAGATGGGATACACAAATATCTACAAATAATTTCCTATACACTTAGCATGTACGTGCACATTTAATAAATCACAAGGTCTAATACTTGATTCTATTGCATTTAATCCATGTAAATTATGTGATCACAAACTAGTGGACAAAACATCATCATGAGTATGAAGCATGTACTATTGTTTTTATTGAACCCAATCACAACTAAAAAATTTAAATTTAAGCTAAAAATCATAATCAAAATGAAGAAACTATAAATAAAAGTCACTTGAAAACTTGATAGCCTCCTAAAATATATCAAATAAAATTCTTGTATCATAATTTTATTATTGAATACAAGTAACTTGTGAGCCCACATGCAAGATGTTCTAAGTGACTATGATTTTATGTAATATTACATCATTTACTTACAAAAAATACCTATGTCGCTCAAAATTTTAGAGACAAATTTTAGTCTTTTAGATAAATAAGAAACACACATGTATATGAGATCACATCATGGATTACAAAAATATTTTTTTATCTTAGAATTCATGCTACTCGAAACAGTACAAGAAAGATCGCTATTGGTAAAACTCACAATCAAATAATTGTAAATGGTGTCTTTTAACATATATGCAGTGTAGATACATCGCTCAACCAATTAACACCCATGCTATATGTTCCCAATCATTATCATAGGCAACATAGATATGCTATAAACAACCTCCAAAACAAAAATGCTCAAAAACTTCATAAAAGAGCAAAACATATACTTCTTAATGCTTAGGCAAAATAGCCTCCAACAATCTTGTTTTAACCATGTATTTTCAAATCTCAAATGTTCATGTTATATGCTATCTAAATTGCACACATACCAGAGTGACCATAAGACAATTGCTTTCATAATCGATACCTCAAAAACAAACATGATACTCCAAGCAAGATGCAATTACAAAAGTTGTTGATAAATAGCAATCTAGACATATTTCATCAATAGAAATTATCACTCCTAGTGCCTCATTTGCAGGTGTACAACAAAACAAATACACATATACCTTAACGCAATCAAGATTCTACTTTTCAAGAGGGAACTCATCATTCAAAATTCAAATATCCTTGCTATCATACTCTATATTCTAAATACATATTACTATGAACCAATAACTCCATAACAAAATATGATCAAACTTATTTTCAATTATAAAAAAAAAAAGATGCATTTTTTCTTAGACCAAAAATGCAATTACAAAATTTGTCAAAACTTCTAATATTCTAATATAAATCATTGTTCAAGAATTTTTTAGAATCTTGCTATTGATTCTAAGTATATGTTATTTCAAACCAAAAGCAATATGGCAAAAGATAATTGAGCCTCATTTTGATAATTAAGCTACTTATTGAGAGAATATCAGTTGTGAGTGCTTAAAAGTTGGGTATTTCTAATGCATGTTAATAGTTTTGGAATCAATAATATAAAGTATATTCTAATGAGCATGGAGCATGCTGGAGGTATTACATTATTTGGTACCTTGAGTACCATTGTAAATATTTAGATTAGGAGTGTTTTTATTATTTATGTCAATAGTAGGTGTCAAGTTATGAAGTGTGTTTATGTGTCATGTAATCAAGTGTGAGTTATAAGTGAAAGGTGTCGTGTGCAAGTGTGAGTTATGAGTGGAAGGTGTCATGTGTGCAATTGTAAGTTATGAGGTGTCATACGAGTAAGTGAAAAGTCATGTGAGATGTGTCAAGATTAGAAATAGGAGGTTATGTAATCATGACACTTTGTAATTGTGTAAGAAAGGCATATGAAAGGTTGCATCTACCATGAGTTTGGGGAGAAGTCAAGAGTATTGAATAGTTTTATGTAAAGTTATATATTGATGACAAAGCTCTATGCTATGTAATTCAAATGTAAGTAATTTTGGATTATGATCAATAAAGATTTTATTTTGAAATATTAAATGAGATTTTATGTATGATATTATGATCCTGAAAATATAGATCTATAAATATTTTAAGTCCATTTGTTAACAATGGTATCAGATCCAATTTAGTAAGGCCTACCTAGGATGGGGAGAGAGAGATATTGCAAGAAGAGATTAAAGGAGATTGGAGAATAACTAGCACCAAAATCTGGTGTAAATTTGTAGGAGTGAGGAAAAGAATATTTGAAGGAGAAAAAATGATTGGTGGAAACAAAGAGATTGGAGGAAGATATTAAAGAATATTGAAGTTGAGAGAAGATTGTTGGAGGAAGATTTGAGAGAATGTTTATTAGAGGATATTATTAGAGCATCGAGAGATTTTTTGGAGGATGATTTGGACAAAATAATATTGAAGACGACTGCTTAGAGGATGTTTGTTGTATTGGAGAAGATATTTGTTGGAGTTTGTTGGAGAGAATATTTGCTAGAAATATTAGAACAATGAGAAGATATATTAGACATAATATGAGTGTAATTTGAGTTATATATTTAGTTGAACGAGATTTTGTTGGAAGAATACCTAGGTGAATATCATTTGAGGAATTTGAAGGAGAGGAGCATAACTATTTTGGAAGAACATGTAGTTGAAAGTATATGTGAAGGGAGAATCACAAGACGAGCATAACAAAGAGGGATGTATTGCCTAAAATATATGGAACAAAAGAGTGTAGACAAGAGGGGTGTACTGGTTAAGATATTTTGGAGGAGAAGAGCTTGAGATGTTGGTAAAATATTTTGGATAAGCAGTTGAGCATATATGAAATTATGAGTTGAACATCTACAACTTGAGAGAGTAACATCCAAGAGATATAAATTATTTGAGTGTTTCATAAAGTTTGCATCGACGTGAAAATAATAGAGTTTAAATTGCCCTAGACTCAAGACCAAAGTGCCACATGTGCATGCTCAAATAATGAATGTTTAGCTAAGGGCAGAGTGCATAAAGTTATATTATCATTGATCTACCTTATAATATCCACACATTTACTATCTTATAAAATAAATGCAACATATATTACCCTAATTCCAAAAAAGAAGGATGCAAATTTGTTTGATTATTTTAGACCTATAGGCCTATGTAATATGGCATATAAGATTATCTCCAAAGTGATGGTGAATCGATTAAGGCCATTTTTAGAAAAAAATGCTTCAGAAGAGCAAGGAGGATTTGTGAATGGGAGATAAATTCTAGACAGAATCATAGTAAATCATGAAGTTATACATTCAACAACTTCAATAAAAGAGAAAGCAATGATCTTAAAACTTGATGAGTAAAGCTTATCATAGGGTTAAATAGGATTTTCTTTTTGTAGTTTTAGAAAATTTTGGATTCGAGAATAAATGGTTTAGATGGATTAGAGCTTACGTCTCTACAGTTTCTTATTTAGTGTTGATCAATGGGTTAGTAACAAACTATTTTAAATCCAAGAGAGGCCTTAGACAAGGAGATTCTCTATCTCCTTATTTTTTCATTATTATAGCAGAGGTTTTGAGTAGGAACTTAAAGAAGGCTTACAAATATGGGCTTATAAGTGGACTTAAGGTTAGTAATAACATCGATAACATCACCCATCAATAGTTTGTAGATGATACAACCCTTTTTGGAAGGGCAAGGATAAATGAGGCCAAATATTTGAATAACTTTTTAAAGGAATATGAAAGAGCTTCAGGGCAAAAAGTTAATAGGATAAAATCCAAAATTTACTTCCTTAACACTCCAACTAATATCAAAGCAAGAATTTGTAGGTTACTTCAAATGGATGGGGTAAATTTGCTAGCGACTTATCAAGGGATGTCTTTAATTGAGGGGATAATGAGGATATAATTATGGAATTTAGTTATTACTAAAGCTTTGAATAAACTACTAGACTGGAAAGGTAGATGGTTATTGTTAGCAGGAAGAGTGCAATTAATTAAGTCAATCTTACAGGCCATTCCAACATATTATATGTCATTGTATACCATACCAAAATCAGTTGAAAAATTTTTAATCTATATGTGATCCTTTTTATGGTCAAGTTTACATATTAAAAGGAAATTTCCTTTGGTGAAATGCAGCAAGGTGTGTGATGATAAAACTAGGGGAGGTATTGCTTTAAGATTTCTTACATATGCAAACTTAGCTCTTAGGGAAAAGTAATATGGAGATTGTATAAAGAGAGTAAAACAAAATTGGGAAGATTTCTTCTAAGTATGTTGAGCCCAATGACCCAAGTTTAATATTTACTATATTCTCTCTACCAAATGGTTTTGCTCTTTAAAATGATTTAAAAAATCTATTGATCTAATGATTAAATGTTTAATATGGTGGTGGGAACTGGAGAAAAAATATATTTGTATGGATACTTAGTGTGATAAAAAAACCACTCAATTTAGATCTAATTTTGAAACCTTGGATGAGATTGCTTCAAGATAAATATGGTGACAGGGTTTCAAATATTTTGTACAAGGATCAAGAAGGAAGATAATAATGGCAAGAAGATATTTTTACAAGTATACAATACATTGATGCTAGGAGGCAACTGAGTAGAAAGATAACAACTATGATTTATCTTTGGGGAGCCAAGAATAAATTGATTTGGGAGTTGAATAGCTCAGGAGAATACACAATAATAAGTGGATATAATGTAAAGAACCAATAAAATAGTAATATCACTAGAATATGGAGAGATATTTGGGATAGCCCAATCATTCCTAACATCAAAATATTAGTTTGGCTAGTAGGTTATAAGAGAATTTTATCCTGGGATAATCTTATGAAAAGGGGTTTTCATGGCCCCTCTCAATGTGTTCTTTGTAAAAAAGAGGAGGAGAGTATAGACCATCTCTTGGGACATTGCTCAATAGTCTGGAAACTATAGCAATGGATTATTAATATGTTTGGTAAATGCATGATGATGAATAGCAAAATTGAAGATTGGTTAAAGCAATGATAAAGCACCTATAAAAGTGAGGCTTTAAAGACAATATGGGATGTATCCAAAGATACAATACTTTGGACTGTATATTTAGAAAGGAATAGAAGAATATTCAAAGAAAAGAAAAGCAATTTTGAGGTAATACAGGAAGATATGTTTAGCCATAGAGGAGTTAAAACCAAATCTATCAACTCGCCCAGTACTTAATCTGTAAGTAAAGAGGCTTGACAGATGGAGTCAAGTCATTAAATAGAATCATGATGTTGGGTACAAGATAATTAAAAAGAAGACAAAGAATATAAAGTGGAAATCACAAGATGTGGATTTTGTTAATTTAAATTTTGATGGAGCACCTAAAGGAAATCTAGGACCAGCAAGAGGAGGAGGAATAATTAGAAATATAGAGGAGAGATTTTATATTTTTCCACTTTCAATAGTTGATTTAAGATAAATAATGAAGTTGAAGCTTGGGTGGCTTTAAAAGGATTAAAAGTATGTAAACAAATGGAATGGAATAGAGTATGGATGGAAGGTGATTCTCTCATAGTAATAAATGCAATTTTGAGGAAAGCAAAGGCTCCATGGAACATACAAGAGATAATTTTGGAAATTCAAGATCTTGCTAAAGAGTTTGAAGAAATTAGGTTTACACATACATTAAGGGAAGGAAACAAATGTGTAAATAGGCTAGCCAATATAGGGGTTTTGATTGAGGATCGTGAAATTAAATTCTCCTTTCCATAGTTAGAGGAAGAAGTAAGTTTAGCTGAAGCTGACACGAAAATATTGGCTGCCTAAATCTAATAATGATGAATATTTACTTTAATTTTTTCATAGGTAATATCTACTTTATTTTATAACAATAATGTATTTTCATATAAACTATTTATTATAATTTTTGTGGTTGCACTTGTGTTTCAGGAAGGAAACTAGTAATCTAGATTTTTTAAAGTGAACTATGATAGTGCATTGTTTTGGAAATATTACTCTACTAAGATGCAATGCAAAGATAGTAGAGGTAAAGTTTTGGTATTGTGAAGGCTGCTATAGAAAAATTTTAAGAAGGATGCTTAATTCTAGAATATTTGTATTCGTATAGAAAATTGAAAATATCCAAAAAATAAAAATCAATAATTTAAATATTTTATGTAAAATGATGTAGGTTTCTAGCTATAGCATCTCAATTGAGATGAGAAGTGTATCTATTTGTAAACTCTCAAGTTCTAAAGAAGAGAATTATAATTCTTCAAGGGTGGGGGACCCAAGTACAACCCCTTATTATCCAACCAACAAATAGCCACACATTTAGTAGGTGAGCACATGTTTTCTAGATTAAAGTGGATTATAGGGTAAATTTAATTAAAGTAACTTTTTGGGAGATATAAGGCAATGAATTATTTAATCCATGAATGAATGATTGGGAGAAATAAGAGATTAAATATTTAAATATTTAAATTAAAAATTGGTTTGAGTAAATTGAAATTTGAATTGAATAGAAATTTGGAGGTTGTGAAAGAGAAATTAATTAGGAAGACAAAAGAAGAAATTGAATTTGAAAAATTGATTGAAAATTTTGAAATTAATATTTGATTGAGATTGAATATGTTTTTTGAAAGAGAAATAAGTAGATTATGAAATTGAGTGATTGAAGATTAAAATTGAAAATTGAAGTGATTGATTTAAAGTGAAATTGATTTGTGGTCAAAGGGAGAATCAAGATGGAAGAAATGATTCAAAATACATTTTTTTAGGATAGTGAGGAGATGTTAAAAAAACTAATATTTTACACACAACATATGATAAAATTTTTGATGAACCAGGAGATATTCCAATAAACTCAAAGAGGAAATTATCTTTAATTCTCAAAGTAGCCAAAGATGAAAAGTTTACAACATTTGGCAATTATCTACATTCAAAACTAGTTGAAGAAAAATAAATGTCTTAAGATGCTATTGTACTACCTATTGATATAGGTATGATAATATATATGGCATTGCTTAATTTTCATATTTCTAAAGACAAACATGAAAAGTTGATAAAAAAAATTGACGAAGAAACCAGTAACAAAAGATATCAATTGAGACACAAATGACTTATGGTATATGATTACAAATGATCTTCTTCAAGAAATAAATTTGGGTGTAACCAAAGAATGTACAAACAATATTGATGAACAAGATGATATGTTGGTGCATTCAACATATGTTAACTTCAACAATAAGAATGATAATAAAAAGTCATTAGATTCAAACATTCATGGAATATATTTGTATGACTTACTTATAGGAATGATAGACACCAAGACAAAAGAACATATTCAATTTTTGAACATAAAGGAATACTAGAGTTAGCATCAGGAGAATGAAGACAAGAGACATATATAGAAGGCAAAAAGCCTTCACACCAAATAATTTAATACGGGGGGTGTTGGATGTATTACATTATTTGGTACCTTGAGTACCATTGTAAATATTTAGATTAGAAGTGTGTTTATTATTTATGTCAATAGTATGTGTCAAGTTATGAAGTGTGTTTATGTGTCATGTAATCAAGTGTGAGTTATGAGTGAAAGGTGTCATGTGTGCAAGTGTGAGTTATGTGTGAGTTATGAGGTGTCATATGTGTAAGTGAAGAGTCATGTGATATGTGTTAAGATTAAAAATGGGAGGTTATGTAATCATGAAAAACTTTATTATTATGTAAGAAAGGCATATGAAAGGTTGGATCTCCTATGAGTTTGAGGAGACCAAAAGTCGGGATTATTGAAAGTCTTATGTAAAGGTTAGAAGAGGGGCCGGCCTTTTGGAATTAATTAATTACTGAGGAACTGGCTTCGAGCACCAATCACCGACTATCGAAACCATAGATCTACTAGGATTTAAGGTAGATCTATGCTATGTAATTTGAATGTAAGAACTTTTGGATTATGATCGATAAAGCTTTTATTTTGGAATATTGAATGACATTTTATGTATGAGATTATGATCCTTTAAATATAGACTTGTGAATATTTTGGGTCCATTTTCTAACACAACATACAAAAAAATGTGAACAACAACAAATAAAAAGGTAATACTAAAATACCCAATTACTCATACACTTAAATATGAACTAGCAATCAATGCTCCCTTAAACGTTTTCTTCTCGTGCAAATGTAAAAAGTCAATCAAATTTTACCTCTTAATTGATAATATCATTGGCTATAAAATAGAAAATAATTTTACGGAGATGTCATCATTACATATGAATCAAACCTTAATGAAGTATAAAAGATGAAGAAAGATTTATGCACTGACCTAATAGATGAAAAAAGGGAGTTGACAATAACACTATATGTGCTACCTAAATATGTGCAAATGCACAAGGAGAAGATACTACTTAGAAAAGGAGTATGCATAAATTTTTTTGATACAATACCCAAAAAAATTTATGATTATAGAGATTGCTATTACACGTCACTAGCCAAGGATGTGACCACCATAAAAAGGTTCCCATAATTTCCCCATGCTACAACTTCATACCAAACACCACCAACCAATAACTACTAGTACAATATGAGATAAATACAATAGGAACCATAGCTTCAATCTTTTTAAATTATGGATGGTGGTGTTTGTTGTGATACAACATAGCGTGAAAGGGACCATCGATCACTTGAGATTTGTACCATCATCGTTAATCTGATGCACACTGATAGGATTCAAATCAGACTACTACCTTTGCAACATGTATGCCCCCAAGGTTTGAACCTAGGTCTCTTCTTGATATGTGTCTGGTCATATAGATAATTACCAATCCACCTAACCCTTGGGAATTGCTATCTCTTATTATTATATTATTTTTTGAGAAAAATCTAGATTATATTTATTCATTAATCGAAACATTACAATATTATGGGTCTAACACTGTCCACCAACTAAAAAACAAAATGATATGGATAAGGAGTAAAGCATCCATAACTGAATATATATAAGAATAGAAGTTAATAGCAACAAAAATACTATAGCTATATGTTGCTCAATACATTGGATATCAACACTCATCTGCGGGAGAGCTTGTTATATGGAGAAATTATGGGTGTGTCTTTCGTGCTATCTTTTGAAGTCTTCAAAGAAGAAATAAAAGTAATCAAAACCTAAATTTTCTCATCATTGTTAATTGCCTTATTTTTAGTTTCTTGTTGGACCTACATAAGATCTTGAACCATATGAGAAAGCTAATGAAGTTTGTCAATAACTTCTCAAGGTGTGTTGGAAGTACCATAGACTTGGAAATGAATGCGTCGCACATGTAACAAAAGTTTAAAGGTCAAATCTACTAAAACTATATCCCATGGAGGAGCAGACCCAATAAACACCTTTTTGCATCTGCACTTCCAAATGTGCTTGAGAAGTATGAGTCTACAAATATACTAGAGTTTGGGGCACTAATCCAGTTGAGAAAAAACAAGCAAAGAAAGCTTCCAAGATCTAGTGAAAGAGGGAAAAAGAAAAGTGTAGAAGACATCCCAAAATTGTTTAGACATGTCACAAAACCAAAACAAGTGAATAAGAGTTTCTAAATCATTACAAAAATTGCATTGAGGGAAAATGTGTAAAATCAAGGTCAAGATTTCAAAAGTTGGAAGTTTTTGATGCAAAATTCGCCATCCAAAAATTTGAGTTTTGGATTCAACAAGAACTTTCCAAATTTGAGTAGCAAGAGACTACCATTGGGCATTGGTAAAATTCACTTGCCACTTGACATTGAGCTTAGAATTTAAAGAAGGAGGATACAAAATATTTTTGTATATCCAACTAGAAGTAATGGAAGAGATTCTATGACCATTAAGCCATCTCCAGTCATTCCATATATTATGAATAGTTGTTATTAACTTTATAAGGACCTTACAAGGGATGGAAGCCACAACTAAGTCATAAGACTCTTTGAACCTAGAGGGAAGGGAGCAATAATTGTATATCTAGTTACAAGTAAGAATTGGGCAGCTACCTGAATCCCATATATCTCTAGTTCTATTAATTCCTTTCTTCATAAAAGCTAGACCATGAATAGCACTGCATAAAGCTAAAGGTTTATCATTATGGAGGATAAGTTTATTCCACAAAATACTGTTTAGATCGATGCTCAGAACATGTCTCAAGGAGTCAGACTTCCAAGCCAACAAATGAGAAACTAATTATCAAGCTTTCTAGTTTTGGGTAACTGGAGTAGATCCTTTAATCGTAAATTAAGGCACATTAAGGACCTTATCCTTCCAAGGGGTTTCTTTCCATTTACCTTTGTGAGTAGCTAGAGATATTCTGTAACAAAATAGGTGTTTCTAGTTTTCATCACCAATGATGGCTCTAGCAACCCATTTTGCAACCAAACTTTTATTCTAGGTAATTGGATCAATGATGCCTAGACCTCCTAAAGCTTAAGGTTGAGTGCAAAGTTTTCAAGATATGGGTATCATTCCTACCTCCCCATCCCATTTGATCCATAAAAATTTATGAATGGCCTGAGTTAATTTGTTATAGGCTACCTTGGGGGCCATCTAGCAATAGGAGTAATAAACATGATAGACTGCCATTATTTTATTTACAACTTGAATTCTTCTTGCGAAGGAAATAAACCGAGTTGGCCAAGCATTAAATTTTTTTGAAGTCTCCATAACCTAGTTCCACATATCCTTAGGAGAGATATTAATCCCAAAGGGAATTCCCAAATAATGCATAATCATACCATGAGGGATGATCTTCCACTTAATCGAGGAGTTGCATCCATGAGGAGAGGAAGAGGTATAGAAGACTTCAATTTTAGAGTCGTTGATTTGAGAGCCAGAGACATTAAAAAATAGTTGAACAATATCTTTAGCCATTTGCACCTCTTGTTGGGTACTTTAAAGAAAATTAAGAGAATCATCAACAAAATATGAGTTAAGAGCATGTTTATCCCCAAAAAGCTTAGTACCCTGAATGAGGCCATCAGAATGATACTTATGAAGAAGATAACTAAGAGCATCGACAACCAACATATACAAAAAAGGAGCAAGGGGTAACCCTATCTGATAGACCATTGAAGAGGGAAGGAGGGGAAAAGAGCTCCATTAACCTGAACACAAGCTGAAGAATCACCAAAGAGCATACCAATTTGATTATAGAATTTTGGACCGAAACCAAGCCAAGAAAGCATACTAAGAATAAAATCCCATATGATTCTATCATAAGCTTTGTTAAAATCTAACTTAACCAAGAGGACATCTTGATTGGAGTTGATAGCCTATTACGAAGTTTTCCAGGCCATCATAAGATTATCTAAAATATAATGACCTTTAAGAAAAGGATATTGTTCAGGGTGAAAAATCACTTGAGCAACAGTTTTGATTTTTAAAGCTATAGCTTTAGCTATGATCTTATACGAAACATTGAGGAGGGTAATAGGTCTCCATTTGGAGATTTGGTTATGAGTCGTACCTTTAGAAATTAGCTTGATAATCCTTGCATTGATATAAGATTTGAGGGAACTATTATGGAGAGATTCTATGTATACATGATGAAGATCAAAGGAAATAATATGCCAAATTTTTTTATAAAACTCCACTAGAAGACCATCCAAGCCAGAAGCTTTGTCATTCTTCATAGAAAAAATAACATTTTACAGATTGTTCATAGAGAGAGGATATTCTAGTTGATCCTGAATAATGGGGTCTACTAGGGAGGGAATATGTTCCTACACATATTGCATTAAGTTAAATTGGATTTCATCCCTTGGCTCCATTGCAAAAAATTGAGAGAAATGAGCTATAAAAAGATTCATGATAACGTTAGAGTCGAAAAGAGAATGACCTGAAGGATCCTCCAACTCAGTGGTCCTTTTCAAAATATTCTTATGTCTAAGGCAGTTAAAAAAAGATTTAGTTCTCTTGTCTCCCTAGGATATCCAATTGAGGTGAGATCTAACATGCGCCCCTCTAGCACAGTAAGACTCATAACTCTAGCTTGATTATCAATACTACTTAGATCACATTGAATAACAGTGTTAGTAGGGTCTTTGATAAGCATGAAACGAAGATGAGATATCTTCTTATGAAGGTGATTCTCTTGAATATTCTTTCTCATAGAAATAAAGCTCTCATACCATATAAGGGATGAAATCATATTGGAAATAGTTGTTTCAAACCATTTGATCCAACTAGTATTACTAGTTGGTTTGGGAAATCTATTCCAAACATGCTCTACCAGGCAACAATAGGCAAGACTGTCAAAGTGGGACATATTTAATTTGAAAGGAAACGATGTGGAATTAAGAGAGATAGAGGAAGTTTATGTAGAAGATAATATAGAAAGGTGATCAAACAAATTTGTGTGAGAAATGATGCAAACTTGCTCGTGGATGAAGAATTTATCCAAGAAATAATTACTGAAATAAAATCTATCCAGACGAACAAGCTTCCTAGAAAAACCTTGATGATAGTTGGACCACGTAAACCAATTATCTTTGTGAGAGGAGGCTTTACCAAATATAGGGTCATGCACACCTAAATGATTACGAGAAAACAACCAACTACTAAATTCAACATTACAAAGGGGTCTACTACCATTCCAACTTTTATCACTAGGATTCTCTATCATATTAAAGTCATCTCCAAGGATCCATTCTGCAGGAGGGAGAAAAATAGCTAACCATTCCCAAAGGGCTATATGACTATAAGGATCATTGGGAGCATATATAGAACAAAATCTAGTAACCTAAGATTTGAGAGTCAATCTAACCCACACACAATGGTGAGCAGGGTCTTCACCATGGTCTAGAATAACATAACAAAGAGAATTGTCTATGGAAAGGGTAACACATCCTTTATCATTAACATGAGAAGTAGTAAAGGTGGATGCATATCCACCACCAATGATGTCCATACAATTGGTGAGAGTGTGACCAGTGACTTTCAGTTCTTTAAGGAAAAGAACATAAATATAATTTTTAGCAACTACTTTTCAAACTTGAAACTTACAATAAGGGAGGGAGATTCCCCTAACATTCCAAGATAGAATATTTAAATTCATGAGGGGTGATTTAGAGGTTGCTCGACCTCATGAATTAGATCCTAGAATATATTTTCATTGATTGGCAATAATTGTGTGTTGTCCAAATGGGTTTGTTGAGCAAGAACCTTATTTTGAGCAACTTGAGAGAAGTATCTAGCAAGATCTTTGATAGAGGTTTTTTTCCTCTATATGGATGGAGTGATTTTTGAGGGGGGTTGATGAATATTTTTTCTAGCCTACCATTATCTTATTAGAATGTATTACATCATTTGGATATGATAGATTACTTTAGAGGGAAGTTATCTAGATGCTACATGCAGTATAATAAATGCACAAGTGTCGTTGTGCAAGTTGTAAGTGTGCAAAGTGTTTCCTTGCACAACTAGTTAGAGTGTTCGACAAGGAATCCATATTCCTATATAAATGGCCTCATAGCTCCTTTCATATTGTATCACTTTATTTTCATGTAATAAGTTACTTTACTATTCTGGTTTTTGTCTTGTAATATAATGAAATACTGCTAAAACTATCAATGGTATCAGAGCTACGATACTTAGAAATAGGAAATCACCGTTGCTTCTATTGAATCTATAACATTGTGAATTGAACTCGCCTTAGTGCATCAACCCATGCAAAAATTGCTACAGCTAATTAATAGGAATAAGAGCAATTGTAAACTTTGTTCATTTCAAGGAAACTAGATCTATATCATCTACAGTCAACCATTAAAGGTAAGCAGCTTGGGTGCAATCAGGTTCATTGATTGAACTTTAAAATTGAATTATTAGCATATTTTTCAAAGCACCTTATGTTAGATCAGAATTTGCAAAGAGGAAATATTGAATTACAGTATTCAAAAGTGCAAAAGAGAAAAAATCCTTTTAAGGTTCATTTGCACAAGTGGGAGTTGATTTCAAAATTTACAATCAACTACCTATCTTATATCTTGAAAAAAAAGACTAGATCCTACAACTGTGTTTGTAGTGAAATTTGCAAGAATTTATTCCAGATTATGTTTGAAAGGTTGCAGTGGAATTGTTAAGAGTATTTCTTGAGAAATTAGTGGACCAATAAGGCGAATTTTTTTTTTTTTTATTTGTGGAAAACATCCCAAAAGGGATGCCACTTTCGGGTAAGACCCAAGGAGGCAGGGGTATCCATTCCGCCAAAAACGCCCAGGACTCGGACCTGGCCTACCACCTTTGACATACTCAAGGAGCAAACAAACACACAAAACCAAATTAAAAAAAGAAAATAACAACAAAAATAATAAAATAAAATAAAAAACAAACTCCTTGAGTGTGTCAAAACCAAAAGCACAACCAAACACGCACAATAAGATAAAAGAAACCACAACACAAACCACATAGAAAAACACAAGAACCACATAACAAAACACAAACAAGACAAAAACAACAGAACACTACAAAGACATAACCCAAAAAAAAACATGAAAAATAAACACAACCAAAACCTAAAAAATAAAATAAAAATAAAAACAACCAACAACAGACAATAAACAAAAACAAAAAACATAGAAAACACTCACACATAAAAAAATGAAATAACACAAACAAAGAGAAACCCAAGAACAAGAACGAAAAAAACACAAGAACAATAACAATAAACATAAAAAAAAAACAAAAACACAAGAACAACAAAAAACAACACAAAGAACACAAAAACAAAACAAAACAAAAGAACCCACCCACCTTAAAAAACTAAACAAAAAAACAAAGAAGACAAAAGAAAAAAAAATGAACAAAACAATGACCTATCTAGACCAGAAGACTATTAATGCAAGAATCAACAGAGGAAACAAAATAAAGAATAGAATGAGCTAGGGAACTAAAAAAACTGAATGAACCAAAGAGAAACAAAAAAAAACAAGAAGAAACTAGGTACCTTCAGAACTGGAGCCATCCAAAGAAATGATAGAAAGAAGAGCTTCCCTAATTTGAGAAGCCCACCATATAGGAGGGTGGCCATAACAAGTAAGATCACCTTTGTCCAAAGCCCAATTAGCTAAAGCATCAACACTCTTGTTTTGATCTCTGACCACATGATTGTAATCAACTTTCAAAAATCCCATCCTGGATTAACTGAATCTTCTCAATAATTCTTTTTATTCTCCAATCCACCTTATGATTCTTAGAAGGAGTCTTCAAGAGATTAATCATAAGTTGAGAGTCGGACTCAACTAACACCTTTTCCCATCCAACCTTAGTAGCCTCCTGAAGGCCTCTAAGGATACCATACCCCTCAGCAAGGTTATTGGAAAGAATACCCAAATTCTCAGCAAAAGTAAAAACCAGGGAGCCATCCGAAAGTCTACCAATTCCTCCCACACTCGGCTTTTCCGGGGTTCCCTCTAGAGGCTCCATCAGTATTGACTTTTCCAAAATCCTTAGGAGGAGGTTGCCAATTTCTAGTCCTATCCATCTTACTAATACTCACATTCCCTTTAAGTTGGTTGCCCTTAGAAGGTTTAATCTTCAATCTTTGCATCACTTGATCCCATCTTTGGTGGGAGTTTTGGGGGTGATTAAGGAGATGATGGACTCATTCAACTAAGTTGGCTATGGTCTTTTGCCAAATATAGTGAATATCCTTCCTATCTTGATTAAAAATTTGGTTGTTCCTTTCATTCCAAATATTCCAAAGAAGAATGGTAGAACCCATCCAAACTAACCGCCTAATAAAATGATCAACACCCTCTTGATTAGGCCAATCCCTCCAAAGTCTGTTCAAAAGTGAAAAAATTGGACCACTGTAAGCCAAGTAAAGTTGCCATTCTCCTCCATAGCTCGGAGGCTAAAGTACACTCAATAAAAATATGGTTGATATTTTCTACATTCTCTTCACACATTTCACATCTAAAAGGGCCATGAAAACCACGCTTCATAAGTTGCTCACAAGTAAGCACCCTACGATGCAATAAAAGCCAATTAAAGAACCTCACCTTAGGCCAGAGCTTTTGAGCCCACAATTGAGAAAATATGTCAGAAGAATGGTTGGGATTATTATGGCATAAGGTCAAATAACCTTGAGCAACCGAATACTCACCCTTAGTAGTGTCGTTCCATCCAAAACAATCTTTTTCATGGGACCAAGAGAGGGATCTCATATGAAGGATGCCTTGGATATCTTGTCTTTGCCTTTCTGGGATTTGAATAGGCCAGTCCTCAATAGGGATCCAATATCTACCAACCTTTGAATTACCAGTATGGTACCGACGATAATTAGCCACCTTTATCCAATTAGCTCGGTGAAGCTCCTCCATCCAAGGCCTCCAATCGGGAAACCGAGTTATCAAAGGCTTGTGACCATCCCAAGAATCTGTCCAAAAATTTGCATGTTGACCATTATGAATGATCCAAAATAATTTTTTCTTTATCAAATCCTCACCAGTCTTAAGAACTGCTAAAATGGGAGAACCTTTGGTAGGAAGTTGATAGCGAACAAGGTCTTCGGGACTTTTGTTCTCAAGCATATTTAGCACGAAGATTATTGGCCCAAAGAGCATTGGGGTTATGCAACATCCTCCAATATAATTTAGCAGCTAAAGCTTTGTTGTTATTAATTGAAGACCGGAATCCTAACCCCCCTTCACTCTTAGGAAGACATAAAGTATCCCATTTCACCAAGGCCCATTTTCTTTTCTCCTTAGTACCACTCCAAAGGAAACGATGACTGATTTGATCCAATTCTCGAAGAACAACCTTTGGGATATTCAAAACGGAAGAAACATAAATAGGAATAGCTTGAAGGACTGATTTTACCAAGGTGATTCTACCCCCAGAAGAAAGCCACTTGTTGGTCCACTTTCCAATTTTCTTCTTGACTTTGTCCAACAACCAATTCCAATCTTTATTTTTCTGCCTTTGAATATTTATGGGAATACCTAAATAAGTGATTGGAAGAGAGGTCTTCTTATATCTTAATTTATCCAAGACCATGGCTTCCTGTCTAGCGAGAGCAGGTGAAAGAAAATAACTTTAGATTTGTCTTCATTGATCAACCGCCCGATAGCCTTAGAAAAATAGCTAATGATTTGCTTAAAATTAGAAGCTTCCTTAACTGTAGCTTTACCTAAAAGGGTAGAGTCATCCACAAATTGAAGATGAGAGATAGGTCTAGCTCCATGAGCAATGGTAACTCCCTCAAGGGTTTTGTTTTCCCTCTTTTTGGTTATAGTCCTACCCAAGCATTCAACAAGAATGATGAATAAATAAGGGGATAGCGGGTCACCTTGCCTGATACCTCTGGAAGCTGGGAAAGACTGAGAAGGCCTGCCATTGATAAGAACTAAGTAGGAAACTGAAGAGATACATCCCATAATCCAATCCATCCAATCCTTAGAGAAACCAAATTGCCTCAAAACTTTGATAAGGAAGTGCCAATCCACTCTGTCATAAGCTTTGGATAAGTCTAACCGGATGAACATAGAAGGAGAATTTTGCATATCCATGGAATGGATGGCTTCCTGAGCAAGAACTATCTCATCTACTATTTGACGTCCTTCCACATATCCCCCTTGCTCTGGGGAAATAATCTTATGTAAAAGAGGCTTCAACCTTTCTGCCATGATTTTAGTAATAATTTTGAGAAGAAC
This sequence comes from Wollemia nobilis, assembly GCA_028583015.1. Taxonomy (NCBI): domain Eukaryota; kingdom Viridiplantae; phylum Streptophyta; class Pinopsida; order Araucariales; family Araucariaceae; genus Wollemia; species Wollemia nobilis. Next base: position 525,288 of record JAQPPZ010003624.1, read on the forward strand.
ATTACATAAAGCAATAGGTCTAAAAGCTGAGATATGATCAACCTCTTGAGCTTTTGGAACAAGAGTAATATAAGTTTTATTGATAACCTTCAAAATTTCTTTGGATTTCCTGGCTTCTTCCACCACCTCTAATAAATCAACATGAAGGATATCCCAGAACTCTTGGTAGAACTCAATAGGAAAACCATCAGACCTGGGGTTTTCCCTTTTTGCATTTTAAAAACTACTTGTTGAAGCTCATTGATAGTAACAGGAGCAGTCAAAATAGAGTTCTCCTTAGAAGTGATAAGAGAAGGGATTGCTTGAAGAACATTTTGTTGAGAAGCTGAGTCAAGAGGAGTAGCAGCAAAAAGATTGGAAAAGTAATCAACAACAATAGAGTTCATGCCATCCCAAGTATAAACAACATCTCCAGAATCTGATTTTAAGGAAGAAATAAAGTTGTGAGATCTTCGAGCTAGAAGAGATTTGTGGAAGAAATTTGTGTTTCGATCTCCTTCTTTGAGCCATTGAATTCTAGATTTTTGCTTCCATAAGATTTCTTCTCTTTTTTCCCATTCCTCTAACCGAGTTGTGAGTTTAATTTCATCTGCACTTCTCTTCTCCGTGAGGCCATCTAAACGGATTTTCTTATTCAAATTTTCAAGATGAGCAATAACTTCATGTTTTTTTTTATGAACATCCCCAAACTCTTTCCAGGTTCCAAGTCTTGATTTTGGATTTAATGTATTGCAGTCTTTTGGCAAAACAGAACATCTTAGTCCCATGCCTAGGTTTACCTTCCTTCCACCATTGTTGCACACGAGGTCTGAAGGAAATGTCTCTAAGCCACATTAATTGAAAACGAAAAGGAGAGAAACTCACATTGGTTTTCCACATTTCCACCATGATAGGCCAATGATCCGAACCAACATTATTAAGAGTCTTCACTTTAGGAATGTGACCATGGATTAAGAAATTTTCAGAGAGCAAAAACCTATCCAATCTCTCCATTATACAAGCTAAGCCTTGCCTTCTGTTAGACCAAGTCATAAGGCCATTATCTGGTTGGATATCCACAAGATGGAGGTTTGCAATATATTCGCTCATGAGGTCAGTACTTTTGTCCAAATTTCTATTTCCCCCCATTTTCTCATCTAGAGAGAGGATGGTATTGAAATCTCCTCCGATCAAGATCCAAGCTTTAGGAAAATGAGAGATAATATGAGTAATATCCTTCCACTGTCTTCTTTTTTCCTCCAAAGAAGTCGGGGCATAAACAATAATGCAGAGCATAATCTGGTTGGAATGTCTACTTTGAATAGCTATAGCCAACAAACCCCAACTGCCAACCATATGGTGAATAACTACCTCTTTTGGGTCCCAAAGACAAGCAATGCCACCCGAAGTCCCTTGGGAACTGAGGGAAACCACTTTTCCAACTGGCCAAATTTTACTGGCAATTAAGTCCATATCCTCCATTGACATTTTTGTTTCTTGAAGGAAAACAAGATGTGGATGATTTATCTGAATCATTCTTCTAATTTCATTTTGTTTTGAAAGACTTCCTTTGAGTCCTCTAATATTCCAAGTGATGATCTTCATTAATACCAGGGCTAAAAATGTTGGGAAGGGCATTAATCTTACCTTCCTCTACAAGCTTTTCACCTTCTTTTACCATATGATATTGATTGGTCTTGCGACCTACTTTTTGATTAGAATCCATCTTCAATTTTTTTTTCCCTGTTTCTTGACTTATTCCAATTGAATCCGAGATGGCTTCTAACCTTGAAGAATGCTCATACACAGCCAAAATTTTACTAGATGGTTCAATGGAGTCTATATTGGGACTTGCATTATTTGAAGTTTTGACATTTGAAATATTGTTTTTCTTGTGTAAATTTTCTCCTTTTTTTTTCTCTTGAAAACCTTTGATTTGTTGGTTTGTCTCTGAGTTCTTTCCTTCATATTTAAACTGTGTTTCTAAGATTTCAGTTTCCATTATTTCCTCTTCCTCACTTGGGACATCATTTGTGGAAAGGATTTCAAACATATTAGCAAATGACTTTGATTGATCCTTCATTACTAGTTTTTTCTGAGTGTTCTTCTTCTTAGGTATTTGGAAACCTGCTGAGTTTATATCTTCTTTCTTTTGATCAGGAATTTTATTTGGGCAAGCACTGGCCAAATGACCATATTCATGGCAAATTCTACAACGAAAAGGAATGTTCTCATAGTCCACTACTTGCTCCCAAGTGTCTTCCCCAAATTGTAATGTGATATTTTTAGGTAGGGGTTTGTCAAAATCCATTAAAACACAAATTCGAGCATAAATAATATGTTCAAAATTTTGAGTACAATCAGCAGACATCATAAAAGTTCCTAAAGAGTTTCCAATTGAAGAAAAAATAGTAGGATTCCAAAATTCAATAGGGAGGCCAAAGAGTCTAACCCACACGGGAGCTATAGAAGGCATCTCTTCTTCGGCTTTAAATTTAGTATGCCAGGGCTTCATGAAAAGCCCTGCCCTTCCAAAAAACCAAGGACCCCCTTGAAAAGTTTTCTCTCTATCTTCATTATTAGCAAATAAAACAAGAAAATAACCATTTGGATAAATAGAGATTTGTAACTCACCTTTAGTTTTCCAGACTTTTTGCAGCCCGGACTTTGAAAGCAGATAGACTCGGATGAAAACCCACGAACCGACAAATTAGTCCTCTTTTTTCCAAATCTTCAATGCCAATCTGAATGTTACCCATATCAAGCTTAACAATAGGAGTTCCATCAACTGCTTTAAGACATCCTGACTCTGTTTTCCTGGGATCAATCTTAGGCATTCTTAGAGGTTTATGAGAAGCCCTAGTATTGATATTAGCATTGGGCTGAGGTTGTCCACCACGAAGGGCATCCCTAAAATTCATTTTTGGGACCGAGTCTTCAAAATTCTTACCCTTGACAGGGGTTTTCATAGTAGAATTATTTTGTGGGTGCACCTTAGCACCAGATTCACTTGAGATATGAGCCATTTTTTGATCAACTACTTGAAACTTATTTCGTGGTCTCTTTAATCCTTGCCCTAGACGCCGTGGAAAGGTATGGTTTTCACTTTTCTTTTGTGCAACAAATTGGAAGCCGTTGTCACTCAAGTTCACAGTATGATCTGTTGAAAGACAAATTTCTAACCCATCTTGTATCCCCTGCAACATTTCTTGCTAAAATATTGAGCATAAACCACAAAAATATTGGCCGCTAGGGCCCGAAGGCCCTAAAAACCAACCTCCGGAGCTGCTTGCACTCAACCCAGATGAAACCCTCGCATAGCCGCTTGCCAAATATATCGTTCACACATAGGGATGCGCTAGGATCTGTGTTGCTCCAAATGATATGAAAATTGGTGGAGATGTTCTAGGGTTTTTCAGGCATCTACCCTCAAAATTTTAGCTCAATCCGAGTTCGGATGAGTGAGATATGGCCGAAACGAGTTTGACAGTTTGGGCAGTCCTGCGAAAAACGTCTCTACCATTCAACTCCCCAATAAGGTGAATTTATTGTTACCATTTAAAGTGCATCTATTAAGCACCATTCTAGTTTTTTTTAACTAGTTGCTCTCAATTATTTTGTGTTGTTAAGAAGCACAAAAAAAATGCAGCACTTTTATGGCCAAAAGAAGCCACCATTACAAGCAAAAAGGTGGAGTAGAAAACCACCATTGAAATCCTTGAAGGAAGCCTCAAATCGAGACCTTGAAAGTCTCAAGATTCAAGGAGAATATAAGGATTTTTTTATTTTCAACACGGAGTGTAGGAATCGTCATTTCATTAGCTTGGATTGACTATCATCCAAAAGAAGCAAGAAGAATTATAAAAATTATTCATTTTGGTGCAAGATTTACATATTATAAAGGACACCTCTTTTGTTCCTTGGAATAACAAAAGTATTAATATTTACAAGGAGGTAGAAGGACGTTTTTATCCAGCAAACTTGAGACCAAGGGAAGGAGCTATCAAAAAGCTCACACAAACAACAGATTTATGGCCAAAGGAAGAGTCGCCAAAGAGCTCACATATCCAAGATTTTAGGTTTTTAAACACATCGTTTTCCTCTGTCAAATTCAGCCCTATAAGCAACATGTCACCTGCAATAGTGGAGCCATTGAAAGAAGGCATTATCACTCATGCTTACGTAGAAAGAAGGGCAGCATTCAGTGACAGGTTATCTATGTAAAGATAAAGCAAAAGGATACTCATTGGTTGTTATAACCTTCATTGAATAAAGGTAAAAATCGATATTAAAAACCTGCAAATAAGTGTAGAGATAAGAGCTATACCTAAGGCATCCATTGAAGCGAACGTCCACCAAAATAAGAGCTCAAAAGTGTGCCATAAGACCGTGAAGCAATCCAGCTATAGTTTTCTGTCATCCTCTCCAAGTCAATGTGCAAAATGAATCTTGTGTATCAAGAAACATAGCAAGCTCACATAGGGTGCAAAGATAAAGGAAAAATTAGGGTTGCAAACTCATCTTAGAAGCATTAGAAAGAAGGCTTGCATGCACAAGCCACTTGGCACAAACTCTCTACGTCTCCCAACATTCAAGTGCTCACCTAAAGGGAGTTACATTCATTTGAGGGAGTTAATATTCTTTGGAGGTTACCACAAACCTCATCTTGGAGGTTACCACAAACCTCATCATTGTTGAAGGAATGTTAAAGACGTCTATCTTGTAACGCTTTGCATGATACTTGTTACGAATCCCATCTTACTTAAGACACCGATATTGGAGAACGAAGTATATAGTAGTGTGAAGCAGAATGCAGTAAAGCAAAGCAAGGGAGTAGTCAAACGGAGTTAAAGCATTAAGGAAAAAACAACTATTTCAAGTCATACACCATTCAACGGTGTAAGAAAGACACTTAAGACGTTATCATAAAACTAGAGAACAACACTTGCATTTGGAGAAGCCTTGCAAGGCATATCCCAAGGTATCTTTCAACACTAGTTGTAGAGGAGAAGGATCGCCAATCAAGGAACAAATCAACACCGATCAAAGAGGGCTTTGACTGCCCATGAGCACTACACAACACGTAGCAATGAATTTGTCGACGCATAGCTTAAAGAACTATTGAGGTAAAGGTTGATTTTTTAAGCTTATTTTTAACATAAGGTTTTTGGAGTTATAAGGGAGCATTTAATCTTCTATTGCAATATTCAACATTAAAGATTTATTAAGCAAGCATACTTCAAATTTGTTAATATTTACAAAATTTATCAAGGAGAAATAAGGGTTATTATTGAAATTTAAATTACTTGTAAATATTATTTTCTAATTTTTCCAGATTTGGGAGTTATAAAGAATACAACATCAATCTTAGGAATTGAATATTAGAAAACATTAAAATCAGCCAAAAAGGGATATTTAAAGAGGTTTATTCAAGTTTTCTAAGGTTGATATTTTTATGGTAGTGTTGTCTCAAAACACTTAAAGGAAGGAAAATAAATCCAACTTCAAAACCTCTTCAAAGAATTGAAAATAGCGCTTAGTTCAATAGGAGTAATAAGGAGATAAAAAAGTTGTTTTTGTATTTATAAAATTTTACAAAATCAACTTAAAATTGAACTACAATTTACAAAAGCACTATATTGATCATATATCCTATCCAAAACATCCTAGGGAGTCATAAGGTATTCTACAAAACTTGATAATATTAGCATCTATCATTATCAAGCTCTGAATTCATTCACTATGGATTATTGGTATATAGACTCAAGAGCAAGCAAGCATATGACTGGGAACATTCATTGGTTCAATTATTTAAAAAAGGTACATGAGAACCTAGTTGCTATAGCAAACAACAAGACATATGAGGTAAAAGGAATAAAAAATATTTTGGTAAATCTAGGAGATGGAAAAGGAATAATAAAAAATGTACTATATGTTCCAGGATTGACTACTAATCTACTTTTTGTTTCTCAACTCATGGATCAAAACATAATTGTTGAGTTCAAAGTTTTCAATGATAAAAAATAATGTCACATCTCTAGGCAAGAAAAAAGGATAGCATCAGGTCTCTACAAAAATGATCTATTTGTTCTAGACACTACTACTCACTCAACACTTTCAGTCAAAGCTTCAAATCTATGGCACAAGCACCTAGGACATATAAGTGAAACTTCAATGAAGGAATTATTCAAGAAATTTTTTTTAAGCGAAAAACCCCTTGTGGGCCGTCTTGGTCTGAGAGACCACGAACAGGGGGTTCTACACCGTCAAAGTCACCCGGGAGTCGCACCCGACCCTGCCCGCACCAACATTATCAATTGGATTTTGGATACCCAATTCAGATTTTTGGTAGGGTGGAGATTTGAACCTGGGACCTCTCTTGGAGTATTTCCCTCTCCTCTCCAACTCACCTACAACACCTGGGTGGAATTATTCAAGTATAAAATGCTTGAAGTATTACCCAATTTATCTCTAGAGACTAATGTATGTCCAAAAAATTTAGCAGGAAAAAAACATAGAATTCCTTTCGAACTACGTAAACACAAATCCCAAAAACCTCTTGAGGTAATATATACACATTTATGTGGGCTAATGAAAGTTGATAGTGTTGGAGGACATAAATACTTTCAGTTATTTGTTGATGATCACACTAGGAAAATGTAGGTATACTTCATGAAATACAAATCAGATGCATTTAGTCATTTCAAATAGTTCAAACTCAAAGTAGAGAAAGAATAAGGAAAGACTATAAAATCACTTCTTTCAGACAGAGGAGGAGAATTTATTTCTAAATATTTTGACTCGTTTTTAGAATAAAATGGAATTAAAAGACAACTCAATATAACATATTCACCTCAACAGAATGAAATTGCAGAAAGAAGAAACATGTCAATAATGGAAATGGTTAAGTGCATGTTGAAATAGGAACAACTTGATCACCAATATTGGGTAAAAGTGGTACAAACAACATTCTACATACAAAATAGACTACCCACAAGAGTACTCAAACATATTACACCAAAAGAAGCATGGTTAGGAAAAAAGCCCAACATAGAAAAATTAAAAATCTTTTGATGTGAAGCCTATATGCATATTCCAAAACAAAAGAGGACTAAACTATATGACAAAACCATAGTAGCAATATTCGTTTGTTATGACAATGAATCAGGATACAAAATACTCGATCCATCTAGAAAAAAGGTTTATATTAGTAGAGATGTAGTCTTTGATGAAAAAGTCAAAGTTGACACAAGAAAATCCAATGGTGACACATTTCTTCTAGATTTGTTCGAAGAAGATACAATAAGTGAAGAGTCAAAATTAGAATCTCAAAAACAGGGTACAGAATATCCTAGAAGAGAACTAGTATGGCTTATAGATACACTTAGAGAACCAAATCTAGAAAGGATGTCATATCTTACTACTACAAGACCTCAAACTCACAGCGTAACCAGAATAAACAGAGGAATATCAGGTAATATAGCAGAACCAACATCAACACTACAGGCACTAAATGATTCACACTGGAAAGCAGCCATGGAATCTGAACATATGTCACTTCAAAAGAATAAAACATGGAATCTAGTGGATTTACCCCTAGGAAAAAGGGTAGTAGGATGTAAATGGGTTTACAAGGTCAAATATATAGCAGATGGAACACTAGACAAATACAAGGCTTGTTTAGTGGCCAAAGGATGTACTCAAACAAAAGAAATAGTTTATGAAGAAACATTTGCACCAACAACAAGGATGACTACTATCAGAATATTTTGCGCACTAGTGGCACATAAGGGATGGAAAATTCATCAGATGGATGTAAAAAGTATCTTTCTTAATAGTGACTTAGAATAAGAAGTCTATATATCACAACCATAAGGCTTTATCACTCAGGGACAAGAAGATAAGGTATGCAGATTAACTAAATATTTATATGGTTTAAAGCAAGCTCCCAGAGCCTGGAATATAAAGATCAACAATCATCTACTACAGTATAAATTCAAAAGAAGTTCATCAAACCCCAGTTTATATACAAAGAAAATTGAAAATGATATCCTAATTCTAATAGTATATGTTGATGACATTGTGATTACTGGAAGCTCAAAGAAATTGATAAGAGATATAAAAAAGGATCTAGAAAAGGTATTTGAAATGACATATCTAGGGTTAATTAGTTACTATCTTGGTCTAGAGATTTATCAAGGAGAGGACATAATAGTAATCACTCAATCAAAATATGCAAAATCCGTTATGGAAAAATATAGAATGATAGAATGTAAGCCTAAAGATACACCAATGGAATAAGGGATTCAACTGTCAAAAAATGATGAAACACCACTAGTTTCAATGATATTATATCGTCAGTTGATTGGAAGTCTTCTATACCTAACAAATGATCGGCTAGATATTGCATTTGCAATAATTTATCTATCACAATTCATGCAAGAACCAAGGGAAAGTCATTGGAAAACTACAAAAAGGATACTGCAATATATTAAGAAGACTACAGACTATGGACTATCCTATTTAAAATATGTCAAAGGATTTTTTCTACAAGGATACTCAGATTTAGACTATGTTGGATCCATTGATAATAGAAAATCTACCTCAATATATATCTTCTACCTCGGATCAGGACCCATATCTTGGAACAACAAGAAACAACATACAATAGGACAATCATCAATTGAAACAGAATATCGAGCAGTAATAGATACCACCTATGAAGCTCTATGGCTACAATACATACTAGTCGACATGGGAATTAAACGAACTCTAACCATGATATTCTGCGACAATCAAGGAGTACTGAACCTAATCAAAAATTCGATCATACATGAAAGAATAAAGCATATTGAAGCACAATGTCATTTCATTAGGGAACACTTTCAAAATAAACACATCATCATTGAGTATGTGCCTAGAGCAGACATCTTTACAAAAGCACTTGGAAAGATCAAATTTCAAAAATTCAGAGATCATTTATGAAATTCAAAAGAACCTCATACCAAATAATGTAATACATGGGGGTGTTAGAATATATTACATCATTTGGATATGATAAATTAATTTAGGGGGAATTTATCTAGATACTACATGTAGTATAATAAATGCACAAGTGTCATTGTGCAAGTTGTAAGTGTGCGAGGTGTCCCCTTGCACAACTAGTTAGAGTGTTGGCCAAGGAATTCATATTCCTATATAAATGGCCTCATAGCTCCATTCGTATTGTATCATTTTATTTTCATGTAATGTGTTATTACTTTACTGTTCTAGTGTCTGTCATGTAATATAACGAAATGCTGCTAAAGCTATCATCTCCACCCATCTGTCATAAGATTGTCTTTCAAGAGTTACGATGAAGGAACGAGAGCTAACTCAAGACTCATGGTTGAATTTGGTGGGGCTTGTGGATTAAAAAGAGTATCTAAGGATTTAGTTTGAGTTGTGGAAGAGGCAAGAGGGTTCTTGGGGGGCATGACCTCATAAGAAGAAGGTTTTTTAGGAACAGAGGGGTGTTGAGGGCCATCGATAGGGAATTTCTTGACTAAATTTTTAGTTGCAGCTTCCACATGAGGGCCATTAGTTGGGATTATTTCTACAATTTTTTTAGCGATCACTTCCATTTGTTCCTTTTTAGCTATTTTTTTTGGATAATTTCTAATCAGGGGTCCAACTTCTCTACAGTAAAAACATGCATTAGGTAAATTTAGGTAGATAAGAGGTTGACTAACATGGAAACCTAACCCATTGAGGTCAAGGGAGGGGGGCAACGACTTGGATATGTTCATTTCTACACAAATACGAGGGTGCACTCTATAATTAGATAATTGTTTTGACATAGGATGAGACCACAAAACCTTACCAAGAAGAGCAACAATTTTATTAAGAAAGGGGTGACATGAAAGAGATAAAAATGGCAACTCTATCCAAAGAATGTATTTTGCCCTAAAGGGACCCTTTGGATGAAAATCCAAAGACCAACCTTGCAGATAACAAGTTTACCCATAGATAACCCAAGTTCCGTATTGGAGAGCTTTTTTGGCATGTTCAAGATTTATAAAGGAGACTGCTATGTACCCCCTTTCTAACCGTTGATTACCCTTAACTATCCAACCTCTAGTATTTTCCCAAACCCTCCTAACCCATTTGAGAAATCTAGCCTCGGGTGGTATCCCCCATAAATAAAATAAAATGATAGTACATTTAGACAAGTCATTAGCTACTTCAACAAAGGAATTAGGAAGAACAACTAAAAGGGGCTTACCTTGCTTTGCATGCGGTTGAGGTTTTATTGGGTTAGGGTTTGATGGGTCAACATTATAGCCCTCTGGTAAGCTCCTCTCGCTCTCCAAATTTGTAGGCTTCTCCATGGAATTGTTTGCAAGGTTCCCAAGGGGAGTCAAGGGAACCTGAGATTCAAGATCATTGAGGGATGGAGTTTCGTCCATCATAGAAACCTCACATCTCGTGCGAAATATTTTTTTGTACCCAAATGCTTCTCCACTAAAAATTTGGGCTTGTCATTGGATGATGATGATTGTCCCAATTCTTCGCTCTAAGCCCTAAAATATGCACAACTTTCGACAAACTTCAAAGATGGGTAAAAACCCTAAAAATAGCACAAAAGTACCCTATTTTTTTTCACAAATCTTTGAAATATTTGGATGTTCACCAATGGAAGGAAAATGCTCTTGAAATGTTGAAAGATGAAATCGTGAGCACTCTTGAAAGCAAAAGCGGACACAAAAGGGCTCTACGAAATCCTATTCATAAAGCAAAAGTAGCCCTAGAAGGGTTGTTCAGGATCCTATTCAGAATACGCATTGTTGTTCTGAAAATCTCAACTCCCAAGATCACTATCTCTTATTATTAAAAAAAAAAATTCAGAGAACCCTCAAATTACTTCTTATTTGCACCTACAACATGCATGGTTAAAAAAAACCCTCTCACACACACATTTGTATGACAAGGACTAAGTTCCTATGTGATCCTTGTTTACCAAAATCTATGCGTCAAACTTATTTTAACTATAATTCGAATGTTGTAATTAAATGGATATTTTCACTTGTCGTATCAAATAAACCTAAAAAACTAAAAATAATTGTGTCCATAAAAGTTATAAATATAAAAAATAATTAAAAAATGTTCAAATTTAATTTTAGATATGTGAAGGTGGAAAAACTAAAGATAATCCCCAATTTTTTTTTTTAATTTGGTTAGTGTGAGAGACTCTTATGACCTACGCTCAGGGTTGGGCATCTCCATCCCACCATGACCTCTCATAAGGGGTAGAGTTGAGCTTATCAACAAGGAATTTAACACACATCCATATATGTGTGTCACGGTTTAAACTTTGAACCTACTAAAGAAGAACCAAAACCCGAACCGTTGCATTGTCTCTCGAAAAAATAAAATCTTAACTAAAAACAACTCCAACTCTAATGTTAAAATAACATTGAGGGCTTTTAAAATTTAAACATTACATAATTATTTCTTCTAGATATAATGCGATTGAAAACATTTATATTTAATTAACTGAAAGGGTTGGACCAAGGATAGGCTGCTACCAAGGATCCTGTTAACTTCATTTTCACCCATTGGGCTATGGTTTTAGAGTTTTCATACCAATATATATAATTAGTAGTATTTTTTTTATTAGGTGGATGAAGGAGTTTTGAAAGGGCCTCCAAACCTATTACAAAGAGAAACTAGTCACTAAGAGAGTGACAATGAACATCAACATAAAAAGGGGCTACACCCAGGTAGACCCGAGCGACACTTACATCAACATAATTTAAAATTTAAAAATCAAAATATTGCCCAACCGAAAAAGAGTTCGATATACAAAGTGAAGCAAATTAAACAACAAAAAACCGTCGAAGGGTTAAAACTACTAATTTAAACGGGTTTCTCGCCTAGTCGATCTAGAAACAAGTGCCAAAATTTGAGAATGGAAAACCACCAAAAATGAAACCAAAATTTTATCCTGGTTTAGAGTCTAGTAAAACAATTCAAAAATCATTCTGCCAAGTTTCTCAAATACCAGGCCATCATCTGGAGAGACGATCCAATAATGAAAACCCATAGCTCCATCAAAAATCAGGAGGATTTTAGACCCAACAATCGAGTCCATCAGATCCAGTGCTTGAGGAAATAGAGTCATCCCATAATCCACCAAAAACAAGAGGATTAGGGCCATAAAACCAGTCATCTTGAACCCAAAGAAAATCATCTTGTTTGGATTTAAAAGAGGGTGATTCCTGAAATTTTAAAAAATATCATGAAATCCCCCTTAAATAGAGTCGAACCTTGGCCTCCAAATAAGCAACAAGCAAATTACCTTCTTTTGACATCATTAGCTAGTTGGATTAAGCCTTCTAGAAACTCCTTGTTCCAAACTGTGATGCCATTTTGAGAGGTGCCCAAGTTAACCGACAAATTGACTGAATTGTTACCCTCCCTAAACACATGTTGGTACTAGATAATTTCAAATGTTTGGGCTAATTTATGCACTTCCTCCAATAGGTTTGAGATTATCCAAGTTGGAGTCTACATGGCTAGTTTGGGTTTTGATATTTTTAGCAAACACCAAAAAAATTCACCCCATCACATCCCTAATAATGCCACCTGCTCCAACCCGACCTGGATTACCTTTAGATGCACCATCAAAGTTCAATTTTAACCACCCAAGAGGGGGTAGTTCCCAAATAGTGTCTGCTCTTACGGGTTGATGAATTCTTGGGACCAAAGCAATAGAAGATTTAAAATCCAAATTCTTTTCTATCCCAACTTTCGTACCAACATTCCCTACATCTAGGGATAGGAGATAAACATTCTCCACCATGGCAAGGATAGTCTTAACAAAAACTAACTTTGGGCGATGAGAAGTGTTCTTAAAAGCTTTGGAATTTCTTTCCTTCCATATCCACCACCATAGATGAGGGAGGACAAAGGATGTGAATGATCGAATTTGAGAAAACAAATAGGGAGTGCTCCATTGCTCCACATGGGAATTTAATTCTTTAGGGGGAACCCAATCCATTCCCACCAAATGAAGCAACATCCCAAAAACTTCTTTCTCATAGGAACACTGTGAAAATAGATGCTTAGGAGATTATTCTGCCAACCCACACAAATAACATTTGTTGGGTAAACTAAGACCTCTCTTCTGTAAATTATCCAACATTAAGCACTTTCCCTACACAACCAACCAAAAAAATATATTCACTTTGGGCGTGAGACCTTTGTGCCAAATTTTCTTAGCTGGCAACCAAACCCCTTCATGATCGTCAAGAAGTGCATATGCCGATTTGACCAAGAAACATCCATTATTTTTAGCTTCCCAAACCAACTTATCTTGTTTATATTCAAAGACTATAACAATGAATTTTAGCAATTTTGAAAGGGCTTTACAAGCAGATTCCTCATCTTGAGACCAGTCTGGGAAGGAAAGAGGTTTCCAATATTTTTTGTCGTTCACCATCTCAAAGTAATCATAGACCCTTGATTTGAAAGCCTGTGTTGTGATAAATTCAGCTTGAGAGAAGGTAGGAATGGAGTTTAAAGGTCTATCTGCTGCCCACCTATCTCTCCAGAAATTGATCCTCTGACCATTACCTAGAAGCCAACAACCACCCTTTAGAACATCTGCTCGACATTTAACCATTTTTTTCCAAAACGTAAAACCTTGGTATGGGTTAGGATAAAAAAATTAAAATCCTCGTTCTCCAAGTATTTGGATTTTAAAATTTTTACCCAGTTTGTATTAGCACTTTGGGCCAACTTCCACCCCTGCTTAGCTATGAGGGCCATGTTCATTAAACTCATTTTCCTCAAGCCAAGTCCTCCCATATCATTACAACTGCAAACTTGATTCCAAGCTACTAAGAAAAACATTTTTTTGTGTTGATATTTGGACCAATGAAAGGAACGTTGAATCTGCTCTAATTTTCTAAGAATTATCCCTGACACCTTGAATAGAGAAAGGAAATAAACAGGAATGCTTTGTAAAGTAGTTTTAACCAGAAGGGCCTTACCAGCTTGGCTCAAGAGCACCCCTTTCCACCTCGCTAGCTTCCTCTAGACTCTCTCCACCATAGATTCCCACAAAGAAGATTGACTCCACCTTTGAAGAGTGGCATTCCTAGGTAAACATATGGAAGAGAATCAATCACACACCCTAGGATATCAAAAATTTTCCTTTACCTTCTAACTGGAGTGTTGAAAAAATAAATCTTACTTTTTTGAAGCTAATCTTCTGCCCAACAACCTGCTCATAGTTCAAAATAATAACTTTAACCACTCGAGCTTGCAAAATCGAAGCCAAGAAGAACAACAACGTATCATCCACAAATTGACAATGTGAAATTAGATCAAAATCACTTGCAAGGTTGATGCCTACTATAGAAAGGTCAACTTTGATAGCTCTTCCCAAGGATTCTACCAATAGGATGAATAAATAAGGAGATAAGGGATCCCCTTTCCAAAGACCCCTACAACTCCCAAAATAGCCCATCAAGGATCCATTAACAATGATAGAAAACTTCATCGATGAAATGCAGGATTTAATCAAACTCAACCATTCCTGATTAAATCTAAATTTCTCCATTACTTTTAGAAGAAATTCCCAAGAAACCCGATCATAGGCCTTATCCATGTCAAGTTTCAAAAGGGTAATTGGTCTACTGCTCTTATCCAGAGAGTGTATCAGTTCATGAATTTCAATTATACCATTAAGAATTAGTCTTTTGGCCACAAAACCACTTTGAGGTAAATCAATAATACCTGGAAGGTGGACTTTCAATCTATTTGCTAAAGTTTTTGTAAGAATTTTCAGCAACATGTTGCAGAGGCTGATGGGCCTGAAATCCTTGAATTCCTTAGCACCTTTCATCTTAGGAATAAGGACAAGGAAAGTAGAGTTGATGTCAAGTGGAATAAAATTCGATGCCTGGATTTCCTTCATGGCATTACAGATATCTTCTCCCAAAATGTGCCAAAACCTCTAGAAAAAATGGGTGGGAATCCATCCGGTCCTGGAGCTTTGAGGCCCCCATCGAGAACATCGCCTTCCTAATTTCCTCATCACTGAATGGGGTACACAAAGCAGAGTTCATTTCTACCAAAACCAAAGTAGGGATGTTTCAAAGAAGTCTCTCTTTCGTGAGTAGGTCCTTGTCTTCAATGACACACAAGAGATCTCTAAAATACCTAACTGCTTCATTCCTAATATCCTCAATATCTTTGAATACCATCCCATTAGCACAATGGATTTCTCTAATCTTGTTATTGCTTCTATGCCTCAAGGTAGAAGCATGAAAAAATTTGTGTTTCTATCTCCTTCTCGGAGCTAGAGAGATCTAGATTTTTGTTGCCATAGCATTTCCTCCTCGACCAACGAGTTATGATATTTTGATAACAATTCCTTTTCTTTGATTTGGTCCCTTTCCTCTACTTCCCTTGATGCTACATCAACTTTGAACTCCTTTAATTGCTCGAATATCTCCTTTTTCCTTCGAAATATATCTCCAAAGATAAATTTATTCCAAGTTTTAAGATTAGCCTTGACAAATCTTAACTTAGACGCCACTTGGGAAATCAAAGGACCAAAGAAATTTCATGGTCACTAGGCTTTAATTATGGCCTCAATATCTGAATGCTATAGTCACATCGCCTCAATTTGAATGACCTAGGGAAATATTTTTTATTTTGAATTTTTTACAAGACTAAGGGGTAGTGATCAAACCTAATTTTATGCAAGGAGCAAAGGAGAGCGTCACCAAAAAAGAAGAGACCTTCCTTCGAAACCAAAACTCTATCTAGTATGATTTGAATATTTTGGCTTCCCACCCATCTGTTAGTTCAGGTAAATTTAGATCCTTTCAACTCTATGTCCATTAGCTCCTAGTTGTTAACGAAAGAAACATCTCTTCCATGCTTATGGAATTTAAATCAGAGCCCCATTTCTTATTAGAGGGATAGAGCAGGGTATTAAAATGCCTTGCAAGAATCCAAACCTCATCCTTGAACAAGCCCCTCATGAAGCTTAGTGAATCCCAGAGTATCACCCTATTCGGACCAGTGTTAGGAGCATAAATGTTAGATGAGATCCACTTAAATCTTGAATTTTTGTAGCAAAATAGAATATTTATCACCCTTTCAGATATAAGAAGTACAAAACCATCCAATTTTATGGGATCCCAAAGGCATAAAAGGCCTCCTGAAGCTCCAATAGCAAAATTTTCTATGAACTCAACTTCCTTCCAGATGATGTTCTTGGTAATTTTTGCATTAGTCATACTTATTTTGGTTTCTTGGATAAATATAATATCCGGACGAACTTCTACTCCGATATATGCCAAAATACTCTTATTTAAAAGCCCATTTAGGACTCCTATATTCCAAGAGAGCATCTTCATTTATATGGTGGTTTGGGAGATTTCCCTCATTCAAGGATTGGGGGGTCCACAAAATGATTCCAACTTGAGTTGTTTATTTTTATTCACCTTCTCTTTCTCAAATTTAAGTTGAGTTTGAATTTCATCCACGATATCTAATTTTGCTTCTTTGAACCTTACCATCTTATTTGAGGGTTTACCAAGCTTTCGACTAATCCCCACATCCATCTGAATTTTTTTTGAACTTTTGGTTTTAGACCTAGACTTTGAAGTTCCCGAAGATCCTGCTCCTATAATATAATTAATAGTTTTGAATTGTAAACATTATTTTATATATATAAATAAATAAATAAAATTTAAAGTTGAGTTATTTCTTCCTATTATTTTTATATATAATATTGAAATGAGCTCAACCTTATCACACTCTGTCATCTAATAGTGTTATATTAACTTAACAATTACAAATGTATCACTAATTGAGAATCAAACTTAACTCTTTATCTTGGAATTCAATATATTTTGATATTTTCTTTATATTATTGTATTTAATAAGAAATATTTAATTTCTTATATTATATTATGATCACATAGGAGTATTATATCACCTTAACTCATTATTTGTAAAGGTTCATGCTTACAGGCCCATTGCTAGAGACAAAGATATAATCATATTGACAAAAACACATGAACACGATGGATGTAGGACTCCATAATTTGTGGGATACAAAAAAATAGCAATATGGAATAAAGCAACAGAAAATGGCAAAGGGTATGGGGGTATTATGGTTTTAATAAAAGAGGAATGGGATAGGGTCATTAAAATTGAAAAACAAGATGAAAACAAACAGTACATCTGGATAAAGATCCTAGAAAATAAGTCAGTTATTAGCATAGCAAAATGTTATTTTGCTCCCAAGAATTCTAAATTCTATAAGAAACATGACCTTAACAGAGAAGACCCATACTCCTCCCTAAAAAGAGACATTTCAATATACAGTAAGTTGGGGGAGATTATATTAATTAGAGATTTCAATGCAAGGACAACAAATAAGCAAGCTAACATTCTAGAAGGTAACGAAGATATTGAGATTCATCCTCTTTGGATTCCAGAAGAGGAAAATCAATAGTGGACCAGGACTTCAGAAGATGAGCATGGGACTATCACGCAATATGGAGAAGAGTTGTAAGGTATTTGCAACATATACAATTTGATTATTTGCAATGGGATGAACAAATGGAAAAATTTAGGAAAGTATACATGCAAAACATATAAGGGACAAAGTGTAATAGACTATGTAATATGCTCACAAATTACATACCAAAAATAGAGGAGCTAGAAGTGGAAGATTCTCCAGTGGAACTTAAGTCGGATCACAACCCAATTGTTATGAAACTTCAAATGCATGGAGACAAACCAAGGGAAAAACACTTGCAAGGCAATCAAAATAAATATCCTCACAAGGGAAACATTCTCTTAACAGATGAAAATTGGCAGAATTTTAGAGCAGTATTAAATAACAAGTTACAGGAAAGGGAAGAACTACATCACAATAGTAGAGATTATAGTAAGAGTGAATGGTTAATGCACATTATTCAAGAAGCTCTAAACAAATGCAAGAGAGCTAAACCTAAAAATAAAGAAAGGAATAGCTTCCCAACCAACCCATGGTTCGATGAAGATTGCAAAAAAATGCGAAGATTACTAAAGGAACCAACGGATAAAACAAGAGCAAACAAAAAAGCATATGAGAAACTGGTAAGGGCAAAAAAAGAAGAATACACTAGAACAAGGAGGAAATAATTGATTTACTTAGGGAAGCATGAACTAAAGAAATTTTGGAAGGAACTAAGCGTGAAAAGGATGCAAACTGAAAATAACATAACAGTTAATCAGTGGTTGGAGTATTCAAAACAACTGTATCAGCGTAGTAACCAGTAGGAGACACCCCCTACTATCATTGTCAAGAAAGAACTTTTCACAATTGAAGACATTATTCAAGGGATAAAAAAGTTAGCAACTGGTAAAGCCCGTGACATAGACAATCTTCAAGTAGAGCATATAAAATGAGGGGTAGATATCTTGGCACCGCAAATCAAAGAAATTTTCAATGAGGTCATACAAAATGGCTTCCCTACTGAGTGGACAACTAGCTTGACCATTCCTTTGTTTAAAAGTGGAGATGTAAATTATCCCTCAAACTATCGAACTATCATGATCAACCCTCTCTTTGCAAAGTTGTTTGGGAGTATGATAGAGCGTAGGATCAACATATGGGCAAAAGAAAAGGGAAAAAAGCAAAGGGGCAAGCGGGTTTTAGGCCCAAGCACTCAACTATTGATCACTGTATCACGCTTAGACACATAGTGGAAAAAATATGGAACAAAAAAGAGGAGGTTTTTTGTTGTTTTGTAGACTTCAAAAAGGCATTTGACACGGTGCCAAGGAAAAAATTATGGAGCAGAATGGAAGAGCTAGAGGTTCCAATTCACTACAAGGCAAAAATTCACAGACTATATGAACATGTAAAGGCTAGAATCAGAACACATGAAGGGTTATCTGAATGTTTTGGTAGTGACATAGGTGTCAAACAAGGTTGCCCTCTATCTCCGACCTTATTTGGGCTGTACATTGACAAGTTAGAAGAATGGATAAACAAATTTGGGGGAGAGGGTGTGCATTTAGCCAAATATGTGGTAAAACTCCTCATGTATGCAGATGATGTAATTCTTGTGGCCAAAACAACCAAAGATCTAGAAGATCACCTTCAAGCTCTATAACTCTTTTGTAAAGAAGTTGGGATGCAGGTGAACATGAGAAAAACAAAAATTATGATTTTTTCAGCAAAAAAGAAGCAACAACTCAAATTTTAGTTTGCAGGAGAACCGCTTGATGTAGTAGTAGAATACAAATACTTGGGCATAGACTTTCATGACAAACTTAATTGGAATACATGTAGGATGAAAAGAACTCAAAGTGGTTGGAGAGCACTATATGCACTTCAAAACAGGTGTAGGAATGCCGAGTTATGGGACTAGAAGACCACCAAGGTCTTATTTGGCCTACTTGTTACACCGGTTTAGTTGTATGGTTGCGAGGTGTGGGCTAGTGGCACAACAAATGCAAAATGGAGGCAAATAGAAAGGATTCAAAAATATCTAATCACAAACTTTCTCAAATTTAAGGCCACAACCCCTTATGAAATTATTCTAGTTGAAACTAGAATGTTCCCTTTAGAAGCAATTGCTATGACCAAGTTGTTATGTTACTTGAAAAAAGCAGAAAACATGACAAATGATAGATGGCCTAGGGCAGCTAGGGACGAAGAGTTGCATACAAAATCAGAAATGGATGAAACGTTGGGAAATCAACATAAATGAATGCCCAAATGTCAACAAAGACAAAAAATTATGTGAATGAAAAGTTCAGAAGTGGAATGTGGAAAAATGCAAGCAAGAAAAGACAATATTATATTGCAAATTTTAACCCAACGTATGACCACAAGGAAAAAAACGTATATAGGCGTTGAAATCAAGTGGAAGGAAAACATACTCATTGCTCAGATAAGGACTAGCTCTCATAGGCTTAGATGTGAAATAGGGAGATGGACAACACCCAAAGAACAATGGGAAGAAAGAATATGTACTCTATGCAGCACATGGGCAGTAGAAACAGAGGAACACTTCATCTATAAATGCCCGAGTTTTTCAGATACACGTAACAAATACAAAGAAACACTTGGGAACGAGTTTATGACAAATTTATTTGAAAACAGTAAAATAAAAAAAGTTGGGGAATTGCTAACACAAATCAGCAAGAGAAGGAACAACCTTCTCAAAGATATTAAAGATCATATGATATGATTTGAGTAATTGTACTTCCATATTTGAGGTCCCATATACCATATTTGGATCTCGGAACAACCTTCTCAAAGATATTAAAGATCATATGATATGATTTGAGTAATTGTACTTCCATATTTGAGGTCCCATATACCATATTTGGGTCTTGCGAACGTAATTAAAATCTTTCATTTAATTAAGATTCATATCACTTAATGTTCTTTCTTATTATTATATTTGATAAAAAATCTTTAAAATTTCGTTCCAAGTTTACACCTATCTATTTATAAAAATATTATATTCATAAATATTTTTGAAATTATAAACACTAAATAACATTATTTTAAATATTAAAAAATAAAAAAACATTTACTTTTAATTAATATTTTTTCCAAATAAAAAATAAAAATTTAAACCTTATTTATCTAGTATTTTGACAACTTTGACCTATGGTAAATTTTATTTATCTCGTTTTTTTTGACAACTTTGTCCTATGGTAAATTTTATTTATTTCTATTATTTTTTATAACTTTGTGTTATGGTAAACTTTATTTTTAACAACTCTGTGTTATAGTAAATTTTGACAACTTTGTCCTATGGTAAATTTTATTTATTTCTATTATTTTTTATAACTTTGTGTTATGGTAAACTTTATTTTTAACAACTCTGTGTTATAGTAAATATATGTTATGAGCTCTTCATTATTTTTATTGAATATAATTATTGGTTCTAATACATATGTGTTATCGTTAAAAGAGGTTAAAAACTTTATATATATATATATATATATATATATATATTTTTTTTTTTTGATAAATTTTACAAATTTTTATAAGGGTTTTCAATATTTGTAATAAATGAGGTTTAAACTTTAAACCTCCAAAACTTACATGAATGAAAGATTTTAATTATGTCCACCAGACCCAAATATATAGAACCTATATTCTATTAATAACCTTAATTGCTTAATATTTGTTAAGAACTTCTTTACTATAGAGGTCAACCTATTCTATTAATATTGTTGTTTTATCAAAACTTACATGTTAGGAAAATAAAATTTCTTCAAGAAAACTCAATCCTGTAGATACCTGCAATTCTCCTGAATCCAATTCTAAACTCTAATGGGTTGCTCAACCCGCTTTTGAAATGAAATGAAAGATTTTAATTACGTCCGCGAGACCCAAATATGGTTTATAGGACCTCAAATATGGAAGTACAATTACTCAAATCATATCATATGATCTTTAATATCTTTGAGAAGGTTGTTCCTTCTCCTGTGATTTGTGTTAGCAATTCTCCAACTTTTTTTATTTTACTGTCTTCAAATAAATCTGCCATAAACTCGTTCCCAAGTGTTTCTTTGTATTTCTCACGGATATCTGAAAAACTCGGGCATTTATAGATGAAGTGTTCCTCTGTTTCTACTGCCCTATGCTTGCACAGAGTACATATCCTTTCTTCCCATTGTTCTTTGGGCGTTGTCCATCTCCTTGTTTCACATCTAAGCCTATGAGAGCTAGTCCTTATCTGAGCAATGAGTATTTTTTCCTTCCACTTGATTTCAGCGCCTATATACGCTTTTTTCTTGTGGTCATACGTTGGGTTAAAATTTGCAATATAATATTGTCTTTTTCTGCTTGCATTTTTTCACATTCCACTTCTGAACTTTTCATTCACATAATTTTTTATGTCTTTGTTGACATTTGGACATTCATTTATGTTGATTTCTCAACGTTTCATCCATTTCTGATTTTGTTTCATCCACGTATTCTTTCGCCTATGCAACTCTTCGTCCCTAGCTGCCCTAGGCCATCTATCATTTGTCATGTTTTCTGTTTTTTCAAGTAACATAACAACTTGGTCATAACAATTGCTTCTAAAGAGAACATTCCAGTTTCGGCTAGAATAATTTCATAAGGGGTTGTGGCCTTAATTTTGAGAAAGTTTATGATTAGATATTTTTGAATCCTTTCTATTTGCCTCCATTTTGCATTTGTTGTGCCACTAGCCCACACCTCGCAACCATACAAGAACCGATGTAACAAGTAGGCCAAATAAGACCTTGGTGGTCTTCCAGTCCCACAACTCGACATTCCTACACCTGTTTTGTTTTGAAGTGCATATAGTGCTCTCTAGCCACTTTGAGTTCTTTTCATCCTACATGTATTCCAATTAAGTTTGTCATGAAAGTCTATGCCCAGGTATTTGTATTCTACTACTACATCAAGCGGTTCTCCTACAAACTGAAATTTGAGTTGTTGCTTCTTCTTTTTTGCTAAAAAAATCATAATTTTTGTTTTGCTCGTGTTCACCTGCATCTCAACTTCTTTACAAAAGAGTTCTAGAGCTTGAAGGTGATCTTCTAGATCTTTGGCTGTTTTGGCCACAAGAATTACATCATCTACATACATGAGGAGTTTTATCACATATTTGGCTAAATGCACACCCTCTCCCCCAAATTTGTTTATCCATTCTTCTAACTTGTCAATGTGCAGCCCAAATAAGGTCGGAGATAGAGGGCAACCTTGTTTGACACCTATGTCACTACCAAAACATTCAGATAACCCTTCCTGTGTTCTGATTCTAGCCTTTACATGCTCATATAGTCTGTGAACGTTTGCTTCTATCCATCAATAATCAAATTTCAGGAGAAGACAAGATTCATCAAATAACGAAAATAAAGAAAATAAAGAAATTGACAACTTTAGTGTTTGAAAACAATTTTTTTTTCGAACTCCTTTGCCAGAGCGGGAATGTGCGTTATGGTTATTCCATCCAGCACAAAGAAAAGGCGTGCAGTCTGCTTCAACAACAGCAGACACTTCCCACTCCTTAATGCCCAATGGATTCTGAAGCCCAATTAATAGTTACTGCTCTACTCCAACTCGGGCTCTCACTCATCTTCCTAATCAAAGCTGTGGTGACATTGATAGCATGGAAGTTGCAGCAGTGTTGCCCCTGCCCATGTCCCTGCCACAGAGATTTGGAGGAAGAGGTGGAGAAGGAGAGGAGCGCCTCTGCCACAGCAGCAGAGGAGGCCATAGCCATGATCTCTCGCCTTCAGAAGGAGAAGGCCTCCGTCGAAATGGAAGCCCGCCAATACCGCAGAGCCGCTGAACAAAGGCAATTGCATGACCGTCAGGTCATCGACTTCCTTAGGGAAGTAGTGCTCAAACTCGAAAAGGAAAGATATACTTCTTCCTCTGCCAATGGTGACGCCCAGGAACAAGAGCAGATGCCACAGCCCAAGGTATGCTGAGTACGACCCAAAAAGAATTACAGGTTTTGAGGCATTGGAGTTATTGTAGAGATTGTGATTGTGTTTCTAGTATCGATGAATGGATTAAATCCTTTTTTGTTGGGGAAGAAATATTGGCTTGACTTGTGTTCTGGGGCTCTGATAGATTTTTTTGTGTGTTGCACTTGATGTGGGCTTTTGTTTTGGGTTGTGGGTTTTGGCAACAAGTAGTGGGTATGGAGTATTGGAGTGGTGGGATCGTTCGTTGTGCATATAGAGGGATGATTTGGGGTGGTTTTGTTTGTGGAATAAATGGGTCTTGGTGGGATTGATGATTTTGAAGGCCATGAATGTTTGTATTGCGGATTAAAGTTTAGTGATTGTGATTCTCGCACATTGGCACTGCTTTACAACAGAACATGATTGGGAGGAACAAGGTTTAAGAGACACCCTCTTTGAATACAAGGGAAATGAACTTCCAAGAGAAACTCAGTTAACATACAGAACAATTAAGCAGCCAAAAGATAGCCACGTGATGTACAGGACAATTAAGAAGCCAAATAGATACTCACTTAACGTGCAGAAGCATTAAGCAGCCAAGGACACATCCCACCTTAAGCCAGGGAGATACCTAGTTAACATTTATTTATTATTGAAAAAAAAAATTGCAGCTAAAGGAATATCCACTTAGACACAATACTATTTAATCAGACAAAGAGATATCCGCTCAAATAATTAAAGAGCCAAATGATATATACCAAGTTACAGAACAATTAGATAGACGAAGATATACAGACTTAAAATCATAGTTATTAGGTTGTTTGCACGCATTCCTATAGGTGCACGCATCCATTTTGCACTCACATCCGGTACTTCGTTGCTTAGGGACCTGTAGTGCACTCAAAAATTGTAAATTGCGCCAAATTCCCACATCCACATCCATGAACGTTAACCTTGCTTTACATAGAGCCCAAATTAAGCAGCAAAAGAAGATATCCCTTCTAACATGCAGAACAATTAAACAATGTTAGCACCTGTTACTGATTTTGTAGCCTTCAAATATCTGTCATGGAGTTAAATTAATAAGTGTAATTTGGTGACATTCTGGCACTAACACATCTATAATGCCAAAGAAATACCTGCTTAACATATAGAAATTAGAATGATTAAGCCAAATGGGATGAGCTCAACTTGTTAAAGTTTGTGGGCTCCATATTAGGGATTAATATTTGATTTTCAGAAGGCATGTGAACTGTGAATTGTGAAGTGGAACAAACCCAAAGGTCACCCAACCTGCCATGGAGGATTTATTATACTTCTATCAACAAAGCACACAGTGATTAAGCAACATTAGTAATTTAGTACCCACTTAGGCCTCCTGATTTGAATCCCCTTGAATATATATACTATGAAGATGACCATAGAAATTGGAACTTAGTAGCATATGGGCACTAATTTACAAAAGACCATTATCGGGAAGAATCTTCTTAAAGCTAAAAAGATACACACTTAATATTCACAATATTCAACACTGTTAGTACCAGAGAGAGGAAGTGTGCTAATAAGTGGGAACCATATTAATATTCCATATTACAAGAGGGAAAACGTATTGTTTCACAAGAGAATTAGCTAGTTCAATGTCAATAAATAGCTGACAGTGATCACCTAGAGGTTTAGATACTAGGTTGTCCAGTCAAGGGTAAGAGGGTTGATAAGAAGAGAGTGTCTGAGCAGAATAGACAATTTCCTTTTTATATCTTTATATCAAGTCATGATACAGTACACATATATACAAATGATATGATATCCAAAACGGTTCATAGTCTCATGGTTGAGCTTTATTTTTATTTTTATTTTATTTTTTGAATTTACATGGTGGAATCGGTAGCCGCCACGAATCCGGGCAGGCTGTCCGGATTTTATGGCCGCCACAGTATTCTGCGCTGTCCGCCTCGGAAGCCGCCACACAGTTCTTCGCACAGTCCGCCCCTATAACCACCATGCTACGATCATTTAAACCTTTTACGCTGCTGAAAGCACCAGGAAAGGGACAAGCGTTCAGTCCGGCGAGGCCCGAGATTTGAACCTTGGACCTTTGCCCCCTTACGGGGTTTGGTTGGTTGAACCAATTGGTCTACACCTCGGACCTATTTTTTTTCAATGAGTTTACACATGTTTTTATGAGGGGTCATGGTCCCCTCGTACTGAGTGGGGTTTGAACCTTGAACCTCTCAAAGAGAAGCCAAAGCCCTTACAACTGCAGTAAGCTTGCAGCTCATGGTTGAGCTTTATGACTAGATCGGCAAAAACTAATTTTGATCTTGCAAAACTTTTAATATGATAGTCAGGGTTTTTTTTTATTAGGCAATTGCGTATGACTTCTTGAGTACATCTCTGATTTGATGATTATGGTTTAGGTGTAGTACTGCATTAGACTTAACAATTGAAGAATTTAGCTTACTATAAGCATAGATTCCAATGACATTGTTACTCTTGGTCTTCGATCTGCCTAGTGGATTGATGTGTGCCCTAGACCGCAACCAAGATTGGATGGTTAGGAATTGCTTCCTAAGCCAACCTTCGGAGAAGGCTGGTTCCTTATTGCAAAACAAAAAGTAAAAGAAATGGAAGAAGACTAAAGACAGAAATGGAGGGTTCGAAAGAGACAAGGGAAAAAAATGTGGATTTAAAAGCGGATGACATTCGGCTAACAACACTGCCACATCCTATGCAAAGCACACTACAACTTGACTACATACAGGGCCTAACAGATCAGTAACCAAGCAAAGCATTGCAGAATGTAGATTAAGCTCAGATTGTGCCCTCTACTACTCCAAACAGTAACTATGGCCTAACTGAACAGACCATTGACAGACTTTTACAGAAGAAAGCAGAACCACAACGATTAAATGCTATGCATCCCTAATATTCCAATAGCCCGGAGTGATAATCCAAACAGCAACTCAGGCCTAACAGAATAGACCACCCACAAAGCTTTTACAGAAATATCTAGAGACTACACAGTATGCATTCATGAAAGAATTCAACAACACATTACTGGCTAAGGTCAAACAACAAACTGATTCATTAAGAACTAGAGCAAAATTGCGTAGATACAATATGCAAACACTCAAATCGCCAACCCTCATACTGAGGTAAATTAAGCTACTTATAGTTTACTATACTAGCCTAGCTAATGATTACAAGGATGGCCTGCCATAGGCTTGACAAGAATAGGCACAACATGGGGCTCGCACTCAATTAGCATGCCTGGGGAAGTGGAAGTCGCTTTCTTGCCTTGTCATTGCTAGCTGTTCTGATCCAGCACCAATCACCACCTTTAGTAGCTACATGTCTTTAGCAGGTTTGAGTTCCTTGAACATGCTCAGCTCCTCCCATTATGCCTTATTGTTGCGTCAAATGTCAGATTTGCAGGCACCTTTGTCAGTGGTGGCTGATACTATTGCAGACTCTAGAAGACTGGCTATCATTTTCTTATCTAACTGCTTCATGTTGGATGGCTGAGAAGTGTCTAGGTGTCTAATGTTGCAGGCTTTTGCTTGTCTCCGGGGTCTTATGAACTTGGCCGGCACTTTAGTCTTGGTGGTTGGAGTCTTTGTAGACTTACGCTGATGTTATCTTTAGAATCCTTTGACCACTCTGTTCTAGATTGGCGGGGTCCTTGAGGTGCTATTGTTAACGTCTCCTCTGCAAACCTACAGCCAAGACTCTGGAGTGGCCGGACTTTCTTGCCTTAGAAAAATTTCAGGCTCGGTAAGCTGCCTTTTGATTTCTGGCCAGGTTTTGTGCAAAGGATATTAGGCTTGACGAGGTTTCCTTAAAATTAATCAACTTGACAAAATATGCTAGGTCCTATCTATGTGGAAACTTTTAAGGGCCCACATTATTGGCGTCTCCTGGGGATTTTTGCTTGCAAAAAGGAGAACCCAGGTTGCCTTATCTATTGGGCATGGAGTCAGGATTAGAGGTAAGAGGATGGAGGAAAGTGTGGAGATATGAAGAAAATGATGACTAGGGGGCTTGAATGGTTTTGGATTCTGTAGCTGTAGCAGGGGCTTTGAAACATGCATTGGAAGATGCCCTTGACTAGGTCACATCCCATTTGTCTACAAAATATGGGATTTTTTGTAGAATCTGGAGGAAGAAAAGTACTAGAGGTGGCAAAGGACAACAAGAAGCTATTATGGAAGTGATGTAAGAAAATGGGGTGATTGGGATGGTTGGAGAAGGCGGAAATTTAGTACATAATGAAGGATAGGGAGATGAATGGGGAGAAGATGAGGGCAGGGAAATGAGAAGCAGAGGAAGAAAGAGGAGGAAGATATGAGAAGAAGAAAGGAAAGGAGAGAAAACAAAGATACTTGCCTGGCGGTACCTCTGACAAAACTGAATTCCCACTGATAATAATCTGCAACAACTGAGGGCTGTTTCAGACAAGGGTAAGTTGCCTTAGGTAAATATACCAAGCACTTACAGCTCGGTTCCCTTCATTGCACCTTGCTGTCTTCTTCTTGGTGCAATTACGTAGGTAGTCCTCAAAGTTGCAGACAATTTCTACACACATCCGTGCTTTTGGGATATTCATAACTGCTATTATGAAAAACTTATGGCCGATGACTATCCAATTGCTCAGAGGTTCTGCTAAGCTTCTCAAATATTTCAATGAATTATAACAATCTTGCTTTTGCTTTTATAGCCTTGGTGGATGACCACTATAGCTAGGGTTTGCAATTGTTATGGGTATCTTTTCAGAGTTGACACTTATTTCTAAAATCTGAAGCTGTGTGAGTAGTTTGATCACATGCCTTCCCTTTTTGATCACATGCCCTATGTTTTTAGAGCCAATAGCCTCTTGACAATACAGTCCTTTTTGTCCTATTTATTTTGTCTAATAATTATCTCATGCTGGATTTTATGATCATAATACCAGGGCATAAATTTCACTTTGAGCAATTGTGTATCACGTGTCATCCTTTTCCCAAAAATCTGTCTCCAGCTATGGCACATCTGACGAAGTAGAGTTCCCACATCCCAATGGATTACGCAAAAACAAAGCTATTGGCATGTGTGAGCGCCATGATGTGCTTTTTCAGCCATAAATGCTAGTACTATTATAGCTAATAGACCTTCCACATTTCAAACTTAGCCGCAAGCTACCTATCACAACTTTATGCATATTTCTACACCCTTTTCTGTTTACACTATAATACAACTTGACATATGTCACTTATACACAATGCTTTAAACTATGGTCATTTACTGGTATCGACAAGATTTGACTTTTAGCAGTTTCTGACTCAAAATCATTACACTCGCACTTACCAATAATTTGATACGGCTCGGACCATAGAGAGTCAAATTTTTTATGTTTACCCGACTTAGCCCTTTCTTCGTCCCATTTTAGCACGAGGTCGCCAATCTGAAATCCTATGGGGATGCCTTCTTGTTGAACCAACGCATTACGATCTCTTGGTGTTGTTGGAAGTTATCATATGCCTTATTCCTCTGTTTTTCGAGAAACAACAACTCAACCATTCTCATTTCTATCCGCTTTGTGTCTAGGAGGTCCCCTTTGCTTAGCAACTTTATTGCAGGCAGTTCTAGGTGTAGTGCAACATGACTTATTTTCCATAGACCAAGGCGTATGGAGAAGTTTTCAATGCCCTTTTAACCGTGATTCGGTCAACCCATAGAGTCTGATCGAGCATCAGGTGCCAACTCCTTTGATTTTCCCTTGCTACCCTCTTGATGATTTTTAGCAAGTTCTTGTTAGTGGATTTTGCAACACCATTGCCTTGTGGTTAGTAGTTGGATGAAGTTTGAGATAGATACCATACTTGCTCACAAATTCAAATATTTTGGCACCTATAAACGCAAGTCCGTTGTCGGTGACAATTGTGGCAGGGATACCGAATCTGGTAATCAACTTCTCCAGGAACTTGACCATAGTCTCTTGGTCTACCTTTTTAGTGGCCATTGCTTCAGACCATCTTGTGAAGTAATTTGTTGCTATCAAAATGAATTTATGTCCAGCAAACGAATTTGGATTGATAACCCCAATGAAATCCAATCCCCATTGTTGGAATGGCTCCTCTGCCACAATTGTGTTAGCGTATATTATTCATATACATTATTATTTCATTATTTTGGGTAGTGGTTAGGCTTAAGATAGCGTCAGTATATTTTAGATTGTATTTGGTTTTCCAGCTCCTAAAATCATGGGCTATTCCAAGCCTAATGTAATCTATTTATTTGATGCACTTGAATAGAATATAGTCTTTCTTCCCAACATGGTATCAGAGCCGGAGATTTGTGAGGTTCTCGGTGCCTTGCTGGTTGATTTGGGATAGGCCTTGATGGTGAATTTCTGTAGTTGATAAGTTGCAGGAATTGAAAAGGAATTGTCAACAATTCTTTGCATAGTTGTCAATATTTTTTGTGACGACAATTTATTGTCGATTGTTGCTGCCTGCGACTGTTGCTGCCAGCGAAGGAGATTTAAAGAGCTGCGGAGCGTGCTTTGAACTGCGGTGCAGGGCGCGTGTGGATCCGGAGTGGTGCCTGTCGGGGACATCGGTGACAGTGACGGCTACCAACTTTTGTCAGCCCAATTTTGCGCAGGCCAATGACCAAGGAGGTTTGAAAGCTAGGCCAGCAAGCTTATGCAAATCCAGCGCAACCATCAAGCAATTTGTCCCCCGGCCGCCATAATTCCGTCAGCAAGATTGAAATTATTTGTTGTTCAGATAACCAGAGGATGGTGTTTTTTTTTGCTATGCATGGAATTTGATTTTTCTGTCCATTAATGGCAACGGTGTCGCCGCCTAGCAGCACGGATTCCCCAGTAATCCACCCGTCGACGGACCCAAATCCGTCGACTTCCTCGCCGGAAACCGTCGATCCCGAAACCACCTATGCACGTTTGTCGAAAACCATCGCTATTCGGAGTTTCTGTGTTTGATCGCAGCAGCCACCCGAGCGGTGGCGCATCTAAGGAAGGGCTCATCGAATTAAATAAAGGGCTTTGCCCTTTAGATTCAAGTCGAGGTGCTAGGTCGACTGGTTGGAGGTCGAGCTTTAGCAACCGTGAGGTCGGGGGTTCCAACCCCACCGACGCTCCACATAAAGGTAATTATTTTTGTATATATATTGTTTTGTTAAAGCAATTTTTTTTTAATGATTATCATATTTTTATTAATTAAAATTATTTCTTAATCATTTTTTTTAAGGAATTTTTTTCAATTAATATTAAATTGTTTTCATTAAACATTTTTTGCTTTTCACATAACAATTTAATATATATATACCTTTGGAGCAAAGTCCACTTTGCAAAACTAAGAAGGGACACCTTCACAATTTGCCTAAGAGGCACGATTTGAAAAATTAAAGCTATCCCAAATGCCTCAATTCATCACAAAATTACCTCAAAATCTGTTTTTTTTAGGCTTCATAAACAACAAACTTCTTTTGTTTGAAGTACTTCACACAGGGGGGATTTTTTTTGGTGATATATTGTGCTAATCTGCCTACAGGGCAAGCTTTGTAAGAGCCTTTTTTAGGTTGAATTGTTGCATTTTTTTTTGCACAAAAGGGGGGGATAACATTTTTTTTCCTCCATCTCCTCTCTTGCAATAAGGGGGGATACATTATAATTTTGCAAACAAAAGGGGGGAAGACTTATAAGGGTGCATTTTCGGCAGTGACCGACACCTTAGTCAAATTATTTTGCAAAATTTTATTGTAAAAGGTGCATTTTCGGCAGAGACCGACACCTTAAGAATGGGTAGATCAAAGAAAAAGATAGCCCTAAAAACTGATGTTGCTAAATCAGTTAAAGACCCATACTTTCCACCAGAGATGGATGGGTTGGATTTTTATGAGGAGGGCACATTCCTCACACTAAAAATGGTTTAGTAGCTCTCCTCGATGATTCTGAGTCTTGTATAGACCTTCAGAAAAATGGTGCTCAAGTTCCTATTGGCGTTCTAAGGGGCATATACCTGGTATTTGTTCCACTTGACCGTGCCCAACGTAAATTGGAAATAAATAAGGAAAGCGAGGTCCTAAAGGCGAACGCTTGTTGTACACAAGTGACCTTCAGCCCATTGTGGCGAATGCTTGTTGTGACACGAGTGACCTTCAGCCCATTGTGGCACATGCTTGTTGTGATACAGGCGACCTCATACCTTCTATGGTAGATATCAGTTGTAGCACAGGTGATCTCATTTCAGTAGCAGATTTTGCTTGTGACACTAGTGACTTAAAAACTGAACCTCCTCAAAAAGAGCTCCATAATCTCATCAATAGCGACAAATGCAATATTGTTAAAAGCATTGATGAAGATGATAAAATTGGGTGTTTTGAAAAACACACCAAAGGATTTGGTTCCAAAATGATGAAGAAAATGGGATTCAATGGAGAGAGATTAGGTAAACAGGAACAAGGCATTAAATCTCCAATAATGCTGAGTGTCAGGGCAAAGAATGAAGGCCTTGGCTATACTGGACATGCAAGTACCAGTAATTCTATGTTTGTAAAACCTAAATCTCCTACAACTCCTAAAAAGCATTGTTGCAGTCACTGTGGAAAGACAGGACATGTTGCAGCTAAGTGTTGGAGATTACATCCTTGTGATTCTTGTGGATGTACGAATCACTCTTCTTCAAGTTGTTGGTACAAATTGAAAATGGCCAACAAGGTTCATATTGATTGTGGATGGACAAATCTCACACAATGGACCATGATGAAAGAAATGTTGTATGGCTTCTACCGAAAAGGTAAAACCTATGGTAGACCCAGAGGCAAATCCAGTGACAGACCTAGTGGCAGTCCCAGAGATAATGACCCGAGAGGCAGGACCTAAAGACAGACCCAGAGACAAAGTTCCAGAGGCAGATCTACAGGCAGATCCAGAGGCAGATTCACAGGCAGATCCCGAGATAGACCCAGAGGTACAATTCCAGAGGTATGCTTAGAGCTAGAGCCGAAGACAAAGCACGAGCCACCATTCTTTCATTTCTTCTTCTTCTTGTATTGGGGCAGTTATATACTTTACCCAAATATTGTTGTATGGGGGGATGTTAGTGTAGCTAGTAGTTATATTATTACCCAAATAATGTAATAAGGGGGGATGTTAGCGTATATTATTCATATACATTATTATTTCATTATTTTGGTTAGTGGTTAGGCTTAAGATAGCGTCAGTATATTTTAGGTTGTATTTGGTTTTCCAGCTCCTAAAATCATGGGCTATTCCAAGCCTAATGTAATCTATTTATTTGATGCACTTGAATAGAATATAGTCTTTCTTCCCAACAAATTGGCTGCAAGGGGAGAGCTGCGTTCCTTCTTCTCCCTACAAAATTCTGACAAGCTTCACATGCCCTAGCTATCTTGAAGGCATCTACCAATAAAGTTGGCCAATAGTATCCGAATTTGAGTATTTTCGCTGCAATAGTTTGGCCGGAATAACGACCCCCAAAAAAACTTGAATGAAACTCTTGCAATACTTTTCCTGTCTCTTATGGTCGGATGCAATGGAGGACACCGTCAAAGTTCTTGCGGTATAAGCCTTCCTGTAGCAAGACATAATTTAGGGCTTGCAATCTGTGTCTTCTTCTCTGAGAAGCATTCAAGCTATCTAGACATTTGCCCATATGGAAATACTTGATCAAGTCTGACACCCAATCATCTTTGTCATCCAAGTCATCCCTTCCGCAGTCTGTTTCATGGCCGTCTTCGAGGAATAAGTTTTGCTCTGCCTCAGTTGAACATGGTAATTGCTGACACAAAGCTCTACCTCTCACCAACTTTGTTGGTTTGATCTCTACGTCATACTCTTGTATCTTTGTGATCCATCCGACTCTTTTATTGCCTAATTATCCTTGTGAAACGAAGTTCCTGACATTTGGATGTACCACATAGACAAGCGTTTTACTTTGTGACATGTAGTGCCTGATATTTTTGAGGGACTTCATCAGAGCAAAGACTTGCCTCTCCATGAAATTATAGTTCTTTTGATAATCATGCAAAGTTTGATTGATGAAAGTAATGGGGTGTTCTTCTTAATTGTCAGTCTTTTGCGTTAGGATATTCTTCTGCCCCGTAAACATATAAAATGAAATCTTTTTATTTAGTCTGGGTTTACTAGGACATGTGCTTGAGCTATTGCCCGCTTGATCTTCTTGAAAGCTTCATCTCTTTTGATCGTCCAAAGAAATGGCCTTTCCTTCCTCAGTAGCTCAGTCATTGGCTTGACTATCTGAGAAAAATATGAAATAAACTTTCGGTCAATTTATTTGTCCCAAAAAAAACTGTAAGGCCTTCTTGTTTTGAGGGGTTGGTAATGCCAGGATAGCTTTGACTCTATCCGGGTTGATTGCTAACCCTCGTTTTGAGACAACATGTCCCAATAGCTTGCCTTCGTGTACTGCAAAGATTGATTTCTTTGGGTTCAGGGAGACTTCGAATTGACGACAAAAAAACCATTCTTAAATGTGACAGGTGTTGGATCCTTATCATGTGAGAATACTGACATGTCATACAAATATATAAGGATCACTTTCTTCACTA
The DNA here is from genome assembly GCA_028583015.1 of Wollemia nobilis. Lineage (NCBI taxonomy): Eukaryota > Viridiplantae > Streptophyta > Pinopsida > Araucariales > Araucariaceae > Wollemia > Wollemia nobilis. The sequence continues at coordinate 559,335 of JAQPPZ010003624.1, forward strand.
GTTCCCCAAAGGCAAGATCCATGGCCCTTTGAAAAGTTGCTCTAGCATTAGATAGGCCAAAATGCATCCTTTGGTAGGAAAATGTGCCCCACTTAGTGGTGAATGCAATTTTATATTGATCTTCATCCTTTACCCAAACCTGATTGAAGCCAAAGAACCCATGGAGCAGAGAAAATCTCTCAGCTCTAGCCATAGACTGTAATGTTTGGGCAATTTGAGGCAGTGGATAGTGGTCTTTCAGGGAGGCCTTGTTGAGGTTTTGGAAGTCCACGCATAACCAAATGTCTCCATTTTTCTTTTGGACTAGGACCAAGTTGGCCATCCATATGGAATGCTTGATTGGGTAAATGATTATTGCATTAAGGAATTTCAATAGCTCCTGCTTCATCAGGGATTCAATCTTTGGATTCATCGGCCTTTTCTTTTGCCTGAATGGCTTGACATCAGGTAGCTGTTCAATGGTATGTTGTATAAATTTCCTTGCTATATACCTTTAGATCATCATAGATCCATGTTATTATATCTCCATACTCTTTGCATAACACGATAAGTTCACTTACCTCCCTTTTTGTGCATTGTCCTCCAACCTTCAGGCTCTTACTAGGTTCAATCTCATCTTCCTTGAACTCCTGCTCGTCAATCTTCATTCTCCGGCCAATCACTCGGTCACTATTGTCAAAGAGTCTTTCCAGGGTAATCAACCCTTTGGGAATGTGGTTATTTTTCAACTGTATCATATCCTCTTGATCAGTATGGTCTAATAGTTCCTCTAGCTGTTCAACATATATGGCTTCTTGGGTTAAGAAATCAACAATCTGTTCATCATTATCAAACACTTGCTAGAAGCTATCCCTGTCCGGGACTGACGGTCTGAAAGCTAACTTGACCTCTTTTGATTTTTTCCAGTTATTTGAAGCAAGGTTGAAATTTGCTCCTCATGAGGCCAGTACGTCAGCTTGCATATTCTTGCTCCTTTGTATTGCCCTTATATTAATTGCCTCAAAACTTTCAAGAAGGTCCCAGACTCTAAATTGGTAGGCCTTGAGGTAGTGATGCCTGCTGCTGCATTTTTTTGTTACTTGAATCACTAACAATTCTGAATCGCCAAAAATGGAGAGTAGCTTAATTCCCATCTTTTCTGCTTTTAACAGGCCTAGGCAGAGAGCTTCATATCCAACAACGTTATTGGTGCAGCTCTAGGTCAGCCTATACAAAAACTCTTTTATGCCTTCTGAAGGAAAAATTAAGACTACCCTAGCTCCGGCTCCATTTCTGCTAGCTCCATCAAAGTAAAGCTTCCGCGATTCTGTTTTCAGGAGCTCTTGACTTGAGACAACCGAAGGTTTATGATCATCTGATCTAGTAATGCAATAAGTGCCTAGCCCAGTCTCCATTACTGCATTGCAATCCTTGAGAGAAGATTCATCCTTCGTTTGCAGGTCTTCGATTACCTCCTCCATGCAGTCTGCATCATCCTCAATCAGGTTGATATCCTCCTCTTCCATTGTCTCAATATGGAAGGGGCATGGCTTCTCGACGTCTATCTTCAGCCTCCTTCCTTTGTGGGGAACAATCATATGGGAACAATCCATGGACAAATAACCTCTCAGTTTGGCTGTAAACTCCCTTAAGAGGCATAAACCAAAGTATGGCAAAAGGTCAACCACGACCACCTCTTGAATGATCGTGACCTCCGGCACCTTGTGGAGCACCATTGGTATGTCCTTGATAACCCCCGCTTTCCAGATCTAAGTGCCATCCAATTGCAGCACTCCTTAGCTCAAGCGGGTATATTCCATTCCCATTGCCTCACATACTGCCTTTGGCATGATAGTAGTGGCCGCTCGTAAGTCAACCCTACAATTGTGCACTATCCACCCCACTATTTGCGGAGACATGTAAAAGGGTGGTGGTCGGTTTGTACTTCAAGATTTTGCTGGTCTTGAGTCAAGTTCAAGTCTGGTAGTTTCAACCCTTCAGGATCTTTTAATGCCACCCTGAGCAAATCTAACTCATCAACGATCAACAATGCATCATACAAGCTTGCCTAGGAAGGGGTTTTCTTCAGTTCTTCAACAATGCTATATCTAGTCACTTTTGGTAGCTTTTATCCTTCCGGTTAGGTTCCTCGAACCTTTTGTGATATTGCTCATGGCTTCCAGCCTTTGTCTTTTGGTCACAAAGGGATACCTTAATTTCCTTAGCGCTTGCTCCTTAGAATTCTCTTGAGTTGCCTTTGCTTTTGTTGGTTCCGGCCTTGGTTGCTCTTTTGCTTGCTCCTTTTGAAGTTGAACAAGAAACTTTGAAGGGCTCTAATTTTTGTGGCTCCACTTGCAGATGCCTCTTCCTGGATCTTGTCAAGACTTGAATGCATTCTTCTTCTGCAGGTTTTTCTATCAGCATGACTTGGTCCGGGTTCATCAATATGTTCACCACTCCTTTCTGTGCTTTCTTTGCCCTTTCTGCCTTTTGTGCTGTTGCCAGCTGGGCTTGATGTTGATAAACCATGCATGTGTCTGCATTGTGGGGATCATTGCAGGCCAAGCTCCAGTAGCTTTCTTGAGAAGCAAAAATGGATGACGTGTCCTCTTGCTCAGTATATGTAGCATTTGTTCATCTAACCACATTGCTGCTAGATGCCCCTTGGTCTTTTGTGACATAGGGGAACCTTTGGGTTGATAGCCCTCATAGCCCTCAGAAGACACCTGCAAATATTTTGAGAAGGGAATGGCAAAGGGGACGATTATACACAATGTTCAAAATATAGAAATATTAAAAAATATAGAAATGGAAAAACATTTTAAAATGCACAAATCTGTGGTTAGTCATTGACTCATTGATCTTCTCAGTGTTCTTACAACTAATTATAGACAAAATGAAAATACATTGATGAATTGTGGTTCACTACAAATCATAGACAAAGTTCAAATATGTTGATGAATTGTACAGCTTGAGTAGGCATGACAGGCCAAGGTCTGAATCCAAAGGGGCATAGGACATGTACGTCTTGTAGGTGGAAAGCACAATACGAGTACCTCCCACCATGCATAGTGGACCCGGGGAGTACAGGGTGGTCTGATATGTGCAATACTTGTGGAACTTGAAAGTTAATTCAAAATTTATACCTTCACTGCAAAAGTTTCAAGTTTCACTGTTTTAAGGTTACTGTATTACAAAATGATACCAAACTAATAAATACTGAAAAGTAAGACAATAAAATGATAACACACTGAAAAGAAGAGAAATGTTGTAAGTTGCTGTTGGTTGAAGAAGAGAAACTTAGGTTTTAGGTTTCTGAATTTAGGTTCTTTTATTGTTCCTTTCTTATTTATTTAAAAAGAACTCATGGCATGGGATCCATTTAAGGGATGCAGAGGCATCCCTGCGAAGATGGCTGAGGGGGGACATGGTGGAAAATTCTTGTGAGAGGGGATGGCCAGGGGATATCTCCACCCCACCCCCCATCCCCATACCCATCCCCTGGGGTACATGTTGCCATGGGTGTATAGGGCTGGGGATGCATCCCTGTCAAACACAGCAAAAAAAATTAATATTCATTGGAAAAGAGGTATGAGAGATTACAAAAGAGGAGGAACTTTTTTTTGAGAGGGTATGGGTGTTGTCATTGGCCACCAAAGTGTCCAAGAACAGTATGGGTGCTGCCTTTGGTCTAGAGATAGTCCCTACAGAATTGTGCAGAACCGTTTTCAACAAAAACATGAAACAATCCTAAGGCACAAGGGCTTATTTGTAGTTACTTCTCCTTTATGACTTATCTCCTTTGTGAATTTGGGAAAATCACTATTTATACGTTAGCTTTTTTAACTTCATTAAAGTGTAAGAAGTTCTTATAACATTTTGTTAACTAACAAAATGTAAAGTACTAACATTTTTTTTTTATGACCACACTAATTAAAATATATTATTTTTTGTTATCATAACAAACGGGCCACCACAGTTACAGTGTTGCTGCCCCTTCCACAGAGAGTTAGAGCAAGAGCTTGAGAAGGAGAGGAATGCTAACGCCACTGCAGCTGAGCAAGCTATGGCCATGATCTCCCGCCTCCAGAAGGAGAAGGCCTCCTTTGAAATGGATGCCCGCCAGTACTGTAGAACAGCAGAACAGAGACACCTACATAATCTCCAAGACATCAACTTCCTCAAAGAGATAGTGCTCAAGCTTGAAAGGGAAAAATATGCTTCTCAACGATATGTTGCTTTTACTTTCCCTACTAAAACTACTCCGGAAAAAATGCAGAGACCATTGTGCAAGGTATGGCTAGCTTAATGATCATGCTAAAAACTTTACAGGTTTGAATTGCTTATATGGGGTAATCATGGGATTTTATTTCCGTATATGGTATCATCCAATGATTATACTAGAGAATTTTTTGTCAGAAAACTAGCATTGACCTATGTTAGGAGCTCTATGCCTTTGCATTCTATTTTATAAGACTATTTGTTCTCTTTGTGGATTTTAGCAATCAGGGAGTTTGAAGTGTTAAAATGTCATTCATTCTTTGCGCCCATGGAGTGCTGGCATGTTGCTTTTTTGCTTATGCCATAAGTGGCTTTTACAATCAGTACCAATTTTGCAAGCCTTTTATATCTGTATCATGGTGTTGACCATTGTCATTTTAAACTTGGTACCATATTGTCACTGCTTTACAAAAGAACTCAATACGGAGGAACTCTCCACCAGAATCAACCCATCAGAAAGCCAAGGAGATACCCACTTAACATGCTAACATCTAAGCTGCCAAATGTGATACCCACCCATAATAAAAATAAGTAGCCAAAGAGATTGCCTATTAACATTCTAAACAATTTACCAATGTCAGTACCAACCACTGTTTTTTTCTAGTCCTTGAATATCTGTACTATGTAGTTGAAACTTGACACTAGTAATTGTAATTTAGCAGGATATTGGCACTGTTTTACATAAGAACATAATAGAGAGTTACTCTGCACTATAACACATATTGTCCTAAAGTGAAGGAGATATGCCCTTTAACATACCAGAAAATTAAGCAGTGCTACTATGCACTACACACACACGAGGAATTGACCAGTGTTGCAAAGATTGTTAAGAAATCCTGATTTATTAGTGATTTTTATTCCAAAGTAAGAAAATTATGAAAAACAAGGAAAATCATAAAAATTGGGGGGAAAATATGAAAAAGGAAAAAATTAGAAAAATTCAGATGCTAGTTCCAAAATTATATTTACTTTAGTTTGTTGCTTTTTCCCAATTAGTTACTGATCCAATTTTTTACGGGCCTTGGTGATTACAATGGCAATTTTTTAAACTTTGGAATTGATTCTAGTCATTGTAATTTGATGACATATTGGGTAATACTTTAGTAAAAAAACATAATGGGAAGAAACTTAGTACAGAATACATCTTATACAAAGTCAAAAAGGCACTCGCTTAATATACAAAATAATTAAGCAACGTTCGGACCAGATAAAAGCAGGATAATAGTAATTGAAAATGATATGCATATTCCATCTTAAATGGAGGAAACCTATTGCTTGACATGGAGGTAAGTAGAAATGAAATGAAATATTATTAATGTCCACGATGGGCCAAAAAATCAAGGGACTATAAGAAGGACAACAATAACTGCCAGCAAACGGGCTAAAACGCCCAACAAGGAAAGAAACTAAGATAAATACAAAGACATGACCCGACAATCAGGCCAAAGTGAATGGGAAAAGAGAAGGGGGGAAAGGGGGTGGGCTGCAGTCCAAAAGAGTGGAGTGCACGCCAAGAACGGAGAGGGGGAGAGAGAAGGGGGAGGGAGCAGCCCTAGAGGGGCAAGCTCCAACACCCCCAGAAACTAATCTCTCCTAACAGTCGAGGCCGAAGTATCTTTGTTGAAGAAGTCCATGATCTGTCTTTGTCCATCACTAGTCCAGGGCCCCAATAAATTGTGGGTGCGTTGTCTAGTGACCCTGCTTTTGTCCGAACGGGCTGATATGGGGTGTTTCTATCTAGTGTCACTTGGTTCGTCAGAGTTGGTGAAGTAGGTTGTGATGAGTCGATGGTGAGGGGGGCGAGATCCATTTGGGGGAGAGCTTCTCTGACGACGAAACTAAGTTGTCTCCCTAAAAAAGAGTGCGAGACATCGTTGGTTTGGGTACTTGAAGAAGGTGGATAGAGATCAAGAGTTGTCCCTGAAAAGGCAATGGAATCTGCCTCGGATCTCATAGTAGATGGGACAACAAAAAATAAAGTGATGCAGGGTTTCAACTTCTCCCAAAGAAAAAAAAAAGCAAACCCGCTCCTTCGTCGGAAGATGGTGATCTGACTCAACCTAGAGTTGGTGGGAGCACACCTTGAGTTGTCCAATCGGGATACGAAGACTATCCATTGTGTGCTGTTGAAGGTACTGTGGAGGAACTATTCTGACGTCTTGAATCTGGAGGAAGTGCTCGTGGTAGAAAGACAGTTTCGGGGAAAGGGGCAGTAGGAGAAATCCATGTGCAGCTGGTATATTGGAGACTAACATCCTTCCGGATCTCGTGGAGCACCTTCTCATTATTTTGAGAGGGGGGGAGAGCACCCAAGGAGTAAGGGGAAAGCCTATCGATCTGTATCTGAATGCTGGCCAGGAGTGTAGAGACCTGAAAATATCAGCTCCTTCGGCCTCCTCGAAAACTTGGAGAGAGTTCCATTGAGGAGCGAAGGGCAAGGTAAGGGTACGGGCCTTGGTGATTACCAATGACAATTTTTTAAACTTTGGAATTGATTCTACTCATTGTAATTTGATGACATATTGGCTAATACTTTAGTAAAAAAACATAATGGGAAGAAACTTAGTTCAGAATACATCTTATACAAAGTCAAGGAGGCACTCGCTTAATATACAAAACAATTAAGCAACGTTCGGACCAGATATAAGCAGGATAATAGTAATTGAAAATGATATGCATATTCCTTCTTAAATGGAGGAAACCTATTGCTTGACATGGAGGTAAGTAGAAATGAAATGGAATATTATTAATGTCCACGATGGGCCAAAAAAGACCCAAGGGACTATAAGAAGGACAACAATAACTGCCAGCAAGCAGGCTAGAACGCCCAACAAGGAAAGAAACTAAGATAAATACAGACGCGACCCGACAATCGGGCCAAAGTGAATGGGAAAAAATAAGGGGGGAAAGCGGGTGGGCTGTAGTCCAAAAGAGTGGAGTGCATGTCAAGAAGGGAGAGAGAGAAGGGGGAGGGAGTAGCCCTAGAGGGGCAAGCTCCAACACCCCCAGAAACTAATCTCTCCTTACAGTCGAGGGCGAAGTATCTTTGTTGAAGAAGTCCATGATTTGTCTTTGTCCATCACTAGTTTGGGGCCCCAATAAACTGTGGGTGCATTGTCCAGTGACCTTGCTTTTGTCCGAACGGGCTGATATGGGGCGTTTTTGTCTAGTGTCACTTGGTTCGTCAGAGTTGGTGAAGTAGGTTGTGATGAGTCGATGGTGAGGGGGGCGAGATCTGTCTGGGGGAGAGCTTCTCTGATGACGAAACTGAGTTGTCTCCCTAAAAAATTGTGCGAGACATTGTTGGTCTGGAAACCTGAAGAAGGTGGATAGAGATCAAGAGTTGTCCCTGAAAAGGCAATGGAATCTGCCCCAGATCTCATAGTAGATGGGGCAGCAAAAAATAAAGTGATTCAGGGTCTCAACATCTCCCAAAGAACAAAAAAATCAAACCTGCTCCTTCATTAGAAGATGGTGATTTGACTCCTTCATTAGAAGATGGTGAATTGAATCAACCTAGAGTTGGTGGGAGCACACCCTGAGTTGTCCAATCGGGATCCGAAGACTATGCATTGTGTGCTGCTGAAGGTACTGTGTGTAAATTTTCCTAACCCTAGATAACTGCTGTCATATGTTATTTTAAAATAAATCAGATCTGAAATTAATTTATTTAAACATGCAACAGTCACACAGATGGTTGGAAAAATAAACAGCGTGAACAGCGGAAGTTAAATATATTTTTGAACTTGAAATATTACAAAATAAAGGAAGCTACAACTACAGCAGGACATCCTGCTCTTTTTCTACCTTTTTGGACAGCAATTTCACTGTTGTCCTCCTCCTAAGCTTGCAATTTTTCCTTCAGCAATCTGTTCTCCTTCTCTTCATTCTATGTATAAAACACTCTTGACCTTCTCTTTTTATCCTTGAAAAAGGTAGCCCTAATATCTTTAACCCTAAGATTAGATCTCATCTCATCTTGAGATGTAAGGTTAAAAATAGAAAATCGCTTCAGTGAATTTCAAAATAGAATCACTTAAGTGAATTACAAAATAGAATCCCTTAAGTGAACTTAAAAATAGAAAATCGCTTCAGTGAATTTCAAAATAGAATCACTTAAGTGAATTACAAAATAGAATCATTTAAGTGAACTTAAAAATAGAAAATCACTTAAGTGAATTTCAAAATAGAATTCTAAATGTCTCGAACCACTTCTAGCACATTCATACTGAAGCCTGTGCAAGAAGTTCTTGCTCGAGCTGCATTTCTCAACACTGTGGAGGAACTATTATGCCGTCTTGAATCTGGAGGAAGTGCTCGTGGTAGAAAGACAGCTTGGGGGAAAGAGGGGCAGCGGTAGAGACCCATGTGCAGTTGGTATATTGGAGATTAACATCCTTTTGGGTCTCGTGGAGAACCTTCTCCTTATTATTTCGAGAGGGGGGGAGAGCACCCAAGGAGTAAGGGAGAAGCCTATTGATCTGTATCTGAATGCTGGCCAGGAGTGTAGAGACCTGAAAATGCGAGTTCCTTCAGCGTCCTCGAGAACTTGGAGAGAGTTCCATTGAGGAGCGAAGGGCAAGGTAAGGGTACGGGCCTTGGTGATTGCCAAAGGCAATTTTTAAACTTTGGAATTGATTCTAGTCATTGTAATTTGATGACATATTGGCTAATACTTTAGGGAAAAAACATAATGGGAAGAAACTTAGTACAAAATACATCTCATACAAAGTCAAAGAGGCACTCGCTTAATATACAAAACAATTAAGCAATGATATGCATATTCCATCTTAAATGGAAGAAAACTATTGCTTGACATGGAGGTAAGTAGAAATGAAATGAAATATTATTAATGTCCACAATGGGCCAAAAAATCAAGGGACTATAAGAAGGACAACAATAACTGCCAGCAAGCGGGCTAAAACGCCCAACAAGGAAAGAAACTAAGATAAATACAAAGACGTGACCCGACAATCGGGCCAAAGTGAATGGGAAAAGAGAAGGGGGGAAAGGGGGTGGGGTGTAGTCCAAAAGAGTGGAGTGCATGCCAAGAACGGAGAGGGAGAGAGACGAGGGAGGGAGTAGCCCTAGAGGGGCAAGCTCCAACGCCCCCAAAAACTAATCTCTCCTAACAGTTGAGGCCAAAGTATCTTTGTTGAAGATGTCCATGATCTGTCTCTGTCCATCACTAGTTCGAGCCCCCAAAAAATTGTGGGTGCGTTGTCTAGTGACCTTGCTTTTGTCCGAATGGGCTGATATGGGGCGTTTTTGTCTAGTGTCACTTGGTTCGTCAGAGTTGGTTAAGTAGGTTGTGATGAATCGATGGTGAGGGAGGCGAGATCCATCTGGGGGAGAGCTTATTTGACAACGAAACTGAATTGTCTCCCTAAAAAAGAGTGCAAGACATTGTTGGTTTGGGTACCTGAAGAAGGTGGATAGAGATCAAGAGTTGTCCTTGAAAAGGCAATGGAATCTGCCCCAGATCTCATAGTAGATGGGACAACAAAAAATAAAGTGATGCAAGGTTTCAACTTCTCCCAAAGAATAAAAAAATTAAACCCGCTCCTTCGTTAGAAGATGGTGATCTGACTCAACCTAGAGTTGGTGGGAGCACACCCTGAGTTGTCCAATCAGGATCCAAAGACTATGCGTTGTGTGTTGTTGAAGTTACCGTGGAGGAACTATTCTGCCGTCTTGAATCTGGAGGAAGTGCTCGTGGTAGAAAGACAACTTGGGGGTTTAGAGGGGCAGCGGGAGAGATCCATGTGCAGTTGGTATATTGGAGGCTAACATCCTTTCGGATCTCGTGGAGCACCTTCTCCTTATTATTTTGAGAGGGGGGAGAGCACCCAAGGAGTAAGGGGGAAGCCTATCGATCTGTATTTGAATGCTAGCCAGGAGTGTACAACTCCTTTGGCCTCCTCGAGAACTTGGAGAGAGTTCCACTGAGGAGCGAAGGGCAAGGTAAGGGTACCGCCTGCAACTCAAGGGGGTATCTCCTAAAGTACGGATCTCGTGGAGACAGGCGATAATCAAGAAGATGATCTCAAGCTGAAGAGGAGAGGCCCCAAACTCTGCCAAAATAATAGAACGGGGGACTGTGTTCTTGCAACGAATGAATCTTCCAAGAAAGAGTGTCTGTACTTGTTCAACACGAGACCATTTAGTCAGGCCAAGACTGGGACCCCAAACTATTGACCCATATGTAATAGTTGGCTTGACCAAGGCATCAAAATCGTCATCTTCATAGGGATATCCTGGAAATGTGCTCTGAAGCAATTCCTCTTGAGCAAAGACAGAGCTGCATACCCCTTACACACCCGGGATTGGGTGGCGGGTTTCATACTAAAGGTGTGTCCAGTGAAGAGAACCCCAAGTACAAATATGAGGTGGTGATCTCAACCTCTTGCTCTTGAAGACAGAAGTGGAGATGGGATAGAACCTCTTTGGTATTGAACACCATAACCTTGGTTTTAGAAAGGTTCACTGTCAACTGTCTCAAATTAAAAGAAGCGGCTATTAGGTTCTTGTTATGTTCAGGCAAGGTTAGAGAGTTGATAAGGAAAACAAGAAGAAGAGCAGAATAAACAGTTAGCTTTATATTTCTCTATATCAATTCATGATATAACACAGATTATATGGAAATTTGGAATTTCATAATATCTAGAACTGTTGATATTTCCACAATTTTCCTAACCATACCTTACAAGACTAATGACACAATTACCTGAGATTTGCATGCACATTGCTTTTCCCTTTCCTCACTTTAGATGTTTCTTCACATACAAGCAACATTTTCTGGTGAAACTCAAATGATCAAGATTGCAATTTTTTTTTTGGATACAGTATAATTGTTTTTGTCATTTTTTTGTTTTGAAAGCATGTTTAGTCCTCCAAAGCTTTGCGTTCATGAAGTAGAAATTATTATCCCTGCTTTAGATTCATTAATAATAAAGACCAATTATTTGTATATCCATCAAAATTTTCTTGGAGCATGTCTTTTGACGGTCAAGCATGTTGCATATTGATGGTTCTAAATATAATTGATGCTGTATTGCATTTGTAATTTATAGTTGAAAGTTGAAGATTAAATATTGAATGGAAGGTTGTTATATAGAGTTTTGTTGGGTAGAGGAGAAATTCTAGCATAGCACATATAGAGGAGGAGGTTTGCCCATAAATTGATTAGATGGAGTGCACAAAAGTCTTTGACAGTCCATCATTTTGGTGCTCCCATGGTACAAATATTAGGAATTCTACTGTGGATCATTGCTTAAGCTAGTGAAGAGGATGTTCTGTAAAGAAGTTTTAAAGCAAGTGCCTAATTATGACCTAGTGTTGTAACAAGCAATGAATGTATGTATCACAGCATGAGTCTACATTCATATCAATTCTCTAGTCATAAGTAACTATGACAATAGGAAAATCGAAGAGAGATTGCTTCCATTGCAATATCACCCATGGGATGTATAAGCCCAAAGTACAAGATACCATTTGTTATTAATTTCTTTCCAAATACAAATTTTACAACACATCATAACAAGACTCATGACTTACTCTTTGTCTACATCTTATCCCCTTTTAAACTCATTGACATCCTTGTTAATGGACCAATGAAACTATCAACTGGTGCAAGAACATTAGTAGCTAAAGTAGAGGTAGTGAGAGTAGTAGAAACTGTAGTGTAGATTTTATTCCCAAACAATAAGAATAAACAGATCTAAAGAACACACAAGGAATGAACAACATTTGTAGGAACAAGACCATTTCATTATGTGGAATTGATATACAACACTTACAACAACATGATCTCTGTGTCACAAGAATACGAGATGATCTCTCATCTTCACTACTAATACCAATAGCACAACAACACACAATGAGGATCCAAAAATAATACGATACAACATTGCAACACTTTGATGATCTCCCAATACCGTCGATTACTCTTCTATGGAATTGCACAAAATGAAAAAGGGTGGATTGACGGTTGTAACCCAACTATCACCCTCCATACCTAATTGCAACTAATCACACTAAACACAACACATTGTCATATGACATTCATGACACTCGTGACATGTACAATATGAGAACTTGTAACACCACTCAATCAACTCTCAAAACAATACTTGATCAACACTTGTAACTACACTCGTAACAACACAAAATGAACTTGCATGTTGATGTATCTTGCTGCCTACGTCTGTCCCCTCCTCTAGATTGGTCAACGTCCTCTTTGATTACATGATTGGAGCCTTCGCATTGTTTCATGCTGATCTTTTGTCTCTTCTCTATGCATATCCATTGGGAAGTGGAAACCTTAGTAGTGGAAGGTTTTGATATGGGAGGAAGTAGGCACGGTCTTGTATGCAAACGAAATCAATATCTGAATTTGGTCTTCAAATTTGACTTGAGTTTGAGCTCAAACCAAGACTTGGACTTGGCTATGTTGAATAGCGACTCACTAGATGCATTGGACATGAACGCAATGGATGCAAACTTGGACACAAATTTCAGTGGCTTCTCACTTGGGTTGGATGGCAATGCCAACCGAGAAATCCTACTTGATTGAGGCTTGGATTTGGATGACAAAGACAAGGGGATGATGTCAGAGAAGGGCTTTTGGATTCAGGGGGGCAGTATGCACGGTCTTGTATGCAAACAAAATCGATCTTTGAATTTTGGTCTTGAGCTTTGACTTGAACTTGAGCATAGATCAAGATCTTTGAATATCCTCATTGATGGATTGGTTCTTTAAATTCATGATGAACTTTCTTTTTTTCAAGGTTAAAATGTTTTGCTTCCAGTTGTGGTTTACATTTGTGGTTCATAGCCATCCATGACCTAGCAGGCTGTTATATGTTTTTCTCTGCAAAGGAATGACCACAAAGTTCATCACAAATGGATGATTGGCAAAAATCACCCTTATCGTGACCAACACTTCATGTTAATTCTATACTATTTCACTTCTCAATGTTAAGTTTAACTTAGGAGGCCACATAGTGCATGCCCCTAGTTTGGGAAGTTCTCTTTTGGGAGTACATTCACACTTGATCCCCCATCAACTATGACACTCATCAACTTGTGTCCGAAAAGCTCAATATAATGTACAACTTGCTTTTGACCCACATGATAGGATAATTGGCTTGATATACTATTGCTCTTTAGCTTGCTGCTTTTCTCCCTTACATGATAGTGGCATTTCCCTCATCACTTTGTAAAGCTTGGGGATAATTAAAGATAGATATGTCATCTTGATTGACATTGGGGTTTGCAAATCCTCCTTTGCAATCTCCATATTTGAGTGGAAATATGCTTTTGGTTGTTTGGCTTTTTCCATGGCTCACTCCACCTTACCGTAGGTGTCCCTCAATCTTCTTTTCTTCCTCATTAGGTTTGGATGTTGCTTTTGGCATGCTTGAGTATACATCATGACCATGTTCTTATGACCATTCTCTTCAATTTCTACCATATTAACACTAACCCTAGCCTGCTTGGGGCAACAATTGTCATTGTGGTTTTTTGGCCCAAACCATCCACACATCAACCTTGTGCCGTTTTGATTGGTATTGTTCAAGTAGTCTCATATAAAGTTACTCTATTTGTTACATTTGCGAAACCAAATGATAGGTCTCCTATTGGTGTTTTGTTGGATTTTGTTGTCACCACCATCTTGGTTCTGATTTTGGTGTTGTCAATTCTCTTGTCGATAATTTTGGAATCTTCTGCTTATGGTATCTCACTTTGATGTGCTGGTAAAACTCATCCCTTGTCCTTTTGTCATTAGAACCTATTGACTCCTATTCATATTCAATGAGCATTCCTTCATTGAGTGCGAATATATATCATAGAAAGGCTTCTTTGGACATGTTGCATTGTAGTGATGATTTGCCTTGCTATTTGTGCATCTCTATTTGTCTTCTTTCTTTCTTGGTCTCTTCCTTGAACTCATTAAACACAACACATCATGTCTTTTCGAAGAGCATTAATGCATCTATTTGTCACTATCAATTTCATTAGTGTTGCTTGTTGCTACTTCACCTCATTCACTAGCTTTTTTGGTTTCACTCTATATTCATAGCCTTATTGAGGGACTCCTCATAAGATGTTTGAGGGACTACTTTCATCTTCTTTCTATACCTTAGAAGAAGTCCCTCAATGAACTATCGTTTTGTCAATCTATTTATCGTTTTTTTCATTTGCTCAACATTTCATTCAATCTTCGATTATATGGCTGAATAGAGTCTTTGTTACCTTGTTTTGTATTATGGATTTGAATGATCTTATTGTTATTGTGTAATAAGTTGAACTCTTTCTCAAGGGATTCCCTTAGCTCTTTCCATATATGGTACGTTGCATATTTCCATATATGGTACGTTGCATCTAAGAAGTCCATGCATCAGTTTACTATGGTCCATTGTAGGATTATAGGGAACACCGTCATCAACCTGCCCATATGCTTTCAAGATGGTGATGCAAGTTCGACAATGTCTCATAGGGTCTTCCTTTCCATGTGCATAAAACTTGACATTTTTACTTCTCCCCAAGGCCCACCATCATTACTGTTGGTGGATTTGGTGTTAGATTGGCTTCCTTACCTTAGAATTGTGTTCAAACATTGAGACTCATTTGATACCTCTTGGATCTCTATCATTCTTTTGCAAGCAAGACTGTCCTTCTTTGGTCGTACATTAGTGGTATCTCCTATGCCAAAGTCTCCTCCCTCACAGCATAGGGCACATCACTCCTACTCACCTTCAGACCTCAAGCAGTCCTTGTGGCAAATTCTTCCAACTCTTGTTTTGTCGCATGTTACTCATCAAAGAGATTCAACATTTCCAGCTGAATCAAATTTTCTCCATAAGCACTTCTATGGTCATTGGAGAAGTTTGTTTATGCACTTCTCAACAAAGGATTTCCCTTAATTTTGAGGTACCAACATGTCTTTTCTTGGCTTCCCTTTCGCTAAGAGGGCAGAGACATCTACTCATCCTCTCTTTCCTGTGAGAACTCCCTTCAAGGAAGCAAATCAATCTTCTCTTCCTTGGAAGAGGTGAAATTTGTCTTCCATCGTTTTGAGGGACACTGTAGAAGTATCCTTGTCTAGACTTCCTTTGTGATAAGGAAGGGGCGAATACTAAGCATTCTGCATTCAGCGTTGCAAAAGCAAGTTACTTTGGGGTGCCACTTTGTGCAGCCTTTGCTGTCTTGCTCTCTGTTCTTCAATCCTCTCGAATCACCTTACGCATTGATATTGTCATCTTCGTTATTGCCTGCCCCTTTGAGCAAGTTACTCGGTTGGGTTCCTATTGATCAATTTCTCAATAACAGGATCTGAATGTGAAGTGGCAGAGGTGCTGAAGCAAACATATAGGTCATCACAAATATGATGAAATGATATTTTTTCATCTTTTGAATGAGTGGGTCATCACAAAATTCGAGAATTGTAACATTCAGCAAGAGAAAAGAGGACAAAAAGAAAAATGAACAGCTCTCACAATAATGAGTTAATGCTGATTTTTATTTTTGCAATGGATTGGCGAAAACCAAAAAGAATGTGTGCTTCTTTTCTTTTTTTCTTGAGAAAAAGGGGTTGTACTCGGGTCCCCCACCCATGACAAATCACAACTCTCTCCTTTAGAGCTTGAGAGTTTACAAACAGATTCAATTCTCATCTCAATTGAGATGCTATAGCCAGATACCTACATCATTTTTCATAAGAAGTTCGAATTCTTGATATTCATTCTGTAGATCTTCTTCAGTTTTCTTTTTAAATACAAATATTCAACATCCTTCTTCTTGACACTTTCCTTCACAATATCAGCACAGGTGTAGCAATACACTTCTTTCACTTTACGTGTAAATTCTAGTGAATCTTCTGGTGGTATATTTTGACCTCTTTCCCTCATGAGTTGTTGAAGAAATTCTGTAACAGTAAGGGGAATTTGAGTTAAGAGGAAATAGTGGTCCTCAGGATCACAACGCATATAATTGAATATACATTGCTGCCAAAATCTCTCCATGGGATCCCGGTTTTCTACCTGACCATGTCGTATAGGATAACCGAGTGTGTATGTGTTGCTAGAATGAGATCGAGACAAAGCCTCATTGTGCTGTGCTAACCAACTTCCCTTTCCAGAACCTCTAGATTGACTTAGAAACGATTCATTCATTGCCACAATTGTAGGCATGATAAAGCATGGTTTCACATTGCCAGCGAAATCCATCTTTGTGTAACTGGTGCAATTGTCAATAACCAACGCAGGGCGTGATGTTGTGTCCATGTGGCGGGATTCGACCTCCAGACCGGATCTGATCTGATCTTATTTGTGCTCCGCTTTTCTTCTACCTGCCTTGCGTATCATTACAAACCCTGTTCTTGCTTGGATATTGATCTTTTTCCTAGCGAGGGTGGCGTCGACGTGAACCTTGAACTTCAGCAGCTATGTGTGCAGCGCCGACTTCGGCAGCAGTGCCACAACTCGATCGCGAACCTGCTTCTCGAGGGCCTTGTGCTTCTTCCTCCGCACTGTTGGAATCACCTTTGCAATCTTGAATGGTAACGCTGCGGGGTTCTGTAGGGCACCCACGGGCCGTGCAATTTTGGTTTGTTTATGAGATTAATGTGTGCTTCTTATTACTAGTTTTGATAAATTTTTATTTGTTCAGAGATTTTCTATTGTTCTTTCATCTGAATTACTTTGCTGCTTAGATGTGCTAGTTCGTGCTTTTTGATATGGGTGGATCAGGAGATAATCCAAGATACTGATCAGCATGGATCACAGCTCAAGGAAAAACATGATCTAAAAACACAGGCAAAACTTCTCTTTTACTTTTTGGCCAAGCATATGGACCCCAAAACACATAAAACATTGGGGACCAAGTCAACCGTTGGACAAGCTTAAGAACAACATTGAATGGGGCTGATCAAACCAACATTGAAGTAAAGCGTTGCATCTATATGAAATTGCTGCCTATTATCATTTGAGGAGGTGATATTGCCAATACAATATTACTGCCTAAAACTAGGAGGTGATATTTTAAAAGATTAGGGGGCATGTTGTGGATATTGATTAAAAGGGCCATTAATGTGCTAGAACATTACCAGAACGGTTCCAGGTTATTTGTCTATGTAGCAGTAACTGCCAAGAAGATATTTCTGCTTGTGTAACAGTAAGAACTAAGAAATGATATTGTCAAGATGGGAGTGGAAACGCACTGGGGAGAAATAGAGTCATAGTACCACTTCATGCTCTTGCAGTCTCTGGTTGTAACAGCTCAAACAAACTTGATTAATATCTTTTCTCTATTTGTATTTGTTTCTCCATTGTAGAGGGATAAGGGTTTTTGAGTAGAGCACAGGGAACGGATGGCTAACAACACTTCCATGGTAAAGTAGGGTCAGATATCTATGCTCAAAAGAGTCATAACTCACATGTTTATGGTCAACCCATTTTAGGGTACACCTCATACAGTTGTTTTGCTTTGGTATAGTTTGTTCTAGTTTTTGTACTCTAGTTTAGTTTTTCTTGTTAGTAATTTTTGATTGACACAGCGCATTTGAATAGTTTATTTCTGATGAATCCCATTGGCCTATTTTGGTCATCCGTGAACACTAATATGATTTCTTATCTTATCTAAAAGTAATTGTGGATGTACAATTGAAGGAATAAATCTAATTTCTATTTAATTTATTTTTTTTCCTGATTTTTCTTCCTCAAGAGGGTTGCATAGCATTAAAGCTATCTGTTCTATGTGTATTTGTTTACTGGCCTATATTCTTTTGGCGTGAATGTTGTTGGTTTGCTCTACAGAGAAACATGTTTCATATGTTGTTAATTTTTCCAGCTGTTACGTGTGATTTTTCTCACGTGTTTTATCATTTCCATAGAGTATGCATATGCATTTCAGCAAGGAGGCATAGAGACATGAGTAACATGGGGTTCTGTAAGCTCCAGCTTTCTTCTGTATGCAAAGGAGCATTAATGCGCATAGAAGAGCTGCCAATTCATTTAAATGGGGGGGTATGAATATCTAATTTAGTTCTGTAGCAAGGAGAAGTTAATCTTTGATGAACTCTCGTTATTCGTAGGATTGTGCAATTCAGGATTATTTTTGCATCCTCTTTGAAATGTTAGGAGTTGGTTGGCTGCTATTATTATGTTACTTTCCTTAGATTGCCGCTAGTTGGGTGGGTAGAGGAAGGGAAGTGAGATATGTTAGCATGCACAATTATTTTTGATAAGGATGTGAAGTTAACTGCCAAAGCATGCAACCTAAGGAGGCATACTAGACATGATGATAAAGTGAAATGAAAACTAAAATATTTGAAATGGTTGACTCCTTGGGCTTTATTATTATAACAGGATTGCAAAGTGCCACAATTGGACCAAAGTATCCTCATGTACTGCACTGTTCTCTTTGTATTATCGTGAATCCGCTGCAACTCCTGCTTATATTAGGAAACAAGGCTAATAGCAAAGCAATATGAGGCCTGCAATGAGTCAGATAAATAAAGCTTCCAATGAGTTGCCTGTACAAAGTAGCATTTTCCTCTTAAGCCTCATTGTTAAAAATCACCCCCCTGTAAAAGTGGTCTACTATGCTCATCGTTTGACTCATATCTCCTGACAATTGTAGTTCCAACAAATTGATCATTTAAGGCAGGGGCGGACGAAGTGGAGATCTGCTAGTGCTCAATAAATATTACATCCTTCCTAATGATCACATCTCAAGTGACAGGATCATACAATCTGAATGCTCTGGAGATCTCTAAATATCCCACCATAATGCAAGCATGGGTCTTGGGATCTAACTTCTTTTGCTTCTTGTCTAGAATATGACCTCATGAAACACACACAAAGGTTCAATGTTGTGTTTTTTTCTTTTTTTTCCCCCCCCGCATGTGACCACTTTTATTCTGAGTTCACCTTCCTTGTTGCCTTAGGGGGAACTCTCCTTAGGTATAATTGGCATATACCTTAGCTTCTCCCCAAAATGCAGCCTGCAGACCTTGAGCTTGAAACATGTACCAAGCCATCTCAAGCAGAATCCTATTGTTCCTTTTTGCCACACCGTTTTGCTAAGTGGTGTAAGCTACAATCCTCTTCCTGAAAATGCCCCTTTTTTAACAAGAAATCCTTAAAATTAAAAATTCACATATTATCCTCTATCAGACCTTAGGCATTTTATATAACAACCACTTTGTTTCTCCAGTATGGTCTTGAACTCAGGAGTCTCTCAGAAAACAGATCCTTAATCTTCAAGAAAGATCCCTGTTTGTCTAGATAATTCATCAACAAATGTCACAGGGTGTGGATGGGTTGGGGGTGGGGGGGGGCAGGGGGTAGTGTTGTTTGTTGTGCATAGATTTCTTTGATGACCTATATCTAAGTCATCACCTTCCATGCTTTGACCTTTCCAGAATTTTCTTGATGGTATTTGCCAAGGACACATCTTTGCATGCTTGCACACACAAACAAACCCTTGCTCAAGGCATTACTTGAGGAAGTCATTCACATCTCCTTGGGTTCATGCTTGTATGGTTCAAATGCCCAAGCCTCTCATGCCGCAAGTTAGTTATATCATCAACTTTGACTGCCAAGTGCAAAAAATCTAAATCTCACATTTAAGTCATGAGATCTTGTAGTCTTGTTAATCTTGCCTCTTGGATCAAGAAGTTCGATGTCTACAACAGCAAAGTTCAAATCTTGCCACGCGATATATACGTAATCGCCAAGATGTTGAAATATCGTGGTAATGTGATCATCATGTCATACAGGTGGGGGCCCGTTCCAATCACATATAACTGTTATTTTTTAAAGATCATTGCAAAAGCAAAGTTTATATGCAAAAGTCATGCCCCTGGAAGATTGGGCTCCAAACTTTTAAAAAGAAGACTTTGTACTTTGCTTTGCATCTCAATGTATTGTCAGCTTACCTTTGCCCCTTTTTTTTTAAGAATTGGCCAAACCCTTCATGTATAAAAAATTGTTTTATTGCCTTGCTAGTGCCATGCCAGACATCATGTGCCACCTGGCTATTTCCTTCAAGTGGGCATAACATTGCTACTTGATCAACTTTGACACATGGCCATACAACCATTTTGACCATCTATCACTTGTTACTTGTCAACAACTCCCAATAAAAAGCAGGTCAAGTTTTGAACTCCTAACCTCTTTTGAGGTTTTGAATAAGTGACTTTTGTTCTTTTGGCACTTGTGCAATGACTTTTGTTAGAACATAAATTAATTTTATATTGTTGTGTTAGTGGGGCAATACAATTTTCAGTTTGGTACTTAGGTGGGTAGCTGCCCTTCTTGAATGTGTTCAAAGCATCCATCATTGACTATTGTGTAGGAGAAAGAAGCTCTATAAATAGGGGACCGTATGAAGAGTGGATGCATGTAAAGTTTTGTAATATGTTTGCATCAAGGTGTAAATATATGTTGTAGTATATATATCTCATTGTGTTATATCTTCTAGTTTGGGTGTTTATTTATGTCTACCTTCATGTGTCCATATATTTTTTCCTTACAAATTGGTACCAGAGCATGCATGTGTTTAGTATGCTTTTGTGATTGCAACATTTTGTATGAGAGCTATAATAGTTTTGTTTGAGGGAATGCTATGTGTGAATTTTGTGTTGTATTGCTTTAGAGCAATATTATTTCAGGTTTATGTGTAAGACCTATTAGATAATTTCAACCATAGTTGAGAAAATAAGAATCGACAAAAAATCGGCAAGGCAAAAGAATCTGAAAAAATCGGCAAAAAAAAAAACCCGAAGAAAATGCAATTTTTCATTGACAAAAAGTTTTTCATGCATATCACAATGAATTAATTTATGCAAATCAGATATTAATAATGTAAGTGATACAAGCTTAAACTACACATGAAAGTGGCAAAAAATGAGGCAAAATGAAAAAAACAAGCTATTTATGCCGTTTCCTCTACCCATGCTGCCACAACAGATTTTTCGGCAAAGAATTGGGATTTTATCGACAAGGGCAGGAATCAGCAAAAATTGGGATTTTTTGCAGATTTTCTCAACTATGCTTCCAACTGTGTGAGATTGGGCATGGGGATATTGTATGAAATTTTGTTGAAAGTGTAAGGTCCTTCTATGTGCCTTTGTCTGTTCAGTGTAGGTCCAAGAGTAGAAGGCACCATGTGCTTCTTAGCATGAAAATAGTGAGTGGTCTTTGAGCAAGGTCGTCTCTGGACCATCCACAACATTTTTTGTTCATCATTGTCCATTGCAACAAACATCAAGGTCCTTGATGTAGGCCAAGAACATTCTAGTTTTTGACCTCAACCTTCCCTCACCAACTAGAGACGATAAAATCTTGAAGGAAAAACCTTCGACATAGAAAAAATGATCAAAGGGTGATGGTGGAGAGCGGTTCCCTAAGATTGTACACTTTTGTGTGTGTAACATATTGATCACATTATGACTAGCATGCTATCTGCAGTCTTTGTCACGATGTTTGTGTTTGGTCTTCCTTAAGGAATAAAACCTTTGTTGTATGTGATCATGGCAATGTTGTAGAAAGATATAGCATGCATGGACATGGAGGAGGATGCGTATGGGACTAAGGTTTGAACATGTGTCAAGGTGGGAACTTGAAAAACAAAGATCTGAAGAGAGAGAGAGAGAGAGAGAGAGAGAGAGACCTTCAGTTCCACATTGCACTACAGTCTTTATTGTTCTTGCTAGAAGGGACTTATCTAACATGGTTGCTGAGCTATGTGATTTATGTGGCACCAAGTTTCTTCCAAAAAACTTTTCATGGAAAGATGAGATTTAGTTGTCTGCACAAGTCGCCTTAGTGTCCTGTTGATGTCAAGTTGTGTGAGTAGTGTAAAGTCTAATGATACATTGTCTTGTGTTGACCACTTGGGTTTCATGATTGTGTGTCTTGTCTCTTTAATGCGCCATTGAAATGTACCAAGGCTATGACTAGTTGAAAAAAGGTCATATTTTGTATTTCACATCATATGAAATGTGTTTATCATGCACATCTGGATAAGGGATTGAATTTAAAAAGGTTGTGTCAAGTCATCATTGTGGTGGTCATTAGTGAGTGCAGTGAGTTGCGTCTCATATGACATGTTATGTTTTGTGAATATGTTTTTTAGAGATTGTTTTGTCGTATTTTTTATTTTTACTTTTTTTTTTAAGAGAAGTTACGCACATGGGGACCTAAGACCATGAGGGGCATTGTCAAGTGTTGAGGGGACTCAAATCCTTGACCTCTTCACAACAAGCACCCCCTACTCACCACTCCACCAAGACCTTGTGGTCATCTTATAGAGATTGTTACATGGAAATTAAAGTGTGTGACATATGGTGAATGTGTGAGGTCAAATCGTCAAAGTTTTGTTCAAATTGTTATGAAATTCTATGTCTCATGTGATAAATTTGTTTGATAAAAGTTCTTAGTTTGTTGATAAGTGGTCATAAGATATTAACCTTCAACTTTGTGTCATGTAGAAAACTATTAGGGAAAAATTGTCTCTCTAAAAGAAAATGTGCTGCACGTGGTCAAAAGTGCATAGTCAAGTGGCAATGTGTTTGTCTTATACGGTGAAATTGTGAATGTCACATTGAAAATGTGGCATATATTGGATAAAGTGGTTAGGATACCTTAAAACTAAAAGTTCATGCTTTGAGTCATTAGAAAAGATATCATGTATGTTTGTGGTTAAAAAGTAGTTAAGTGGTCCATGTATGGCATTGGTAATAATGTGCATAATTTTTTTAGAGATATGTAGTCATAAGTCTTGACATTGAACAAATGGTTGATAGTGATGCCAAGGTAAATTGTGATTTGATTAAGTAGATAACTTTATTCTATGAAAAATGTGATCATTTAAGGGATATGCAAATCACATTAGTACTCTGGTATGAAGTTTTGAGTGGAAGACTCAAAGAATGTTTCATTGTTATTTAAAAAAACTGGCACTCTTGTACATACAAAAGCGGTAATGGGGTTGCCTTGTGACTTCACAAAATATGAATGTGAAGTCATGTGAGGGCTATTTGAATTGAGTTTTGGTGTCTTAAAATTTGGATTGTGGCCAAGTTGTGTTGAAGATGTTTAAGAGAGACTAAGTTGTAAAATGCCATGAAGTCCTAGTTTATTAAATAAGCATAAAGTGTCATGTGAGATCCAAGGACATTATGTTATTATAACCACTTGAAGGAAATAAAAATTGTTTGGTATAACATACATGGGATGCATTATGGCATCTGCGAAATGTGGCCATTTGGGGATGACGTTTTCGAGACCCTAGGCGTCCCCAAGACACCAAGGGGATCTAGAAACATCCCCACAGTCTCAAGGATGTCTATGCATCTTTGGAAGGCCATTGGGGGTCCCTAGGATGCTAGGGGATGTCAAAATTGCCCACAAACATCCCCAAGATGGCTAGGCATCCTAGGACCCCTCTACCCTTCCTCTGAAGAAAGAAAAAAGAAAAAAGAAAAAAAGACAAAGAAATTCAGACCTGTATGTCTATAGAAATACTGCAGTTCCTCAATTCAAGAGTCCCAAATTGAAGTTATTCAGCCGTGATGATAATGTACTACAAGTTTCATTTGGATATTCATGCTAGATCTATTATGCTGTAGTACTTTCTACTAATAAATATTACAAAGTATATGAGTTTCCATTTTGCTTCATAACTTGAATTTGAATCCACTTGTATTGTAGAGGGAAGGTTAATATAAAACCTTTGACATTGCTGATGACCTTGAGGATGATTGAAGACTTTCACATTTTAGTGTTTTTGATTTCATTGTGTCTGCCCTGTTTTTAGATTTGAGGTTTCTATTTCAAAATTTTGCTTATGTGGTTGGAACTTGGAATATAGCTGAAATTCCAAATTTGTAATGTTTTATGTTTTAAAGTTTCAGCTCCGAGGAATTAAGAATTCCTAATTTCCAATGGTTTATTGTTACATGGATGATGGATGTTTGATGTTTGGCCCTTTGAGGAAATATAATTTAATTTTTGGCTTTCGCATTATATTGTGTTGCATATTCATGTTTAAAAAGTCCAATTTGGGGCTTGCTTTTAAAAAAAAAATAAAAAAAATATTTTTATGTCGTCCCCCAACCGTCTTGCGGTTGTCCTTGATTTTGGGACTAAACTATTGTCGTCTTGGAAACGCATCCCACTGTAGTGCACCATCCCCATCTTGGAAACTTTGTGGAACATAGAAAAAAAGGTAATGAAAGTGATGTCCATAGTGATGGACATGATTGGATGTTAAAGTGGGACAATTGTATGCATTTAGTTGTGTTATGCTATAGAAAACTTGTGGAGGTAGTTGGGAGAAACCACAATCTATGGATCTGGTTGAAGCAAAGCCACAACATATGCGGTTGGGTGAAGCAAACCATAAAATATTTTTAATGATATGGTTTGGGGTTAGCCAATTGAAAAGGCTTAGTGTGCAAGCAATGGCCAATGCGGATGAAGAGAAATCCAAGTTAGACTCTAAAGAGATGCAATCTGTTAGGAAGTGAAGTCACTATGCAGTACAGGCAGCCAGAAAAAGGATTGCAGCAAGTTAAAGCAGGCCAGACGTCTAGGTTGGTAGACGTCCAGGCCTGATGTCTAACCAAGTAGACGTCTAGGCCAGACGTCAAGCCAAGTAGACGTCAAAGCGATGGACGTCTAGGTAGACGACAGGTTGCGGAAGACGAACCGTTTCGGTTCCATATGAAGACGAACAGTTTTGCGGAGGTCTCCTTGGGGAGAGGAAACGAACGGTTGGGGCCTTCCTTGTTTGCTCTATAAAAGGGACTTGATCCCTTGCATATGGGAGGTTGTTGAAAACGTTGAAAGACGTGGATGTAAATTTTGCTGAAAATAATAAAAGAGAAGTTGCCATTGCCCCGTGGTTTTTCTTGCACATTGTAGGTTTCCACGTAAATCTCTGTGTCACTTGTGTTACTGTTTCCGTGTTCTTATTTTTGTTATTGTGCTTCCTCTTGCAGGTATAAATCTGAAGTTTTTCCTAACATCTGGTATCAGAGCTAAGGTTTTGTGCAAGTGGGAGCTGCAAAAATGACAAAAGGTGTAACCAAGTTCGAAATCGAGAAATTTGATGCTAGGAACTTCACTCTATGGAAGATAAGGTGGAGGATTTGCTGGTTCAGAATGACCAAGCTCAAGCCTTGAAAGGGGTCGCGAATAAACCGAGCAGCATGAAAGATGAGGAGTGGACAACGCTTGACAGGAAGGCGGTTTCTACAATTCGTCTCTGCCTAGCGGACTCCGTCTTGTTCAATGTAGTTGAAGAGAAGACCGCGGAAGCCCTTTGGCAAAAGCTTGAAAATTTGTATGAAACAAAATCAACAACTAACAAGGTTTTTATGAAAAAACAGCTTTATAGCTTGAGGATGAAGGAAAGTTCATCCGTGGTAGATCATCTGAATGAGTTTAATACTCTAATCAGTAAAATTGTTTCAGTTAATGTGAAGATGGAGGATGAAGATAGGGCTATCACCCTACTTTGTTCCCTCCCGGACACTTGGGATCATATGGTGATGACCATCAGTAATTCATCATCAGGAACTCTCAAATTTGATGATGTGGTAGCCACTTTGTTGGCAGAAGAGTTGAGGCAAAAAACATCTCTGGAACCCTCAACCAATGAAGCCCTATCTGTGAGAGGTCGATCGTTCGAGGGGAGTAAAGAAGGTAGAAAACAGTCCAGATCTAAGTCTAAAGGACGTAAGCAGAAAGGGAAGTGTTGGCATTGTGGGAAGCCAGGACACTCCAAGGAGGACTGTTGGCAATTAAAGAATGGTGAAAAGCAAAATCAGCCATCAACTGAGGCCAGTGCAGCAGATTCGGGAGAGACGACAACATGTGAAGCCTTACCGTATCGATAGTGACAGATCGGTTTTATATACACGGGTTTTGGACTTAGGTGCATCCTTCCACGTCTCCCCACAGAGACTAGTTTGACAAATATCAGCCATCTTGTGGTGGAAAGGTCTATTTGGGTGATGATCATCCTTTAGAAATTGTGGGAAGAGGGGATATAAGGATCAGGTTGGACGATGGTAGAGAAAGGATGTTATGTGATGTGCGACATGTGCCTGATTTGAGGAAGAATTTGCTCTCAATCAAAATGATGGATAAGCTAGGGTATTTTGTCACCTTCTGTAACAACTACTGCAAGATTACCAGAGGAGCTATAGTAGTAGCAAAGGGAGAATCTTATGGGACTTTATATCGTTTATGCGATGACAAACCATGCAGCAACAACAACTTCTGTTTAGGATGCAGTAATGCTATGGCATCAACGCCTAGGCCATATGAGTGAAAAAAGGCCTGAAAATTCTGCATGACAGAGGTATGCTTTCTAGGATTAAGTCTTGTAATTTAGACTAATGTGAGCATTGTATTTTTGGTAAACAGAAGAGGGTTCAGTTTACTGCAAGTCCTGGTAAGAGTTCTGATTTTCTGCAACTCATACATTCGGATATATTTGGACTTGTCCCCACTCAGTCCTTGAATGGCGCCATCTATTTTCTGACTTTTATAGATGATTATTCTAGGAGAGTGTGGGTTTACTTTCTGAAGAAGAAGTCGGAAGCTTTGTAGAAATTTAAGGAGTTCAAAGCACGGGTAGAAAAGGCTTAATGTGCAAGCAATGGCCAATGCGGATGAAGAGAAATCCAAGTTAGACTCTAAAGAGATGCAATCAAATGTGGAAAAATGTGCAAATAATACAAGATGTATTCATTTGTGGATTGCAAGTAGGATGGAGAGACATCTAGAATTGCACCTACATCAATGTAGTAGTAGTAGCAAAGTGGCCATGGTGAAGATAGTATGATATGGAGGCACTAGAGAAACTTGATAAAGACCTATGATGTAAATGGATACCTAATTAGTTGTAATATTGAGTGGCAAGCAGGACCCATATTTTTATGTTGTATTTATTGGGGGGTGGAGGTGGGGATATTTAGGTCCTTACAAAAATTAATTTGCTAGGGCCCAAGGGTGGGGGGGAAGGGTGGTTAGAAGATAAATTAATTTTTTACTATCTTGTCAATGGGACAATACAATATTGAGTTGGATATTGGGGCCGGTAGCCACCCATGTAGAAAGTGCTGGAAGCATCCACCATCGACATATGCATTAAGGTGTAAATATATGTTGTAGTTGTGCATATGTCTCACTATGTTATGTCTCCTATTCTGGATGTCTATCTTCTTTTGTATTTGTGTCTACCTTCATGTGTGCATTATTTCTTATAATTTGGTATTAGAGCATACATGTGTTTAGTATGTTTGTGTTGTGTTCCAACTACTTTTATGGCCCCTACAAAAGATGAAAGAAATGCAAATTGAACCCATGATATGCTTCTAGTAGACTGTTCTAGCCAACTGGGCTATAGTCTGCTTTTAAAAGGAAATCCTGAGTCCTCTGTTTTGTTGCCCTCTAACACCTTGCAAATTTTGAAATTCAATTTTTTTTGTTGTACTTGTTTTGTCTTCTTTGACTTGTTTTTGAGTTCAAAATGGTGTTTTAATGAGAAGTGCAAAACTAGGAACCCCTCAAATTTTGTTTAGAATCATATGAAAATGACAGAATTCCAAAACTCCTGAGATATCTTACTTTCTGAAAAAATTTAATTGTCACTATCGTGGACATGAATCACTTGGACGTCCTAGCTTTGATGGGATATCTAAACAGGCTAATACACATGTTTTCATTGCATGGAATCCTCAAATTTCTCCAATTGCATCCAAGGCAAGGTTTCATTTGAAAGTCCCTCTTATGATCATGGAGGCACAACTTGCTTCGCTCGGCCAAACTTGTCGAAAACCTCCTACTTGTTCTCCAAATTGGATCTCACAAACCTCTTTCTTTTGATCATGGAGCCATCAATTGCTTCACAGGGCCAAAGCTCATCTAGGATCTCCTGTTAAGGCCTCCTTCCTTTCCACCAGATAGGATGTTGCAAAGAATCTCACTTCTTGGGCAAATGAAGCCCAAAATCAGTCATAGTCTTTTCTAGCTCTCTAGACAAAATAAAACCCAATCACAATGTGATTCTAGCTCTCCAGACAAAATAAAACCCAAACAATATCCATAGTATTTTGTCACTAATCACAACTGCTTGCTCAGGCTAGGACCAGGAGCTTTGGGGTTCAAGCCCTCAACTCTGGTACCGTGTTAACATGCACTGAATTCTCCACAAAAATAGAAAGTGAACGTCTAAAGCATGCAACTCAAGGACACACACCAAGCATGGTTTGAGAATGAAATGAAAATGAAAGTACCTGAGATGATAGCAGATGTCCCAATTGATGTGCTTACGTCATATTTTTACACCTCAAGTAGCAATACATTAATCCCAAGGCCATTGCAAGTTTGTGATACTTAAGACTTGACTATATTATAACATGGGTCCCAAATTCCCCAAGTTGGTGACCTGTGGGACAATCACAATAAAATATATGAACCTTAGTCTGGTTCACACTGGACATTCTAGAAAACATTTTTGCTATGGTTTGGAAGAGAAGATAAAGAGATCGGTTGGAAAGAGTTGACTGAAAAGAGAACAATGGATACAAAAAAATAATTATTCATGGTTGTGCTTATTGTGCATCACGCAATTCCGCCAACCTGCTACAACCAACATGGTAATGTTGTAACCTGGCAGAAGGTTTGATCCATCATCAATTTATTCATTTGATGGACAATGAGTTAACATAAGATAAAACCATTTCAGTAGGTGTAGGACCAGTATTAGAGTGGAACAAAATTCCCTTGAGAACTCTTAAAACATTGCCATCAAAGTAAAGCATGAGTTTTTATCTGAGTATATTGATTGCCAATTCTTTCAATTTATGAAAGAGTTGATGTGTTTATTTTTTAGTAGTAAAGAATAAAGTGTTTGTCTGGCAAAATCTTGCAAAATTTGACAATTATGCAGTAAGGTATGGCCTGTAAAAAGGGAGGGGAACTGGTCCAGATTACGTCGCCTTATTTCTGGATTTGCATGAAGATTTAATTCCGAGAAGTAGCTGGTTTTAATATTTATTTTCAACAGTTTGCTGACCAACTGGTTTACACAAACCTATGGCATTGGCAAACTAATAGGCATGTCTTACTCAAGCAAGAAGTATACCACATATAATTAAAAAGTACGGATTGCCACATACTTACATGTATTTCTTGACAACCTACACTGTATGACTTTTTTTGACAGGAATTTTTGTTGGTATTAGTAATTAGTATCATTTAAGTTTGAATAGCAAAACAGATCCTAGATGTTGATTAACAAGGTTCAACAATCAAGCTTCAGGAACTGCTGTCTAGAATTGGTTCACTACAGGAGGGCCTTTGGCTAGCCTAAAACCAACTTAAATAGGTCAATTGTTGGACAAGTTTGTGATAGCACATGCTAAATTCAAATCACCATTGAGAAGCTATCAACTCTTCTTCCTAATCTTTGTTTGTTCTTTCTCATCTTTCTAAGGATCCTTTTAGAGCATAAGCTCGATTTTATGGCTTTTGTTCATCTTCCTTTTTTTCCCTGACCTTTGTGAGCAGAAACCACCTTATTTGATTTAACTAACTTCGACTCGTTTGCTTTAACTAACTTCGAATCACAAGTTTGGATCTTAGATTCTTAGGAACGTATCAGTTAGATTAGCACAAACTACTCTTATTTTTCATGTCTGAGACCTACAAGTGGATTGGTTCCTTGTGTGTCCAGTAGTAGATTCCTCATTATTTACCAAAGCCTCTTTTCTTTTTTTTTCCATATGTTCTCAACTTTTTAAGGTCTATGAACAAATTTATAGCTGAAGTGGATGGCTTCATGTGTTTCAAGCCATGTTACTTTTTTGATAACTGCCACAGTTGCATTTTAGCAGTTTGACACAATTTTTTCAATAACATAAAATCGTCTGATGTGTTTTACTTGTATGTTTCATTGAAGGTTTTATTGCATCAATCATGAGCACCTCATGGTGTTTGTACAAGACTGTTTGAGTAAACAAGTTTGAGGGCATCATCAGTTGCATGATAATCTCCTCATATGAACTCCCATTAGCAGCAATGATGGAATCTTGCATCTAGCACCTTGTAGCTGCTCCGCTCATCACTTTGCTATTGGTATCATATGCACTTGTGTCTTAATGATCAAAATACAATGTATCTAACAGTTGCTATAGCAACTTCAAAATTTTGCTTGATAGTTTTTGTAACATTTGCATGAAGTGTTGCATTAAGACCCATTATGTCATTTGTTGATTAATGCTTCTTATCAATACATTGTTATTTGAGTTGCTGGATGATTTTGAGGAGGTTTGCACCAAGATCAATGTTGCTTTTAGGTCCATATCAGCCATCAAAATATTATATTGTATCAGATAGCAAATGATGATGGTAAAATGCTTAGAGATGTCTCAAAGTGGATAGAAGAAAACATGAAAGTACAGATACAAAAAATGGATAAGGCCATTAAATCGACCATTAAGCATAGAATGCATTCAATAGAGATCTTTACAGTAGATGGAAAATGTAATTAACTATATAGAAATAGTCGTGGATTGAAGACATAATAAAGAACACATCAGTTTTTGAAATTGACTATTTGTCTCATTAGTAGAGACTTGATTTGCCCTTCAAGCTTATCACTTCTACACATGTTAACTTTGGTTTTAGAAGTAATCTTAGCAAGGAATAGTAGGACTTTTGGCTTTGAGATGTCTTCATTTTAATGACCCATTTACTATGTGAATTATATTGAAAATTATTTGGTGATTGTATGGTTCTCTTACCTAGATGATACTTCTAGGCAAATTAGTGAAAGTGATTTACACTTTAGATGAAAGTTATTTCACACAAGTTATGGTGACTGATGGTCCAATATCTAGGATTGATTATCTCCTAGACCAACTTGAGGGGCCCAATACTTATTAGTGAATCATGCATGCAATGTTATGTTGACCATTTTTTAAACATCTTAATAGGCACATGGGAGATTGCTAAGAGTTGAGTTTCTTTTATAATAGGCAATGACATGTGCTAGTTTACCAAGAGTTGAAATGTTAATAATATGCAAGTAGAGGCATGTTTTCTAAGTTACAACCTTTAGTGAATAGTAAATGGAAGGGTGCATGATAGTGGTGTATTCTTGCATATTTTCCCTTATTATTTTTATTTTATATGTAAATAAATTTCAAGATTGGTACTATGATATATAATGTTTTTTTTTTTAATTGGTTACATAGAATTGAAATGGGTGCCACCATATTACAACATTACCCACATTATTGAGATATTTCAACAAATCACATAGTGGCATCGTATTAAATTGTATTATCAAAATGTTCATGTGAATTGAAACTTGGTGGACATTTTATGAGACAAACATTCTTGCCAGTTTAACTTCAATCCCATAGACAAAATGTTAAGGTTTACCCATGGATTTGAAACTTTAACTTATAGTGTGAACTCCTCAATGCCCATTGCTTGCCCTAGACCCATTGGGCATGTTGTACAATGTTCTTTAACATCTCACTAGTTTGACTTCAACCCCATGGATAAAATACTAAGATTCACCCCATGGAATTAAAAAATTGATTTAGTGTAAAACTCTTCATTGCCCACAACTTGATCCAAACCCATTGGACATGTTATACAAAGTTATGACATTTATATAACTCAGGTAAAAAATCCAAATAATATGCATCATCATAATAATAATAATAATAATAATAATAATAATAATAATAATGTTCAAACTGCAACGGTTGTGTGTTAAATTCTTTATTGATAAGCTCGGCTCTCTCCCTTATGAGAGGTCATGGTGGGATGGGGATTCCTAACCTTGAGCATCGGTCGTAGGGGTTTAGGGTGGGATGGGGATTCCTAACCTTGAGCATCGGTCGTAGGGTTAAATTCTTTATTGATTCTCTCCCTTATGAGAGGTCATGGTGGGATGGGGATTCCTAACCTTGAGCATCGGTCGTAGGGGTTTAGGGTGGGATGGGGATGCCCAACCTTGAGTGTGGTCGTTGGGGTTTAGGGTTTTTCATATTAACCAAATCCAAAATAAATAATAATAGTATAATAATTTGATAGGTAAACTCTTTTTTTAAACCCATAGGGAGGGAGTTTACTACTAGAGGCAAGGGAAACTTGAATTTGGGGCTAGGTGAATTTAGTCCGATGACTTATTCTTTGTACCACCACATTAAGCCTACTTAACATATTATTTTATCACCATTTAGAAATTGCTATCCAAGTGAAAAATGTAATAACACTAAGTTAACTACTAGAGGCAAGGGATACTTGAATTTGGGGCTTGGTGAATTTAGTCGATGGCTTATTCTTTGTACTACCATATTAAGCCTACTTAACATATTATTTTATCACCATTTAGAAATTGCCATCCAAGTGAAAAATGTAATAAATGTAATAAATTACATTGAAAACATATTACAAGAGCTCCTATGATGTTTGTGCAATGTTTAATCAAATATAACATCCAACCTTTACCTTGAGTGTAATGGATATAGTTATAGAAATACAAAATAGTCAACGAAACAATTCATGCCTTAAAGTTGACTTATTATATTATTTTTAAGAATCTTAACTTCGTCTTTATTTGGTATTCTATTGCATTTTTCTAAATGATAATTATGTATTTTTTAAAAGATATTATGTAGTTAATTGTGAACTAATCTTATTTTATTACTAAGGGGGTTGCCCCCTAAGAGGCATGGAAAATGGTTTGGTGCTTTAACGATCAACAAATTTGAAGGTTGAAGGAGCATGGAAGGTTGGAGGCTGAAGGAGCGTAGAAGGCTAGAGGTTGAAGGAGCGTGGAAGGCTGGAGGATAAAGGAGCGTGGAAGGTTGGATGATGAGTTGATCTTTGGAGTCAAGGCTAAAGGGGCGTGGAAGGTTGGGCTGGTTGAAGGAGCTACAATGAAAGGTTGGGAGTTTGGGTGAAAGGTTGGGATAGGAGAAGGAACGTGGAAGGCTGATAAGGCTGAAGGAGTGTGGAAGGCTAGGTCGGTTGAAGGAGCTGCAACGAAAGGTTGGGAAGACTGAAGGAGCGTGGAAGGTTGCATACAATGAGAAAAACAAAATTGCAAAGTGCAAAGGATTATGATTTTTTCCTGAAAAACATATCATCTCTTAGGAGCCATATCTTCACGAAGAGTTATCCGATTCAGATGATTCTTGGACCAACTTGTACAGAATGTGAATAGCTTTAAAATGAGTGGTCATATGCAACAATTCGAGCAATATTGAGGGAGATACGATCCTGTGAAGTCAACCATTTGAAACAAGGGCAGTGACGATTTTTCAAGTCGCAAAAAGCGAAATTGCAAAGTGAAGGATTAGGGTTTTTTCCTGAAAACATATCATCTTTTAGGAGCCATATTTTTATGAAGAGTTATCCGATTCAATTGATTCTTGGACCAACTTGTGCAGAATTTGAATAGCTTTAAAATGAGTGGTCATATGCAAAAATATGAGCAATATTGAGGGAGATACAACCCTGTGAAGTCAACCATTTGAAACAAGGGCAGTGACGATTTTTCAAGTCGCAAAAAATGAAATTGCAAATATTTGCCAACTAGGGTTCGAAAGATGGGAAGAGCAATGAAGGGCTATGACTTCAGCGAGGAAGGAAACTAGCAATTCATATTTGGTAAAACGGACTATGATAGTGCGATGTTTTGGAAATATTACTCTACTAAGATGCAAGACATAGATAGTAGAGGTGAAGTTTTGGCATTGTGAAGGTTGCTATTGGAAAACCTAAAAAAAGATGCTAAATTCTTGAGTAATTGTATTTATACAAAAATTTGAAAAGATCCAGCAAGTGAAGATCAAGAATTCAAACATTTTATGTAAAATGATGTAGGTTTCTAGCTATAACATCTCAATTGAGATGAGAAATGTATCTATTTGTAAACTCAAGCTCTAAAGAAGAGAGATGTAATCATCTTGGCAATTATACATATTTTACTTGATAAGATTCGAACCATAGTCTTGGTAGCCTTGAAAATCGATGATGCATTAATTAATTGAGCTTTTATCATTTGATTATTATTGAGCTCTTACCATTTTTTTTTTTTTTTTAATGTTTAAATGTAGAATTGGAACCTTAGTTTATGGTACAAAATTCTTCACTTCCAACCAAATGCCCTAAACCCTACGGGGTTAATTGTGAATTTGGTAAGTAAATCAAACTCTCAATAATAACATCTACTTAGATTAGGTAAACCTTTGTTAAGTCTTACATAATTTGAATGAAAGGTTTTTGATTGAACTATAATACATCTTCTAAACCCTTAGCATCTAAGTAAATACCAAAACAATACTTTATCATATATATATATATATATATATATATATATATATATAGTCTAAAATGGTTCCTATTCCATATTATATTATCTGACCATATTATCACAATGTTTCAATAAACCATAGTAGTATTATATGAAATTGTATTACCACATGCTCTATTATTAAGAGAGGAGAGAAGAATTTTGTGACTTCTTCATCTTTTATCCTATAATAACCTTTTAAAACTTTTTGTACAAATATCTTTTATCCTATAATAACTTTTAAACACATTTTGTACAAATATTTTTTTATCCTATAATAACTTTTTAGAACTTTTTGTACAAATTTCATTGTTCTTGTCACTTGTCTACAATAATTCAACTTCAACTTTTAGAGGATATTTCAATATATTCCTTCCAATTATAGAACCAACGAAGTTCTATTATTTTTTGTGGCCTTGGAGTAATGGATCTTCTTGTAACTCGATTATTTAAATATCGTATTTTTTTAATTGGTTATATGGGATTGAAACAGGTCCCACCCGTATTTCATCATCACCATATAGTGGTATTACAACAAAGCTTGCATATTATCCATGTATTGCTTGGCAAGATTTGAACCTTGGTCTTTTCAAATGTTGAGGAATCTAACTGGTTGAGCTAATGCCATTTGATATTTATTTAAATATAGTTGTCAAACTTCCATTGGACAATTTAAATGACTTTATACAATCATAGGTGATATTTGTTTCATTTACATGATTTGCAGATATAATTTGATGGTTCTACCCATTAGTATTGTTTAATGTTTTATGAGAGAAGGAAAAAAAACACTCCTATTATTTTTTAACTTTGCTGGATTTAACGTGCAAGATAAATATAAAAATGCCTAATAACTACAAATATTAAAACAACTTCAATTGATAACAACTTTAACACAAAGATGAATGAATGCTTTTAAAAATGATTAAAATTGAATATATTGCATTTTAAATTAATGTGAATAAGTTGGTATTTGGTATGCCTATTATCTTAAAAATGAAAAAATATATTTAATTGTCACATCCTAAAATTTTATAGACATAACATAATTCTATTTTTATAAAATTTGTGATATAATGGGACGGAATTAGTAAATTATTTTAAATAATGAATGCCAATTTTTATTAACATTTGATCATATATTGATTTAAATAGATCGACTTCCAAATTTTTGCTACAATTGTTGACAAGCCTCCCTCCAAGGCCAAAAGAGAGAAAATATCATTGGTGGAAAGATGATAAATTTACAAGAAACAAACAACTTGGACAGACCTACACACACTTATAGACATCATGGAATGAAATGGGATTTTGTTTTTAAGTGCATAATTTGCTTATTGATTTCACTTATATATGTTTGTTGGATAAATTTACTCCCATGAATGTATTTTAGTATTTTTTGAACACAAACCTTCAATTTTGACTCTTGTTTTCAAAAGGATATGATTAAAAAAAAATCCTTTTAAAAAGGAGAGAATGAGGATGTAATTGAATCTTATCCCACATGGCCATATATCAAGCCTTCAACAAATTTGCAAAAGCAACCTTGCAAATCACTCTTAGATGCCGAATGTTATAATCCTTATTCTCATTATTTAATTATCGTGAGGTCACAAAACCTTATTTGGAGAGGCTTTTATCGGTCATCGTTTTGGACGAAGAAGCTATAGGGATTTTGAGCTTGAGTACAAGGGAGAGGACTGTGACAAAATGACACCCTTTCCACTTTTCCCTTCCTTGAAATTGAAATTGACCCACACATGGAAAGAAAGCCTAAAACTTGGAGATAAATTATTGTCTGGTGTCTTGCATTCCTAGGGAGGTCTTACTTTTAAGGGATCCTGGGCCTGTGAGAAAGCAACAAACAAAGATAGAGGGATACCCAAGAGTAGAGCAAGAGTTATTGTAGGTCAAGTTTCGTTGCATCCATTTCTCTTGGATGATTTAATTATGGAAAGAGATTTTTGATTTAGAATTTATTTTTTGAATCTTCTTTTATATGCCTATGATTGAATTTTACAATGACTAGTTGATAATTTTCATTATCCATACTTATTTGAACACCAGGAGCCTTCGAGAAACTGCATGCATTTGAAGGATTTTGTAGTGGGTAAAGATTATTTTTCATTCTTCTTGCTTTTTTCAAACTTTAAGTGGAAATGGATGCTATCATGAGTTTGGGAATAAACTTATTTTGAACCTCGAAGGAACTTAAGTTGGAACCAATTGTTTGAAAATGCCTTTATTTGTTGAGTATTTTTGTTTTAAGTCAGTGTTTCCTAAGATTGAGCCTTGGAATGAATGTGAGTGAAGGCATCTATGCATAGCATGATATACTCCTTTCCAACTGTAGTTATTAGTAAAATCACTTAAGTATACATGGAGTTGAATACTCAATTAGATCTTCAATTAAGACATTTAGACAATGCATTTATAGGCATTATTCCTTTGCTATTGAAATATTATTTGATTTTAGGTCTTTTCTCCTATTATGATATTGGAGTTAAAACTTCTTGGCACAATGCTTTGGTAAAAGGGAACTGTGAAGAGAAGTTGCTCTAAATCTTGAATAAGACATCCCTATAGAATGCATGTT
Organism: Wollemia nobilis; assembly: GCA_028583015.1. Classification (NCBI taxonomy): domain Eukaryota; kingdom Viridiplantae; phylum Streptophyta; class Pinopsida; order Araucariales; family Araucariaceae; genus Wollemia; species Wollemia nobilis. The sequence continues at coordinate 596,593 of JAQPPZ010003624.1, forward strand.
GTTTTACTTTGTCATTAACCTTGCTATAAATATTTTTATGCGGATATAGGTTATTGCATGGTATTTGATCTCAATGCTTGGTGGGGATGTAAAGTTTCCTAAAGGAGTTCAATATGAGAATCATAACCCTATATTGAATTTGATTTGAAGGTCATCGAAAATGTAGTAGGTTGTTGCTTCCATGCTTGCACTTAATATGGTGTTGTTAAGGTTTGAAGTTATGCAATTTTTATATATGCTATGGATTATGGAAGTAGTTGATTTAGTCATTCCTATATGTAAGTTTGCCTTGCTGGTATGGGATTGTTAAAATTAGAGGTAGACTTGTTTTAGGTCTTCACGAGTCCTCATGCTTGTATATAAGTTGCTTGAGGGCGAGTCTTCCTGCTTGTGCATGATATGGTACTTGATGCTTGTACATGGTTGTGGTTGCTTGATGTTGTACATGAGATAAAACTGAGGTTGCTTGGGGTAGTCTTTCACAAGTAATGATGTAATGCATGTACCTACTATGACTAATAATGGAGGTGGTTGGTTTAGAAGCATAGGATTTTATGTTTTCAAAGGAAGTTGATGATTGTAAACATCAAGGAATAGATACTTATGTTCTAAAATTTTATACATAATTGATGCATGTTCACCATTAATAATGATTTTACTCATAGTGTACTATTGTAATGCCAATGAAAATGCGAGAGCTAGAATTTTTGAAAGATATATTGACTATCATGCATCAATTGCTTGTGGTAGTAGATTTTGCATATACTAATATCTTATCGAAAGAGCATTCTAGATGCATAGAGTGAGGGCTTGGAATTTTGACCTATTCACCATGAACTAGGTACAATATGTTGCCTTACACATTCATAGGAACTATTTTTATCTATCAATAGGAGTGCCATAGGAATATACAATCATGGATGCATATTATTTGTATACACAATAACACAAGTTGATTGTTGTAGTTGATGTTATATCTAGTTGTGAGTATATACTCATAGGTTCTAAGGAAATGATTTATATATGGTTGATGCATTTGCAGTAAGAAGGTATCTCTAACTAGTTTGGTTCTACATATTTGCCTTTTTGTGAAGGGTTGGAACTTCACTTGTGAAGTTGTGATGAAGGCATTCTTGAGATGCCTTTTTGGTTGGGTAGAAAAGAGCTCAAATGATATTTCCACTATCATTATTGCCAAAAACAATAAATTGATGGCAACTTACTTCATTTGTTCCTTATTGAATATGTTGAAATTATTGATCAAGTGCTAAATTAGTCATTTTTCATGTTATGAAATTTGTAATAGTTGAACAAAAGATTGTGATTATAGTCATATGTTCTTGTGTTATTTTCAAACTTGAATTCCTTGTTGCTATAAAACACAATATGTAGACAAATAATTAGAATGGTTATAAATTGGCATCCAAACATATCTAATACAATAATTTCTTATAAAGACATTTATAGAATATTGTATATTATAGAAGAGGATTGAGTTACCATAAGAATTGATTTCACTTGTCTCAGAATTCATAAGACAATGTTTTCAAACTATTCATATTTAGCATCAAAACTTTGTTTTTATTTGGTATGTTTGATCCCTATTCCACTCCTTTGATGAAGTGACTAGATTTTCATACTTAGCATATTTCTTGAAGGGTTATAAATCAAGTTTCTAGTGTGATCCTCTATTGGGAATGACCTAGATTCAATAAGATAATCTAGATGTAAGGATACATTTATTCACAATATTTTATGCAAGAACTCAGATCTTGAAACTAATCTAAGATCCCATTAAAAAAAAAATCGTTATACATAGTCGTGCCATCCATATATACAATTTTACATGGAGCCTCTTCATATTCATGAGACTCTTGACATTCCAACTTTCTCTTCACCTTCTCTCAATCTCATGGGAGATATTGTTAGCTTTTGATGCTTAACTCTTAATGTAAATAACCACAGAATCAAATATAAAGTTGCAATATAAAATACTCAATAACAACAATTATTTATTCAAATATAACTCACAAATAACTCATAAAATGGACCCTAATAAATGCTCTCGAAAATAGTAAATTGATATAGAATAAAGGTCACATACATCCTTTTCTTTACAATTTTCAACCATATATATAATAGATTGTGACTCTTCATATGGAGTACTCTTGGCCTTCACTCTTCTATAAGACTCTTCACTTTCCTATTCTAAGGACACGTGCACTCTTACATTTTGGGCACTTGTGCACACTTGCACACTCAATTACATGATACTTGTGCATTTTTTGCACATTATTACATTACATAAAATATTTACTCACACTCTAATATATTGAAGTACCCAAGGTGGTACATTAGCATGTACTAAATAATGTAATATACTCCAACACCCCCTTGTATTACATTATTTGGTTATTGAAGACTTTAGTCTTCAATATGAATCTTCATATTTTATCTTCAATACAATCTTCGTCCTGATCTATCTTTGTAAAGAATTGGACCTTGATCTAGTTCTTCTTCCTTTTGATTGTCTTCATATTTTAGTCTACAATCTACCTCCAATAGATTAATATCTGGATTCATTATGTAACTGTCTTCTTTGACTTTCGATTCAACCTTCATCTTGCCTCTCTTGATCTGATTTCTTTTCTTGTGTCTTCTTCTTCTTCGTTTTTGTACTTTCACTGATGGTATGTCTTCAATGCAATGAGTTAGTAAATCATCACAATAATATTGACTTGGATTCAATGGTTCATTACTAGTATGTTCTTCTTTCTTTTGTTTCATTCCTTGAAAGAATTCAAAAGTAATTAATGATAGATAAATCATCAAACATTCTTCTGAGGAAAGTACAACTATGTTTTGAGAACTCCACCAAGTCTTGAAAAGTACTTCATGAAGATAACCAATCAATGTCATAAAATTCTCTTCTTTTTCTTCCTTAAGAAACAAAGAAAATATTTCTTTTATATTGGTAGGAAAATATTTGTATCCATCAAAGGTATCTATTAAGTTTTGTGAATAAAACTTAAGTTCATGAAATAGTTCTTCACCATTTTCATTAAATGCATTCTTCACTATTTCATCCATAATTCTCTTAACTTTGAATAATGAATATTTCAAATTTCTAAACCTTTGAGGTTGACTACCTTATGTCTCCCTAGTGTTTGGATGAAAACTCTCAAAAAAATTTATGATGTAAACTTTTATGTCTACCTTAATTTTCAAAAATCTTTATAGTCGACTTCTCTATGCCTTCCTAGTTTTGAATAAGAAACTTAAAGATAATTTTTCAACTTTTCTAAGCTCTTGAGTTGAATTCCTTATGTCTCCCTAGGTTTGAATATATTATTACTAAACTCTAAATTTCACAAAACTATTTTTATGTTGAATACCTTATATCTCCCTAATAATCAAACAATAGTTTTTGATGAAGATTTCAATTCTCAAATTTCTAAGTTGAATACCTTTTAACTCCCAAATTATAAATTTATCAATTTTGTAAAATAATATTTGCAAATTTAATATTTCTAATTTGATGTAGAAAACCTTATTTCTCCCAATCTCAAATTATTTGCAAATAATAAAATTGACTTTCCAATTGAATAAATTAATTACAACACTTGTAATTTAATTCCCAAAAACTTCAAATTGACTTTTCAATAATCTTCAAAAACTTTTCAAAATACCTTTATAAGGTTTCTAGGGTTTCAATATTCTGATTTGAAAACTTATCTCTCCAATCATTCAATTAATTTTGTAAAACCTTAAATAAAATAATATCTCTCAACCTTATAACTCCTATCTTTAGCAATAAATCAATAAGCAATTTAAATTACTTTTACCTCCCAAAGTGGCGTGCAAATTTTCAGTCAAAGTTGTTTGACCTTCTCCTAAGAAGGTGCTCCTTGGCGAATCTCCTCCTTTCCGCCACACTCAAACTTCTTGCTCGATGCTTGGCGAACATATTGAGTATCCTAATTAGGCTTCTTTAATTGCCTCCTTTTTTTCATATGGAGCTTTGTCCCATGCATTTATTGCCATGTAAGAGATGTTTCATTCTTCCATAATGGTGGTTGGCGCTCCTTCCATCAAGACATGTGGCACTTGGGCTTTTCAACTTCGAATGGTGCTTCTTCCTTCCATCAAGACATGTGGCACTTGGGCTTTTCAACTTTGAATGATGCTTCTTCCTCTTGAACGTTACAAGATTCTCTTTAGCAAGAAAATGCCACGTATGGACTATTGCAAACATTTTTGAATGATGACTCTTCTCTCCAAGGCGTTTCAAACTTGTTGTGCGCCTGTTGAAGAGCTTGAACGTTCAATATGCATTTTCTTGTTGCATTATCCTCAAACCTCCAACACTTGATGTTTCACTTTCACTTGCCTGTTGTTAGGTCTTACCCAGAAATGAACCTCCTCAGCTACTGCAACGTATGGACTTCAGATGGCCTCCTTTTGACAATTGAATACTCTAACTGTGCTACTGAGTTTGATGTCCGAGACTGTACCTAAGTTGATGCCCTAGACACTCCAAGATCGACGTCCACTTGAGGTGGCTTTATATACTATGATTCCTCCTTTATTTTAGCCCTTTCTTTGAATGATATTAGGCCACATAATGCAGCTCTTTGACTTGATATTCTTACTATCAAGATTATCTCCCTTGCTTCTTGGATAATATTTTCCTTTAATTTTTGCTATGAAATCCCATCTCTTACTTGGCTTCAATAGTGCTTGTAAAATCTACACTTCATTGGATATATTTGATGTTTATCAAATAACATTTACACTATGCTTTTTTTGCTGTTGTTGTTAAGTTGGAATTATATACAAGGGTTTTTTAAGAGGATCCCAAAACCTTATAAAAAAAGGGACTAATCCCGGATATTGCTACCAGAGCCAAGATACATGACAATAAACAAAAGCAAAAACCATAACAGGAATTTAGAGAAGCTGGTAGACCAACAAACTGCAGCAGAAAACCACTATTAGGAAAAAAACCACCATCCACACACGGGTTGTAGCCTGGGATCCTCCCTGGGATGGAAGCATCACTCCTTATATCTTGGTAGGATCCTCATGGTCAGAGGCCTCGCTCTGTTTGTTGAGAAGCTGCTGCAGGATATTGGCAGCAGTGTTTACTGTATTAGCTGTGTTGACCATTGAGGATATTGCCATCTTCATTAGGAGCTGAGTCGAGGATTTCGTTGAGTCAGTCTCAAAATCAGAGATGACCTCGGGGTAAGACTTCTTATCAGTCTTGGGCTTCTTCAGTCGGGCCAAGGATCTGGGGCCAGAAGGGGGTTCGAAAAACACTCTCTTCTTCCTAGTGGGGTTTTGTTTAGTGCTTTTGGGGTGGGAGGGCTTGGGGATCTCCTCAGGGCTACCATCCCCATCCTTAGATTCAGAAATGATAGGGGAGGCAAGGGGGGATTGGACGCCAGAGGGGGAAAATCTTGAGGGGGAGGGCGATTGGCCAAGACATGGCAGAAAATGACTGCCAGGAGGCCCTGGTGCATGGGCTTGACCTAGGAATTTTGGCACTTTTCAATTGAAATTGTGATAGAGTAAAGTAGATAGTCGGGGATGGATACCTTCCTGGAGTCATGGAGGTAATTGACGAAACTGAGATGGAAGTTGCGGAGGAGCTTCTCCAGATCGTTGCAAGTGATAAATTGCATTATAGGCACCATTGCTTCGTTCTAGGGGTAGGGGAGGGCAGAGCGGAGCAGCGTTGACTTGTCCCACCCGTAGATTTTGGTCCAGTCGGGGAATTGCTCAAGATCCTCCTCCCAGTTGTGTTTGTCTCGTCGGATGGACCGCCCTTCGCCCAACAACCCAATCACCTCATAGAGCAACTTCTTGGTAAGCTTGAAATGGACACCTTGGACTCACACCTCCCCATTCTACCAGGTCTCCAGAAAGTCCTTAGTAATTGCGTCATTCGGGCCTTTGAATTTATGCATAAAAGGGTTCAACCATTTCGCATTCATGAAGATAGATGCGGTATCGCTAGGGAAAGGGAATTCGGCTCAACGAACACAACCATGGGAGTAAAAGGGAAAGGCCAGGGGCTCAGGGAAAGACCAAGACTAAGGGAAATGGGGGACTGCACTCGCGGCCACGACACAGAGGAAGAAGAGGAGATGAACGTCGAACTCACAAAGGGGATAAATAGGGTGGTCGGGAGTAAGAGTGAAGGGTAAATTTCGGTGGAAAGCCACCATTTGCATGGGAATGCAGTGCCATAGATAATGCCAAGGACGTTCAAGGGGTGGTAGAGAAGGAAACTGGAGTGTATGGATGGCTGGGGTTAGGTAACGCTGACGTGCCGCACATACCACTTGGATCTCGCATGAGGAGCTGACAGATGAGGATTGGGCCGATGAAAAACAGGGAGGGCCTAATGAGGAAAGGCAGGACGATAGCCAATAGGAGGGAAGCCTAGATCACTAGAAGATTTGAAAAGATTTCTCACTCGCCTCCTCCCAAGGCTAGAGGAGAGACCTGAGGAGAACTTAGAGACATCGCATCTAAAGGCCAATGGCCTGTTGAGGTGGATACCCATGTGGGAAGCCTTGAAAGGATCACCTATCGTGGTCCAATGGGGGGAGGCCCCAAAGGTCCTGGTTGCCACACAAAAGGACAAGTCAGAATTACCTATCATCACCTGCAATGTTGAGGTGGAATTTGGAGCCTTGGATACAGGTACCTTCGTTGTGGGAGTCAGCACCATGGGTGTTGCTTCTTTCTCGATTAGCCATTTCGATAATGGTCTTTGGGAAGACATTTCGTCAGACTCGAAGCCCGGTGGACCTGACTGCAATGTTAGCCATAGCATCAGGAAGTTGGTTGCCTTCCTTGTAAATGTGACAGATGGACGCTTAGAGAGCATGTGATAATTTTTTCTAGACTCTTGGATAATATTGAAGACCTTCCACGTGGGAGTCTTGTGGCTCGTCATGATATTAGTGATGTTCTTGGAGTATCCCTCAATGATGACTCGACGGGGATCGTTTTGGAGCAAGACCAGGCCTCGTCATAGCGCCATGGCTTCTGCGAAGTTGTTGGTCTGGGTCCCGAGAGGTTCAGCGTAGGCAAGGATAAGGTTCCTTGCATGGTTGTGAATAACCCTACCTGCTCTGGCCCACCTAGGGTTACATTTGGAGGCCCCATAAAAGTTTAGCTTGATGCTTCCTATAGGGAGTAGAGCCCATCTGAGATTGGCCCTAGGATTGGGACCTAGGGGGGAATCCCGAAGGTCAACAGAGATCCCTAAAGAGATGAAAAGGGCTAGCTCGCTCGCCTGAGGGGGCCCTAGGGAGGGCGGGAAGAGCCGAATATTATCAATGGCGTAGGCAATGGCCTTACCCACAACAACAAGGGGATCCTTGGGAGAAGATGAGAAATATCTGCTATTGCGCTCCATAGGGAGCGAAGCTTGGGGTGGTGGAAAGGATTTGGCCATTAAGAGAACATATCAATGATGGAGTTGTGTTGGACCCATTGGATGTGGAAGGATTGGAGCAAGTGCTCGAGGGCCTCGAAAGAGAATCTACAGGTGGTAAACAAGTGATTTGTTGATTTCAAACTAGAGAGACACAAATAGTAGCGGTTTGGGATCATGAACCCTCTTCTCGCTAGGTTCTCGATGGTGAGGATCTTGTTATGAATGGCAGTCCAGGAGAAGAAACTAATTTTGGAAATGAGTTTCTTTCTCCACACCAGGTTGAAGGGGATGGTGGGCACCTGTGCCATCTCCTGGAGGGAGTAAGCTGACTTGACCAAAAAGGCTCCATTGTTAGATCCTCGCCAAATGGGCCTATCTTCGGCACCCCTAGTTGGGATCGTGACTGCATTGATAAGAATGGAGAGGTTGGCGAATTGGTAGGGGAACCTACTCGCATCAATGGGCTTCCAAGCTGGGATCTTGTGCGACCTAGAAATGAAGTTCACTACTTTGCTTCCACTGATGGCAACCAAGGAGGGCATAAGGATCCAAATTTCCCTGTGTTGTCTCAATGGGTCGTCTAGGATCCATCTGTCTTGCCAAAATTCTATGGATCGCCCGTCATCCAGGATCCAACTGCAACCTTTTTGGATGAGGTATCTAGTTTGGGTTATAGATTTCCAAAATACCGAGCCATTTCGGGGCCCTTGGTCGCTTAGAAAGGGAAGGTTTTGGAGATATTTCCTCTTGACAATCTGGACCCACTCAGAATCGCAGGTTGTATAGAACTTCCATGCTTGCTTGGCCAGGAGGGCTAGGTTCATGCGAGAGACTTTCCTAAGGCCAAGGCCTCCTTCAGATTTGCTTTTGCACACCAAGTCCCAAGACACCAATGGGATCCTCTTTTTGTCTTTGATTCCTGACCAGAGGAATCACTTTTGGATTTGTTCTATCTTAGAGCTCACCGAGGCGGGGATCCTGAAGATTGAATGAAGTAGATTGGGATGCTCTGCAGGCAGACCGAGGAGAGGGTTGCTTTGGCTGCTTGGGATAAGAGGTGACCTTTCCAGGAGGCCAGCTTCTTCTAGATCCTCTTGATCACGTTGTTCCACATAAATTTGGTTGGCCTGCCTGAGAACAAGGGAAGCCCAAGATAGGAAGTTTGGAGGACTTTCGAGGAGCACCCAAAAATACGCACAATCCTCACCTGCCTAACCTGAGGAGTGTTGATGAAGTAGATATTGCTCTTGAGAAGGTCTATCTTCTGCCCCGCTGTGCTTTCATAGAGTTGGAGGATGTATCTGATGGTCTTAGCCTAAGCCATAGAGGCTGAGGTGGCCATGATGGTGTCATCAACAAACTGTTGATGGTGACCGGGGAGAGCCCATAAGCCGCTTTGATCCTTGAGATGAGTCCCCTTCTACCAACATTAGAGATGGTTCTCCTTAGAGCTTCAACCAGGATGATGAACAACATGGGAGATAGGGGGTCCCCTTGCCTCAAGCCTCTAGAGCTCGGGAAGAACCTGAAAGGTGACCCGTTGACTAGGACGAAAAACAACGGGGAAAATATGCATCTTCTGATGAAATCGACCCAGGATGGGTGGAACCCAAATTTGAGAAGGACTTGAATCAGGAACTCCCAGCTGACCCTGTCGAAGGCTTTATTCATGTCTAGATTGAGGAGGAAGGTTGGTTTCTTGGCTAGGGTGGCGGAGTGCAACACCTCATGGATAGTAATGCTCCCATCAGTAATGACCCTCCCTTTGACGGAGCTCCCCTAGGAAGAGTCAATGATGAGAGGAAGGATCCCTTTGAGCCTGTTTGCAAGAGCTTTTGTTAGGATTTTGTAGATAACATTGCAAAGGCTGATGGGGCAAAAATCCGATAGGGATTTTGAGGCTTGAACTTTAAGAACTAAGGCTATGAATGTGGAGTTAATGCCATGGGGAATGGATTTTCCTGATTTGAAATCTCTAACAGCCGCACAGAACTTAGCCCCGATCAGGGCCCAGAAACTTGGAAGAAGCGAGGGGGAAGCCATTCGGGCTAAGGGAAGTGTTAGGCTTCATGGAAAACATGGCATCTTTAATCTCTTCAGACAAAAGGGGCCTAATGAGCATCTCGTTAGAGGTAGGGGAAATGGAGGGGGAATGTGCTCAAGAAGGATATTGGCCTCCAGAGGGGTAAAAGGAGAAGGGGTGCCTAGAAGGGATTGGAAGAAGGACACTGCCTCATTGCGGATCTCAGAGATATCCTTCGTGGTCCTGCCGTCACTACAAGTGAGTTCTGAAATTTTGTTTGAGCTCTTGTTTCTTATGGTGGATGCGTGGAAAAACTTTATGTTCGAGTCGCCATATTTGAGCCACAGGGCCCTATATTTTTGCCTCCAAAACGTTTCCTCATGAGCGAGGATGTTGTGGAACTCTCCTAGGAGTTTTCGCTCGTTGGCTCTAGTCCGGTCATCCAGTGGGCCTTCTTGGGATTGGTTTTCAATGAGCTCTAGTTTTTCTTTGACCACTCTTTTATTCTCAAATATGTTGCCAAAAGTGACCCTATTCCACACCCAAAGTTTGTCCTTGATAAACCTGAGCTTCTGGTAGAGTTGGGCGGAGGGGGATCCTTGGAAGGGTTGGCTCCACCACTGCCCAACTTGATCCCTGAAGTCAGAATGGTGAAACCACATGGACTCGAAGTGGAAAGGGCGCTTGAAGGGGCACCCTTTGCCAGCTTCTAGGAGAAGGGGATTATGGTCGAAGCCAATTTTGGGAAGGGCTCGGAGGGTGGCATCTACAAACATTGGGATGGCTTCTTTGGACAGGAGGACCCTGTCCAACTTGACTTGGATGAGCTTTGGCCCAGCTCTCCTGTTGCTTCACATGTAATTGGTCCCTCTTAGGCGAACATCCATGAGTTCGTTCGAGTCAATGAAGGTCCCAAATTCCTCTATGCTCCTGGTGATGAGAGGGGATCCACCTAGTTTGTTTGGGAGAATAATGGACTGTTGAAATCACTTGCAAGGATCCAGGGGAGGGATTTGAAAGCATATCTCATGTGGCCAATCACTTCCCAAAGCATGGCCCTCTCCATCGGGTTGTTGGGAGCGTAGACATTGGATAGGATCCACGAGGAGTTGGAGGATTTGCAGTGAAACAACATGTTGACAATTTTGTTAGAAGAGGAAATCAGTATCCCTTCAATCTCATTCGGGTCCCACATGCACAACAACCCTCCGGAGGATCCTTGGGTCGGGACGAATGTGAACTCACCATTGCTCCACACTGCTTTGGCTACTTTGGGGGAGGACGACTCGTCTAGTTTGGTTTCCTGGAGAATGAGGATAGAAGGCATGTGTTCTTTACGGAGATGTGCAACAATGTGTCTCTTGGGGGCTCCATTGAGCCCTCTCACGTTCCACATGAGAACCTTCATTTAGCACTTTTGGAGGGTTTTTTGCCTCCCTTCCCATGATGGGAAGGAGGTTTGGATCATTTTGGTTCCTCTTTAATCATTTTGAGGGCTTCAAATAGCAAAGTGGTCTGAAAACCATTCGCTATGTCATCTTCGGCCTCTTTCCTTCTCTGTTCACCAAGGGTAGGACAACCTCTTTGTTGGTAATTTTGGGTATGTTGCCTAGCTTCATGGTTGTGAGTTGTCATTGATGTCAAAAGGAGTTTGTGTTGATATCAAAAGGAATTTGTGCTGATGTCAAAAAGAGTTTGGTTCCAAAAAGATCTTGAAAGTTCCATGATGTTTTTTAAGGGTTTTTAATTAAAACCATGGTGACAAGGTTAAAGGTTTTTCTTAAAACCATCTGGACTCATTAAGGGTTTTTATTAAAAATATCTTGGCTTAATGAAAATGTTTTTGCTCCTTGAAAAAACCTTAAAATTCCATTTTGATTATTAATAAATAAATTAACTCAAACCTTTGAAAAGGTTTTAAGTTAAGTTTATTATTAATAAACTAATAATTATTAATTTAATAATTATTATTGAAAGGGTTTCTAAACCCTTAGCGATGCCAATGTAGAAGACTTACCTCGTCGACGTCATTTGTTTGGAAGGAGCGCCGACGTCAACTTGCATGGGATGCAAAAGACTATTAAAGGGTATTAATTCCTAAGGTTCAATACACCTCCGATTTGCGCGATTACCTTTGAATTCGTATTGCTCTGTGACCTTCGATTTCATATTGCTCTATGACCTTCGATTTCGGATTGCTCTATGATTTTCGAGTTTCGTATTGCTCTGTGTTTAAGTTCTGATTTTGTACGCCTATGAGGAAGACAAATTTGTTTGTCTTTAATTTCTGCTAGCAAAGGGAAGGTAAAACAATGAGTGGCACTTGAGAGTGTCGTTGGGTACTTGTGCTCCAATGACGGAGGCAGTGGAGTGAAGGCGCTCGCTAGGCAGAGGTGTTGATATCGATTCATGTTGGGCGTATTTCATTTTTGGTTGCGGATTATTGTGCATGTGGTACAACAGTTGCCTTGGGCCACGATTTTGGAGGAGGAAGCGCTTTGGCGCTTATGTTGGTGTCTCCACACTTCTCCTAAGGTTGGAGAATTGATTTTTGGCCAAGGTAGATATTTTGTTGATAATGTGGAATATTTGATTTGACTTGGCAAATTATTGTTGGTAATTGGATGGAGGTATAAGGTTAAATAGAAATATTGCTTTGACATTGTTATTATTGATGCTTAATGTTTATGTGGTAAATGCATTTAGAAGTAAATGTATTTTAGGAGTTATAAGGGTTTAAGGAATAATTGTGCTTAATGTCATATTAGGGTTAGAAAGCCTTTGGAGTTATTGAGTGGATATTCTCTTGTGATTATTTTTTGAGGTTGAAGTGGTGTACAAGAATATTGTTGATATGTATATTTGTGAGTTTTGATTATTTATGAGTTGGAGTGATAAGGTGTTATTAGGACTCTTATCATTGTGCATTATTCCATTGTTGCTAACTCTAATTTGTGGCAAATTGAGAGTTAGTGTTGTGACAGATTTTGAGTTCTCCTTCTTCATCAAAGTAAAGGTATGGGCTCATTATTCCATGGTTATTATTGATTGATGGTTTTCTGAAAATAAGTTTGGAGTGAAAAATATTAAATTAAGTTTCCTTATTTGGAGTGGATCTTATTTTCTAAAAGTGGAAGTATTGATTATGCATTATGATATTATGATGAGTTTATGAGTTATTGCATAATTCTGGTTTATGAGAGTGGAAGCATTTGAAGTTTGCTTTAGGGTTTTTGAGTGAGAAGCTTATGCCATTTCTATAAGTTGTTGAAACCCTAATTGAGTTGTTTGGTTGTTGAGAGTTGAAGGATAGAACATATTGAGTCTCTAACAATTCTATTTATGCTTCTATGAGATTGATTTGAGTTGAGATTGAAAGTTGAAGGATAGAACATATTGAGTCTCTAATAATTCTCTTTATGCTTCTATGAGATTGATTTGAGTTGAGATTGAGAGTTGAAGGATAGAACATATTGATTCTCTAATAATTCTCTTTATGGTTCTATGAGATTTATTTGGTATGATTGGATGAAACACATTGGGTCTCTAACAATTATCTTTGTGTGTTCACATTGGGCAAGTTTCTTGGTAAACTTGCTTGAGCTGATTTGGGCAAGTTCTTGGTGAGCTTGCTAGGACTGATTTGGACAGGTTCTTGTTGAAGAACTTGTGGAAAAATTTGATGAAGTCTTGGTGAAGACTTGTGAGCAGTTGTGATTGATTTTTTCAAGCTTTTGGCTTAAGCTTGGGACAGATCTGATAGAGTTTTGAGAGCAGATTTGTGTTGGACCAGAGGACTGATTTTGGTGCAGATTTGTGATAGAGTTTGAGAGGACTTGTGTTGGACCGATTGACTGTGTTTAGTACAGGTTTTGATGAGCAGCTATGGAGGTGATTAGTGAGGACAAAAGTCTCTAGAGCCAGAGCAAGGAGGACAAGACGTCTTCTGTGGAAAGGAGTTCGACCTGCTAGCGGCGGAAGAGGTAGTGATCTTCTGAAGTATCATTTACAGAGCTTTTGGGGATAGGACATCTCCTTTGGGTATGAGGCTCATAAATACTTGTTGAGGGGATAAGACATCTCCTTTGGGCGAGGAGGCTCATAAATACTTGTTGAGGGGAAGGATTCTCCTTTGGGCAGGAGGCTCATAAATACTTGTTGAGGGGAAGGATTCTCCTTTGGATAGGAAATTCATAAAATTTGTAATAGGGAAAGGATTTCCCAAAGAACTTGATTGAGAAAGCTTTTAGTGAAAAGATTTTTGTGGATGTAGCCTATATTGGGTGAACCACGTTAAAATGACTCTTCTTTGTGTGTTGCTTTCTGTGATGGTTAATGTTATGGTGATTCCACTGCTATCTAAAGTAAATTTTTTAAAATGGTTGCATATTATACTGTTCACCCCCCCTCTCAGTATAAGTCTATGTTCTTCACTCTTTTATTGTCTATCTCGTAGTCGGTCATAAATATTTTGTTGCAGATCCTTTTAGGGCTAATCTCCTCCGAGGCTGATTGAGATAGAGTGGGGCTGCCCTTTTCGTCTCCGTCAGACTGACCATAGTTAGGGCCAAACATGGCAAGCGGGGTAAGGGGGGGCAGATATGCGGGGGGAGCCGACCGTGGCAAAATCGATCAAGGGGGGATTAGGGAGGGGAGGGGGGATGCGAAGCAGAGGAAATCATAGTCACATAATCCAGCTCGAGAGAGGGAGCGAGGGGGGGCGAGCCCGCAATAGGCACAGAGAGCAGAGGGGGGGAGGTTGGGTCGGAGAGTGGCCTGCTTGCACAAAATAAAAAAACGGTAATAGGATCAGAATGGAGACATACCTGGTCAGAATTCGAGACCAGAGTAGGGTCTACTTTTTGCTTCCATTTCTCCTCAGGATGATGATTTCTCTCTTGCCATGGGGTCGTCTGTTGCGGAGGACAATTCTTGCGAGGAGTGGATCCCCCATTATTGAGGAAGGAAGATCTCGTGTTAGGGAATCTGATCGGGGCTCTGGGAGGGGCCTTTGGGATAGGGCCACCATCAAAGGAATCCTTCGAAGGACTGGGGAGGGGGCATTGGTTGGGGAGGTGCCATTGCATGTAGTATTGAGTGCAAAAGGCTGGTTTATTTTCATATTCGAGTGACTGAATATGATTGAAGGAACCTGAGATTAGATTAACAAAAGCTGGGAGCTCGGATTTGAGGTTAGCATTTACGCAAATACGAGCATGGACGATACGATATATTGCCTTGGTTGAGGAATCGATGGCCACCAACTCCCCAATAGCTTGCACGATGACTTTTAGGACCTCTTCTTGCCAAAGGTGGAATGGCAAATCTAGGATCTGGACCCAGATTGGGGCAAAGTTTATGCTCTGAGTACTGGGTTTGAAATTCGTCACCCATCGTATCAGGAACAGAATCCTCCTACCCAAGAACCAGGGCCCTCCCATGAGGATCTGGCTGGTGTCTTCCCGATTGCTAAGTTTGATAAGGAAGAAGCCTTTGGAGAGGGCAACAATTTCCATGTACCCTAAGGTTTTCCACTTGGAGAAGGCCCAACGTCTGATGGTTTTCATATTTGGGTGCCCTCCGACGAACTTCCTGACCATGGAGGAGGATGCCTTGGAGACGTAGTTGGAGAAGATGTCCCCTAGGATAGTGATATTGGTTCCTTCGAGAGAAAGGCTGGCTCCTAACATTTTTGGAAGGATCACCTCCCTCGAGGTGATCTGCTCGTACAAATATTTGCTAGGGCTCCCAGGGATGGGGCCCTCGGTTGGAGGTTTTTCGAGTGGCTCCTTGTCTTGGGGTCCCGCTTGGGGGGGAGATTGGGAACTTGCCATCCTGTTTGCATCCTTACCTGGGGAGGGTCCACCTGAGTCTTGGGTTGAGCCTGCCTGTTGGGTGTTGGTGCCGCCTGCGCTGCCCTCCGTGTCTGCCATCCAAGTGCATTTACACTATGCTTTTAAATCAATACTTCTCTCCCTTATTACTCCTCTAACTTGCATTTTTCTGTTATAATATGCAGGTTCAAAGATAATGAAGATGCTTGCTCCTTCAACTTGGAAACATAAAACTTAAAGCTTTCCTTTTTCTGTTTTAAAGACTTGAATATGGTGCTTTCAATACTAGAGATAAATTCACTATTTTCACATAGACAAAATGTACTTTTAAGCACCACTTTGCAAACATTTTTTTCTTCTTCCTCCCTTGCTTTCTTGCTGATTTGGCTCACCTTTTCACTATCCAAACTTGCTTCCCAAACCTATAAAAATGCAGCTCCTCTTCTTGAAAATGCTACCCAAAAATCTGCTTTGCCTCCTTTCAAAATTTTTCCCAAAAATATGCTTTGCCTCCTTTCAAAATTTTGCCCAAAAATATGCTTTACCTCCTTTCAAAATGTTGCCCAAAAATATGCTTTGCCTCCTTTCAAAATGTTGCCCAAAAATCTGCTCTATCTTCTCCTGATTTTACCCAAATTTGTCATCCAAAAAACCTTCAAATTCTGCCCTAAAATTTATGAAATTTATTCTTTACATTTCAGCCTTCAAATCTTGAATGGTTACCTTCAAAAATATCAATTCATGGCCTCTTCTATCTCAAATTTCTCCTTCAATATCTTGCTGATTTCTATCTTCAAATTTTGGCCTCTTTTGTTGGCCTATTCTTCAAGATTCTTAATGTCTTGAAGTCTTCAAAGTACTTTCCAAATTTTGACAAACTTCTTGCCAAATATTTCCTCCTTGAATCGGTTTCACAAATATTTTTGGGTTTGTTGTCAAATGGCGACAATTATCCCAAATTTGGTGTGATTACCTCTTTTCAGGAGTTTTTTATTCTTGCAATCTTCTGCCTCCAAATTTCTTCAAATTCTCTCCAATGGCCACTTCAACTTTTCCAATAGGACTTCTTTATTCTCCTTCTATCTCTTTCCAAATTTCAATGAGACCTTTTCCTAGGCCTCCTCAATCTTCTCTCTCAAATCTCCTATTTCCTTTCTTAAATCTTCAATGGGACCTCTTTTCTTGGGTCTCCTTTTTCTTCAATCTTCAAGCTTCAATGGGGCCTTTCTCTTGGGCCTCCTTAATATTCAATGTCTACTCTTTTTTTGCAATCCCAAAAATAATTCTTGCATGAGCACATAGACCTTCAAGCACTCGAAGGTGAAATTCTTCTCTATTTGTTCTTTAGAAAGCTTCTCAACTTTTGAGAACTAATTTTTTGCAACAAAATATTATACAATAGCAATCAAGTCTGTTCAAATATTCAAAATTCTATGAGGTCTTCCTCATCTCTTCCTCACACACCTTCGGTAATTTCTACAAATATTTTAGTTGATGTTCAAGAAGTCGACCAACCCTCACATGCAACAAGTAACCTTACTATTCAAAACTGTTGATTATTATTATGTATTTTATTGATTTAAAATTATAATTAGTTTAATGATTTTTTTTATATGTTTTTAAAGCAAATTCGAATGGATCCATCAATGAGGACAGAATCGGCTATACAAGTCACATATTCTTCTGGTAAGTGTAGTTAAACTTTTTTTTTTATTGCATTAATTTTTTATAATAGTTTTAATTAAAATTCTAATGTAAAATTTTATAGGGGAGTCGGCTAAATTAATCCATAGAAGAAGAAAAGTGATGCTTCTACCACCTCCACCACAACAACCATTAATGAGAGGTCAACAAAGCATGTGTGGGAAACAATTCCTTTCACCATTGGGTTAGGGACGAGCACTAAGTCAGACACAGACTCTGTCAGACTTTCTAACATTTTCCATTGGAAATATCTCAAGTATGCCCAACATTTCAAAAATTTCCAATGCGCCTCTTGACGACGATTATCTTTTTCAGGACACCAATCCAAAAGATTTGCCTTTCAAGGCCATTGATGTGCTTCAGAATACACAAAAACGTAATGAAGCACAAGAGACTATTGGGTTAGCTATCGTTGCACTTAGCTCATCCCCTACCCATCAAACTGTCACCCCTCTTCCTCTCACTGATGATGAGAAAGTTAAATATTAAGAATATATTTCATTAGCTTCTTTCTCATATTGAACAATTAAAAGAATGGAAATATCGAGTAAATATTTTGATTAAAGAAATAAATGCTCGATATAAAAATTGGTGGAGAATGAACCGCAAAATCTTGATGTTTTATTACACCAGGCTGAATCCGACAAGGTGAAGGCTACCTCCACGTACAATGATGAAATTTTGGAAATTATGTTGAATAGGTTAGAAAACCTCAATGCCGAAGCCTAGGTTTTTTTCAATCAATGGGCTATTGATAAGAAAAAAGTAGAAGTTGTAGAATCTACATGAGATGTTGCTGACGTAAGTCATATGTTTTATGCGTAACATAAGGTTATTATTATTTTTATATATTGTTTATTTATATTAACATTTTTTTCTTCTCTTTTGCAGTATAATTTTGAATATCTAAAGACGCAGGTGAGCAACATGAAAGTGTATTTAAAAACTATAAAAAATAGTCTGCAAGCAACTATCCAAATGAAAGAACGATTAAAATACACAATAAGGGATAACAATTTTCTCAAGAAGATCATTAGAGAAAATGTTTGGATATTGATATTTTGCTAAAACAAAAGGAAAAAGAAGTGGGTACAACATCACAGGAAGATCCAGCAAAAGAAGATAGGTATTGTTAGCAATATTGAATAAATCAGAAAAAGGTCTGATAAGAGCTGGTGCATCGAAAGTGAAAACTGATGAGGAAACACAACCTCAACCTCAAGAAGATCCAAAAGATGCTTCAGGCACCCAATAGAAAGCTCAATAGTTGATTGTAACTTTTGTTGTATAGCAGTCAACAATTTTGTAAATTGTAAAAGAATGCTTTCAAATTAATAAAAGAGATTTTTTCCAAAATTTGTGTATCATGTTTCTAAAATCATTTTTTTTTAAACCATTGAAACCATGGAATTTTGAAAATTATGATGTTTTAATTTGTTAATGTGGATGCAATAAACGATTGTCAATTATAAATGAATTGCTAGTCAAGATGGACATAGGTAAAAAATTCTCTTTTGTTTTATAAAAACTTTTTAAATGATTGAATTGCAACACAAATATCTGCTTAGCCATAAAGGCTTTATAAAATATATATAAAATATAGAATTTAAATATCATAGATAGATAATCCAATAACAAGGCTTAAATAATAAACATACAATTTCTTGAACATATACAAAATCAAATAATAGGGCTATGATATTAAATTGTTTTTGAACATATACAGAAAATCATGTCTATGATATAAAACATACATTTTTTTGAAAATAAACACAAACCAATAACAACGATATGATATCAAAACAAAAAAATTATGAACATATACACAATCAAATAAATTTCAAAGTCTCAGTAAAGCAAAAAGTCAATTTTCAAAATCAAGTAGAAAACTGATAACAAATAATGTGAAATATTTTAAACTTTTAATATCTTCCATATATTACAATGATAGAAGCTAATACAAACACTTTTCAGATTATCCAAAATCATCTATATGCATACGTATACTTTATGTCTCTACAACCTGATCACTGCAAGTATCATTATCCTCATCATCATGAGTATTTGTGATACCTCTTTTGTTTTCTACAGATTTCCTATATGCCAAAGCTCTGTCATAAGGATATTATTCCACCTCATAGGTTAACACATACTCTCAAACATTTTTCCAAAATTTTATCCAATTTGTTACGAACTTTAGATTTTACAAAAGATAATGCACTAAATACCCTTTTATCTTCCACAAATCCCAAAATCATTGTTTGACATAATTCATATAAATGAAAATATTCACTGATCATATTTTATAAAACACTATCGGGACACAATTTTTTTCACACTCGTGTAATAGAACCTGACTCATGATGGTTAGTCAATCGTGAAACTTGACAAACTATTGTTATTCTAAAATGGTTTGATTGTTTTATCATAAGATATTTATTAAGAATACCATTGATTTTTTTTTTTTAAAGCAAAAAACCCCTTGCGGAGCCGCCTTGGTCTGAGAGACCACGAACAGGGGGTTCTACATTGTCAAAGTCACCCGGGGTCGCACCCGACCCTGCTCGCACCAACATTATCAATTGGATTTTGGATACCCAATTCAGCTTTTTGGTAGGGTGGAGATTTGAACCTGGGACCTCCCTTGGAGGATTGTCCTCTCCTCTCCAACTCACCTACAACACTTGGGTGAATACCATTGATTTAAATACCATTGACTTCCATTTAGTAAAATGCTTAACATGAGTGCCCATGTATTTGAGAAACAAATCACTTATATTTTGGTATTTAGTACAAGGATCCTAGAAGATGGGGCTAACCACACGCATAGCGTCAAGCAATTCATCTCTTTGAAAACGATTTCTTATTTCTCTTGTCAAGGTTTTTGCTATTTTTCTCAGTTTTAATCTTTGTATTGTGTAAAACTACATCAAATCCATTGTATGTTATGGATATTTGTTCAACTTCGTTTGTAGCTATATTCAATGTTTTTCAAAAAACTATAAAGGTATCTCCTTTTTGTGGACATTAGTACAAAGATGATCGTTGATGTTGAACTTCAAAAAGCTTTGAGGATCATTGTCGTTTGTTAATTTTCTCCAACTCTCAAACATGGGATCCATAAAACTTTCAACAGACATGTACAACATATCAATATGCACATATATTTATTTTCTCATCCTAATGAAATCCACAACATAAATATAAAGGTATTCCTTTCTTCCAACATTGGAAGAATACCACATAATGTGAGAAGAATTTCCAAGTCAGTCATATAGTATAATAATAAGGCTATGATATTAAAAAAAATTATGAACATATACAAAAAATCCAATAACATGTATATGATATATAACATACAATTTTTTGAAAATAAACACAAACCAATAACAACGATATGATATCAAAACAAAAAAATTTATGAACGTATACACAATCAAATAAATTTCAAAGTCTCAGTTAAGAAAAAAGTCAAATTTCAAAATCGAGTAGAAAACTGATAATAAATAATGTGAAATATTTTAAACTTTTATTCCATATATTACAATGACGGAAGCTGAAACAAACACTTTTCAGATTATCCAAAATCATCTGTATGCATACCTAAACTTTATGTCTCTACAACATGATCACTGCAAGTATCATTATCCTCGTCATCATGAGTATTTGTGATACCTCTTTTGTATGCTAGAGATTTCCAATATACCAAAGCTCTATTATAAGGATTATGTTCCACCTCATAGGTTGACACATACAAAAAAAATCCAAATTTTTATCCAACTTGTTGCGAAATTTAGATTTTATAAAAGATAATGCACTAAACACCCTTTCATCTTCCAGGGATCCCAAAATCATTGTTTGACATAATTCATGTAAATGAAAATATTCACTGATCGTATTTTGTAAAACACTACAACGATATAAAATTTTCACACTCGTGTAATAGAACCTGACTCGTGATGGTTAACCAATCGTGAAACATGACAAACTATTGTTATTCCAAAATGGTTTGATTGTTTTATCATAAGATCTTTATTGAGAATACCATTGATTTCAATACCATTGATTTCCACACATTTAGTAAAATGCTTAACAAGAATGCCCATGTATTTGAGAAACAAATCACTTATATTTTGGTATTTAGTACAAGGATCCCAGAACATGGGGCTAACCACACCCATAGCCTCAAACAATTCATCTCTTTGAAAACGGTTTCTTATTTCTCTTATCAAGGTTTTTTCTATTTTTCTCAATTTTAATCTTTGTATTGTGTACAACTACATCAAATTCGTTGTATGTTATGGATATTTGTTTAACTTGGTTTATAACTATATTCGATCGCTTTTCAAAACAATATAAAGGTATCTCCTTTCTGTAGACATTAATACAAATATGACCATTGATGTTGCACTTCAAAAAGCTTTGAGGATTATTGACGTTTATTAATATTCTCCAACTCTCAAACATGGGATCCATAAAAATTTTAACAGACATGTACAACATATCAATATGCATCCTAATGAAATCCACAATATAAATTGATCTTTGTTATGCAAGTTTAATCAAAGTATTCCTCTCTTCCAACATTGGAAGAATACCACAGAACGTGAGAAGTGTTTCCAAGTCAGTCATACACCATAGAAAATATTTAGAATTATCAACTACCCTATGATTTGCGTACATAAACCCTACCAAGGATTGATTTTCTTTGAAAACTCTATATACCGATTGAAATAATGAAATCCACCTAGCATCTATATCTTTTAACATTTTTTTACCTTTAGTAACTCCTAGTGCAAACTATTGAAACTCAAAATCTTTTTGGACTACATGAAAAATAAGCATGAATTTCATTGACAAGTTATTCCACTCTCACAACATTTTCAAATGTGCTCACAATTTTGTATGCAAGATTCATTCTATAATCCATGTAATGAATAAGGATTGAATATGGGGTAATTGATGTTTGTAGTCAAACACAAAGACCATTCATGTATCCTTACATTGTAGCAGCACTATTAGCTCTAACACATATTAACTTAGCGGTTATTTTCTTTATAATTCATTCTTAATATTTCCTTTAAATTAGTTACAACAACATTGTAAAGGTTTTTCGCATTATAATTTTCCACCATCTTATGTAGTGCAAGTAAATGAGGTTGTTTTAAATGATTTTCCACTGTGTAAACATGCATGCAAATACATGATATGTTTTCAATAGTAGTTACCTCATCAATTGAAAGTGAAATGAATTTGACATGTTTTACTTTCTCTCTAAGGTCCTTCTTAACCAATGAAAGACATTTTACCATTTATCAACCACTTTGATCTGACCAATGGGCACTAGAAAGGTTCTGCACATCAGCTAGTTGAAATAGATGTTTATAATCAATGAAATAAGATATAGGTCTACCATTTTTAAGAATAGTATATACAACAACAAACTACAAACTTTTTGAAGCTAAAGTGGTCTTATGAATTTTTTGAAATTAGGCTTGAATCATTCCACCCTTCTCAACCAGAGTTTGTTGTTGTTTCAATTATTTTTTATATTCTTATGCATATGTGACATGTACGTATTCTGATGCATCCTTCCACCTAATTGTTTTCTTAGTTGTTCCATCACTTTATTTTATTGTTAGATAAAATTTTTCATAATTTTTTTCTATTGTATCCAACTTAAGTTGCATCCTATGATCCTTTCCAAGTTTCCAACTACAAATCATGCATCTACATTTTGTTAGTATATCATTATTGTTCTCTAGTTGCACTAGCTCAATAAATAGATATGTTGATGACCATTCAAGCTGAAATGTTCTTCCAATAGTCCACCTGGTTAACTTTCTATGTTTAGATTTCTTAGTAGAAGATTCCCTGAAAGTGGAAATTGTATGAGAAGTATCATTTGTTTTCTTTTGGAGTGCTAGTTTTAGGAATCTCTTCATGTTATTGCATTTCATTAAGAAAAATTTCATGTGCGGGCATTTCATTATCGAGAATATATTGAAGTGGAGGTATATCAGGGTCAATAGTGTTTTTTGCATACATAGGTGTTTCATATCATTTTTTGATTTAAAAATGCATTCTATTAAAGAATTAACATAATACATTTTTTCAAACAAAAAAAAGGTAGATAAACACTGGCCAAAGCCATCAACCAAAAAACCACCATTTTTTGATGAAGAAAGACATTATATAAAAAAATTAACTGTTTAGTAGGTAAAAGGTGTTTGTACCTTGAATTTGTGCAGATGTTGATGGTTGATTGGATTTTGATATATGATGAAAGTATTTTAGGATACTCTTTTTATCAAAATATTGGCCTCCCTTCTTTCCATTGCCAACAGGTGCCATTGTACCTGTATAAAGGGAAGATGAACATGAACATGATGTTAAAAAAACATGATGTTAAAAAATGATAAAATTTCTAGAATTAGTAAAAGAAAACTACTGGTCGTGAAAATCCCTTATTGTTTATATGTATCACCTCTACGTCTTTGTGAAAATCCCCTGTTGTCTGTCATATGCTTTTTCAGGTTGTCACCTGATGTATGTTACCTGTTGTCTATCATCCAGTTTTTCAAACGGTCACCTGTTGTCTATCATCTAGTTTTTCACATGGTCGCCTGCTATCTGTTATCTAGTTTTCATACGGTTGCCTATTGTCTATCGTGTACTTTTTCAAGGGGTCACCAATTATTTGTCACCTGTTGTTTGTCACTTGTTGTTTATCATTTACTTTTTCAGTTTGCTGCATGCTCTTTTTTCCTATCGCCTATGCTTTGTTTATTGCCTGATCATTTTATCTGTTTGTCATCTACTTTATCTTATATTATCCTTGTTTTCTTAGTTGTTTGATGTCCTTGTTGTTTTTGTTATATTTCGCCTATTCCATTAGGCGATTGCCTAAACTTTTCATAGTTGTTTGTTGTT
This sequence comes from Wollemia nobilis, assembly GCA_028583015.1. Taxonomy (NCBI): domain Eukaryota; kingdom Viridiplantae; phylum Streptophyta; class Pinopsida; order Araucariales; family Araucariaceae; genus Wollemia; species Wollemia nobilis. The sequence goes on from JAQPPZ010003624.1 coordinate 620,543, forward strand.
TTTCTATCAATCGAACACCTTGTTTCTCTTGTTGTCTATCAACTATTATGTCATTTGATCACCCATGCTTCTCACTACTATTGGTCCTCTATTAGATTTTGTTTTTTTTTGTTAAATTTTAATTTTTGCTGTTAAATTTTTTTTTCACTGCTACAATTTTTTTTTCGAGGAGAATAAATGTATTAAATGTTAGCTATATACTAGTGGTATAAGAGACAAATTTTGTGGGATAAATAAAATTATATATATATTACATAGCGGAATCGATAGCCACCACGATGATCTAGGTATATTGTCTATATTTTATAGCTACCACAGTATTATGCTTTGTCCACTTGGAAGCCGCTATGCAATACTCCACATAGTCCGCCCCTATAACCACCATGTTGCAATCATTTTAAACCTTTTACGCTAGTGAAAGCATCAGGAAAGGGATAAGCATTCAGTTCGACAAGGCTTGAGATTTGAACCTTGGACCTCTGTCCCCCTTGGACCTCAAATTATTTATAATTTGAAGGTGAAAAGGTCTCTGATTTAGATGAGAATGGTTGTCAATTTAAAATAAAAATGATGAAATTATTATCAACATGGGGCAAACCGACCCTAAAAAAATTTTGCTCCCAAAAATTTCAAGCGAATGGGCCAACGTCTAGGTTCCCATAGTTGTCAATTTCTAATTTTGGAAATCCTAATATTTGCGAATTAACAATGATTCATCGCTATGCATAACCCTGCTTCAAATCCCCATAATAAAAACATATATTTTGGTAGATATGCTCTAAGAGTCATGAAAAAAGGTAAAGGAAATACTGGGTATGGTCAGGTATCAGGGGCCTTGGGTCTTGAGATAAGTCAATCTCAAGATTTTACAGTAGGAAGGAAATCCTACTTAAAAATTGTGCAAGAAAAAGTTGAGAAGGAAATTTTATCTGGAAAGCAAAAATATATAGTTGGGATTCTTAAAGCAAGATAGCCCCAAGGGAAAGGGTATCAATGATTATTTTCTCTTTAAATGTTAGAGGGCTTTGGGCCCCTCATAAAAAAAATGGTCCTAAAGCATTTGTTTAAACTTCATAAGCCAAATATAATTTTAATCTAAGAGACTATGTTGGATGCAAAAAAAAAAATAGCCATACTCATCTCTCTCCTACCAAATTGAAACTTTGTAGGGTTGGACTCAAAAGGAAGATCAGGGGAAAATATAACAGGATGGAATTCCTCCTTCCAACTAGTTGATAAGGTTTATATTGAGGTGAGTGTGGTTATAGACTTACATTCTATGGAGCTAAGATAATTTTTATAGTCAATTTATAGGTCCTTATGGTAGGAGAAGGCAGTTTTGGAAAGAATTCTTTATATAAGATTTTTTTTAAAAAGGAGATATAGTGGTGGGAGGGGACTTAAACTTTGTAACTAAAAAAGCATAAATATGGGGAGAGGAGGTCTGAATGGATCTCCTTGCTGAATTTTTCCTACAAAAAATCCATAATGTAGGGTTGTGTGATGTAGAACCTATTAAATTAGTGCCCACTTGGAGGAATCAAAGAACTAGAAGATAAGGTATTTCTAAAAGGTTGGACAGAGTTTTAGTGTTTGATAACCTCATAGTTAAAGCAAAAATACTAAGGTCTTGGATAGATTAAGGTGGAGGATCTAATCATTCACCAATTTTCTTATAGTTAGAAAAGGATAAAGAGAAACTAGCAGGATCTTTCAAGTTCAATGCTATCTGGTTGAAAGATAATGAATTTTTAAATATAGTAAAATATGAGTGGATATATTGATCCAACAATAGAGACAACTATGTTTCAATTTTATAGAAATTTGGGGAGAATCAAATCTGCTACAAATGCATGGGCCAAAGGTAAATATTGGGAAGCAGAGGTAAAGATAGTGGACATTGAATCTAAACTAAATTAGTTATATAGTCATAAAGGCAATGAGGTTTTTCCAAACATGTAGAATTTATAGGTAAAGGAGTTGGAAAAAAAGAAGAGGGAATTGTTAGAATGGGAAAATGCAAAGTGGAGGATGAAAAGTAGAGCAATTTGGCTGGAACAAAGGGATGAGAATACACAATTCTTTCAAAAGTATGCAAAACAAAGAAAAATGATAAATACAATCTAGGATATGAAAGGGGAGGATGGAAGAAATATGAAAATATTTTAAGAAATAGCAGGATTAGGAGTATCCCACTTTAATAAAATTTATCAAGAACCCAATAGAGTATATATTAAAGAAATCATGAAGCTAGTACTTTATCTACCTAATATTGTCAATGATGAAGTTAAAGAGATGTTGATGGCAAAGGTCACTAAGGAGAAGCTACAAACAACAGCTAAATCATTTGAGAAAGAGAAGATTCTAGGACCATATGGTTGGACCATTGACTTATGTGGGTTTTTTATGAGTTGTTGGAAGAAGACCTTTTAAATGTGGTTGAGGAATCAAGGAATTATAGGCATGTACTCAGATCTATCAATATAACTTTCTTCACCTTGAATTCTAAGAAGGATAACCTAGAATCCTTTGGGGAGTATAGGCCCATATCATTGTGTAATAATCTCTACAAAATCATCTCAAAGATTATTGCTATTAGGTTAAAAGAGTTTTTTTCAAAGACCTCAGAATAACAGTTTGGTTTCTTAAGTAAAATATAAATCCATGAATCTATAAGTGTTGCTCTAGAAGCACTTCATTTAGTCAAATCAAGGAAGTAACAAGCAATGATAATTAAGCTTGATCTAGAAAAAGCTTTTGATCGGGTAAGTTAGTTGGACATCAGGATTATATTAATTCATATTGGTTGTAGTGTTCCCTTTGTAAAATGGGTAATGGGATGTATTAATTATACTTTGTTGTAGTAATTAATGGTTCAAATTCTAGTTTCTTCAATCCTTCTAGAGGGCTGAGACAGGGATTTCCCCTATCACCCTTATTATTCTTACTTGTGGTTGAAGAGTTGAGTAGAATGATTAAGGAAAAAGCTTTTGATCAGGTAATTTGGTTGTTCATCAGGATTATATTAATTCATATTGGTTGGCGTGTTCCCTTTGTAAAATGGGTAATGAGATGTATTAATTATACTTCCTTTGTTGTCTTAATTAATGGTTCAACTTCTAGTTTCTTCTTATTATTCTTATTATTCTTACTTGGCATGATCAAAGGCATTAAATTGGAAAACTTTTTGGTTGGGACTCATTTACTATTTGTAGATGATATACTACTATTTGGAAATGGTACCTTAAGATAAGCATTGAAATATAAAGAGTTGTTAGATTTATATTGTGTTGTCATAGGAATGGAAATAGACCTCTAGAAAATAGATATAGCTTTTAACAAACTACAACCGGGACAAGAAGAAGCAATGGTAAGGATTTGTTGCTTCAATATAATTAAGTTTGGAAAAGGTCTAAAATATTTAGGGTTTATACTAAAGCCAAATAATTATGGATACCAGGATTGGATTTGGTTATAAATAAAGTGGAAAAAGGGTAACTTCATGGTGTAATAGATGGTTATAATTAGAAGGTCATTTAACACTAGTTAAATCAGTTTTAGAAGCCATTCCAATATTTTGGCACTCTATGGCTTATATTCCTATTAAAATAGTAGAAAAAATAAGGAAGAAATGCTTCCATTTCCTTTGGACAAGAATAAGGGAGAAGGATTCAATGCCTTTGGTTAAATGGAGTAATATAGCCAAACATAAATCAGTAGAAAGATAGGGGCTTAAGAATATATAACTTCGGGAAAGCACTAGATGCCAAGAGTATTTGGAGATTGATAATTGGTAAAACATTATGGCATGAGGTTATCAAGGAGGAATATTTAGGTTCCATATCATTTGAAGAGTGGATTAGACTTCCTATAAAGCCAATGACCAATGCAACTATCATTTGGAAAGCATTAGTGAAGGCTTTTCTATTAGTGGGCAATTTTTTGGTTTGGAAAATAGGAAATGGGAATAAAGTAAAGCTAGGAAAAGATCCCTAGCTAGGGAATGGAGAGAATTAGTAGCTATCTCAAAATATAATAGAGCATCTAAATAGAGTAATATTCCCTTAATTTAGAGTAATATTCCCTTAATTTGGGATATTTACTATATTCTCTTACGTAGAAGGTTGTTACATTGTGGGTAATATTGTTGAGGATATGGTTGTTACATTATTGTAACAACCTGCTTATTGTTGAGGATACTGTTAAAGGCTAAAAATAGTCGATATTATGTATTATTTATACTTTATACATTAATGAAATATTATGTTCTCCTAATATGGTATCATAACCATTATTGGTGGATCGCTCGAATTGCTCTTGGCAAGCATTTCTGTTTGGACCTCTATTGATCACTCTGTTGGTGAGTAGAGCACTCCTGTCGACCTTGTAACCCCCGATTGCTAGACCTAGACCTAAGCCAACAAAGCTGGCATGGATGCTAGGGTCAACATCGACGTGAAGGAGGAAAACGTACCAAACAAAGCAATCACTGAGGTGGTGGACACCTAACCTCGCTGATGTGGACGGATATCAGAGCAAGAGTGAAGCAGCAGATGCAAGCGTTCTTTGAGGTGGACACATTTATCAAGATGCAGGCGATTTTTTCATTTTTCCAAGTGGATCGACAAACCAAATCTCGAGGGGCATAAATCTCGAGGTATGGGACCCCCCTAAATTGACTCGACTAATTTTGGATTGGACTATCTCGGTACAATTCCTGAGGTGGATAGACAAACCTTAAACCAACGGGACAGATATACCTAGACTAGATGAGGACATCAACCAGATAGATCGAACGACTGACACAGACGTGGATGGGCATCGATGGGACAACTTGATCTAGACTGGATCGAGATTTGATGGACTAATGCGACCCCCTAGATGGACTGTTAGACCTAGCACTATCATCGAAATCGGCCTGTTGGAGATCTAGGGACTCACTCCCAAACATAGAATTTGACCTGGATCGAATTGCTCACCCAAAAATTTAGGTAAGCATAGATTCTGACTGGAACCATTGACTAATTGACAACACCTGCACATCCTCAGGCACAGATCTCTAGGACCATCAATAGACTGACTCTCTACATGTATCCTCGAGCATGAATCTTGAGGAGCTGACATGGACCCCTGTAGGTAAACACGTGGTAGAGTTGACCTAGTGGACAACAGGATCGAGGAGCTAATGTAGACCCCTGCATGCGGATTGTGGCACTAACGTGGTGATGGTCGTGATGTGGCGAAGCTGGCAGACACATGGCGATATTCAGATGGTGGTGACGTGTTTTAGTTTAATTCATCATCGATGGCAGAAAACCTAGTTCAAACTCTGCTATTTCCTGAAGACAATCGAAGAAATAGGTGCGGCGCATTTTTTTTAAACCCTCCAAAATGCACCACAGGGTGCATGTGGGATAAAGATCCCACAAATATATTTTTTAAACAAAAATTTGGACACGAAGTCTTAAAATATTCAGTGCCATCCCTTCAATTCCATCGAGAGCGCTAGCAAGACTGGTCGATCAGGCCAGTGCCATGTCTCTGCTACAAGAGGTCGGGGGTTCAAACCCCACACAGTGCGAACAGTAATATTTTGCAAACAAAATCAAAGGTACAATTTTTTTGCAATCTATTTTTTCTATTTAAATTAATATTTTATAATATATAAGTTAAATAATTTTTTAAATTAATTGATTTTTAGAAAATATTTAATTTATTGAATTATATTAATTTTCTTCAAAAATTATTTTGCAAACAAACAAAAGGACACCAAAGTTTTTACAAATTTCACAACTTGTGCATTTTTTTCCAAAAAAAAAAGTGATACAAATTGTAATTTTTGCAAACATAGAAGCAAAAAACAAAACATTGTGTTTTGGCAATCATAAAGGAAGAAGTCATCACATTTTAACCTCTGTTTAAGCTTCATAACAACAATTTTTTGCTTGAAGTACTTGCAATAAGGGGGGATTTTTTGGTGAATTTATTTGAACATTGCCTAAGAGGTAAACTTTGTAAAATGACTTAGAGGTTTCATACTTGCCATTTTTTTTGCACTAAGAGGGGGGGATAAATTTTTCTTTCCTACATCAAAATATATTTTGTAAAAAGGAGGGAACAACTTGTAAAGGTGCAATTTTGGCAGCGACTGACACCTTAGCCACCTTATGAATTTTTTTTGCAAAATCATATTGTAAAAGGTGCTTTTTCAATAGAGACCATCACCATAAGAAAATGGGCAAATCAAAGAAAAAACAAGCCCCAAAACAAACTGATACATGTGCAAAATTAGTTAAAGATCCTTACTTTCCAGCAGGGTGGGAAGGAATGGATATTTTTAAGGATGGAAAATATCTCACACTATGCAGTGGTGTAAAATCCATTCTTAAAGATTCTAAAGTTTCTGAAGACCTTTAAATAAATGGTGCTCAAATCCCTATAGGCATTGTAAGGGCAAACTACATGACATTGATTTCACTTGACATTACCCAACGTCAAAATAAAAGGGACATCAATGAGGAATCAGAGGTCATGCTCCTAATGGTTGATGCCTGTTGTGACACAAGTAACCTTAAGCCCGTGGTGGAAAGTGCTTGTTGTGACACAAGTGACCTTAAGCCCATTATGACTAATGCTTGTTGTGATACATGCGACCTCATGCGTATAATGATAGATATCAGTTGTAGCACAAGTGATCTCATCACAAGAGCAAATTTTGCTTGTGACACTAGTGACTTAAAAACTAAACATCTTCAATATGAGCTCCATAATCTCATAAATCGTGACAAATACCATATTGTTAAAAACATTGATGAAGATGAAATAATTGGGTGTTTTTAAAAGCACACCAAAGGCATTGGATCCAAACTCATGAACAAAATAGGATTCAATGGTGAAATATTAGGTAAACATGGACAAGGCATTAAAACTCCTATAATGCCAAATTTCAGGCCAAATAATGAAGGCCTTGGCTATGATGGACAAGCAAGTACCAGTAAAACCATGTTTGTAAAACCTAAATCTCCTTCAACTCCTACAAAGCATTGTTGCAGACATTGTGGTAGAACAAGACATGTAGAAGCTAGGTGTTGGAAACTAAATCCTTGTGACTCATGTGGATGTACAAATTACTCCTCTATAAATTTTTGGTATAAATTGAAAATGACCAACTAGGTTCATATTGATTGTGGATGGACAGATCTCACACAATGGACCAAAATGAAAGAAATGTTGTTTGGCTTCTACAGAAAAAGTAAAACCTATGGTAGGCATATCCAGTGATAGACCGAGTGGAAGTCCCAAAGGCAATGACCTAGAGGCACACCTAAAGGTAGACCCAGAGACAAAGATCCAGAGGCAGAACTACAAGCAGATCTAGAGGCAATGATCCAGAGGTAAATCTAACGACAAACCCAGAGGTACTCACAAATCCAACACAAGAGCATCTTTCATTATTCTCTCCTTCACATTAAGGGGGGGGAGTTATATATTATCCCAAATAATGAAATAAGGGGGGTGTTAGAGTAATATTCCCTTAATTTGATATTTTTACTATATTCTCTTATGTAGTAGGTTGTTACATTGTTGTAACAACCTGCCTATTATTGAGGATACTGTTAAAGGTTAACATTAGTCGAAATTATGTATTATTTATACTTTATACATTAATGAAATATTATGTTCTCCTAATAAAGGGCTCAAAGTATTAGTAGATGCAACCTCTATGGACATAACAAATTTATGGAATCTATTTGTGGCTTTCATCAAAAGAATTAATTTTAGAAGGAAATGAAGCTAAGCAATGGAGCAAGTATATGAGGGATATAACAATGGATTTTATAAGACTAAGTGATACAGAATATTATTTTTCAAATCAACCAGCAACCAACTGTTACAGACACTTTGTTCCTCAATTGTTTGCAACCTTGTTTCCTCCTAACCAGAGCAGCTAAAACAACAAATACACAGAACAAAGGACAATGGCAAAAGGTATGTAGATGAGATACCAAATATATTTACTTAGATAGAAAAATTACAATATAGATAGGCCATCGACCCAACTAGAGGGCTCACAACCATCAAATGATTACTCCAAAATAACCTTCTCAATAGCACATTCTAGTGTATTTCTAGCCCCCTAAAAAATAAACCCCCATCCCACAATATAAAAGCCCCTTCAAAACTCAAATCTAATTGATTCCTATGTTTCTACTACTACAACCCAAAAATAGCTAAATAATAGCTAAGCCTTATCCTCTATTTAAGAACAAAACCGTTACAAAATAATACCACTAACAAACTCCTAAAAAATCGACCAAGCAAATGAAGAGTGGATGGAGAGGATGGAGAAATAGTAATAAAGGCTCTCCAAATCATCCTACCCAACTTTTAGAATTATAAACCTCTTGGTTTAGAGCCTTGAAACAGAGTTATTATTGGTGTATTTAAGAAAAACAACCTTTGAAATCCATGACTTATAAGAGTTTGGCAGACCTTCCCATTTGAAAAAATACCTTTTATATGACTTGGATCGTGTAGTTGCCAATTTGGTGTCCAACACTCATTCAATTTATTCTTTTTTCTTCCTCAGTAGGTGCTTTCTTGATATATTGTCTTCTTTTTCAAGTTTTTCATCTTCCCTCAGTTCATCATTTGACTCTATGGAGCGGGGATACAAGTTAACTGTTGGGACTGAAACTAATGGGAATTTATTATTCATGAAATGAGTTACATATATAGGCAGAAGGCCTATATGATAAACTGACAAGTGTCATGAAGGCATAGTGCACATTACATTAATTCTAACATTCCCCTTAATGTGCACTATCCTAACTAAAGAAAAAAACAAGTCAACATTAGGTAACATTCCCCCTTAATGTTGACTTCTCTAAAAAAATTCTACATCCTCTCTTATTGCTGATTTGGTCTAGGCTCGTGCTCTTTGTGCTTGGCTCTCAAACTGTGAATAATGCTAGATTCACTATGTATACATCTTGGTTTGTTGCCTCAGGGTCAGCCACTTCCATGGGTCTGTTGCCACTGGGTCAGCCGTCTAAGAGCACTCAATACAATAAAATGAGCCATAGATCCAAATATGGAGGAGAAGAAGAAAAATAGAAGAGAATCTTCTGAAGTGTCTTTGTCTGTAGTCTTTAGAAGTAGATCCGGATAAAACTCGGATAGAGTCTAGGGTGTCTATGTCTATAGTCCCTAGAATAAGTGTCCTTATGGTAGTCACCTCATCTTACCGAAATGCATGGGTAACCAACCGCTGCATCCGCCAAGTAGAAAGAGGTGAATACTAGATACTAGGTTCACTTACAAGTGCCTTGGGAGTGTCGGGTACAACCGAAAGTGCACTCCAAGGTAGGAAAAACTTTGAGGCTAAAAAACTCAATTGAAACAACCTCAAAATTACAATATGACACCACCATTGTGTCCATCACGGAAAAACGTTTCCAACGACTATAAATACCCCTATAGGCGTATACAAATTGATGCTTCAACAAATCAAACACAATGACCCTCAAAAATATGTGCAGCTCCGGGACATTCCCAAGTAGTCACCCATCCGAGTGCTACTCTAGTACTCAATGCTTAAGATGGGAGTTTTTATAAAAAATACTGCCAAAAAGTCAGCCTATACAATTTGAATAGTAAACTCCCTTCCACTTTTAAAATATAAAATCATGAACTTTGAAGAAAAAATAAAAATTTAATAGACCACCACCATGAAAAAATCAAACGCATCTTCGCTTTGAAGTGATCCGGCAATTGGCAGAGACACGTGTGGGGCCCACAGTGAGGTGGGTGAACGGATCAGCGGATCGTCGACCACCTGTTGGGCACGCTGCGGCAGTGAGGTGGTGGGAGACATCGTGTGGCAGCCGTGCGACTCGCAATTATTAAATCACCTTGGTTTAATGCCCACTCGCAGACCGCTGACGGTCAACTCACAGAGTCATGGACAGCGGAAATATGCAAAATCTTGGCAGTCGCGTCGAGTAATGGCAATGGAGACGATGTGAATAGCGAGGGCAATGGGCAGAGGATGCGAGAAGAGGGATAAATCATCATCCATGGAAGAAACAGCTCCCAAGGATCCTTGTTCATAAAGAAGACAGACGAAGAATACAGGATCTTTGGAAAGATGGCTCAAACAACAATTTGGATAGAGAGTCAGCAAGGGAGAGCAGCAATCACAGAGAGAATTTGAAGAGGGTTTTTGATCATAATGCGACAGAGGACTGTTGTGAAGATCGAGCAAAGAGGCTGAGAGGTAGCCCTCCTGAAGACTTGAATGAGAAATTCTCTGTAAATCAGTTGGGTACTCATTTGTTTGGTGAGAGTAAGGACAAGATTGACAGTGCAAGGGACATTACGGGCTCTTCAGGCTTATCTGCAACTTTATTTAACTCCCTAGAGGAAAAAAAAAATTCCTACGAGCCTCGCTCAGTTTTCGATCTTGTTATCAGTCCTGGATAGAAGCCCCGGACACTTTCACCACTTTGCAATCATCCAGTGCAACAGTTTTTGACCGGTACATCAGATTATAGTCAGGGATTCACCATAGCAGATTTGCAAGACATTCAGAAATCCAACAGTGCATTTGGTCCGCCCTTCCTCCCTGACAAGTTACCAACGGGCCACTGGAGGTCTCTGCTCTGGAGGAGACTGGCTTTGCTTTATCACATGAAACGCAAAATCCTCCGTCTGAACTATCACGCTCTCCTTACCATCGATCAAACACAGCTGAGCTCCCTTGATTCTCAAAAGCTCGTTCTCGCTTCCCGTAGGAGCCTCCAATTCACTCTCAACGGTAACCATGCTTGACTCGCCCCCCATAATAATCGAAGGACTCTGGAGATTTAAGTGCGGGAGGATCGTGTTCTACCATCGATCTTTTAAAAAAAGAAAAAAAATCAATTCAAGATTCAACATAGCAATCAATCTCCTTAGCATTCAGCTTCAAGCATCAGGGATTAAGAGGAAGGGAAGGCGGTAATAGAGGAACTAAACAAGTTGACTGTGGAGCAGGTGAAAAAATAGGTGGACGGAGAGGTGGGTCTTCTGCAGGACAGTCTCAATCGCATTAGAACTGCTATTGTTCGCTATGAGATGGCTTGCAAGGCTGTTCATAATCTCTTCAAACATCCTGCAAGAAAACAAATGTTGGTGCCTCTGAAAGCATCGTTGTATGTTCCTAGGACTTTAGATAATGTCGACAATGTCCTCATTGATGTGGGCACAGGATATTATGTGGAGAAAACCTTTACTCTATCTTTCTCTGTGCCAAATATGGAGGTGAGCTCGAAAGCTCGAAATCGGTCGGCTAATGCAAATCACCTCCTAGAAATGTATTGCCGAGAGCATGGCTCATGCAGGTCGAGTTGCAGCATTGAAGGCGCTGTAGGAAGCCTCTGCAATCGTGACTTTGGTGCAAGTTCTCAAGAAGTTTGCAGAACTCTGTTCTTCTACAGATCCAGCAGTCCCAGGAACTTTTGTGGAACAGTTCCTGCATCTACACAATCAAATCTCACAGGCCCTGGCCAACATGGAAACATTCACCAGGACTTCAACTTCAACTTTAGAAAAAATAACCCAACACAGAATGCTCTGTTCTTAATGAAATAGAATGCAACAACTCAACCACTTAAAATATAAAAGTAGAAGTTCGAAAAAAAATAGGTCTTCCTTCATGTAAGAACAGCCAGGGTGACCATTAATTTTCAAAAATCTGGTTTCTGATTCATCCATGATGGATGAAGAGCATACTCCCTATTTTGAAAAAAAATGGGGGAAAAATGAGAAAATGGGAGAAAATATGAGAGGGGAATTTCCCGAGGGAAATCCCCCCTCAAGCTCACAAGGCCAGAGAAAGCCTGGAGCTCTGATACCAAATGTTGGGACTGAAACTTATGGGATTTTATTGATACAAATGGTTACAATATATAGGCATAAGCCTATATGAAACACATGACACTTGTCAAGTGAAACTGACAAGTGTCAAGGAAGGCATAGTGCACATTACATTAATTCTAACATTAACTACATTAAAAATATGACTGATTTCAAATTCTTTTGGGAGGTCTATCACATAAGCATTGTCATTAATCCTTTTTAAAAATTGGCAAGGTCAATGTTTATTTGGTCTTAGTTTGTGATAAGATCCTTGAGGATACCTCTTCTTGTGTAAATGTACCATGACCATTTCTCCTTCCTAGAAAATTCTCTCTCTTCTATGTAAATTTGCTCGTTTCTTATATTGTTCATTCAATTTTGGCAATTTGTGCCTAACCTATTCTTGTATCTCTTGAATATTTTCCACAAAATCTATAGCATCTTGACTGATATATGGGTTTATTGTAATATCAATTAAATCCAGAATTCCTTTAGGATTTGAACCATAGACAATTTGAAAAGGAGACTTACCTATAGACCTGTTAATACTAGAATTATAAGCAAATTCAGCTTGAGATATCACCAAATCCCACTATTTAGGATGATCACCAACTAAACATCTCAAGAGATTTCCCAAAATTCTATTCATCACCTCATTTTGGCCATCAGTTTGGGGGTGGTATGTTGAACTATATTGCAAACTATTATCTAATTTTTTCCATGATGACTGCCAAAAGTAGCTTAAGAATTTAGTATCTTTGTCACTGGTTATGGTTTTTGGAATGCCATGTAACTGCACTATATCTCTAAAAAAAAAATGTGCTATTTGGCTAGCATCATTGGTATTATTACAAGGTATAAAGTGCATCATTTTTGAAAAGCTATCTACCATAAAAAACACTGAATCATTGCTCCTTTGAGTTCTAGGTAGGCCCAATACAATATCCATGGAAATATCAGTCCATAGTTCTTTAGACACATGTAGTAGCATATATAGACTTGTATTTTGCTATCCCCTTTTGCAATTTGATACATCCTACAAGCAATAATAAACCTATTCACATCTCGTCTCATACTAGGCCAAAAAAATATTTCACTCACCAACCTAGAGGTCTTGTCCCTTCCTAAGTGTCCACTCAATCCACTAGAATGCAATTATCTTACTAACTTTTCTCTCCTAGATCCAAGGTGAATGCAAAAGTGAGTCTTTTTAAATAAAATTCAACAACTAACAAATGATCTTCAAAGGAGTGCATACCTATATGGTCAAATTTACTTAGAGCTGCATAATTTTTTCCAAATTGTGAATCATCTACATATTCACTCTTCATTTCTTCAAAACCCTCCAACCTATTGCTCATTGCGATTATCAATGATGCCTCTTGCTTAATGTATCAACCACCACATTGGTTTTACCACTTCTATGTTATACAACAATAGTATATGTTTACAAAAATTAAATCCATTGGCATGTTTGTGGGACAACCTAGATTGGCAATTTATGTACTTCAAAGCTTGATTGTTAGTCAATAAAATAAATTCCTTATGTAAGAGATAATACCACCAATATCTTAATGCTTGCACAACAACATAGAATTCTTTATCATATGTAGTATATTTTTTTTGTATCATTCAATTTCTCACTAGAAAAGGATTCAGGTTTACCTTCATGACTAAACACTCCTTAGATAGCTACTCCTGAAGCATCATACTCAATTGTAAAAAGCTTATCAAAATCCAATACAGTAAGAATTGGAGCTTCCATTACCTTTATTTTGAGTTGTTCAAAGCTCATGTTTGTTGCCTTTGTCCAAGTAAAGACCTTCCCTCTTGTGCAATCAGTCAAGGGTGCACTTATCCCACTAAAATTTCTAATGAACCTTTTGTAAAAGTTTACCAACCCATGGAAGCTCTTCACCTCCATGATACTTTGAGGGGTAGGCCATTCCAGAATCGCCTTAACCTTTTTTGGACCCATGTTCAAACCATAAATTGAGATAACATTACCCAAGAATACCAATCTATCTTTTCAAAACTCACTCTTCTCAAGGTTGATGAACAAACTTTAAACTCTAAGTGTGTTAAGCACCACTCTCATATGCTCTACATGCTCTCCCATAGTTATAATGAAAATTAGGATATCATAAAAATAAACTATAATAAATTTTCCAATATATAGCCTAAATACTTGATTCATGGTTCACATGAAGGTAGCTGGAGCATTGGATAATCTTAATGGAATTACCATCCACTCGAATAGACCATCCTTGGTTTTAAGAGTAGTCTTCCACTCATCTCCTTCTTGAATTCGTATGTGATGATATCCATTTCGAAGGTTAATCTTGGAGAAGATTTTGGCACTTGAAAAACAATCTAATATGTCATCCATTCTGGGTAAGGGATATTGATATTTCATAGTAATTTTGTTAATGGCTTTAGAATACATACATAATCTCAATTTGCCTCCTTTCTTGGGGGAGAGTAAAGCAGGTGTTGCACATGGACTCATGCTTTCCCTTATAAACCCCTTTTTCCAATAATTTAGTAATCTATCTCTTCATTTCCCCATTCTCTAGAGGGGCCAACATGTACATAGTTTGATTTGGGAGTTTGGCACTAGGAATTAGATCAATTTGATGGGTAATACCTCTAGGTGGAGGTAAACCAATAGGTATCTCATATGGGGTAAATTCTAAATATTGACTTAGAAATTTCTGCACCTTTAATGGGACTGTTTGCTTTTGTTGATTGGATTTCTCTGCCCCTCTAGGATATAAAATATAGCAAGTTTCTCCCTAAATATTTGAGAAACTTTTTCTAGTCCATTGTAAGCAAAGATAGGGTTGCTATTTCACTCGAGTCTTTAACTTTAAGAGGCTTCAAAATATGGTGTATATTCCCATGTTGAATTTCATATGTATTTCCTCTATCATAGTGAAATACATTCCTATCATACTGCCAAGGCCTACCTAATAACAAGTGACATGCATCCATAGGTACTACATCACAAAGTACTTTGTCTTCATAAGGACCAATTTTAAAAGTAATGAGACAAGACATACTCACTAGTACACTATGATATTTTTTAACCAAGAGATCTTGTAAGGATTAGATTTTGGAATACAAGTAAGTTGTATTATGTCTACCATTTCTTTACTTACTAGATTGTCAGTAGACCCACCATATATAATCACCTTCCACACTTTCTCTCTACACTTGCATTTTGTTTGAAAAATACTCTTTCTTTTCCAATCATCTTCTAGGGCTTCTTTATCCCTCGATATTAGAGTCCTTCACAGCATCAAGTTCTCTCCTATATCTACTTCCACTTATTTAGTTGGAGGTTCTTCTCCTTCTTCTTGAGTTACCAAAGTCCTTTTGGGATTGTGTGCATTGTTCATGGCCTTGTGGATTTCATTACATATGAAAAATCTGAAGGGTTTCCATTCTCCAGAGTATTTTTGTACTCTTTCCCTACCTCTGAAACCTCCTCTTCCTATGAATTCAGGCTTCATACTCCCCTCATGATCTTCTTCTTTATCAGGTTTGGAGGAACTTCCTCTTCCACTATTCTAGCTTATATCTCCTTTTTTACTCATTTTGTTCTTTCGATTTGATTTATCTTCTGCCTTTAAGGTATATTCATATACCTCATCCACTATAGATAAGGTAAGCTCATATTGGAGTTGAAACCTTAGTCTATTAACATATTTAGTTGCTGCTTGTTCTTCTGCTTCTTGTAGATCAATTTGAATTTGAAGCCTCATGAATTGCTCAGTATATGTTTGTATGGATTGATCTCTTTGCCTTAGGTTTTGAAATTCCCTAAATATTTTTTGTTGATAATAAGATGGAAGGAATCGATCTCGTAAATATTTCAACATATTTGGCCATAATTTAATTTTTTTATTTCCTTGCCTTTTCTTGGAACTCTACATGTTCTCCCACCATAGACTTGCATGAGACTTCAACTTGGAGATTGTAGTATTCACCCTTTTTGGATCATCTTCATACATATATTCCATTTCAAAATACCTTTCCAACTCCTAAATCTAATCTAGGAACAAGTCTGGATTGAGTTCACCTTTAAATTTTGAAATATCAACCTTCACTTTGGAAATTTGCTTGGAAACAACTTCAATAAGCCTCTCCATAAGTTCTACTACCTTGGATACATTCCCCTGGTCTTCATGTTCATCTTTAGAATCATCCAAATGCAATATTACCTCAATGGCTTCTAACCGCCTAAGCCATTCATATGCATTATTCATCCTTGGACCTCCATTCCTCCTGCTTCTTCCTCCCCAATTCATATGGATTCCCCTCTGGGCCATTTTGATATGCTATGATACCAAATTGATGCAGATAAATCATTTCTCAAATCAACCAACAACCAACTGTTATAGACATATTGTTCCTTAATTGTTTGCAACCTTGTTTCCTCCTAGCCATAGTAGCTAAAATAACAAATACATAGAATAAAAGACTATGGAAAAAGGTATGTAGATGAGAAACAAAATATATTTACTCATATAGAAAACTTACAAGATATACAGGCCATTGACCTAACTGGAGGGCTCATAGCCATCAAACGATTACTCCAAAAAATCTTCTTAGTAGCACATTTTAATGTATTTCTAGCCCCCCTAAAAAAGAAACCCCTGTCCCACAATATAAAAGCCCCTTCAAAACTCAAATCTAATTGATTCCTATTTTTCTACCACTACAACCCAAAAATAGCTAAATAATAACTAAGTCTTATCCTCTATTTAAGAACAAAACCGTTACAAAATAATACCACTAACAAACTCCTACATAATACGCCCAACAAATGAAGAGTGGATGGAGATGAGGGAGAAATAGTAATAAAGGCTCTTCACATCACTAAGTCAAGAAGAAGACTCTTTAGTATGGTCAAGTAACCCAAGTAGTGGACAATTTATAGCTAAAGAAGGATACAAGACAATGTTTGAAGATAATAATGAGGTGCTTTGGTGGTGAAGCAGGATTTGGAAGGTGAAAATACCTTTAAAAATTAGAAATTTTTTTGGTTAGCTTTAGCTAAGAAGGAATTAACATGGGATGTTCTACAAAAGAGGTCCTGGCAGGGTCCAATTCAATGTAGTTTATGTAAAAGGGAAGAAGAAACAATAGATCACCTACTAGTTCACTATGAATTTTCAAGAGAAGTGTGGAGGTATGTTCTACCCATGACTAAGGAGAAGGGATAGTGGCCAACAAGGAATTTGTTTGATGATATACAACAATGGTTCAAAGACAAAGGTTTAAAGGAATATAGATGCATTCCATTAATAGTGGAATGGAGTTTGTTATTGGCAAAAAATTCTATGTTGTTTGAGAGCAAAGAAATTCTACCTATACGAGTTCAAGCTCAAATCAAATATATTTATGAAGGAATTAAAAAAACTAAAATTAAAGGTTGTAAGAAAAGTTAGAATTTTAATAGTAGATATTACAAAGTCTTGGGATTTTTTTGATGGAGCTTGTTAAGACAATCTAGATACATGTAGAGCAGGAGGAGTATTATATCAGGATGAAAACCACAAATTCACTTTCAAAGCAAGTCTTGGTGAAGGTACCAATAATGTGGCAGAGTGAAAGGTTTTTATCTTTTTGTTAAGAATGGCAGTAGAACAAGGAATAACAAAACTTTAAGTATTTGGTAACTAAAAATTGGTGGTGGATTGGGCTTCAGGTTTAGTAGGTATGCAAAATATAATACTTATGAATTATTATGGGCAAGTGAAATTACTAGAAGTGTCATTTACAAATATGTCTTATAAAAATATTTATAGAGAACTAAATGAGGAAGTAGAGAGTCTATCAAAAGTTGCCTTGGATATTCTAGATGGTACTTGGTTAAATGAAGGAATAGTGTATGGGACTGTGATTCCACCACAATTTGTATCCTTTTGATACTTTTTTCCTTTTGATAGAAGTTGTGGTTTAGGATACCTTTCATGTTTCTTTTTTATCTTTAGATAATTAATGTCATATATGAAAGATGACTAATGGCTATAGGGTTGAAGTACCAAAATGGCACTCTATAAGATGACTAAAGGCTTACAACAGGTTGTTATTATTGTAACACATTTGATTTAGTAAGGCTTATATGAGGGTATAAAATACCCATCTCATTGTAATTTTTTTCAAACTCTGACTTCAATTGGAAGACACTCTATCTGGACAAAAAAATTTAACTAAGTTTGTTTTCCCTTCTTTATCTTAGAAATTTTGCATGCAAATTATTATAAAAAATTTATCAAATCTTATATTTGCTATAGGACATTCTGATAAATTTCAATAGATTTTGAATTTTACTTTCCTTTCCATAGATCGATTTATAGTCAAATCCATAGAATCATCTCTAGTGGTAGAGGTTAGTGAGCACATCTCAGAGAGTTCCTTGTTGCTCCAAGATAGGGTGGTTTTTGGTAAATTTAATGGGTATTGGCCAAGGGCTTTAGCCTTAAGAAAATAGTTTGATAGGAGTTGGAAGTCTCCAAGAGTGATTCTATCCTTTATTCCTAAAGGTTTCTTCCTAGCCATTTTTTGTTCTAGGTAAGAAAGAGGAAAAATCCTAAAAGAGGGTCCTTGGTTTATGGGAAGAGGAGGAAATTTCCTTACCCAATGGTATGAAGGATTTTCACCTAAAATGTAAATATATCCCTAGTACCATTCTAGGTTAGGATATTTGGGTTGCCCATTGAATTTTGGGAAATAGATACCTTCAAGGCAATAGGCAACACTCTAGGATATTTCCTTGAGATTTTAGATACTATGAAAGATGGATTCTTGGCTATTGGTCATGATTGATACAAGTAAAGCTTTACTAGAATCAATTATTCTTAAGTATAGGGATAAGATATGGATGTAAATCATAGATTATGAAAATACATTTTAGATGTAGAAGATGTCATGAGGTGGGACATATTGAGAGATCATGCCTTAAGAAGAGCCCAACATAATAATATGTAGAAAATCCTAAGAGAAACTTACAAATGGCTATGGATGAAGATGGTTTTCAACTTCCAAAATATAGATCTAGAAAAAGGAAATAAAATAAACAATGGAGGCCAATAAGGAAGGATATTGGAAGAAATACCAACTCTTTGAGGCTTTAGCCTATGAAGAAAAATTAGATCAAAACTTAGAGGACACAATACAAAAGAATCAAGATATTAACAAGGAACCATCTATTAAGTATGATACTTATTTAAATAAGAACATTATGAATGAACCTAAGGAATGCATCTCATCAAATTTTAAACTCTCTTGAAGTACCATGCACCATTCATGTGAAAAATTTGGTAAAGAAAATACAATTTTAGAAGTTAATACCTTTGCCATTAATAAGGAAATACCAAAAAATGAGTAGGACAAGTCAAAATGCTTCTGTAGGAGATCTAGGAGAGGATAAATATGATGAAAAATAAAATTGTGGAAGAATATTGAGGAATAAAATAATAAGACCTACTACTGATATAAGCAAGGAAAAAAGAGGAAAACCCTCAAATTATCAAGCAAAATCCAAGGAAGCAAGAGCAAACATAGAGAAAGGAACACAAATTAAGTCAGTTGTACTTCTTTTTACCAAACAAAAAAATTATATTGGTAATACACAAGTGGGGTCAATATCCCTAATGAGACATGATTATCATCTCATGGAATATAATGGGTGCTAATTCCCCCTCAAATTAGAGGTGTATCAGGGACTTATGTTTAAGTAATAAGCCTAATATTCTTTGTATCCAGGAAACTAAAATGACAAAATAAGAAGTTTAAAAAACTATGAAAGCGGTATGGGCAAGATGTGAATGGGATAAGATTTATTATGGAGTGACAAGGGTAATTCTAACAAGTAGGAATCCTTTTAGAACCTCCTGTGTAACCATTCATAAAACTAGGCATTGGATAGCCTCTTTAGTCACTTGCTACTTTGTAGACATTCGTTTCATCCTTATCAATGTCTATGGACCTACAACTCAGTCAAGTAGATTAGAAATTTGGAGTGGGATTGAAGCCTTTATGAGAAGTAAAGACCAAGAAACCCGATTCATGATCATAGGAGATTTTAATGCCATAACCAAGCTAGATGAAAATTTTGGGAGAATTAGGAAATTAACCCAAAGTATGAGAGATTTCTCAGCTTTTATTCAAAACAATAATATATGGGAGGTTGATTTTGAAGAAGATAACTATACATGGACCAACAACTGGAGAGTTCAAAGCCTAATAAAAAAAAATTAGACATATGCATACTCGTTGGTCTTTGGCTAGATGATGGAACTTGTGCTAAAATTAATACCTTAACAAGGATTGGTTTAGATCACTGGCCAATAAGAGTAAAAATGGTGATAAGTGAGTTCAAAAAAATTTCATATTTTAAATATGAGCATATGTGGGAATACCATCCTCAATTTGTTGATATGATAGCACAAACATGGAATTATTTTAGAAATGGTGGGTTGTATGCTCTTCCAAAACAAATCAATTCTATGACATCTAGATTAAAATAATAGAACAAGAACACTTTTGGAAACATTTTTGAGAAGAAAGAAGAACTAAAAGATAAACTTTCAAAATTCCAAAAAGGTGATCATAATAATCCAAGCTTAGAGGAAAGGAAGTTGCTTAGTGAATATCATAATATTTTGAGTAAGGAAGAGAAAATTTGGAGATTACAATCAAAATAGACTTGGTTAAAATAACGAGATAAAAATACAATTTTTTTCATAGGATGGCTATAGTGCAGAGATCAACATCCAGAATTAGTAGAATTAAATCAATAGAAGGGTTTTGGATTGAAGATCAAAGTGAAAATAGAAAAGAAGCAAAGTCTTTTTATCAAAATATTCTAGGAAAGGAGGAGATTGAAGTTCTTAATGATAAACTAATTCAAGATGTACCTTCAGTTATAAGGAATGAAGACAATAGGAAACTAATGGAGCCTATTACTCTAGAAGAAGTTCATTTAGCTCTTTTTTTTTTTAATAAGGATAAATCCCTAGGTCCATATGGACTCTCCACAACTTTTTTCCAACATAATTAGGATATTGTGAAGGATTCTTTATTGGTGGTAGTGGAATAGTCTAGGGTAAAACCATACATACCCTATAAAATAAATGCAATATATCTTACCCTAATTCCAAAAAAGAAGGATGTTGAATTATTTGGTTCTTTTAGATCCATAAGCCTATGTAATATGGCACATAAGATTATCTCCAAAGTGATTGTGAATCGATTAAGGACATTTTAAATAAAATTTATTCAAAATATCAAGGAGGATTTGTGAAAAGGAGACAAAATTTGGATGGGATCATAGTAGCTCATGAAGTTATGCATTCAACGACTTCAAGAAAAGAGAAAACAATGATCTTAAAACTTGATATGAGTAAAGCCTATTATAGGGTTAAATGGGATTTTTTTTTTGCATTTTTAGAAAAGTTTGGATTTGAGAAGAAATGGCTTAGATGGATTAAAGCTTGTGTCTCTACAATTTCTTATTAAGTGTTGGTCAATGGGTTAGTAATAGAATCTTTTAAAGCCAAGAGAGGCCTTAGACAAGGAGATCCTCTATCTCCTTATTTGTTCATTATTATGGCAAAGGTTTTGAGTAGGAACTTAAATAAGGCTTACAAAGATGAGCTTATAAGTGGACTTAAGGTTAGTAATAACATCGACAACATCACCCATCAACAATTTGTAGATGATACAACCCTTTTTGGAAGGGCAATGATAAATGAGGCTAGAGCTTTGAATAACTTTTTAAAGGAATACAAAGGAGCATCAGGGCAAAACGTTAATAGAACAAAATCCAAAATTTACTTCCTTAACACTCCAGCTAATATCAAAGCAATAATTTGTAGGTTACTTCCAATGGAGGAGGTAAATTTACCATCAACTTATCTAGGGATACCTTTATTTGAGGGGATAATGAGGATATCATTATGGAATATAATTATTAATAAAGTTCAAAATAAGCTACCAACTTGGAAAGGTAGATGGTTATCATTAACAGGAATATTACAGTTAAATAAGCCAGTCTTACAAGTCATTCCAACATATTATATGTATTTGTATACTATGCCAAAATCAGTTGAAAAAAGTTTAATATATATTATGCAATGCTTTTTATGGTCAGGTTTACATGATAAAAGGAATTTTCCTTTGGTGAAATGAAGCAAAGTGTGTGATGATAAAACTATGGGAGATATTGGTTTAATAGTTCTTATAGATGCAAACTTAGCTCTTAGGGAAAAATTAATATAGATATTATACAAAGAGAGTTAAAGAAAATGGGCAAAAATTCTTCTAAGTATGTTGAGCCCAATGACCCACGTTTAATATTTACTACATTCTCTCCACCAAATGGTTCTATTCTTTAGAATGGTTTGAATAAATCTATTGATCTAGTGATTAAAGTTTAAGATGGATGGTGGGAATTGAAGAAATATTTTCTATTTAGGTGGATACTTGGTGTGATAAAAAACCACTCAATTTAGATCCAATTTTGAAACCTTGTATGAGATTGCTTCAAGAAAAATATGGTGATCGGGTTTCAAATATATTGTACAAGGATCAGGAAGGAAGATACAAATGGAAGGAAGATTTTTTTACAAGTATACAAGACATTGATGCTAGGAGGAAATTGAGTAGAAATATAACAACTATGATTTTTTCGAGGGAAGCCTAGGATAAATTGATTTGGGAGTTGAATAACTCAAGAGAATACACAACAAGAAGTGGATATAATGTAAAGCACCAACAAAATAGTAATATCACTAGAATATGGAGAGATATTTGGGATAGCCCAAGCATTCCTAAAGTTAAAATGTTTGTTTGGCTAGTAGGTCATATAAGAATTTTATCCTGGGATAACCTTATGAAAAGGGGTTTTCATGGACCCTCTCAATGTGTTCTTTGTAAAAAGGAGAGTATAGACCATATCTTGGGACATTTTCTAGAAACTATGGCAATGTATTCTTAATATGTATGGTAAATTCATGGTGATGAATAACATAATTGAATATTGGTTAAACCAATGGCAGCGCACTTATAAAAGTGAGGATTTACATATAATATGGGATATCAAAAGATACAATACTCTAAATTGTATGGCTAGAAAGAAATAGAAGAATATTTAAAGGAAAGGAAAGCAATTTAGAGGTAATGAAAAGGAAGATTTGTTCAGCCATAGAGGAGTCTAAAACAACCCTATCAACTCACCTAGTCCATAATATAGAAGCAAAGATCCTTGATAGATGGAGTCAAGTCATTAAATGGTATTATGATGTTGGGTACAAGAGAAGCAAAAATAATATAATTAATATAAAGTGGAAACCACCAGATGTGGAGTTGGTTAAATTGAATTTTGACGGAGCAACTAAAGGAAATCTAAAACCGGTAGGAAGAGGGGAAATAATTAGAAATAATAGAAATATTTTATCTCATTATGCTTTCAATAGTGGATTTAAGACAAATAATGAAGCTAAAGCTTGGGCGGCTTTAGAAGGGTTAAAAATATGCAAATAAATAAAATGGAATAGAGTATGGATGGAAGGTGATTCTCAAATACTAATAAATACAATTTTGAGGAAAGCAAAGGTTCGATGGAACATACAAGAGATAATTGTAGAAATTCAAGATCTTGCTAAAGAGTTTGAAGAAATCAAGTTTACACATACATTAAGGGAAGAAAAAAATGTGCATATAGGCTAGCCAATAGAGGGGTTTTGATTGAGGATCGTGAAGTTAAATTCTCCTTTCTATGGTTAGAGGAAGTAGTAAGTTTAGTTGAAGTTGACAAGAAAATATCGGCTGCCTAAATCAAATAAGGATTAAAATTTACTTTAATGTTTTCTACTGGTAATATATGCTTTATTTTATAACAATGATGTGTTTTCATATAAACTATTTATTATAAATTTTTGTGGTTGCACTTGTGTTTCAGGAAGGAAACTAGCAATCCATATTCGGTAAGCAGATGATAGTGCGATGTTTTGGAAATATTACTCTATTGATATGCAATGCATAGAGAGTAGAGGTGAAGTTTTGGTATTGTGAATGACGATATAGAAAAATTTCAAGAAGGATGCTGAATTCTAGAATATTTGTATTCATACAAAAAATTAAAAAGATCCAAAAAATAAAAATAAAAAATTCAGACATTTGATGTAAAATGATGTAGGTTTCTAGCTATAACATCTCAATTGAGATGATAAGTGTATCTATTCTTAAGTTCTAAAGAAGAGAGTTTTAATTTTTCATGGGTGGGGGACCCAAGTACAACCCCTTATTATCGAGCCAAAAAAATACATAGCCATTAGTTTTTATAAAATAACAAATTATATTGATAAAGCATAAGTGTTCTTACATCATCAACAAGCATTAAGAGACTTTCAATACCTAATTATTACTTCCATATAATTCAAATTCAATCTGAATATTCTCTTTCAACCCATGTCTAAAAGCAGATACCACCACATCGGATGATAAGTTTTTGACATAATAAAGCAAACTAGTGAACTCTGAAATATACTCCATTATATTGTTTGTTTAAGTGCCAACAACCAAACCATGTATGAAGATGAAGATCCCTCATCAAATCTCTTGAGAAAAAGTGTGTTGAATTCATCCCATAATATGGGTCGACTATGCTCACTTTTTTTGCCAAGCAAACCATTGGTAAGCTTCAGTACCTAGTTTGGAGGAAGCATAAGGAAATTTTTCAAATTTGGGGATCCAGTATAAATCTAAAATGCCTTCCATTTTAGCTAACCACCCACGTGGATCATTACCCTCAAAGGTAGGCATATAAATGCATGGAAAATTAACACTTGTAGGTCCTCTTGTTTGGTGATAATATTCCTCTGTATCCCTATCTTCACTAGCATGCCTTCTACGGTAGTTATGAGGGGAATGAGGGGCTTCTTGGTTTTGTATTCCTAAAACTTGGTGTAAAATTGTAGTTATGTCATTCATACTATTCACTAGTTGAGCCATACTGGTTTGGAGATTTTGGTTATTAGTATTGGTGTTGTCCATTTCCTCATTTGTGATGTTTTCTTGGGATGAGTTGGAAGGAGCCATAAGGTTGATAGTAGGATGATTGGGATCAAAACTATTAATGTGTAAAGGAGAGTTGTATTGTGTACCTTTATTTCTTGGAGGCCTCCTTGGCGACTTCAGAAGTCCTTCATTTGGATTATCTGATCTTGATAATTGATCGTTTGGTCCTTTAGTCCACATGCCACTCATGCACTAGCTTTAATAAATTTGAATTTTCGCTACAAATTTCTCCAAGATATGTTGTTTAACTTGTCATCAAGAATAATTTCTTCAATTTGTAATTGGATTTTTGCAAAAAAATTGTTAATTTGGAAAAAACAAATTTAGTTTTCGCTTACTTAGTCACTCCAACTGCGATGCGAGTTGTTTGAATTTGATAGCAACAACTAGTTTCCTTCCACTGATAGTTTCCAATGGCTAGTACCTCCAAAGGCTACATTGAATTCAAATTCCAATGGCTAGTAGCTCCATGAACTAAGAGACGCATGGTTAGTTGGCTATCACTGGTGGCGGCTAAATTTGGGTCGAACCAACAGCTAGGCAATCGGAGACACGACAACCAATGTGTGGACTTGGACGACAAAGGACAGTGCAACTAGATGACACACGTGTGATATACGTCAACACATCACTAGAATGGATACTAACAATTGGTAGAACATGACTTGGGAGAACTGACCGAAGACAAGACGTGACCTAGTAGACTGACACATAATACCAACGACAAAGGACATGAACTAAGAGACGCAATTTGGACAAACTGACCAGAGACAAGGAGAAGACGTGACCAGACAAAATTGAAACGTAAGACCAGTGACAAGGGGACCAACCTCATGGTAAGACACGACCAAACAATTGATAGTTTGACTATGCGTGAGAAGGAACAACTATGTGGCCAAAGCCACAAAAGGATATATGGATGAATTTGAATTTAAGTCCTTGATATTTTATCCCCTAAATGATGTGGGATAAATACTTGTGAAAAAGAAAAAAATGGAGCCTAAAGTCGTCCACCCGACGTTAATTTTATAATATGCGAAAACTTTATATTATGCGATTAAATCAATGGTACCTGGATTTTATGATTGGCTCCTGAGGCGTTCGTAAATTTACATAGGTGGACCTTCAATTCAAATGAACTTTGTCAGTAGTTTAATAATTCCAATGGATGCACAAGAATTTACCGGTTTGTGATTCAACTTACAAGGATTTGTTGGTCGCTCAAGACATCAACTGGTTACCCGTTTAGTCTTTTGCTTGCACGAAGGAACCATTTTTACTAGGCATTGTATCCGTCTGCGTTGTTTGATCTTATTAACTTCTTGCTATTGATTTACAAATGCTTAAGGGTTGTTGTGTTCTGCTCCGTGTAGCGACATACGATCTGAGAGATTTCTTACATTTGTGATCGCAACCTAATATTTTTTATGTCGTATCGTTCGCTCTCTTAGAAAGAACCAAATTGAATTTACTTATTTCAAAGTTCTGACTGCTCCAGGATTGTCAGGTTCATTCTTTCGTTATGTTATTCGAGGAGGTACTTCATTGGTTTGTTCCCGAAGTAATAGTGCATGCAAATTAATATCATCCCCAAAATTTGGATCTTGCAGCTTCGTATTTTGATGTTTTTCTTTTCCACCGAATCTGAGTGCCCAAGATTAGACTACCACAGTGTTGCACCTGAACCGCTGAATCTAATACCACTTGTTAAGGTATTCCTACCTTACTAATCTATCATGTTGATATATGAATAATGAAGAGACAACAATTCTTGCAATCAAAGGAAATATAGATGAAATAAATCAATTTAGAATGTAATCACCACTTAAGTAGGGTCACGTCCTCACCTCTAGGAGGGCACATTCCTTGCAGATATCATAAATGAATTCTCAAATTAAAGGTGATCAATTCATAACCTATTCTATTCCTATTAATACTAATTGATGAACAAATTATTATATTCAAATATTATAGCCGACTAGGCTATTAGGGTTGTAACAATAGATTGTTATCATTAACAGGAAGATTACAGTTAAATAAGTCAGTCTTACAAGTCATTCCAACATATTATGTCTTTGTATACTATGCCAAAATTAGTTGAAAAAAGTTTAATATATATTATGTGATCCTTTTTATGGTCAGGTTTACATGATAAAAGGAATTTTCCTTTGGTGAAATGGAGCAAGGTGTGTGATGATAAAACTAGGGGAGGTCTTGGTTTAAGATTTCTCATAGATGCAAACTTAGCTCTTAGGGGAAAAGTAATCTAGGGATTATACAAAGAGAGTTAAATACAATGGGCAAGAATTCTTCTAAGTATGTTGATCCCAATGACCCAAGTTTAATATTTACTACAATCTCTCTACCAAATGGTATTGTTCTTTGGAATGGTTTAAATAAATCTATTGATCTAGTGATTAAATTTTAAGATGGATGGTGGGAATTGGATAAAAATTTTCTATTTAGGTGGATACTTGGTGTGATAAAAAACCACTCAATTTAGATCCAATTTTGAAACCTTGGATAAGATTGCTTCAAGATAAATATGGTGATCGAGTTTCAAATATATTGTACAAGGATCGAGAAGGAAGATACAAATGGAAAGAAGATTTTTTTACAAGTATACAAGAATTTGATGTTAGGAGGTAATTGAGTAGAAAGATAATAACTATGATTATTTCGAGGGGAGCCAAGGATAAATTGATTTGGGAGTTGAATAACTCGGGAGAATACACAAAAATAAGTGGATATAATGTAAAGGACCAACAAAATAGTAATATCACTAGAATATGGAGAGATAATTGGGATAGCCCAAGAATTCCTAAAGTTAAAATGTTTGTTTGGCTAGTAGGTCATAGAAGAATTTTATCCTAGGATAACCTTAAGAAAAGGGGTTTTCATGTCCCCTCTCAATGTGTTCTTTGTAAAAAAGAGAGTATAGACCATCTCTTGGGACATTTCTAGAAACTATGGCATTGGATTCTTAATATGTATGGTAAATTCATGGTGATGAATAACATAATTGAATATTGGTTAAAGCAATGGCAGAGCACTTATAAGAGTTAGGATTTACAGACAATATGGGATATATCAAAAGATACAATACTTTGGATTGTATGACTAGAAATAAATAGAAGAATATTTAAAGGAAAGGAAAGCAATTTAGAGTTAATGAAAATGAAGATTTGTTTAGCCATAGAGGAGTCTAAACCAACCCTATCAACTCATCTAGTACCTAATCTAGAAGCAGAGAGCCTTGATATATGGAGTCAAGTCATTACATGGAATTATGATGTTGGGTACAAGAGAAGCAAAAAGAAGACAATTAATATAAAGTGGAAACCACCAGATGTGGAGTTTGTTAAAATGAATTTTGATGGAGCAACTAAAGGAAATCTAGGACCGGTAGGAAGAGGTGAAATAATTAGAAATAATAGAAATATTTTTTCTCATTATGCTTTCAATAGTGGATTTAAGACAAATAATGAAGCTAAAGCTTGGGCGGCTTTAGAAGGGTTAAAAATATGCAAATAAATAAAATGGAATAGAGTATGGATGGAAGGTGATTCTCTCATAGTAATAAATACAATTTTGAGGAAAGCAAAGGTTCCATGGAACATACAAGAGATAATTGTAGAAATTCAAGATCTTGCTAAAGAGTTTGAAGAAATCAAGTTTACACATACATTAAGGGAAAGAAAGAAATGTGCATATAGGCTAGCCAATATAGGGATTTTGATTGAGGATCATGAAGTTAAATTCTCCTTTCCATGGTTAAAGGAAGTAGTGATTTTAGTTGAATTTGACAAGAAAATATTGACTGCCTAAATCAAATAAGGATTAAAATTTACTTTAATGTTTTCTATTGGTAATATCTGCTTTATTTTATAACAATTATGTATTTTCATATAAACTATTTATTATAAATTTTTGTGATTGCACTTGTGTTTTAGGAAGGAAACTAGCAATCCAAATTTGGTAAAGCGGATGATAGTGCGATGTTTTGGAAATATTACTCTATTGAGATGAAATGCATAGAGAGTAGAGGTGAAGTTTTGGTATTGTGAATGATGCTATAGAAAAATTTCAAGAAGGATGTTGAATTCTAGAATATTTGTATTCATACAAAAAATTAAAAAGATCCAGAAAAGAAAAATAAAAAATTCAGCTATTCGATGTAAAATGATGTAGGTTTCTAGTTATAGCATCTCAATTGATATGATAAGTGTATCTATTCTTAAGTTCTAAAGAAGAGAGTTTTAATTTGTCACGGGTGGGGGACCCAAATACAACCCCTTATTATCGAGCCAAAAAAATACATAACCATTATTTTTTATGGATAACAAATTATATTGATAAAGCATAAGTGTTCTTACATCATCAACAAGCATTAAGAGACTTTCACTACCTAATTATTACTTCCATATAAGTCAACTTCAATATGAATATTCTATTTCAACCCATGTCTAAAAGTAGATACCACCACATCAGATGGTAAGTTTCCAAAATAAGACAACAAACTAGTGAACTCTAAAATATACTTCCTTACTAATATTTTTTGTTTAAGTGCCAACAACCGAATTATGTATGAAGATGAAGATCCCTCATCAAATCTCTTGAAAAAAAGTGTGCATAATTCATCCCATAATATGGATCGACTATGCTCATGTTGTTTGCCAAGCAAACCATTGGTAAGCTTCAGTACCTAGTTTAGAGGAAGCATAAGGAAATTTTTTGAATTCAAGGATCCGGTATAAACCTAAAATGCCTTTCATTTTAGCTAACCACCCACGTGGATCATTACCCTCATGGGAAATTAACACCTATAGATCCTCTTGTTTGGTGATAATATTCCTCTGTATCCCTATCTTCACTAGCATGCCTTCTACGATAGTTATGATGGGAATGAGGGGCTTCTTGGTTTTGTCTTCCTAAAACTTGGTGCAACATTGTAGTTATGTCGTTCATACTATTCACTAGTTGAGCCATAATGGTTTGGAGATTTTGGTTATTAGTATTGGTGTTTTCAATTTCCTCATTTATGATGTTTTCTTGGGATGAGTTGGAAGGAGCCATAGGGTTGATAGTAGGATGATTGGGATCAAAACTATTAATGTGTAAAGGAGAGTTGTATTGTGTACCTTTATTTCTTGGAGGCCTTCTTTGCGACTTCAGAAGTCCTTCATTTGGATTATCTGAGCTTGATAATCGACCGTTTGGTCCTTTAGCCCACCTGTAACTCATGCATTAGCTTTAATCAATTTGAATTTTTGCTGTAAATTTCTTCAAGATATGCTATTTGACTTGTCGTCAAGAATAGTATCTTCAATTTGTGATTGAATTTTTGTAAAAAATTTGTTAATTTGGAAAATAATTTATGGTTTCCATTTACTTAGTCACTCTAACTGTGATGTAGATTGTTTGAATTTGATAGCAATGGCTAGTTTCCTTCCACTGTCAGTTTCCAATGGCTAGTAGCTCCAACAACTACCTTGAATTCAAATTCCAATGACTAGTAGCTCCAACGGTTAGTTGGCTATCGCTGGCAGCAGCTAAGTTCGGGTTGAACCAACAGCTAGGAAACAAGGAACACGACAACCACTATGTGTACTAGGACAACAAGGGATGATACAACTAGATGACATGTGTGATATACGTCAACACGTCATTGGATTGGATGCTAACAATTGGCAAGACATGACTTGGGTGAACTAATCGGAGAAAATATGTGACCCAACGAACTGACACGTAATACCAATGACAAAGAACATGAACCAAGAGATGCAATTTGGATGAACTATTCGAATACAAGGACAAGACGCGATCAGAGGAATTGACACATAATACCAATGACAAGGGGACCAACCTTGTGGTAAGATATGACTAGACAACTGATGGTTTGACTACGCGTGAGAAGGAACAGTTGTGTGGTCGAAGCCACGAAATGATATATGGGTGAATTTGAATTTAAGCCCTTACTATTTTATCCCCTAAATGATGTGGGATAAATACTTGTTTTGAAAAAGAAAAAATGGAGCCTAATGTCGTCCACCCAATGTTAATTTTATAATATGCGAAAACTTTATATTATGCAATTAAATTAATGGTACCTAGATTTTATGATTGGATCCTGAGGCATTCATGGATTCACACATGTGGACCTTCAATTTGAATAAACTTTGGCATCAGTTTAATAATTCCAACGGATGTGCAAGAATTTACTAGTTTGTGATTCAACTTACAAGGATTT